>CM035133.1:81374396-82624396 GCA_020205605.1 Panax ginseng | reverse complement strand
AATGTACTGAATTAGGAAGTGATCAAGTTATGGCCATTAGTGAAGACATTCAGAACGAAGAAGTAACCTCTATCGCGAGCCTTGAAGGCAACATAACCACTGACAACTGGACTATTAGGCCTCAACTAGCCCAGAAGATGTAGATCCAGGGGATAAGGTTGCGAGTTCCAAAAGATGTTGGGACGGTATCACTTTCTTCGTAGTATGCCTTTTATTTTCCATGCATGTAAATATTGAAAAAAGAAAAAGAAAAAAGAAAAAAAAGGAAAAAAAAGGAAAAATAAAGAAAAAAATAAAATAAAAATCAAAAATCAAATCATTCAGGTTTCAGCTCATCAAGCCTGAACTACGAAAGACCTGATCTCTTCTCCAATATGAGTACGTAAACAGCCATTTATGGTGCGGTCAAACCAAACAAAAACCCAAAAAACCCAAACAAACACTTCTCAAACCGTTTATCTTATCAAGCAGAACTACATGAGACCGATCTCCCTCACATACAGAGAGTACGAGGCAACCATCGGCAAAGCGTCAACCTCAAAAGAAACATCCAAATCCAAACATCAATCCCAATTCTACGCCCAAGAATAACCCTCCAAGTCAGCGACCCATGTGGAGAAGACCTAACAACACTTCAATGTCATTCCATCAATTTTGGCAGAAATCCCAGAAAGGAAGAAACAATAATAGACTAAGACAACTAGCAGCGAGGACCTTCAAAGAGCTGACACCCTCAATCACAAGTCTTCAACAAATCAAAAGAAAATCATCAAAGCCGATTGTGCGAACAAGTCAGGAACAATGATTGAGGGCATCAAAGCCCAAATCCACTACCTGTTCACCATCTGATACAAAGGTAAAAGCCTCTTGCGATCTCAGTAAAGCAACTATCCCAGACAACAATCAAGGCTGGAGTAATTTCAACATTGGCGACAACCCGATATTGGGACCCTTACAACAAGACCGGGGCAATCTCAAAAATCACGACAACTCAACACTGGGGCATTTATCAACCATCCTAAAGAGGAAAATGCACCAGTCAGCACCATCAACATGGTACATCATCATCAGAGCTTCCCTCATATCATCTCACTGGCGATTCGGATATTGCTCACTCGTGATTTGGTCAACAAAGAGAGTTTCTCATATGAATACCCGACATCAACATGCAAAAGGACTGGGGCATTTTCCGATTCCAAGAAAGGGAAGGAGTTTAAGGCAGGATCAAGCCTCTCATCAGAAGAAAAGGGAGAACTCCTATCACGACGATATAAGCTTGCCCCTACAAAAAAGGGGAAAATTCTCAAAAAAGTTCTTAACTCAAAAGTAAAGGCCCAATGACAAAAGGTTTGGCGAATGAAATCTACACCATCAAACATGTTAACCTGCATCAAATCCTCATAAGTTGAGGCCTCTACACTGAAGTTCAAATCTGGGCAGTGAAAGAACGAGTTGCACCTTCCAGGGATATCAGTGGCATTCAAGTCATCAGTTCAGCTGGGTTGTGAATCAAACGCTCAAGGAAATGGGGCACAAGCACCCAACAGCGAAGGGAAACTCCAAATCACCTCAAAAAGGGTGAGAAAAAATTCTACTCGATACAAATTACAATCTGCATCAACCTAGGACGATAGACTCCTAAAAGAATCTAGATCATCACATCATGCATGATCTACACATGTGCAAATGCGCTACATCAACTATCATCTCTATCAAGCATAACATCAGGCAGAGTCTAGTGAAGCAAACCTTTGGATCTTACTCCAGCGAAGGTATCAGAAGATCTAGTATTCGAAACCATTAGCATCAATTCAGCGTAACATCAAGACAGTTCAGCGATGAAAGCTTTGTATACCACCATTCGAGTGGGAGCCAAAACAGTAAGGCGATGTAAGGTAGGATCTGTTGTCAAACTACCATCACGGTAGGCACCATTGTAAACTATCAGCGTATACATCGGGAGGGTCCGGTGATCTCACAATGTCATCCCCGTAGAAATGTAGAAAACATCTCAATTTCTCTTCATCAAACAGGCATCAGCGACACCGATAAAAAGCCAAATCATTGTAGTCAACACTAGCATAGGCATCAGTAATCCCCGGTAAAGGTAAAGCGATTTGCGAAAGCATTTTTACATTCATCATAACATTCATTACATTGCGATTTGCGATATGCGAAATGCGATGTGCGATTTGCGAAGTGCAATTGGCCAAAAGCGAAGTGCGAAGTACAAAATGCAATGTGCGATTTGCGAACTGCGATTTGCAAAAACATTTTAACATCCATCATAACATTCATTACATTGAAATTTGCATCATTAAAAATACCATGTCATATTTCAAGTGTCTACTAATCTTTATCATGTCCATTCCATTGCATTGCATGAACATAATAAAGAGGGGCATCTGTAAACACTCAAAATTTTCTTTTACTAACTATGTAGCAGGGCAAAAGCGTCTTTTTCACACTCTAGAGATAACCATGGAGGACCACAACATCAATTCTAACCCCGAAGATAGCCCGGGAAATAGATTTTCTAACCCCGGAGATAACCCCGGGAAATCAATTGCCAGCCCCAGAAATAACCCCGGGAAAGTCAGTTCTAACCCTAGAAATAACCCCAGGATATCAAGTGCAAAGCCCGGAGTCAACACCGGGAGGTTAAACCAACCTCAGAGATAACCTTGAGGACATTCAGAGTCAACAAAATGACAATCTCAAAGATAAACCTGAGTAAAGACTGCTATAACTGTGCAAAAACCGGAGATAACCTTGGGAGGGGCAAAATGGTTATTTTGCCAACTCAAATCAAATACACTCATTCCAAATCATATTACTTCAAAAGAAGTCCCACAAGAACCATATCTTAACTTTTGAGCACAAACTACACAAAACGGCTCAACGGGCTGCCTGACGGAAACCCAGAAATGCCATTTCGGTCATGGACCCATCTTCCCGGAATCAAAAAGGGCAAATCCTATGTCATTGCATAGCTCTCGAAAAGAGATTTATGGAATGGTATGTCACGCTTCCATCGGGCTCCCAGATTGAAAGTTATGAAGGTTCGAGCGAACAACGCGTTGTCCGAGAGCACGTACTTTGAGACAGCGGGACCCACATCGCCGGGGCACCCCGGCAACCATGTACACTCATGCACCCCCTCTATAAATAGAGGGCTTGGGGTGGCCATATTTAAAAGAAAAAAAGGAAAGGAAGCCCTGTCCAATTTGTTCTGTACACACTATAAACTGAGTGCTTTCTTATTTTAAACACTTGTGAGCTTATATATTGATACTTTTTTACCGACAAGAGCCGAGTGTTCATCCACTTAAAGCTATTAAAGTCTTCTTTGGTAGTCCACTGTAAGCCTTTTTAAACACTATAAAGCCTTTCTCTTCATCTTTGCACACACTCTTCTTTACATTGAGAGTCGTGTTGTGTGTGTATGCCAGGACTTCGGTCCATGGTTTTCATTTCTAGCTGTATATATATACTTATATATGTATATATTCTTATATATGGACTAACATTATCGAGTTATGCCTCGATTGAGCCTAGACTTATGTCTGGAGCAATTACTTGCTTATATACAAGTATATATATATATATATATATATATATATATATATATATATATATTTACATTTCTGCCAAAGCTTAGAGTTTACTTTCGTGGCCTTTTTTACCGCTTTTATTTACATTTAGTCCCTTTTTGAGTTTACTTGTGGCGCTTGATAAATCTTTTTCGCTTTATTTACTTTTTTGATCCCCCATGGAGGTGTTTCATGGTGGTTGATCATGTCTCTATATATATATTTATCGCTTTTATATATATAACTGCTTACTTCTTTTCATAAAATCTGTTGGATCATGTGAGTCTAGGAATCATATGATCACAGATTCAGTCCACTGAATCTAGATTCGGTTCCCATGATGGACGTTTTCAGCTGTAAGCAGCTTGTACATTATTTACGGTGTCTGAATTTCCTTGGATGACTGTCATTCCCATGAGGAGTTCGACACTGCTGTATATTATTTTCTCGAAGATTCCTCGCATCTAGAAAATAAAAGCAAACAAGCCAAACATTTAATAATAAAATGGAAGTATGAAAAGGTCTCAATTCCTATTGAGCACAGGGTTTGAAAAACCTCTTTTACACAACTTCATTGTTATATCCTGTTTAAAACTGAATTTTTCTATACAATTCAAACCCTTTGTATATAGGTGCGAACGAGGCCTCACACTACTTTCAAATAATTGCACATTGATCCACACACACACACACACACATTTATATAACAGTTTCTTGAAAAGTGGCGGTCACCGTGGCAACACGGATGTTGGGGGGTACCTAACACCTTCTCTCCGCGCATAATCAAGCCCCTAAACCCAAAATGAATCTCAGCTTCACAGACCAGTTTAGCAGTGTTACATCATTGGGTCAATGTGAAAACCTTTTTCGGTTGCATTGGTGCAACCAGTTAAAAACACCAACTGGCGACTCTTAACAGTCCATAGTCGACATTACACATGTCAGACCTTTTTTACTTGTTTTTTCAAACAAATCTCACCTAACATGAGAACACCAAAGAACAAATAACGAAAAGGGACAACTAAAAATCCCGACGTCGACACTAACTTAGCATTTAGGGTTTCTTGATAATCGTTAGGGTTTCCCCTAATTAGATTCATAACATTAACATGTCTCTTTGATTACACATACCTGATTAATAATCAGTCTTAGTTTTCCTAGTTAGGGTTTGAATTAGGGTTTTTGGTTTAAACTTAGGGTTTTCTACTATTCTGCTATCTCTGATCAACACTGAATCATACACACATACAGTACATACATATCATATTGAAATATAATTATTATATATTAATATTCTCATTCCTTGTTCATAATCCATGAATTAGAGTTCTGGACCATAACTAACTTAACTTTCATTTTTAGTCAACTCAAAAATTTAAATTGACTATTCTGCTAAATCCATATCGTATATATTCAAAATATTATTTGTATTAAAAAAAGAAATTATTCATAAAATTACTGATATAATTATTCAAAAATTTTTGGATCTTTACAGGAGCTTCAGTGCTTGTCATGGGCTTGAAAGACATCGGACATTGTTTCTTGGTGTAGCTCAAGACATCTCAGATACGTATAAGCCCCATCAGAGATCTTTTGTGGTCGAACGTGTCTAATCTTGGTCTTTTCTTTTTATTTTTATATTTACAAGATTATCATTTTCTTTTTATTTATCTTGTCATTTCCATTGTCTAATGGGGAGTTGACATCAGATTTTGGTTTATCGTCCGTAATGGGTGATAACTTTGCATTAAGGACGTAAAAGTTATTTTGACGCAAATCATATTAGGGCAAGAAGTTACATGTAAAGGAGATAGAAGTTTGTTGATCAGCCTGATGAAACCACATATTGAGTACATTATGAAATCCATATTTAAGGAGTCACACCCAGTAAGTAATGAAGTAACATTTAGTAAGCTTATTTCTTGGCTTATTTCACTTCTAACAAAATGTAAGGTTTGTTTTATTCTGGATTATTCCTTTCTTAAACAAGAATCATGTATTATTCATGTACTTAATAAGATGAGAAATAGAGTATAAAAAGAATGTTCTGGTCATGCTAGTTGTCTCTTACATTAACATTATTTACAACTCTGAATAAAAGCATAACAGTTATAGTACTATAATTTTATGTGCAACCTTGAAATCTTTAAAGTGAAAATCTTTAGATCTGATGTGATGATAAAATACTAATTATGTAACTAGCAGTGTGTTAGAAAGTAATTATGTAATCTCATATTTCTAGAAGCAGTATTAAATATAGTTATTAAGCTTGCTGAGTTCTATAAGTGTCTTTTGTATTCTCAAGAGTATTGAAGTAATTATTCTAGAATACTCCACTCCTAGATTAAATAGGAGATTGATGTAACCCATGAACTTAAGAAAAAAAAAGAAGAAGTCTAGCAGTCAATAATATAAGAATATGTTCTGCAGGAGCAGCAGCACTGCAAAGTCTATTGCTCTCATCATTCTTCTAATAAAAGTCTAGTTTAATCAATATCCTTGATAAATTCTGATTTTTTGCTCACTGTGCTTTCGTTTGTCCCAACAAATTTGGTATCAGAGCCATTTTGTTAAAACCACATCCTGCTATCATGAGTTCAAATTTAGTCACTACATTGTTTGCATATTCTCCAAGTCAAATCCCTATATTTGAAGGGGAACACTATGAAGTCTTTGGAAGCGAATAAATGGAAACTGTCTTCATATCTCAAGACCTTTGGGATATTATTGAGACTAGTTATGAAGAACCACCTGGAACTAGAGATTGGTCACAAGCACAACAAAAGTTGTACAAGGAGAACAAAAAGAAAGATGCCACAACACTCTGATTTATACAGCAGGGGGTAAGCAAATCAATTTTTCCTAGAATTTTTGGAGTAAAAAAAGCTAAAATTGCATGGGAGATTTTACAAAAAGAATTTGAAGGATCTGCCAAGGCCATTACTTTAAAACTTCAGACATTATGGAGAAATTTTGATAATCTATCAATGAACGAAAGTGAAAGCATTCGAGATTTCTCTTCAAAAGTTGCTGAAATAGTAAATCAAATCAAGGGTTGTGGTGACATCATTGAAGACAAGAGAGTGATTGAGAAAGTTTTGAGGAGTCTTCCTCCCAAATTTGATCATGTTGTCGCAACCATAGAAGAATCCAAAGATCTGTCCAAAATGACCTTTCATGAGTTAACAGGTTACTATAAGCTCATGAACAGAGGATTAATAGGTCCTCACATCAACCCGTGGAACAAGCTTTCAGTCCAAACTGAAAATTTTAGAAAAGAAGGCCAACGGCTCCTAGGACATGTCTCATTCAATAGAAAAAAATCAAAATTCTTTTTCAAGAATGAATCAGCAACTAAGAAGAATAAGAGGGAAAACTTACAGTCACAACTAAAAGAAAGAAAGAAGTGGAAGCTCACAACAAAGTTTCAATAATGAAAATTCTCAGTGTATCATCTGCAAAAGATCTAACCATGAATCCCGAGATTGCAGATTTAAATTTACAAGATGTCGAGTGCCTAATCATTCTCAAAGAGGCTACTGGTTTCAAAACAAAAAGGAGCAAATGAAGCTAAGTTCACAAAGGAAAGTGATAATGAACACCTTTTTTACTCTTGCTTACTTACTGAAAGTGAGTCGCAGAATTTATGGTATTTGGACAGCGGTTGCAGTAGCCATATGACGGGAAATAAAGACTTCTTCATAGAACTTGATCACAGCTTCACTTCTCAAGTAAAGCTTGGAGGCGAAAAGATTCTGAAAGCTCGGAAAAGGTGTTATTCTTTGTTCACACCAAAGGAGGTAACAAAAGATTGATATCTGATGTTCTTTATGTGCAAAATTTATCTGAAAATCTCTTGAGTGTTGGTCAGTTGTTAAACAAAGGTTATCAGGTTATCTTTGATGATAGCAAATGCGAAATTGTTGACAAGAAAAATAACTTGACAGTAGCAAAAGTTGAAATGTCTAAAAATAAGATGTTTCCTCTTGTCATACCAATAGAGGAAAACCTTGCTTTAAGAAGTGAAAATTTAGATATATCCTACTTGTGGCATTTGAGATATGGGCATTTAAATTACAGGTATGAAATTGTTGAAAGAAAAAAAATATGGTGGTTGGATTACTCGCTTTATAGAGAATAATGGAAGAGTTTGTGAAGGATGTGTCTATGGAAAAATGCATAGACTTCCATTTCCAAAAACCTCATGGAGAGCTAAAGCCCTTTAGAATTGGTGCATTCTGACATATGTGGTCCTATGAGGACTCCATCTCTCAATAATAAGAGATATTTTATTCTCTTTGTTGATGACTATACAAGAATGATGTGGCTGTACTTCTTAAATGAAAAGTCAGAAGCTTTCTCAATTTTTCTTCAATTCAAAGCTCTAGAAGAAAAGCAAAGTGGATGTCAAATGAAAACTTTACGGATAGATCGTGGTGGAGAATTTATATACACACCGTTCATGAATTACTGCAAGGAGAATGGAATTCAAAGGCAGCTCACTATTAGTAGAAGTTCGCAACAAAACGGTGTGGCGGAAAGAAAGAATCTCACTATCGTTGAGATGGCTTGTAGTATGTTGCAAGGAAAAAGGCTTCCAAACAATCTGTGGGCTGAAGCTATTCATACTTCTATCTATATTCTTAATAGATCCCCTAAAAAAGCAGTTCGAAACAAAACTCCATTTGAAGCATGGAATAACAGGAAGCCACTTATTGATCACTTCAAAGTTTTTGGATGCATTGCTGATGGCATGAACACATCACACAACATGGACAAGTTTGACAAGAAAGGTGAAAAGTACGTGTTTATTAGCTATAGTGATGAGTCTAAGGGTTTTAGACTGCTTAATCCCAAGACAAATTAGCTTGTAGTATCTAGAGATGTCATCTTTGATGAAATGGCAGCTTGGGAGTGGAAGGATGATTCTTCTCAAGATCAAAAGTCATACGAATTTAAAGAATCATCATCTTTTCAAGAAGATGCAAATCAAGAAAGTAACCTGCAGCATGAAGTAACAAGAAGTTCCTCTAGAATTCCATCATCAATTCATGATCATTCCGATTCGGAATCACCTCCAAGAAAGGTATGATCATTGCAAGATGTCTATGAATCATGTGAATTTGATCTTTTTTCATGTAAACCTCACACTTTTGAAGAAGCAAGAAGTAATAATGTATGGATTAAAGCCATGAAAGAAGAAATCTCTATGATTGAAAAGAACAAATCTTGGGAGCTTATGGATCTGCCAAAAGGGAAGGATGTCATTAGATTAAAATGGGTTTATAAGATAAAGTACAATGAAGATGGCTCAATTCAAAAGCACAAGTCCAGATTAGTCGCGAAAGGCTACTCACAACAGCCTGGCATAGATTTCACTGAGACGTTTGCACCGGTAGCTTGGATGGAAACAATAAGAACTATTCTTGCTTTGGCAGCTCAATTGGAGTTGAAAGTGTTTCAACTTGATGTAAAATCTGCTTTTTTAAATGGTGAGTTGGAGGAAGAGGTCTATGTTGAGCAACCTCAAGGTTTCCAAGTAGAAGGAAAAGAAGACAAAGTGTATAGGCTTCGAAAGGCTTTGTATGGCTTAAAGTATGCCCCCCGAGCTTGGAACAACAAAATTGATAGTTATTTCCAGCAAAGTGGATTCAAAATGAGCCCAAGTTAACCTTCACTGTATGTGAAGATAGAAGGTACAAACTTCCTTCTTATTTGCTTATACGTTGATGATTTGATCTATTTTGGTTCAAATATGAAAATGCTCGAAGATTTCAAGAAAAATATGATGAATGAGTTTGAAATGACTGACTTGGGTCTTATGAGATATTTTCTTGGGATTCAAGTGAAACAAAGAAAAGGGCATATTTTTCTCTCCCAAGAAAAGTATGTAGAAGATTTGCTTCAAAAATTTCAAATGGAAAAATGCAAAAGGCGGCTCACGCCTATGGCTTTAAATGAAAAGTTAAACAAAATGATGAATAACGAAGAGTTGATGATAAGCTTTATAGAAGCTTGGTTGGCTCTCGATTTTTCTCACCAACACAAGACACTGATAGAATGCATTGGTGAGTGTGATTTCTAGATACATGAATAAGCCAACAAAGTCTCATTATACAATGAGAAAAAGAATCTTAAGGTATATCTGAGGACACAAAAAAACATGGGATCACTTATGTGAAAAAAAGATTTCAAGCTTGTTGGACATACTGATAGCGATTGGGCAGGTTCTCTTGATGATCAAAAGAACACCTTAGGTTATCTTTTTTGCCTAGGTTCAAATGTGATATCATGGAGTTCAAAGAAGCAAAAATCAGTGGCGTTATCATCAGCAGAAGCAGAATACATTGCAGCGACCGATTGTGCATGTGAAGCAGTTTAGTTAAGAAGAATTTTGAATGATTTGCAGCTAAAGGAAAATGAACCTACAAAAATCTATTGTGACAACAGGTCAGCAATAGCAATGGCAAAAAATCCAGTTTTTCATGCTCGCTCTAAGCATATAGAGCTCCATTATCATTTCATCAGAGACTTGGTGAGCAAAGGAGAAAATTGCATGGAATTTGTTAGCACTAACGATCAGCCAGCTGATGCTCTAACCAAACCAGTCACGAGGGAGAAATTTGAGAAGTTCAAGAACGAATTGAAGATTACAAATTAAAAGGGGGTGTTAGAAAGTTATTATGTAATCTCATATTTCTAGAAGCAGTATTAAATATAGTTATTAAGCTTGCTGAGTTCTATAAATGTCTTTTGTATTCTCAAGAGTATTGAAGTCTTATTCTAGAATACTCCACTCCTAGATTAAATAGGAGATAGATGTAACCCATGAACTTAAGAAAAAGAGAAGAAGTCTAGCAGTCAATAATATAAGAATATGTTCTGCAGGAGCAACAACACTGCAAAGTCTATTGCTCTCATCATTCTTCTAATAAAAGTCTAGTTTAATCAATATCCTTGATAAATTCTGATTTTTTGCTCACTCTGCCTTCGTTTGTCCCAACACAGTGCAGTTTGTAATACCTGTCTAACGTCTCAAATGGGGGTCAACAAGTTTTTACTTTTTGTTGTAATATGTGATTTGTATCATAAAAAAGATATTGGAGGATAATGCTTTTTATAATGCCCACTATTAATATAGTGCTGATTCAGACTCCAATACTCCATCTTAGGAGTGAAGTTTCGTGGACATTTCTATGACCTGCCAGGAATATCATGTACTTATGTTATATCATGAATAACTTTCTCTTTCATGGATTAAGTAGTAATGGTTGTATTGCAAATTTGCAATGGACGTATTGATTTCCTAGAGGATGTTCAGTAAGTTCTGATTGTGCTTAATTGTGTTTCCTTTTGTAAATGTGTAATGTTCTTTGACCGAGTTATGAATTCTAAAAGTTTCCAAGGTTTACCTATAAGTTAATTCAAAAAAATTATTATCTTTCCATTTTCTCTTCTAGGCCTAAATATGTATATAATTTCTGTTACATATTAGTTTTTCTTTCAATGACACCGACTTATATTACTCATTTATGCTGAAAGGGACAACTTGGTGACATACTTTTGGGGCTCGAACTAGGGAGGACTCAGTCATAGTTGTTTGGGAAATCCCCTTGTATCTCAATTATTCTTCATCATTTACTCAAGGAGCTACCCATTGAAGTAATCTACTCTAATTCTTTAGAGATTCTTTATCTTATCGAGTGCAGTGGTGATTGTTCCTCAGATCAGGTATTCTTAGCAGGATCTTATGCTCTATCATTTATGTGTTTACTATGCTTAATGTGCTTCCCAGACTATATGTTTTTGTATATTTCCGGTCCAAGCAGTTTAAGTTTTCAATATGCAGTGTTTGAATTACAAGTTGCTTGGATTTAGGCTGTCTGAAAGGATATCCCAAGTGAGTAGAATTGATGCAGTAATGGATAAAGTTATCCAGGTAATCACAGTTCCCTTCTCTTGTTTGTTATTTGCACAAAAATCACTCCTCTGCTTTCTTGTAGTCTCCTACACACTTGAATACTGAGCTAGCCGCTAGTGACATCAGGTATTTTTGCTAGTGATTCTTGAATATTCAGGCTAGTAAGATCTGTGTCTTCCTGGTTTCATGTACTCTTGTACATACTCAACATTTTTGCTTTGTTGCATTTTTTGATTTGTAATTTTCCTTTTTTGTTTTTGCTATTACCTTATACTGTGCTTCATACTTATTATTCTGTGTTGGCCTATGCTGACTCTACACGCCTCTGCCTTTGAGTTCGACATTCTTGTCAACTTGTAATTAGATATCAAGACAAACACAAAACTGATTATTACAAGCTAATCACTAATTGATTATTGATAGAAATTATTGCTAAAAGTTCAGTTTGCAAACCACTTATGATTATGTTGATGTGATGTCGAAATGACTTCATAATATGGAATTATGTCAATTGATTCATAATTTATTTGCATGAAATAGTACTCCAATTGCACTCGCAACCGGAAGAAGAACAACAGAGGCCTAAAATTCTTTTGCAAACGAGGGTAGCTCAATAGCCCGCGATCCAAAAGCATTCTACCAATCAACAAGCAAACATTTAAAATAAATATAAATATTTTTAAAGGGAGGAAAGGAAGAATGTATATAAACTATAATTATAATTTAGCTTTTATATCTTTATATATATTTTAATACACTTACGAGGATTCTTTATTTTCCGTTGCCTAATCACCATTTCTCTTGCAAAAGTATCTCGAGAAGCATCATAGTTATCGGCTAGATTGCTTTTCTTGTCTAGCAAATCTAGCTCAGGCACCATCTTTGCAGGAACGTCATTGAAGTCATTTCGTAAAGCATTAGCAAACAACCGACGTTCCTCTTTCATATCAAAGTACTTGCCCAGATTGAGAAACAACGCAACCCCTAATTTTTTCACTGCCACTCAACAATTTCAATCACCTTCTTATACAGTCTTTGTTTGTTATCAAATGCATCTTTAATTATTTTTTTTTCGCGCATTCCATCGCAGCAATAACTTCTGGCATAGCAGGCTTCTCATCACTATTAACAATCCTCAAGACTACAAGAAGTGGTTGTGACGCCTTAATGCAATCCTCAACATTATGCCAAAATGTTGTTGAAATAACAGTATCACATATTTTCTTCCCTGCTTCAGTAGCCGACAACTTTCATTTTGACCAATCCTCGCTTATGAACAAATGCCTCAATGCATCTTTATTCTTGTAACAAACTCTGCAAGGTGAGGAAAGCTGTAGCAAATCTAGTAACTGCGGATCTCACAAGATCTCTGCCATTTATTTTCTCCCTCATCGCACTAAGAAGATGACCATGCCTATAAATGAATGTTGTGATTCTTCTTGCATTTGTGATTGTGTGCTGGAATTGCTTCAACTTGCTTATGTCCTCTAACATAAGGTCAAGGCAGTGAGCGGCACAAGGTGTTCAAAATAGTGTAAGTCTCCTCTCCATTAGTATATGCCCCGCTGCCTAGTAATTAGAGGCATTGTCCGTGACCACCTGAACAACATACTCGGGGCCAATTTCCTCGATCTTGCTATTAAGTAGATTTTCAAACATTGTGGCATCTTGAGACTAACTGGAGGCATCAACAGAACCCATAAAATAAGTCCCCTCTGGACTATTAACAAGAAAATTCAACAAGTGTCTTCCTATCTTATCTGTTCAACCATCCGACATGAGTGAGCAGCGGTATTCCTTTAAAGCAACTTCATGTTTCTTTTTTAAGTCAACGGTTTTCTTCTTTGCCTTCTCAAGTAAAGGAACCCTCAACTCTTCAACTCTTGATACGTCGGAGGCTTGAAACCCGGCCCATATTACCCTATGGACTCAACCATTGTGACGCCCCCAAAATAGATATACATCACCCATCTTGAGTCGCCAAATACATGGTACAGAATACAAATACAAACTTAATTATACAACCGTCGTTTAATATACGACAAAACATAGCTGAGAGTTTAAATAGGAATGTTGCTTTCTAGACAATATCCACTCTCAAATAGAGTCCTCATTACATTTATTGTCACACTATTTTATAGAATAGTGAGGACTACTAATACACCATCTCGGACCATCACTCCGTTCCCCGACTAGTCCCGGCTACGTTCTCATTTCCTGAAGAGAACAATGAAAGCAAAAGGGTGAGCTCAACTAGCCCAGTAAGAAATATTATGACTAAGATAATGCAAAATAAATTATCATTAGTCTTCAACAATGTTAAACTGATAAAATACAATAGACATCAAGTTTAAGCTGCGGTGAATAAGCAATCCATTAGAAGAGTCAAGTAGAGCATGATATCTACTATCTTCTATGATTTAAAATGTTTTCATCAATTTTTATCATTTGAGACTCAACTTAATAAATAAACCATATCATCGAAAGTCATCCCCTTTTCTGGGCCAAGGATATTCATTAAATCATCAATGGTCATGACTATACCGAATAATCCACGGTCATAATCATACCAAAAATTGTCCAGCAATGCACTACAGGCCACTGAGGACTTTTACCACATCATTTATAACATTACAGGTCATGATTATACCGAATAATCCCTGGTCATAATTATACCAAGTCCATCTATGCACTTAAGCCAAAGATGACTTTCATCACAATATAAGCATGAGGATGATGACAATGATATAATAATTCAATAAAACAAGTTCAAGAGTAAATTTTAAAGATTTATAAGTTAATTTATCCTAAAATCAATAATATCCAAATTGTCAACATGATACTGCTTTGTGGAGTAAAATTCAAGAATGCTCAGAAGAATATTTCCATGAAAAGATACTGGATGAAGCGCAAATATCCAGGATATTCTACTAATTTCATGGAGTATAGAAGCCAAAACTTTAACCCACTGAGTATAATATAATATATGAAACTGCAAATGGATTTTCGCCCGCCATGCGGTAATCCACGTAGACAGATCATTTCCACAAGTTAATAAGGAATGAATACAAAGGATCATCCACCATTATTGCGGTAATCCACATAGACAGGTTATTCCAACAGAGAAATAAAGAATGGAACTAGGTCATGCGTAATCCGCACAGACATGATATTCCAACAGAATAATAAAGAATGGAACCAGGTCATGCGTAATCCGCACAGACATGATGTTCCAACAGAATAATAAGGAATGGAATAACAACAGAATTCACCAAGCATGCGATAGACCGCACAGACAGGTTATTCCAACAGAATAATAAAGAATGAAATAACAACATAATTTACCATGTATGTGGTACTTCGCATAGACAGGTTATTCCAACAGAATAATAAAAAATTGAACCAGGTCATGCGTAATCCGCACAGACATGATGTTCCAACATAATAATAAGGAATGGAATAACAACAGAATTCACCAGGCATGCGATAGACCGCACAGACAGGTTATTCCAACAGAACAATAAAGAATGAAATAACAACATAATTCACCATGTATGTGGTACTTCGCATAGACAGGTTATTCCAACAGAATAATAAATAATAGAACCAAGTCATGCATAATACGCGTAGACAGGATATTCCAACAGAATAATAAAGAAGCGGAACCAGTCATGCGTAATCCGCATTGCATGTGATGTTCCAATGTAATAATAAAGAATGGAATAACAATAGAATTCACCATGTATGCGGTGATTTGATGATTAAAAGTTATTCCAACATAATAATAAAGAATGGAATAATGAAGCTTTCTTCATGAATACGAAGAACTAATACCCTTACCTTAGAAAGAAGAGAATTGATTTGGTAGGCGAGGATATTCTTGAAGAAAACTTATACTATTTTCTACGCTCAAAGCTTCTAAAGAAATCCGCTCAAGATTATAGAAGAAGAATTCTCTGAATTTCTGGTGTGATTTTCCATTCTAACTAAGCATCCTATTTTTAGGAGAATGGAAATGATACTATACAATAAAATATAATATATATATATATATATATTATTTAAAATCTAATAAAAAAATAACTTTATAAAAGTATTATGTTTTATATAAAAAGATTTTACTATGCAAATACTATGCAGGCACTATACAAATACTATGCATAATAAAATATATTATATTCTATTTATAATCTAATAAAATAAATAACTTTATAAAAGTATTACATTTTATATAAAAAGATTTTACTATGCCAACACTATGCGGAGCCTTATGCAAACACTATGTATAATAAAATATAATATATTCTATTTATAATCTAATAAAACAAATAACTTTATAAATGTATTCTGTTTTATATAAAAAGATTTTACTATGCCAATACTATGCAGGCACTATGCAAACACTATGCATAATAAAATATATTATATTCTATTTATAATCAAATAAAACAAAACTTTATAAAAAGTATTTTGTTTTATATAAAAGTTTTATGTTTTTATTACATTTATAATAATAATAAAATAAAATTCATCATCATTATTATAATTCAAACTATTAATCGACCAGGTCGTTCCCATGAAAGAGGGGACTTTCCAATAAGGATTTTCCCCTATTGGCGCGCAATTAGGTAACCAAACCTCTCCTTAACAGAACTTCTAGACATCGTTAATATTGCAAATAATAATATTAATAACTTTGTTATCTCAATTATTGATTTAATAATATATAAAATATCGACAATAATTGAATCAAATAACGTGAGATACTATGCAACACAACCATTTGTAGCAATAATTGAACAAAAGCGAGTGACTTCTCACGTAAGCATCAATAATTATTACTGGTGCTACTATGCAACCACGCCAGTATTCTTGTACTTTTAACACGGGTGTTTCAACAATTAACGGTAAAACTTCCGCCGTTATTTTCATAAAAATATTTTTGTCATTTTCTCATTCCGACAATAATTTTGTTGTGGGGTCCACCAATGATTGTACCGTCGTACGGATATTCCCCGACAAAAAGAATCTTTTTCGATCAATCGAATATTATATAACAACTTGCATACTTTTCAAAATTTCTAAATATTACCCACAACTATAACATTATCTCAAATCCACACCATAATTTTGAAAAAAATATTTCGAGAAAATTAAATCTTTATTCGTAAATTTTGGATTTTATAACCATTACTTCAAATCTCCTTAAATTTGCAGCATTGAATGGTATGTCACATTCGTAGAAAAAGTCGGCAACATACATTTGGACTCTCTCCTTTTCCTCATGTGTTCTCAAACGACTCTCAATACTCGTTTGGCTCAAACGCTTGTTATGTCTCTCATGTATAATTTCTTCGGGAATCTTCCTTAGAAGTGCTTCAATCGTCTTTGTTGGAACTTTTGGAATTGAAATACAACTTTCTGCCTTTTTGAAGCCGTCCCAGAACTTGGGATAGTGTTAGAAGAAGTATCGGAAGCCATGGTTGGACGAGCAGATAATTGTTCTTCTTGCACTTCTACTACATCATCATCATCATCATCATCTAACTCAAGTGGCTTGTTTCTCTTTTTACTATTCAAAACCGTTTGCAGCTCCCTCATAACTTCTGTTGTTGTTTTGGGGCATTTCGCCACATCTCCAAAATTTTTGACTAGATGTTGTTTGAGCCTTTTGATGCCCGAATGACATTTCTTTCCGCAAAGTATACATTGAACGACATCCTTATTACTTAAATCTGGCCAATATCCATATTTCTAACCTGGATCATTCGATTTAGCTTTTCTTTTAGGGTCCTTCGCTATATCATAATTATCGGTCCCCGAACTTTCTACCATTTTACTTTCTAGTTTCTACATAATACAATCAAATAACAATATATAAATCAATATGAATATTGATATTTACCCAAGTACAGTTACTACAGTCATATAATATTGATTTTCAAAGTGCATTTTCAAAGTTTCTTTAAAAGCTGCACGCTTTTATATAAACACAGTCAATATGTATCTGATATCTAGAGAAAAATTCATTGTTATAGATTAGCCAGATACATGTGATCCAATCAAAGAGTATATAAAGGAAACCATGTCTTAGACTTTGCCTTGGCCATCATAATGCAATAAATGAGAAATAAAAATAAATAAATAAAAGGAAAAAAAATTCAGATTCATAAGTCAATTTACATGTCCATTATCAGGTTATCAACAATATCACTAATACTAGTTTACCATACACAGTTGTCCAAGTTTTACAAAAAAAACAAGACTCCACTGAGATGACAATTATGAAACTTAAATAATATTCAATGCATTTTATCTATATATTGAAAAAAAATTCCAACATTTTATCTATATATTGGAAAAAAAATCCAGTACATTGTACATATATAAAACATAAATATATATATATATATATATATATATATATTTAATTGTATATGTGACAAATTGTGGAGAAGTGTAAAAGAAATAAAGAAGCAGCATTAGATAAGGAGTTCGGAACAAACAGAGAAGCAGAGAAAGAGAAGAAAAGAAAATAGAGAAGTTTCGCAGAGAAAGAGAAGAAAAGAAAACAAAGCAGCGAACAAAAAAAAGGGCTGGTATCGCAGAGAAGAAAGGATCATACCTGAAGAAGCGTCGTCGGTCGTTGCTTATCGCCTCGTAGTCGTCGGTAAGTATCTCTTGCTCGTTCTCCCCTCTACTCTTCTTCTTCTTCTTTAGTTCTGCTCTTTAGTCCCGCTTCCGCTGAAAATTGTTCGCGATTAGATTTTGGATTAGGGCAGTGATGGAAAAACGACGTCGTTTTGATATTTTTTTTAAAACCCAAAAGGCCCAACAGGTCAACTGGTTTGCGTCGTCGGGAAAGATGTCCATGGCGTCACCTTTTTTTCTAGGCGCCCAACTTTCGATCCTCAACCAAGTCGCTCAAACGCCTTGCTTGCTTTGGCCCGACTGGACGCCAAGGCGTCGCCTAGGCGACGCCTTAACAACTATGATGATGATTGATGTGGCATTCCTAGTGGATGAAAATTTCCACTCAGCTGAGAGATGAAATTTTTAGGTGTAGTACTTAAAAGAGCACGAAATCAAGAATCAAAATTAGTGGGACAAGTTTCTTTAAATAGGTCAATGTGGTTCCTGATTTAATTTCTGAATAAGGATGCAAAACCCTCTTTTGGTTTGGGGCCCTTGATGTAAATAAAAAGTGAAGCATATGGTATTGGATACTTGTTGCTATGTCATGAACAGCCTCTAGTGAAAGAAGAATGGACTCGAATTTAGTACACTCTCTTGCCATACAATGCAACCTATATCCTGGATTTGATAAAGCGTCATACATGACTTGTTAATGTTATGATGGTTGGATAGATGCGATCTTGGAGCACATATGGAGTGAAGGTCATTGGTCTTCTAGTGACCTTCCAGTCTTGCAGAACCAGTGTCCTAAGAAACAAACAATTTTTTACCAGAATAATATATATTTCCAGCTTGTTAACTAAACCAAATATATTCTAGATTATTCAAGAAATATCTTAATTAATATTAGTACATGAATTGGTGATATCTAAGTACATGAATGTATTTGAATTGTCTTGGAACATGTAATGGTTAGGTTAATGTACATGAATGTGGTCATGAAGTAATTATTATTGTGGATCTAAAAGTGTCCTATGACTCCTATAAATAGTCTTGTACTTGTATCATTTTAATCAAGTGAAATCAAAGTGTTCTTATATTCTCCAAAGTTACATTTCAATTCCTCCCTAAAATATATTATCTTCCTAATCTTCCATCAAAGTCAGTAGATGAAGCAGGCTTTTAAAAGTGATCTGATTTCAACAAGTTAGCAAGTCCAAAAATTCCACCAAGAAGGCAAGTGGTCCCATCATCATTACCAAAAAGGAATAAGACTGCAGACTCATTTTGTGAAATTGTAAACAAGTAATATTGTGATATTGACTTGGGAGGTTTTTCAAGTGGGCCTTATGTCACAAAGCTGACGAATTGCATGGTTGCATTGTTAACAGAAGATATGGTAATAAAGAAATTACCTTGCCAATTTTTCAAATCCCATATAAGCATCCGATCAGCCTCATCCAACACAAGGTATTTTTTGTTGATTTTTTTTTAAAAAGCAACGGGGTGATGGAAAATTCAAACAATCTAGTCTCTCTAATTACTCGCTTTAACGAAGAAGACTTTGATTATTGGAGCCCTAATATGAAAGTATTATTGAAGTCCTTCAAGTTGTGGAGTATTATTGAAGATGGTTATGATGAACCAGAAACTGAAGAGGGTTTGTCACAAGCCCAGAAAAATAGCCTGAATGATAAAAGGGAGAAGGATAACAAGGCACTCTTCCAAATTTATCAAGCAATTGAAAGGCCAATTTTTGATAGAATTTTGAAGGCAAAAACTTCAAAAGAAGCTTGGGATATTTTGCAATCAATATATAAAGGTGAAGAAAAGGTAAAAAAGGTACGACTCCAATCTTTGCTTTTAGAATTTAAGAAGTTGCAAATGCAAGAAAATGAAACTATTGTTGATTATTTTTCAAAAGTTACTTCAATTGTTAATCAAATGGCAACTAATGGAAAAGTTTTGCAAGATCAAAAAGTTGTTGAGAAAATTCTTCGAAGCTTACCACAAAAGTTTGATTTTATCGTGGTAGCCATCGAAGAGTCCAAAGATGTGTCAAAATTGTCTTTGGAAGATTTGCAAGCTTCTTTAAAGGCACATGAGTTTTGTGTTAATCAAAGAAATCCACCTTCTAATGATCAAGCTCTCAAGTCTGAAATTACGGGAGGCCGAGGTGCTCCACGTGGTCGCGGCCTTGGAGGAGGTCATGGACGTGGAAGAGGTGGCTTCCAAGGAAACAGAGGTAGAGGCTCTAATTTTTGTGGCAATGGAAGAGGATCACAAGGTAACAATAATAATTTTAAGGAAGAGTCATTTGAGTATTCAAACAATTCTCAAAAAGGAAGAGGTCGTGTTATTAATCAAAGAGGGAGAAAAGGATATATTGAATGTTTTCATTGTCATAGGCCTGATCATAAAATCAGTGAATGTTGGTTTTCACCATCTAACAAAAAAGAATCTGGATTGGTGCATGAAAATGAATCAGTTGAGAAAGATTGTTCAGAGTCATTATTAATTGCTTGTCAAGAAAATAATAATCATGTTTGGTATTTGGATAGTGGTGCCAGCAAACATATGACAGGGAATAAGGATTTATTTTCTATCCTAGTGGAGTCAAATTTTGGGCAAATAAAAATTGGTGATGCTAGAGCCTATACAATTAAAGGAGTTGGAGAAGTCACTTTCAAAACAAAATCTGGAAAATTTGAAAAAATGTTAGATGTTTATTTTGTTCCAGGCATTAAAAGCAATTTGCTAAGTACTGGACAACTTTTGTGAAAAGGGTTTGATATATTCTTTCATGATAAATTGTGTACTCTGTCAAAAAATAATCAGGTCATGGCAAAGATTAGCTTGGAGGAGAATAATTTATTTCCACTTCCTCTCCAAGTGGAAAATTTCCATTGTTTCGCTGGTTTTAATGAAGAAGTTTCCAAGTTATGGCATGACAGGTATGACCACTTGAATTTTGACAGCCTAAAATTGTTAGCGGTGAAAGGGATGGTGAATGGATTATCCCAGATTAATAAAACAGATGAGACTTGTGAAGCATGCCAGTTGGGAAAGTTGCACCGTAATCCATTTCCCTCAAAATCTTCTTGGGGGGCAAGGCAGCCACTTGAACTTGTTCATTCAGACCTGTGTGGACCTATGACAGTGTCATCTTTTGGAGGTAACAGATACTTCATTTCTTTTATTGATGATTACACAAGAAAGGTGTGGACTTATTTTCTTCATGAAAAATCTGAAAGTTTTTAAGCTTTTAAAAATCTTAAAGCAGAAGTTGAAAATTTTTCTGGTTGTCACATAAAGACTTTGAGAACAGATCGAGGGTCGGAGTATCTTTCAAATGATTTTCAGCATTTTTGTAAAGATAATGGCATAAGGCATGAATTGACAGTTCGCTATACACCGCAACAAAATGGTGTTTGCAAAAGGAAAAATCGTACAATCATAGACATGGTTAGATGCATGCTAAAAAGGAAACGGTTGCCACACCAATTTTGGGCAGAAGCTGTTTCTTGTGCGATTTACTTGATCAACAGGTCACCAACAAAAAGTTTAAAAAATTGTACTCCTCATGAAGCTTGGTATGGGAGAAAACCTAGTGTCCAACACTTGAAGATTTTTGGAAGTGTAGCTTTTGCTCATGTACCAAATGCAATAAGGACAAAACTTGATGAGAAGGCAGAAAAATGTATTTTTGTTGGATACAGTGAAAGGTCAAAAGCCTACAAGCTGTATAATCCAAAAACAAAGAAAATTGGCATTAGCAGGGATGTAAACTTTGATGAAAAATCTTTTTTCAATGATACTGACATAAACACTGTAGATGAGGTACCATTTCTCATGGAGGATTTGGAAGGTTGTAGCAGTATGCCAAGTGAAGATGATCCATCCTTGAACCCAATTGATGTTCCATCATCCTCAACAGGAGCGTCTTCTGATAGCAGCCCCGAAGCAATCAAGACAAGATCTTTGCAGGAGATTTATGATACTACGGAGCCAGTAGATGCAGGAGCTATTTTCTTTGCTTTCTATGCATGAGAAGATCCAATCTCCCATGAAGATGCAGTAAAAGAAGAAAAATGGAAACAATCCATGAAGGAAGAAATTATGGCTATCGAAAGGAATGACACATGGGAGCTCGTCAGTTTACCACCAAACAAAAGACCCATTGGAGTTAAATGGATTTTTAAGACAAAGTTAAATTCAGATGGCTCCGTCAATAAGTACAAAGCGAGGCTCGTTGCAAAGGGGTATGTACAAAAGGAAGGAGAAGATTTTAATGAGGTATTTGTACCTGTTTCAAGACTTGATACTGTTCGTTTAATTATATCACTTGCTGCTCAAAATAATTAGAAATTGTTCCAAATGGATGTTAAATCAGCATTTTTAAACGGGTTTCTTGAGGAAGAAATCTATGTTGATCAGCCACCCAGTTTCGTGAAGAAAGGTGAAGAAGAGAAAGTTTACAAGTAAAAGAAGGCTTTATATGGTTTGAGGCAGTCACCAAGGGCTTGGTATAGCCGCATTAATTCTTACTTTGAGAAGAATGGTTTTCAAAAATGTCCTCAGGAGCATACTTTATACACCAAAATTGATCCTTCAAAAGGAAGATTTATGGTGGTAAGTCTCTATGTTGATGATCTCATTTTTACTGGCAATGATATAGAGATGCTTAATGATTTCAAAGTTTCAATGAAACAAGAGTTTGACATGACTGATTTGGGAGAGTTAAATCATTTTTTGGGCATTGAATTTAGTCAGTCCAATAAGGGAATTTTTATTTCTCAAGGAAGATATGCAAGGGAAATTTTGAAAAAGTTCAAGATGGAGAATGCTAATTCTGTTTCAACTCCATGTGTTATTGGGCTTAAGTTAAGCAAGAAAGGTGAAGGAAAGCTTGTGGATCCAACTATTTACAGGAGTTTGGTTGGAAATTTGATGTATTTAACTACCATAAGACCAGATTTAATGTTTGTTGTTAGTATGATTAGCAGGTTCATGGAGAAGCCTCATTCAGAACATTGGGAAGCAGCAAAACGAATTTTGAGATATGTGAAAGGCACAGTTGATTATGGAATTTTTTATGAAGCTGGTGTTCTAGTTAGTCTTACTGGATTCACAGACATTGATTTTGGAGGTAGCATTGATGATAGCAAAAGTACTTCAGGTTATGTTTTTAATATAGGAAGCGGAGCTATTTCTTGGAGTTCAAAGAAACAACCAATTGTTGCTCTTTCAACAACTGAAGCTGAATATATTGCGGCTGCACATGCTGGATGTCATCTATTTTGGTTAGAAGGAATTTTGAAGTATCTCAAGCAAAAACAAGAAGTTGATCCAACTTTGTTTTGTGATAATACTTCAACAATTTGATTACCAAAAAATCCGATTCTTCATGGAAAGACAAAGCATATTCGCATTCGATATCATTTCTTAAGGGAACTTGTGAATGATGGAATTATTAATATCAAGTATTGTAAATCTGAGGAGCACCAGGTAGCTGACATTTTTACAAAGCCGGTTTCTAGAGAAGTATTCAAGAAGCAAATCGCTAAGCTTGGAGTGAAGAATAAATTTGGTTTAAGGGAGGCCTTGTTAACTAAACCAAATATATTCTAGATTATTCAAGAAATATCTTAATTAATATTAGTACATAAATTGGTGATATCTAAGTACATGAATGTATTTGAATTGTCTTGGAACAAGTAATGGTTAGGTTCATGTACATGAATGTGGTCATGTAGTAATTATTATTGTGAATCTAGTAGTGTCCTATGAGTCCTATAAATAGTCCTGTACTTGGATCATTTTAATCAAGTGAAATCAAAGTGTTCTTATATTCTCCAAAGTTACATTTCACTTCCTCCCTAAAATATATTCTCTTCCTAATCTTCCATCACAGCCACATTGTAATCTAAGCGCGAAGCAGGAGAGTGACAGTTTCTGTATGCAACACTTTTGGATTATATACAGTAGAACTGGGGTTCCCTAAGTTTTCACTTCTCAATTATATAATCTTATTTTTTATTTCCTTTCCCGAAAGGTGATATAATCTTGTTAGCTGGTCCACGGAATGTGAAAAAAGACCTCTGATAAACACGCAAAATCATGCACACTAGACATTTTCAGTATACAAATTTACAAAAACTCTAAAGGTATCTTTTCATGAGGTTCTGGCTCATTTGTTATTGCTTTCATTAATTATATTCGTTAGTTTATCAAAAAAAGTTCTATGAATTATTGTATGCCTTCGTTTTGTTTATTACTTGAAAGGGAGGATGAAGAAAGAAAAAATTCAACCTAGATACCTAATTGGGGAGAAATTTACATCTTAGCCACTATTCTTTTTAGGTAATGAAAACGAAGTGAAAACCTATATTGATAGAGGAAACTAATTGTTCGATTCATATGTTTCTCTTGCTAAAATGTTTATATATAACTTAAAATTATATGTTCTTCAGAATTTCTGTTTTTTAGTTAAATTTTCAGTGCACCTAATAGTTTCAAATTATAACTAGGTACTCTTTCTTTGTTTGGTTAAGGAGCCATACAGAGACAATAATTTTTTTTTAAAAATATCTCCCTTTTCCTTCTTTCTTACATCCTACTACTTCTTTGTTGTTTGATAATGAATATGAATTAGCTTAGCTTTATGTGTAGGTTTGCGGACTCCGAACAATGTTGATGGGATTCTCTCCTTAATACAAAAGATATGCAGTTTCGTGGTTATGATTCCAGGTCCTTAAAATCAAACTTAATTTATCTCAAGCTTGTATAGCTTTAATCCCTTTAATTTTTATTTCGGAGTAAAATTAATATCTTTAATAATCTCTGATGGATAGTGAATCACATATCTGATGCACAAGGAAAAAACTAATAAAATTTTATGTAACCTCATGCATTTGAACATCTTATGATATATGCTTCCATATGAAGAAATTAGGGGAAAACTAAAAGAGGGGGGCAGGGGGGGGGGGGGGGGGGGGGGGGGGGGGAATGGTAAACCAGAGTTAGATGTAGAAATTATCAGCACTTTTATGTGAATGACAATGATGTGTCTCATCACTTCTATGCTTTTCATGTCAAGCTGTTCTATATGTGGCATATTGTTGTTTCCTAGCTAGGGTCCAGATCCTCCATAACTAATTAACTAGTTGAGATATGCTGTGTTTAGTTATGAGTATGTGAGATAGAATTTGAATTTCTCTTCTGTTGATTAAAAAAGTAGCTTCTAGTTGTTTAGTAGGACAAAATACAGATGGAAAAGAATTTGAAGAAAACAAACTTTCAAGTTTAAATTACATAGACTCATAAATCAAAAGTAAACATATGAAGTATAGACTTAAATACCTTGTAGAATCCTTTCATATTCAATAAACATGAAGCCACTTAGTAATATGATATACTTTTAGGGACATACTGCATAGAAGCTTTCTGATGCTTCACTCTTTTTAGTTTTAGTACTATGATTATTTGATGTTTTGTTATAGGTAATCCAAAACAAGGAATCGCCTACATTTTGAAGAGCATATTATCCATCCTTAATTCCAATTCATGGTGAGGTTCTCATCTAAAACAAATAATTGAAGCTGCTTGCATATTTTGTGTTTGTACTTGTTTGATGCTCTAGCCAAATATGTAGGATGACACTGAAAATGAGGATAAGGGTGTTGTGTGATATTCTATCATTGTCGGCGGCATTATCTCAAAACGAGCTTCAACACAAAGCAATCCACAGAAAGGTACTTGCAACTTGTACCTAATCTTTTTATATTTAAAACCTTAATTTTTAACTTTTAAAACCCTAATTTTAGTCTTAGTCAGATATCACAACCGGTTTGAATATGACTCGACTCAACTGGTGTTTCAAATTTTCTGAGATTTGGTTGAAAAAGCTTTTGGACTTTGTGTGATATATGGTCAAGTTATGTAACACATTCTCTAAGGAACTTTTTGTAAGAACATTCTCCAATGAACTTCAACAATTTATTCACTTCTTATTCCATTCGCTGCCTGTTGATGAGCTGCTACTCCTTTATATATCTATAGCAAGTACAAATATAACACCATGCTCCCAGGGACGAAATCGGAGATTTGTTTTTTTTTTGTGGTGGGGGCAAATTTTTTTAACAACATAATATATATTCAGAAAAAGAACTTCAATTACACCACAACATTTCCATATTTTGATACGTTTTTTAGGATCACGTTCCAAATAATTAATATCTCATTCTTTACCTTCAATTCACGTTGTTCTTGTTCAGAAGTAGGCAGAGATGTTTTAACATTAGGCTCAGGGGTAAGCATAGATATGTCAACATGATTTGATTGCTTTCTCTTGAAAAATGAATCAATAATATGTGATTTTCCCATGATTCTAATTAAACAAAAAATAAAAAATTCAATTAACTACACTACAAGAATGACTTAATTAATATTATTGGACCATTTATTGAACTTTTTAATAATAAAATTTTCATAAACTTACAATCAAATAAGTAAGGTTTTAGTTGGTTACCGGAAAACAAATTGAAAATAATCACTCGTTAAACTTTTAAAAAGTAAAATATCAAGTTTCATATAATAAACAAAGAATAAAAAAAATTAAATAAGGGTTTAAGTTGGTTACCTGGATACAAATGTATCATTCAATTGGAATAACACATACAATATTATGCTCCAATTATACAAACTTAAAATTATAATAAATTTAATTTTTCCAACCTTGGGGTGGACTTTATAAATTTTTCAAACCTTGGGGGGGCGTGGTCCCTCCAGCGCTATGCTAGTTTCGCCCCTGCATGCTCCAAACCTTGTCTCTTTTTGTTTTGTTTTGTTTTTGTTTTTTGTTTTTAAAGGCAAAAGACATGGCCACTTGATATTAATATCTCATATTCTCATTCATTTTACGTGAAGTTTATGATTGAAGTTTGTTCCTTCATGCATGTTAATTTATATATTATGGCTCTTGATCTTGTTTTCTCCAATCTATCCAGGTTATGGGCAATGACCATCTCTATTTTGGTGACCCAGCCTATTTGCAAGAATACAAGTCATTATCTGCTGTTATTCTTCAGGACATAGTTGGCCTTATATTACAAGAGCCCTCCAAGGAAATTAGGTGATATATTTAGTCTATGTACTACCATTGAACCAATAGACTGATTTCTGATCTTGCTTGCTGGCCTTAAGGATTCTCGAGGAAACATGGCCCTTGAAGCTTGCAATTGTTTTGTATCATTATTCAAAGTAAGTTTGGGTGCATCTTTATTTACATACTTGTACTCGACGATGCTGTTCATCACATGAATCAAATTTCACACTAGCTTAGGTCGTCGAAAGGAGAGTACATACCTGATTAGTTATGAAAGTTCAATAATAATTTAGAAGGGAGTTGAATGGCCTTTTTGATTTTTTAGCAAATTAATTTTTAGTGTCAAAAATTAATATGCAATATAAGAAAAATTCAATCACACAATGCACATAGATTTATCTGGTTCACAATATACAGCTTGGGTATATTGCTACGTCCAGTCTCAAGCTCCTCTCCAGGACTTGAAATCTTATTACTCCCAGTAATAAATGCTCCTTCAATAGGCGGAGAAGCCTTTACAAAGTTTTAAAAATTAACACCTTTTCACAACTAAATGTCTTGGACAGCGAACTCCTAGCTCCTTCCTCAAGCTTAGTTGTACCTTCCTTTTGAGTTCAGAACTATTCTATGATCTGGTCTTAAAACAACAATATCTTTCTTACCTCACAAGTACACTAGAGACTCAACTCCCAATTGACATCTCCAATGTTCTAAAAGGCGCTAGACGGGAGGCGGGCGGCTGAGGGGGGCTCAAGCGAGATTTTTTTTATTTTAAATCAATTTTAATATTTTATCTTACATTTATTCAAACAAAACAATAATATAAAGTAAAATAATTTATAATAAAGATAATAAAGGATTTGGTTAAAGTTCAAACACATATCCATATTGTTAATATCAAAGTTCAAATACAAACATGCAATTGTTCAAAGTTCAAATATATTTTTAACGTATTAGTTTTATGGGCAAAAGGTCAAAAATGCCCCTGATATTTACCCCGATGTCCCACTTGCACTCTAAACTAATTTATTTATTTTTCCCAAAAGTACCCTTAACGTTATATTTTTGGGTCACCTGTGCCCCTGCCGTTAAATGAAGACAAACAGGGTTAAAATGTGATGACGTGACAAGCTTAAATATAAAATATATTCTAAATAAAATAATATATATCATTTAATCAAAATTAAAAAAATACTAAAATTCAAAAAAAAAAAAAAAAGCATAACATATTTACATCATTTAATAAAAATAATAAAATTCAAATTATTTTGTTAACTAATCAAAACAACTAATTAAATAAAATAAGTTGTATATCATATTTACATCATTTAATCAAAATACTAAAATTCAAAACATAACATATTTACATCAAATACTAATTAAAAAAAATACTAAAATACTAATTAAAAAATACTAAAATACTAGCATTAAAATTATTTTGTTAATTAATCAAAACAACAAAAATTCAAATTACATCATTAAGATACTAAAATTATAATACTAAATACAAATTGATATAAAAATTTTAAATTGATAAAATCATAATACTAAATAATATTTTTAAACTATATAAATATTTGACGATGTAATAATCTATACATAACAAAGATATGTTATAAATAATATAAATAATTTGATGATGTAATAATCTATACATAACGACGATGTAATAATCTATACATAACGGTATTTGTTATAAATAATATAAATAATTTGATGATGTAATAATCTATACATAACAATATATGTTATAATTTGACGATGTAATAATATTTTTTAAAAATGTATTCAAAAAATTCAAATTACATCATAATATTTTTAAAGTGATATGATTTTTAAAATTAATATTAAAAATTACTAAAATAATCATAATACTCCGGCTTTTTGAATTTTAAAAATATTATTTAGTATTATGATTTTAGTAATTTAAAAATTTTATATCAATTAGTATTTAGTATTATGATTTTAGTATTTTAATGATGTAATTTGAATTTTATTGTTTTGATTAATTAACAAATTAATTTGAATTTTAGTATTTTAGTATTTTTTTTAATTTGATTTTTTTAGTATTTTAGTATTTTTTTGAATTAGTATTTGATATAAATATGTTATGTTTTGAATTTTAGTATTTTGATTAAATGATGTAAAATATGTTATACAACTTATTTTATTTAATTAGTTGTTTTGATTAGTTAACAAAATAACTTGAATTTTATTATTTTGATTAAATGATGTAAATATGTTATGATTTTTTTATTTTGAATTTTTCGTATTTTTTGTTTTGATTAAATGATATATATTATTTTATTTTGAATATATTTTATATTTAAGCTTGTCACGTCATCATATTTTAACTTCGTTTGTCTTCTGTTAACGGCAGGGGCACGGGCGACCCAAAAAATATAACGTTAAGGGTACTTTTAAAAGAAAAAAATTAGTTTAGGGTGCAAGTAGAACATCGGGGTAAACATCAGGGGCATTTTTGACCCTTTGCCCATTAGTTTTATTCATAAACAAGATTACTATTAAATAATAAAATTTAAAATTTCAAGAATTTAATTCAATATTAAAACTTAAGAAACTAAATATAAATTTAAAAATTATATTGAATTAAACTAAATATTACAAATTTCTCGTCATTTATATAATTTGGAGTTGGTACAAGTTCAAAAATTACAAATATAAAAAAATTATCTATTTTGACTTGATATTGTTCATTTTTTGTTGTGATTTGATATGCTACAACATATATTATGAATATAATAAATCATTAGAAAAATAAATATATTAAGATCTGGTTTGGGTAGTTATTAAAATTAAAAAACTTCTCCGCCTATACACTACTTAGGCTCCGCCTAATTTTTAAAGGGATTTTTTTGCCGCATTGGGCCTAGGTGAGGCGCCAGGAGGGCCTAGTGCCCTCCCTGGCGAGGCGCCAAGTGGGGGCCTAGAGCCTAGGCGGGGCGCCAAGGGGGGCTTAGGGCTTAGGTGGGGCCTAGGCGGACCTAGGCGAGGATTTTTAGAACACTGGACCTCTATGACTTTGGTCTTGGTCAAAGAATTTTTGTCTTTCTCACAAAAACATAAAATAAAATGACTACCCTTTTTCTTTGTACACAAGATTAGTTTTGCCTTTGCTTCTAAATAAGCAGATATGCAGTTAAAGATCAAAATATCAAATAAAAGTTCAAGCCTTTTATGTGGGATGCTTTCAGGTAAGCAAATATGAAAATTGATGTACTTTTATAAAAAAATTTCTTCTCTTTTAATAAAGAATGTGTTTCTATGAATTAAACAGGTATAGCAAAGATTTGTTTTTATAATAAAGAGTGTGTTTCTATGGTTTAATTAATCACATATAATTTTGAGTTTAGATAACCAAATAAAATCACTTGCGATGTAACAAGTAATTTATGAATGAGTAAGTTTGTGAGCAAGATACTTGTAATGATAGTTATCAAGTATAACAAATTTATCAATTAAATAATACTTGAAGAAATTTGTTTCACCACGTATATATATATATATATATATATATATATATATATATATATATATATATATATATATATATATATATATTATATTTGATCTACGTTGTGAAAATTTGGCCACTTAGAATTTTAAAGACCGATTGAAAAATTTCAAAGAGCTAACATCCAAATTATATATCGGTATCTAAGTACTAACCAAATTATTTATTTCACACTGATAATTATATAAATATTTTTCAATATTTATATAATATATCTATATCAATAAAAAGCCACTTACGATTTTAAAGACCGTCCGAAAGAGAAATTACTTTCAAATTATATCGATCGTTCGGAAGAGAAATTACTTTCGAATTATATCAGTATCTAAGTACTGACTTTATATATAAAATTTAATAGATTAAATATAGATATATGTAAATGTGTATAACAATTTATCTTTAATATATCTATATATATAAGCAGATATGGGATAATGTAAGTACAACAATTTAATAACTTATCTTGACTACTTTGATTAAATTTATTTTCTATTAAGAATTAGAATTTTGAAGTAGAAGATGAAGAGAAAGCTTTTGTTGAGAAAATGTAGACAAAGAGATATAGCTTTTTTTTGCTTTGTAAATTGATAAATTTGGAATGAAGAAAAGAATTCCTATTTATAGGAGTTTCGAGTTTAGGGCAAAAAGATAATTTTGAAATTTGTTTTTGAAAGCAATGGTCCAGATTTGTTTGATAAAAATAAATGGTTCGGATCAAACATGATGCATACGGATTGCCAAGGATTTTGCATTCTGTCCATGCTGAAATTTTCAAATTGCTAGCCCAAGTTAAAAGGTTTTTGACAGAAACACTTTGCATGTACGCAGTAAAGACTTTATGCCTTCTTTTAGTAATCAGACAAATGTCCATGTATGCATAGTCATCACATTAGCTTTTTAAAAATATCTTAGCCATGCAATGAATTCGGAAAAAGGCCTTTAAGGCCTTAGCCTTTCATTACCCAACTTGGGCACACCGCATTTGCACATTCTGTCACATGCGCGCACACACACACATGCATTATAACATATATACATATATATATATATACGGCTATACATACATATATATATATATATATATATATATATATATATATAATATCTTTCTTTTTGCCCAAATGAGTTTTGGAAATTCATTTTGAAAAGAATAGGAACTTGCCTTAGGAAATGTTAATACTTGAATTTATTTAATTAACACTTGATATTTAATTTATCAAGGTCAACCAAAAATTAATTCATTTTTTAGGATTAAAAATATTTTTGATAGGAATAAAATAGGATATTTAAAATTAATTATATAAAATCTTATAGAGAGGAGATTCTACTTTTTTTAATTTAATCCTATTTACTATGATTGTTATCGTCAAAATAAAACTTATTAGTTTGGAGACGTATCAATCGTATCAATCTTTCCCTTTTTGATGATGACAATAGACTAAAAATATTTTCTATTATAATTGCTCCCCCTTAGTTCATTCATGAGATAAAATTTTAAAAATCTGAATTTTTTTGAAAAACATTTATCTCAACAGTTTGCAGTAGTAAAGTTCATTCATAAGATATAATTTTTAAAAATCTGGAATTTTTCGAAAAACACAGCAAGTAATATAGTAGTAGTGTAAAACAGTTAATTATATAGCCGTGTAAAGCAGTTAATTATATTTTTCTTCTCCCCATTTGTCATCACAAAAAGTGGGGAAACAGAAAAACCGTTCATAACCTGCAAAAATAGTTAGTATTTTAAACATTATTTATCAAAACCTGCAGGAGAACATGTCAGAAAAGACAAACATAAGAAAGAAATATAGCATGCAGAGTTAGTAGTAGTTAGTATTTAGTACAGTCATCCTGAATAGTTAGATATAATATAGTTATACAGTCCTCCCGAATAGTTAAAAATCTGGCAAGTGAGCAAGGGAGAAATGTAGACCAAGAGGAGGTAGAGGATCATCCGGAGGTGTTTGAGCAAACTGGTCTTCTCTAGCAAAACTTGTACTGGCAGAAAAGTGGTATGGTGGTACAGAGATCTTTTGAAGTTCCATCAACATATATAGCATATCTCTGAGGTGATGCACATACAATTGTAGAGATTCTATTTGACTCAATAGATTATTTTAAATCTGAAGGGAAAGTTGAGTCAAACTGTTTAGGGCATCTATTTGAGAAAGTAGATTTTGATGAGGTTCAGGAGACTTAATAGTTTCTGGTTTAAAGATTATGAGTGGTTTAGGAGGTAGATTAAGGTGTGAGACAATATTGCTACTTTTCACATATTGAGTTTGATGGTTAAGCACATTGATACCAAGATGTTGAAACATAGAAGTGAGAACAAGTCCATAACCAAGGCAATTATGATGATAACAGTGCTCAAAAGAAGTTAGCAGAAAGTATGGGATATTATAAGGCAAATGCTGATTCAAAACACACTTCATTAGTTTTAAATCAAAATGATGGAGAAGTTTGTTTTCTCTAACAGATATAATATTGTGCCTAAAGATCTTAGCCAGAAATTGACACTGGGAAGTAAAAAACTCAGAACCAACTTTGCATGGAAGATCAAACAATTGAGCAGGGACTAACTGATCTGTGACTGTGGCCAAATTGTGTTTAAATGTAAGACAATTACTGGTAGAGATTCTTATAGGATGAACATAATCATTGACTCTTGAAAGTTCTAACACACTATTGCCTAGATGTAGTGCATTTAAAATAAGTTGTTCATCACTGACATACTCCTGACCTAGTATGCAAGTGCAGATAGTAGTTAAAAGTCCACTTGAGTTTCTGACAAAGGTCATATGGGAGAAATTTTTTGCAATTAGAGCAGGATAAATTTGCCTATTTGTAAAAGTGATTAAACAATCCCAAGCAACATTTTTGATTTTCTCCAATAAGTCAGGAAATCTCTTAAACGAAGTACCCATTCCAGGAGTGAGGTTGTGTGACTTGTGCAGATAGAGTAACTATGGTGCAAAAGTATCAGGATGTAATTCAGAAAGAAGAGGTAACTTCTTTCGTTTTGAGGAATAAAATTCATCCATTTTGAAAAATACAGAAAAATTAAAGAGAATAGATGAAAATGCAGACAAATAAGGACTGACACAGAAGTGAAGGACATATGCAGTAAAAAAATGTACTTTCCATTTATAGAAGTAGTAGATAAGTGATAAAAGTGTCTAATGCATATAGACGTAGGTACTCATTTATCAGACATAGGCATATAGAGCTGATAAAGTATAGATATGACTGCTGAAAAAAATGTGTGAAGATAAAGAGTGTTGCACAAGAGAATGTTTAATCCATTTAATATTTTCTTTTAAAAGCAGAAACTCAATGAAGTTAACGGAGGAAAATACCAGTCGAACCAGCTCAATATTTGTTACCGTGACCTCATAAAAAAAATTTACAGAACGGAGAGAAGTTAAATATTTCGCATTATAACAGGGAAGAACAATTCATATATACTGCAGGATTTTATCAGATACGTTGTCATATGAGGTGTAGATACTCATAACAAAATCCAATGTAGACAGAGAAACAAATCAACCCGCATACTATTTCAAAAAAATTAACTCAACAGAGAGTTGCAAACCTAGAAGCTCTAACCCATAACAGTAAATATGCATATATTCTTACACGACAGTCATAGAAATGGGAGTAGGAGATGAGTCACAATTTGAATGATCATAAATGTGAGACTCCAAATTTTATGAATAAAGATTTAAATTTCTCGAAATATTTTTTTTGAATATTATGGTGTGGATTTGATATAATGTTATAGTTGTGGGTAATATTTATAAATTTTGCAAAGTATGCAAGTTGTTATATAATATTCGATTGGTCGGGGAATATCCATACGACGGCACAATCGTTGGTGGACCCCACAACAAAAGTATTGTCGTAGTTAGAAAACGACAGAATTATCTTTTTATAAAAATAACGGCGAAAGTGTTACCGTTAAAACCGTTGAACTACCCATTAGTAAAAGAAATGCGATGAATACGTGAGTTGAAAAAGTAGCACACGATATTGATTATTGATCCTTACGTGAAAAGTCACTCAGTAATACTCAATTATTGCTACAGTAATTGTTACATCATATCTCTCATATTATTGATTCAATTATTGTCACAGTATCATCTGCATAATATGTTATATTATTAAATCAATAATTGAGACGACAAAGTTATTCATATTATTATTTGCAATATTGACAATGTGTAGAAGTTCTGTCAAGGAGAGGTTTGGTCACCTAATTGCGCGCCAATAAGGAGAAATCCTTATCGGAAAGCCCCCTCTTTCCTGGGAACGACCTGGTTGTTAAATATTGTGAATTATAATATTAATGATGAATAAGTTCATGTTGATTAAAGATGAAATTGATAGTTACATTGTGTTGGAATTATTAGTGTTAGTGAAAATCGATATTTATTTCAATAATAATTGATGTCTGGAGGTTATATTGACCAATCGGATAATTAACTGGATAAATGAGTAATTAATTGCTATTGATTCACATGATTATAACTATTTGTTCACATGTGTATACTATTGATTCACATTCATTTACTATTAGGAGAGTTGGTGCAAGATTGATAATACTTGCATGACTAAGTTAAAAATGGAGGTATAGTTGAAGGTACTATACTATAATTAATTTTTTCACATGTTTAGAACTATTGAGTCACGTGATTTACTATTGATTCACATGATTTACTATTAGGGGAGGTGGTGGAAGTTTGATAATACTTGCATAACTAAATTAAAATGAAGGAAAAGATGAAGGTATTATCTTTGTAATATTTGAGCCCCAAAAGCGTAATTATCGAAACTATATTTTCCTATAAATAGAAGCTCATTCCTTCATTATTTTTCACCAATTCACTAAAGCTATAGAGCAATTATTATAGAGAGAAATTATAGAGAGAAAAGAAAGAAGCTGTTACTCTCACTATTCCAAAGATCCGCTTTTCTTCTGAGGTAAGGGATATTATTATTATAGTAAGGGATATTATTATTATAGTAAGGGGTATTATTCTTTCGTATTCATGAAAAGAGTTATTTCCTTTCAATACTCGTAAGGGTTATTATTCTATTTTTTATTATTATGTTGGAATAACCTGTCTATGCGAAGTACCGCATACATGGTGAAATTTTTCTGTTATTCCATTCTTTATTATTCTATTGGAATAACTTGTGTCTGTGCGATCTATCGCATGCCCGGTGAATTTCGGTTGTTATTCCATTCTTTATTATTCTTTTGGAATATCACGTCATGCGGATTACGCATGACACGGTTCCATTCTTTATTATTACATTGGGAATAACTCGTCTGTGCATGCGATCTATCGCATGCATGGTGAATTCTCTTCGTTATTCCATTCTTTATTATTACATTGGAATAACCTGCCTCATGTGGATTACCGCATGCATGGTGAATGATCCTTTGTATTCATTCCTTATTAAATTTTGGAAATGATCTGCTCACGTGGATTCCGCATGGCGGTGAAAATCCATTTTAGGGCCAGTATATTCTATTGTACTGCGTCTAAGATATCATTTCTTTTGTACTCGTCATGGAATATCATTTTCTTTGGTATTTTTTTTTATGAGTTACTATTCACGGAGTTCTTATTCACCCTAAGCATTATTCACTCCTAGATTATTATTCACTCGGGTATTATTCGGGGTACTTTTAAATGTAGGAGTACTATTCACGGGTTACTATTTACCCGATTACTATTCACTTTAGTATCATTCACTCGGGTATTTGGGACACTTTTCGTGTCGGGGTACTATTCACGGGGTACTATTCCCGAAGTACTATTCACGGGATACTATTCACCTACAAAATATATTTCTTTCTGTCCAAATTATTTTTGGTACATGAATATTATTCTTGAATTTTACTCTACAAAGCAGTATCATGTTGACAATTTGGACGTTATTGATTTCTGGATAAATTAAATTATAAATATTTAAAATTTATCCTTGAACTTGTTTTATTGAATTATTATGTCATTGTCATCATCCTCATGCTTATATTGTGATTAAAGTCATCTTTGACTTACGTGCATAGATGGACTTGGTATGATTATGACCAGGGATTATTCGGTATAATCATGACCGTAATGTGACGAATGATGTGGAAAAAGTCCTCATTGGCCTGTAGTTCATTGATGGACAGTTGTTGGTATGATTATGACCAAGGATTATTCGGTATAATCATGACCATTGATGATTACATAAATATCCTTGGCCGTGGTGCAGGGATGATTCGATTTTATTTATTAAGCTGAGTCTCAGCGATAAAGTTGATGAAAAACTTTTTAAATCATAGAAGATAGTAGATTTTATGCTCTACTTGACTCTTCTAATGGATTGCTTATTTCATTGCGATTGTTGATCTAAAACTTGTTGTCTATTGTATTCTATCAGTTGTTATACTGTTGAAGGCTAAGGATAATTTATCCTTCATTATCTTAGTCATAATATTTCTTACTGGGCTAGTTGAGCTCACCCTTTCTTTCATTGTTCTCTTCAGGAAATGAGAATATAGCTGGGACAAGTCGGAGAATGGAGTGATGGTCCAGGATAAATGGCTTTAGTAGTCCTCACTATTCTGTGAAATAGTGTGATAATAATTGTAATGAGGACTCCATTGAGAGTGGATATTGTCTAGAAGGCAATATTCTTGTTTAAATTCTCAGGTATGTTTTGTCGTAATTTACACGACTGTTGTATAATTAAGTTGTATTTGAATTTATGTACCATGTATCTGGCGACTCAAGATAGGTGATGTATACCTATTTTGGGAGCGTCACAGTTGGTATCAAAGCTTAGGGATATGATCCCTGGCTGAGATGTGAGACAAGATCTAGGAGGGGAGAGACATGGAATTCCTTCGCTAGTATGACCTACCTAAGTTTATTTGGTATTTAATTGGTCGGTCAGAGTATAGGGATAATATGTGATATGTTAATTAACCCTTGTTTTGTGACAATGTTTGAAAATGGCATCTGAAAAATGTTGAGATCAACAATGAAGCACATGAGACCGTTGAGTCACCAACGATCAATACCCAGGATAATGTGCAACAGGAAGACAATAATTCTCAGGTAAACAACAACACGATAATAATCATACCGGTGGCAACGACCATCGGAACAATGATAACCATCGTGGGGGAAATTTATCATGCCAAGAATGGTAACCACTTCGGTGGTAATCATGACCAAGATAATAGAAGTGAAAGTTTCAAGAAAAGGAGATTCAATAATAATGGAAAGACGTCAGCACCAACACCTGTTGTTAAGGAAGGAGAACGACCACCGCTCGTATGTTACAAATGCGGAGGGGAGGGACATATCAGTCCAAACTGCGTGATGTAGTCCAAAGCATGTTACAATTGTGGAAAAGAAGGTCACCTAGCCTGATTTTGTCGTGCACCAAAGTCAAGTCCAGCTAGGACGGTGGCACCAAAGGCGGATACGGACAAAACAAAGTCGGTGGTTTCAGGGAGAGCATTTTTCGTGACTTCTCAAAAAGTGAGTAACCCGAACGAAGTTAGCACGGGTTAGTTAATTATAAATTCTTACGAAGTCTATACCTTATTAGATACCGGTTCTACCCATTCTTTTATCTCTCTTGCTTGCGCTCAACGTTTAAATTTGACCCAGAGAAGTTAGACTTTGACTTATTAGTTGAAACTTCGTCAGTAGAAACCTTCGTTACCTCCACTGTTTATAAATCTTGTTGATTCAAATCGACACTTTCACGTTACCTATCGATCTTATCTCTTTGAAAATACTTGCCTTTGATGTGATTTTAGGAATCAATTGGTTAACTACTCATCAAGCTTTTCGTAAGGTTGTTAGCTTTCATATTCATAACCAACCTATTATGTGAATTCAAGCAACCAAACCCTAAAGTCAATCACTGTCATACCAAGCCATAAGTAAAGAGCCCCGATCCTTTCGTTGTTGACTTCCTTGTATGGAATACACCGAAGTCAGACTTTTCGTAGGCGACGCTGTGAATGATGATGGCAAATTGATAGGTATCAATGTGACGTGCTATCCATGTTTTGGATGAGAGTCACAGTTTTGAATGATATTTCTATTGTTAATAAATTTCCTAACGTATTCTCGAAGACTTCTTACCCTACCCTAGAGCGTGAAATCGAATTTTTTATTGACCCCAGTACAAAACCCATTTCTAAAACCCTTAGATATTTCTTCAACCAAAACGAACGTATAATGCACCAAAGACGTTGGCTTGAGCTGTTGAAGATTACGACTATACCATTCAATATCATCGTGGAAGAGCGAACGTGGTAGCTGACGCGTTGAGTAGAAGATCGTATACGGTTACGAGTGTGACGTTGTTAACAAAAAAACCCATTTCGTATAACTTACAAATGATGAAGATAGAGTTAAAGACTCTAGGGACCCACGTGGTGATATCAACTATACGAGTAGAATCGACTTTAATCGATAAAGTTAAAGCCGCTCAAGTTACACACCCGGAGTTGATGAATGTGAAGAAGAAAGTTCAAGAGGGAATTATTCTAGAAGCAAGACTCGATGAAGAGAGAAAATCTCAACCCTCGATTTAATTGGCCAATTTGAAATCCTCGATCGAGTAGGAACTGTGGCCTATAGACTCGTTTTACCGCCAAGTATGTCGCGTGTTCATAACGTTTTTCACGTATCGATGTTACGTAAATATGTGGACGACCCAAACCACATTATTGAATTAGAATTAGATGAGATAGAAGAAGATTTAACGTATGAGAAGATACGTGTTAAAATTTTGGATAAGAAGGATTATATTCGACACTCAAAGGTTATACCTCAAGAGTTAGAATCTGAAATAAAGTCAAGGTATCCTCACCTTTTCGGCATACCAGGTACGTACGTAAATTTCGAGGGTGAAATTTCATAAGGAGGGGAGATTGTGAGACCCCAAATTTTATGAATAAAGATTTAAATTTCTCAAAATATTTTTTTTGAATATTATAGTGTGGATTTGATATAATTTTATAGTTGTGGGTAATATTTATAAATTTTACAAAGTATGCAAGTTGTTATATAATATTCGATTTGTCGGAGAATATTCTTTTTGTCGAGGAATATCCGATTTATTTATTACAAATCATTAGTGGACCCCACAACAAAAGTATTGTCGTAGTTAAAACATACATAATTATCTTTTTATAAAAATAACGTGAAAGTGTTACCGCTTAAAACTGTTGAACTACCCTTAGTAAAAGAAGTACGATGTCTGGCGTGGTTGCATAAGTAACACAGTATTAATTATTGATGCTTATGTGAAAAGTCATTTAGTTATACTCAATTATTGCTACAGTAATTGCTGCATCATATCTCTTATATTATTGATCCAATTATTGTCACGGTATTATCTGCATAATATGTTATATTATTAAATCAATAATTGAGATGGCAAAGTTATTCATATTATTATTTGCAATATTGACAATGTCTAGAAGTTCTGTCAAGGAGAGGTTTGGTCACCTAATTGCGCGCTAATAAGGAGAAATCCTTATCGGGAAGCCCCCTCTTTCTTGGGAACGACCTGGTTGTTAAATATTTTGAATTAGAATATTAATGATGAATAAGTTCGTGTTGATTAAAGATGAAATTGATAGTTTCATTATGTTAGAATTATTAGTGTTAGTGAAAATTGACATTTATTTCGATAATAATTGATGTCTGGAGGTTATATTGACCAATCGGATAATTAACCGGATAAATGAGTAATTAATTGCTATTGATTCACATGATTATAACTATTTGTTCACATGTGTATACTATTGATTCACATTCATTTACTATTAGGGAAGTTGGTGCTAGATTGATAATACTTGAATGACTAAGTTAAAAATGGAGGTATAGTTGAAGGTACTATACTATAATTAATTTTTTCACGTGTTTAGAACTATTGAGTCACGTGATTTACTATTGATTCACATGATTTACTATTAGGGGAGGTGGTGCAAGTTTGATAATACTTGCATGACTAAATTAAAAATGAAGGAAAAGATGAAGGTATTATACTGTAATATTTTGAGCCCCAAAACGTGCAATTATCGAAACTATATTTTCCTATAAATAGAAGCTCATTCCTTCATTATTTTTCACCAATTCACTAAAGCTATAAAGCAATTATTATAGAGAGAAGTTATAAAGAGAAAGAAGAAGAGAAGTCTGCTACCTCACTATTCCAGTATCCAATTTTCTTCTGAGGTAAGGGTTATTATTATTACAGTAAGAGATATTATTATTATATTAAGGGGTATTATTCTTTCGTGTTCATGAAGAGAGTTATTTCCTTTCAATACTCGTAAGGGTTGTTATTCCATTCTTTCTAATTATGTTGGAATAACCTGTCTATGCTAAGTACCACATACATGGTGAAATTCTTCTGTTATTCCATTCTTTCTAATTATGTTGGAATAACCTGTCTATGCGAAGTACCGCATACATGGTGAAATTCTTTTGTTATTCCATTCTTTATTATTATGTTGGAATAACCTGTCTGTGCGATCTATCGCATACTAGGTGATTTCTGTTGTTATTCCATTCTTTATTATTCATTGAAATATCACATGCATGCGGATTATGCGAGACTTCTAGTTCCATTCTTTATTATTCATTGGAATATCACGTCTGTATGATTTCGCATGACACCGTTCCATTCTTTATTATTACATTGGGAATAACTCCATCTGCATGCGATTCTATCGCATGCACGGTGAATTCTTACATTATTCCATTCTTTATTATTCTATTGGAATAACTTGTCTATGTGGATTACCACATGCATGGTGAATGATCCTTTGTATTCATTCCTTATTAAATTGTGGAAATGATCTGTCTATGTGGATTACCGCATGGCGGATGAAAATCCATTTGCAATTTCGTATATTCTATTATACTCGTCTGAGATATCATTTCTTTTATACTCGTCATGTAATATCATTTTCTTTGGTATTTTTTTTATGAGTTACTATTCACCCGGTTACTTTTCACTTTGGTATTATTCACTTGGGTATTTGGTGTACTTTTCGTGCCGTAGTACTATTCATGAGTTACTATTCATGGGTTACTATTCACCCTATTACTATTCACTCTAGTATCATTCACTCGGGTATTCGGGACACTTTTCGTGTCGGGATACTATTCACGGGGTACTATTTCCGAAATACTATTCACGGGATACTATTCACCCAAAAAATATATTTCTTTTCTGTCCAAATTATTTTTGGCACATGAATATTATTCTTGAATTTTACTCTACAAAGCAGTATCATGTTGACAATTTGGACGTTATTGATTTTTGGATAAATTAAATTATAAATATTTAAAATTTATCCTTGAACTTGTTTTATTGAATTATTATGTCATTGTCATCATCCTCATGCTCATATTGTGATTAAAGTCATCTTTGGCTTACGTGCATAGATGGACTTGGTATGATTATGACCGAGGATTATTCGGTATAATCATAACAAGTAATGTGATTTAATGATGTGGTAAAAGTCCTCATTGGCTTGTAGTTCATTGATGGACGAGTTTTGTTGGTATGATTATGACTAGGGATTATTCGGTATAATCATGACCATTGATGATTACATAAATATCCTTGGCCGTAGTGCGTGGATGATTCGATTTTATTAACCCGAGTCTCAAATGATAAAGTTGATGAAAAACTTTTTAAATCATAGAAGATAGTAGATTTTATGCTCTACTTGACTCTTCTAATGGATTGCTTATTTTCGCTGCAGTTGTTGATCTAAAACTTGTTGTCTATTGTATTCTATCAGTTGTTATACTGTTGAAGGCTAAGGATAATTTATTCTTCATTATCTTAGTCATAATATTTCTTACTGGGCTAGTTGAGCTCATCCTTTCTTTCATTGTTCTCTTGAAATGAGAATATATATTGGGACTAGTCGGGGAATGGAGTGATGGTCCAGATAAATGGCTTTAGTATTCCTCACTATTCTGTGAAATAGTGTGATAATAATTGTAATGAGGACTCCATTGAGAGTGGATATTGTCTAGAAGGCAATATTCTTGTTTAAACTCTCAGCTATGTTTTGTTGTATTTTACACGACTGTTGTATAATTAAGGTGTATTTGAATTTATGTACCATGTATCTGGCGACTCAAGATGGGTGATGTATACCTGTTTTGGGGGCGTCACAATAGAAATATCTTAGCACATAAGAAGTGAGTGAACATAGATTTAGCCTCAACACAGAAGTCAAACATAGAGAAGAAGAGAGATAGTTTATCCAGTCCCAACACAGTAAGCATACTCCATATAGAAGAGATGAGCAATAAAAGATATACCTGAAAACTTGTAAAATGCATATCAACAGATTTGTTATTTTTCTCCTAAAACTCAGTAGTCAAATACACATACATAGTTTGGTTATATCTTCAGACTTCAAGAAATGTGTAGACAGAGAGATGCATGTAACTAAAGTATTAAAAATACATTAGGTTTTAAACAATTTATACACAAAAGGAATTAGGGTTTTGATATAGTGAAAATGATTTGAGAAACAGCTTAAGAGGAGAGGTGGCCAATGTTCCAATACTACCACGGGGTCGTCATGGAAATCTAATGCTGAAAAATGGGAGGAGAAGCCAGCTGTAATTAAACCGAAAGTGGAGTTTAAACCAGATGTGACTAATCATGGAAAGCAAGGTAAAACTGAACCTTCTTCTTCTTTTAGCCGCAATCGAGATATTGTTTGCTTTAAATGTCAAGGCCATATTTCTAGCCAATGTACGAATCAGAGAACTATGTTGTTACTTAACAATGGAGAGTTGGAAACCGATGGAGAAGATAGTGACACCGATTCTATGCCACCGTTAGAAAGATTGATGATCGGGAGGTTGCTATGCATGGCGAGATGTTGGTTCCGAGGAGAGTGCTTAGTGAACAAGTAAAGGAGGAAAGTTTGGAGCAACAAGGGATTTTAAGTGGTTCAGAGACTTAAGCTCCTAATCCACTCTTCTGCTTTAACTAACAGGATTTCCACTAAGGAAAGGAAGCACCCTGAATCACTAAGATTCCTTCAAGGTCAGCAGCCTTGGAACTTCAATTCACTGAGAACTCTGTAAGCCCAATAGGCTTGGAACTCCTCTAGTTCCCTAGGAACTCTTCAAGCCCAGCAGGCTTGGAACTTCGTTTAGTCCCTCTGGACAAGGACCCCTCAAGCCTTGGCTTCTTCTTGTTGTTGGTGTTGTTGTTGTTGGTGTCTTGCTGCGAAGATGTCTTTAAGCTTGAACATCTTCTGTACTTAGCAGCTTGGTGTGGTCCTCTTACATTCTGCTTCGAGTCTAGACCACATCTTCTCTGGTGCAGCTGATCTTCACTCTTTTCTGCTCATCTTTATCTGATGTCAGCGGCGCACCATCACCATCTGGATTTGCTAAGTCTTTGAGCTTTTGGTAGATTTCGTCTGGCACTTAGCAATCCCTAAAACCTTCTTGAATGTTTTACAGACATGATTCTGCATCTGTTCTTTTTTAGCTTTTGGTTCTTAGTGACTCATAGAGTTGTTATCTTGATCTTCTTTGTACTCTGCCACTTTTCCGAATGCTATCTTCTTGGCCTTCTCGGCTCTCAGCTTAGCTGCCATCTTCAGTGGCATTCTCATCTTTGTTGAGTGAAGCTTTTAGTCTATTTGATTCCTTCTTTAAAGCTGCTTCACTTCCACCTTTGTTGTCTCACTGTCACTGAGACTTGTTCTGTTTAGCTCTGGTAGAACTCGTAGACTCAACACTATAGCATTTCAATAACTCAACGATCCTTCAACTTAGCAACCCTTGATCCTTGAAGCTCTAGCTTATATATATTCCTTCCCAATCTTCCCGTTGGAATATAGTCGTTGAAAGTTATTTAAATTGCTCCGCAGATCTCAAGTTAATTGATACAGACTGCATATATGACACGATATCCCCTTTTTCATCTTTCTGACACTGCAGTCTTCTGTTTCCCCTACCCCGTCAAGATGTCACTTTAATGTCTTGGGCAGGTAGTCAACTTTATTTTTTCTTTCTGACTTCTCAATTAGAACGTCAAGATCTATCCTTTTGCATCGATGCTCTCAACTAGCAATGTTCTAATATCAGTCTTCAGATTGAATTGTTGCCAATGCTTTAATCTTCAGATGACCGAACTCTATGATTCTGATGCATATGTCCTTGGACCTGATCGTAGTGTCTTGTTAAATGTTTCTCATTGACTGGTTGAGACAACACTACGATCTTGAAGAGTGTTCACTAGATCTTTAATGTAGAACACTTTTTTCTCCATTTGTCCAGTGCTTTAACACTTCTGTTTACCTTTGACTGATCTTAGGAACTGATAGCTTGACTCCTTGTTCTGGTTTCTTCTAAATAGTAGGACACCTCAGATTTGTGGCATGCCCAACTCACTTTCTCCTTGTTATCGCCCGTTCACTTATCATCAATGGACTGACCCATGCTTAATCACTTTAACCTTGTTCTTTAGATGCTGGTCAGTATCTCTGTGTAAACTATATCAGTTCCTTCTTTTTTAGGCAAACACTATGATTCTGGTTAACCCTAAAATCTTTGTCTTCTGTTCATTTGACAGCTACTGCACTTGCTGACTTTTCCTTAGTCAGTAACTTTTACTGAAGTCTTCTTTTGATCTACTTGTAGAAGGCTTCATCTTGAATGGCTTTATAACTCAATCTGGATGCTGATTGGGTTGGTGTTTAGATCTCCTATTAGCTTGCAAGCCATTCGTTGAGTGCTCTCTGGTTTCCTTTAGGTGGAGTGTAACTTTGCAGCTCTGACCAGAGGCTTCATCCTTTGGATCTTCTGGGAGTGCTCATTTGTTGAGAATCGTGTTTACTCTACGATTCTTCCTTGGCATTGTGAGCACTTCTATTAAAGTCTTAGTTCTATACTCTACGATTTTGTTTAGGTTCTGCAGACACTACGACTCTGAGATCAGATCTTGACACTCTGTGATTTCTGCCTTTAAGCTTGTTGTCTTCATCTGATCTGGATCGACTACGATCTCTGCCTCTTATTTGATCAGTAGACTCTACGACTCCAAGTGTGGTCTACGATTCTTGACTTGGCTTTGGCAGATGCTCGGTCGGCTCTTAGACTGGCTGTCTCTACGATTCTGAACATGACTTCCTTAACGGACTATGGCTTCGAGGAATTTCTTCTCGACACACTACGATCCTTCCTCGTCTCTCCTGGCAATCTACGAACTCCGAGATCTACTATCTTATAGACTACGATTCTGCCTTGATAGTTCTCGAGCTTTCCTCGACTCTTGGTCGACTACGATTTACATTGCGATGTTTCGACGATCGAGACATGCCTATCTATTACATTATAAGATCAACCTAACAAGCTTGATCTTTCTATATTTATAGTCCTTGTACATCATTTCTTTTTAAGGACTTTTCAAAGCTATTTTGCTTATGTAGGATCAACCTAACACATTTGATCAATTCATTCTAAGTCCTTGTATATACGTTCCTATTATCTATTAAAGGACTTTACAGCTTTTCTTAATGCAAGCATACTTGCATATTCATTCATTTATATAATAATCAAATTATATATAAATAGGAATATCATTCACAGGCTTATTCCTAACAATCTCCTCCTATTTGATTATGACAAAATCATTAGTGCATATGCATGATATGAATGACTCTTATAATATAGTGAGAAGCTATATTTCTAAAAACAGATAATCATAAATGTCATTGATAATAATATGGAATTACATAAACTATGAAACTTTACATCATGGATCCAGAACATACCTAACTAGATAGAGATGTACCTTTTTGGCTCCATGTGTGTCTTCCAGGATGTCTGTTGATCAGCTATTTATCTGTTTGATCTTTTTTTTGCTCCTGCTCCCCCTGAGATAGTGACTCCATTTCTTTTCTTTTCTCCTTCTTAGATTCATACTCTTCTTTTTTTTTTTCTGGCTCCCCCTCAAACTTTGCATTCATGGGATCATCATCCTTTGACTCCCCCTCAGATGATGATTCTTCTACTGCTGCTGCTATCTTCTTCTTTGACTTCCTCTTGGCTTTCTTATCTTCTTTTCTTCTGATCTCCTTGCTCTTCCTTGAGTTCCTTTTTTTATGCCTCTTTTTCTCCCCCTTTATGTCATTAATCACTTGTGAAAGCTGCTCTAGTTTGGACATAAGTTATTCCATCAAGTAAGATAAGTTACCAACCTCCATCTTAAGTTCTTGTTGGCTCAACTCAAGCTATAGGGAAAGAGACAGATTTTAAATTGTCAATCTTGTTAGAGAGGGATTGGATTTGCTCTTCATTAGCCTTCTGTGCTCGTAGAGCTTCTGCCTTCTGATCATTTAGAGCATTCAAATAGATTTGATCTCTCTGTTTGATTATGAGAGATATATCAGACATAGTGGCTTGAAGTCTATCTTGAACTGCATTGTCTCCTGCTACTGTCAACATCTTTGACTCTTCAGTGATGATAAATATTTTCTTAATCAACTCATCAGAATTCTTCACTAACTCCTGCTCCGTGGGAGTTTGGTCAGTTGGTTGGTCAGGCTCTAGTTGAGCATTAGATCGGACTCTATGATTTTCATTCTTGGATATATTTTCGAAAGCATTGAGAATCTGAAAAATCTTTGAGTGCCAATCACTGTTGGAGGATGAAGGAATATCAGACAACTGTGCTTGGGCAGAGGGAACCTTCTCAACCTAAACTTGATCATCTTGAATGGTAGAATGAAAGGACTCTACGATCATCTATTTGGGCATAATCCTTTTGCCATCAGAACCCACTCTATAATTATAGGGAATGTAGTGGTTACCAGCACGTCGATAGATTTTGAAGTGAGACTGGTCTTTGATCATCTTGATTGCAAACTCCTTTACTCTTGGAAAGTTTTAAGATACCAACTCCAAGTTTGGAAACGTTGAGTAATACCAGCTAAAGTAGCTCCCATCTTTATCAGTATGTGCTTTTAACCAAGGCATCCACGGGAAGAACCATCTTATCAGAAGATCATCAGGATTGTATAGTATAGTTGTGTAATCTAACTCCATATTTTTCTAGTTTTTAAGCACCTCGTCTGTAGTCATTCTTACAACTCTGAGTTGTTCGTTTCCATGACTTATCCATCTTGCTGCTGGTTCAGCTGGTGGTTCATCAAAAACTTCCACCACTATTCTTCTGCTAATTTTTGCGGGAGAGAGAACTAGATAGTCTGTTGGTGCCTCTAATTCTTGATTTGCAGAACTAGAATCTTTTTCCATTTCTTCACCTTCTCAGCTTGAGTCATGCTGAATTCTTTCATCTGATTCATCGGTGAATCCTTCCTTCTGATTTTCATTACTGGCACCTTCTTTATCATCTTCTCTATTGGATTCAGAATTATCATCGCTCAATTCAATGATTGTAGTAGAGTGTTCTCATGTCCTTTTTTAGATAGATTTAGCAAGCAGTAAGTTACTTTTTCTTCTTATTAGATGGTCAGCTATAGGAGTTTCAGACTTTTCTTCTTCTTCAGAGTCTGAAGCCTCTGCATCCCCATATAAGCTTCCTTGATGTGTTCATCAACAGTAGGGGCATGTCCTTTTTCAGACTCAACATCTTTTGACCCATCAGATGAACTTGTTTGGACTTTAGCATAGAAGATGCAGTTGTTTCATCTTTCAAACTTTCTTCAGCAGCAGAGTTATTATTCTGATTGTTGGCCACAGGACTTGTACATTCCTTTTCATCACCAGAATTAGATGTTCCTTTCATAGACTCAGCTTCTTCTTCATTGCTGGACTTACTCTATGAGAGTTCAATCTTGAAGCTCTCAGTTCCCTTCTCATTTTCAAAATCTACGTCTTCTCTTTCTTCTTGAGTAGATAGGCTTCTTTGAGGAACTGGTACTGACTTCTTTAATGCCTTTGTTTTCTTCTTCGGTGGCCCTTGGAGTAATCTGTTACTCATTCTTTTCTTTAGGGTTTCTGCAGCTGATGCTGGTTCTTCTCCTTATCTCTTGTTGTCAATGGAGAGACTGCTTGGTGGAGCCTCTATTTTCTTCACACTTTTAAACTTCTTCATTGCTGGTGTGGCTGCTACAGATACAAGTCATCAGATTGAGAGCTTTCTACCTCTTGTGCCTTCCTCTTCTTAACTGAGGCCTTGCTGCTGCTCCCAGTTGTTATTAGCCTCTTGTTTTCCTTTGGATTTTCTTCCAGTTTGAAAACAACTGTGGAGACATTACTTTATGAACATTTAGAATTTCACCCTCATCATCCTTAATTTTATTCTTCAACTTTTTCTTCAAGATGATACTTAAAAACCTTCCATGAAAATCCTTTGTGAGGGGTTTTTCAGTTAACCTTTTCTTCTCTTCCTTATCCAACCAATTGGAAATTTGATCAAGCAGGATAACTCCAAAGTTGATATGTTCCTTCAGGATTATTGCAGACATGATCTTTAGCTGTTGATCAATCATAGTGTCATGTGTAGTGTCTTTGCATAGGATACATTTGCCCACTATTTCAGCAAGGAATTCGAATTCTTCAGGAAACTCCTTTTTCTTCATGTCCTCAAACTAGGGTTTCTTTTGTACTGCATAATCTTCTTAGCTTTTTCAGTGTCGATCTCATCCAGGCTTTTTAGATCTTGGTTAGGAAGGCCTAAGCATTGATTGATGTCAGAAGAATTTAGCTTCAGAATCTGACCCTTAACCTTGGTGGAGAGAATTTCAGAATTTATAGTTGCGTTTGAGTGAAATTCCTTAACCAGATCAGCATATATCCGAGTGTTTACTTCCAGGCATTCTGAGAACCCAGCCTTCTTTACATGTTCAAGAATATTTCTGAACTTCTTCTCAGTTTTCTCAAACGTCTTTGTTCCATGTTGAATGCTAGTGATTACTCGTCAATCTGCCATTTGAAGAGTTCATAGTATGGGTACTTAAGTTCAGGGGTCTTAAATGAGGGGTAGCTGAATACAATTAGGGAGTAGCTTGAGGTTGGATAGAATTATGCTTTGAAGAGAGTTTTAGGGTTTGAAAAAGGGAGGGAGGGAGAGGTTCAATAGCTTTTGATAACTTGTTCAGAGATTTTGGCTATTTAGAGGTAGCTAGGTTTTGCCTTAGGTATATATTTGAATGGTTTGCTGATTTTGAAGAGCTCGCTAAGATGAAATTTTCAATTATTTGAATTTCCCTCTTCTAACTGTTCCTTCCACGTTTCTTAGTGGGACAATTGTAAGTCGCTGATAAGTCATCATATATAAATCCTCCATCATGTCTGTTCTTCAGATTTTACTTCTCTTCTGTTGACTATTTTAGTACGTAGAGTAGCTTGTTGAGGTAGCAATGGACTCTACAATTTTCTTTGTCGACTCAATGATTGTCTTCTGAGAGATGCTTCATTGGATGTTTTGACACTAATCCTCATCTTGAGATTGCATGGCTTAATCTCCGATGTATCTCATGATAGTTTGAGCACTGAACTTCTGAGGTGAGTCTACAGGGCATCTTTCCAAACTTATCTTCACACAATTTGAATAATTGGGCATGTGTCTAGTTCTTCTGAGCTCCCTATAAGCTAGTGTATCCTCTATCCTGGTCCTTGTGATGAACTTGACTAAGCATTCCTTCTGGGTTAAGGTAGCTCAGGAAAGGCCAACCTCTTAGATTGAACTAAGGGTCAGGTTTGTCCTTGAGGCACTTTTCAGATGGAAAACTTTAGAAGTGATTAACACTGATATCTCATTGGACCTTTTTTGCTGGGGAGTTCATCTACCAACTTTAGACATTTTCATTGGCTGTAATCTTGATATCCTTCTGCTCTTACACTACGATAAGATGTTTTGATCGTAGGTGCTTCATGATTTTGAGTTGGGTGGTTGACAAAGTTATCAGTAGTACGTTTTGAGACGTTTCTACTGACCATGGATCTTCATTTGATTCATCAGCCACAAAGTTTTGGGACTTTGTAACTGGTATATTGCTTCATAGTGCACTTCTTATACTTTTCGTGCTGATGTCCTTTAACAGATCACTTTTCCCCCCATAGTTGATACTATCTTCTCAGAGAGATGTGAGTCCTTCTTCTTCATGTGCATCACAGGACAGCCTTGCATATCTCCTTCTGACTGAAGTTATTTCAATCATTTAACCTCCTTAGATCATAAAAATAGATATCTTCAGGACTGATCCCTCTACAGAACTACGAACGTAATTTTCTTTGATAGTTTATACTTGTGGAGTTCTGCTCTTATAATGAGTTTCTCGAGTGTTCTTCTCAAATGATATGCTTTGAATGATTAAGCATATGAGGCTGTTTTCATCTTTGCACAACTGGTGTACTTTCATATGGAGATCAACAACCATGTGAGCTTCATTTATGTTAGCTCAACAAGTCTCTAAGCATAGACTTTGACAGATAAAGATTTAGTCAGAAACTCTTCTGAAATGTCTCAGGCCTTGTGCTGGTTGAATCTTCTTGACTGAAGTCTTCTGCTTTAGCATTCCTTAATGTGGTCAGATAGACCAAGCACCTGTAGGTTAGATAAATTTCTATTTTTGGTACCCATGGTTAAATGGGTCCTGCCAGGTTAGCTTTCAAAATCCCTTTTCCTCATATTTTTGAATTTTCATCAAATTGATCACCAACAATCATATTCATGCATGTATCCACTTTAGATGTGACATTTTAATATGCATGATGATGAGTGTGTGTAAGATTAACCAATTTAATAGAACACTCTTTTTCTTTGATGGTTTCATCATTTGCTTAGTTATGTTCACAGGGTTTAAATGTTCAGAAAGTGAGAATCAACTCTAACACTTATTTGTATCTGGTTGATTTATAGAGGTGATCAGTTTCTATAAATATTCAAGATACTCTTGTAGAACTGATCATAATCTATGTGTTATTAAAAACATAGAACATAGGTTTGTACATACTAACCCATTAGCAAAGATTACTCCATTTAAGATTAATTAGACCTTGGTTTCTTATGACCTATTTCAGACTTCTTTCAAGGTGTTATCTTCAATCCTAAAACTTGGATGGAGAGAAAGTTTGTTAGCATTTGAGTTTCCAACTTCAGTGTACTTTCTCTCTTCTCTTTTTTAGGTAGAGTATGGTCTCTTGATAGAATACTGTTATAGTGCATTTTGTGGTGCAACATGATGTACACATTTATACTAATGAGGACCCATACCTTTATATTGTCAGTTTCTTGACAGTCATTTATCTTGATATACTGAGTTAGGCATTGATGTGCATACTTTTTCCTTCACTTTTGACAGCTTGTTGCTCCAGTTGTCCTTTGATCAATCAGTCATAGTATTAAAGATGTAGGCTCAGATAATCTTGAAATCTTTAGTTCTTTGACAACCTTGAGTTCTCAAGGTTTACATCCAGCTGTTGGTTGGCCAAATATAGATTTGAGAGATTCTTCTTTCTTCTCTGAATGAGTACTTTTTAGCACATATGGCATTTTCATCTTTCAATCTGATGGATGCTTGACTCTTTGTTGTTGATGCCTCTTGAGCTCCTATATCTGCTCTTCAAACTACAAGATTGACTATAGGCAAGGATTGGTCTTGTTGTTATGGTGTTTAAGAACATGGACCAATCTGAGCAGCTTCAGGTGTATATACACATTTACTTGTACATAATATTTCCAACTTATGAGCTCATCTGCACTTACAAGTGACTTACTACTAAACTAAGTTTAGAACAATGTTTCTACCTAGGATCAGACTCAAAGCGATTAGCTTTTGAATATAGCATGAGAACCTGCCCTGATACCAATATTTAGTTACCAGTAGGCACACAATAGATCAAGAAGTGGGGGGGGGGGGGGGTGAATAGATCCTTTTTATTTTCAAATACTTTTCCTGTTTATTTTTTATTGCTAATGAATTAGCATATGACAAACATAAGAATCTTTTCAAGCACAGCGAAATAAGTAAAATATCCCCTTCACTGATATATTCATAATCATACATACATTGTTCTTAGAGTTAGTTAAGTGGTAAATAGTTAATACATACATAGCAGTTAGAACAGTTAGATACATAATGTAAATGGCATAAAGTAAATGACTGAATGTAAAAGACACAAGGGATTTTAAGTGGTTTAGAGACTCAAGCTCCTAATCCACTTTTCTACTTTAACTAGCAGAATTTCAACTAAGGAAGGGCAGCACCCTGAATAACTAAGATTCCTTCAAGGCCAGTAGCCATGGAGCTTCAGTTCACTAAGAACTCTTCAAGCCTAACAGGCTTGGAACTCCTCTAGTTTCCTAGGAACTCTTCAAGCCCAGTAGGCTTAGAACTTCATTTAGTCCCTCCGGACAATGACCCCTCAGGCCCTGGCTTCTTCTTGTTGTTGGTGCCTTGCTGCTAAGATGTCTTTAAGCTTAAACATCTTATGTACTTAGCAGCTTGGCGTGGTCCTCTTGCATTCTACTTCGAGTCTGGTCCATATCTTCTTTGGTGCAGCTGATCTTCACTCGTTTCTGCTCATCTTCATCTGATGTCAGCGGTGCACCATCACCATCTGGATTTTCTAAGTCTCTGAGCTTTTGGTAGACTTCGTCTGACATTTAGCAATCCGTGAACCCTTCTTGAATGTTTTGCAGACATGATTCTGCATATGTTCTTTTTTAGCTTTTGGTTCTTGGTGACTTGTAGAGTGGTTCTCTTGATCTTCTTTGTACTCTGCCACTTTTCCGAATGCTATCTTCTTGTCCTTCTCGGCTCTCAGCTTAACTGCCATCTTCAGTGGCATTCTCATCTTTGTTGAGTGAAGCTTTTAGTCTATTTGATTCCTTCTTCATAGTTGCTTCACTTCTACCTTTGTAGTCTCACTGTCATTAAGACTTGTTTTGTTTAGCTCTGGTGGAACTTGTAGAGTCAACACAATAGCAATCCAATAACTCAACGATCCTTCAACTTAGCAACCCTTGATCCTTGAAGCTCTAGTTTATATATACCCCTTCCCAATCTTCCCGTTGGAATATAGCCGTTGAAAGTTATTTGAATTCCTTCACAGATCTCGAGTTATTTGATACAGACTGCAGATGTGACATGGCATCCACTTTTTCATCTTTTTGACACTGCAGTCTACTGTTTCACCTACCCCGTCTGAGATGTCACTTTGATGTCTCAGGCAGGTAGTCATCTTTATTTCTTCTTTCTGACTTCTCGATTAGAATGTTAGGATCTGTCCTTTTGCATCGATGCTCTCAACTAGCAATGTTCGAATATCAGTTTTCAGATTGAACTGTTGCCAATGCTTCAATCTTCAGATGATCGAACTCTACGATTCTGATGAATATGTCATTGGACCTTATCGTAGTGTCTTATTAAATGTTGCTCATTGACTTTTTGAGACAACAATACGATCCTGAAGAGTGTTCACTAGATCTTCAATGTAGAACACTTCTTTCTCTATTTGTCCAGTGCTTCAGCACTTTTGTTTGCCTTTGACTGATCTCAGGAACTGATAGCTTGACTCCTTGTTCTAGTTTCTTCTGAATAACAAGACACCTCAGATTCGTGGCATGCCCAACTCACTTTCTCCTTGTGATGTCCCGTTCACTTATCATCAATGGACTGACCCATGCTTAATCACTTTAGCCTTATTCTTCAGATGCTGGCTAGTATCTCTGTGTAAACTATATCAGTTTCTTCTTTGTTTGGCAAACACTACGATTCTGGTTAACCCCAAGATTGTTGCCTTCTGTTCATTTGACAGCTACTGTACTTGCTGACTTTTCCTTAGTCAGTCACTTTTACTGAAGTCTTCTTTTGATCTACTTGTATAAGTCTTCATCTTGAATGGATTTACAACTCAATCTGGATGCTGATTGTTTTGGTGCTTAGATCTTCTATTAGCTTGCAAGCCATTCCTTGAGTGCTCTCTAGTTTCCTTTAGGTGGAGTGTAACTTTGAAGCTCTGACCAGAGGCTTCATCCTTTGGATCTTCTGGGAGTGCTCATTTGTTAAGAATCGTGTTTACTCTACGATTCTTCCTTGGTGTTGTGAGAACCTCTGTTGAAGTCTTAGTTCTGCACTCTACGATTTTGCTTGGGTTCTGCAGACACTACGACTCTGAGATCAGATCTTGACACTCTACAATTTCTACCTTTAAGCTTGCTGTCTTCATCTGATCTGGCTCGACTACGATCTCTGCCTTTTATTTGATCAGTAGAATCTACGACTCCGAGTGTGGTCTACGATTCTTGACTTGGCTTTAGCAGATGCTCGGTCGGGTCTTAGACTGTCTGTCTCTACAATTCTAAACATGACTTCCTCAACGAACTATGACCTCGAGAAAGTTCTTCTCGACACACTACAATCCTTCCTCGTCTCTCCTGGAAATCTACGAACTTTGAGATCTACTATCTTACAGACTACGATTCCGCCTTGATTGTTCTCGAGCTTTCACTGACTCTCCTGGCAAACTATGATTTCTAGTACAGTGCTCGACGATCAGACATGCCTATCTATTACATTATAAGATCAACCTAACAAGCTTGATTTTTCTATATTTATAGTCCTTGTACATCATTTCTTTTTAAGGACTTTACAAAGCTGTTTTGCTTATGTAGGATCAATCTAACACATTTGATCAATTCATTTCAAGTCCTTGTACATATGTTCCTATTATCTATCAAAGGACTTTTACATCTTTTCTTAATGCAAACATACTTGCATATTCATTCATTTATATCATAATCAAATCATATATAAATAGGAATATCATTCACATGCTTATTCCTAACAGAAAGGAAAAGAGAAAAAAAACAAATATATTTGCAAAAAAAAAAAGTGATGTGAGGCGAGTTTTGGTTTCTAAACAGCTTATGATTTTACTTCGGTATAAAGAGGTGCTTTTGAATACTAACGCTAATGATTTTTTGCCTAGTGTTGTTTGTTCTCTTCTACAGGATTTCAAAGACGTATTTCCCGAGGAGCTTTCTCAAGAACTACCACCTATTCGGGGAATTGAGCATTAGATTGATTTTGTTCCTGGTGTGCCCAATCCAAACCGTCTGGCTTATCGGAGTAATCCTGAGGAGACGAAAGAGTTACAAAGACAAGTTGACGAGCTGATGGGAAAAGGGTTTGTGAGGAAAAGTATGAGCACATGTGCAGTTCCGGTGATTCTAGTGCCAAAGAAAGATGGAAAATGGAGGATATACATCGATTGTCAAATAGTGAATAATATCACGATAAAATATCGACACCCCATTCCTCGTTTAGATGACATGTTGGATGAATTGCATGGGTCTTGCATATTTTTTAAAATTATTTTAAAAAGTGGTTATTATCAAATTAGAATGTTAGAGGGTGATGAATGGAAAATGACTTTTAAAACTATATATGGTCTTTATGAGTGGTTAGTATTACCTTTTGGTAACTAATGCACCCAACACTTTTATGAGATTAATGAACCATGTTTTGCGTCCATTCATTGGAAAATTTGTCATAGTTTATTTTGATAATATTTTGATTTATAGCAAAAACTTAGACGATCATGCATTACATTTAAAACCTGTTTTAGATGTACTTAGGAAAGAAAAGTTATTTGTTAACATGGAAAAGTGCACGTTTTGTTCGGATAGAAATGTTTTTCTTGGCTTTGTTGTGAGTTCACAGGGAGTCCAAGTTGATGAGGAGAAAATCTGTACAATTCGAGATTTGCCGAGTCCTATAAATGTGAGTCAAGTTCGAAGCTTCCATGGACCCGCAAATTTCTACCGACACTTTGTTCGGAATTTCAGTGAGATTACATCACAATTGATCGAGGTCATCAAGAATAATGTGGGCTTTAAGTGGGGTGATGAACATGAAAAAAACATTTAATTTGATTAAGGATAAATTGACAAATGCTCCTTTATTTATTTTGCCTAACTTTACTAAAACTTTTGAGATTGAGTGTGATGCTTTAGGTTTAGGGATTAGAGCTATTTTTTGATGCAAGAAGGGAAACCGGTGGCGTATTTCAGGGAGAAGTTGAGTGGGGTAACTTTGAACTATCCTACTTACGAAAAGGAGTTGTACGCATTGGTTAGAGAATTAGAGACATGACAACACTACTTGTGATCCAAGGAGTTCGTGATCCATACCTATCATGAGTCATTGAAGTACTTGAAGGGACAAGTTGAACAAAAGACATGCGCGATGGATGGAGTTTATCGAGACATTTCCATGTCATTCGATACAATTAAGGTAAGGAAAATGTCATTGTGGATGCTTTGTCTCGAAGGTATGTTTTGATAAATACTCTTGATTCAAAATTACTTGGTTTTGAGCGAATTAAAGAATTATATGCTAATGACCGGTGAAGAATTTAAAACTTGTGTTAAGAATGTTATAGGTAAATACTTTAAAATGGATGGATTTCTATTTCGTGAGAATAAACTGTGTATACCTACATGTTCTTTGCGTGAGTTATTGGTTTGGGAATCACATTGGAGTGGTTTGGTGGGACACTTTTCTGTCGATAAAACTTTGGCTGTTTTAAAATAACATTTTTATTGGCCTCATATGGAACGAGATGTTGAAAGAATTTGTGATGGATGCATTATTTGTCGACAATCTAAATCTCGTGTTCAACTCCATGGATTGTATACACCATTGCCTATACCTAATGAACCTTGGAATGACATATCAAAGGATTTTGTGTTGGGTTTAACTAGGTTTAAGCATGGTAATAATTCGATATTTGTGATTGTGGATATATTTTCAAAGATGACACACTTTATTCCATGTCACAAAATTGATGATGCATCCCATATATCTGCTTTGTTCTTTAGGAAAATTATTTGATTGCATGGTATGACTAGAACAGTTGTTTCTGATAGAGATGCTAAGTTCTTAAGCTATTTTTGGAAGACTTTGTGGTGTAAATTGGGAACTAAGCTGTTATTTTCCACAACTTGTCACCCACAAAATGATGGTCTAACTGAAGTAGTAAATTGGACTTTATCTGCATTGTTCTGGGCTATTATTAGAAAGAATATCAGTCATTGGGAAAAATGTTTGCCACATGTTGAGTTTTCTTATAATCGTTCAATTCATTATGCTACTAAATTTTCACCATTTGAGATTGTTTATGGGTTTAATCCTTTAACTCCATTAGATTTATCACCATTACCAGTTTCTGAATTTTCTAACATGGATGGAAAGAAAATGTCTGAATTTGTTAAACAGATACACGAGAAAGCGAGACTCAACATTGAAAGGAGAACATAGTAATATGCTAAACATACCAATAAGGGTCGACGTCAAGTTATCTTTGACCCAGGAGATTGGGTTTGGTTACATATGTATAAAGAATGATTTCCGGCTCAAAAATGGTCCAAATTGCTTCCAAGAGAAGATGGACCATTTCAAATGCTAGAACGCATTAATGACAATGCTTATAAACTGGATTTACTGGGTAAGGGTGGAGCTAGGATTATGATTTGGGGTGGGCTAGAAAAATATTTTCATGAACGTTCACTACATACATTTTCTTTTTAAATTAAACCAAATATTAAGATAACTGTATATGTCATAAAATCACGTAGCTAATTGAATAAGTAACAAAATCATCACTAATTCACTATAACATTAATAAACTTTTGATAACGAACGTACGTACGTCCAAGACATAATAACATACCTAGTCAAATTGCACTCTTCGCTCTTAAATAGAAGCAAATTATGTAATTATTGAGTCTGCATCATAGTTCTCAGTCAACTCCTTTTTGATGTGGACAATCATGTTATCAGCTAAGAAGTCATTCTCCGTCTTGTTGCGCAACATTTTTTTGATACGCTTCATAACTGAAAATGATCTCTCTATAGTTGCTGCGGAAATCGGCAAAGTAAAAAAAAGACGAATTAACCGATCAATCATTTGATATGTCGTTGATTTTTTTGTTTCAAATAATCCTTGGCATAACTCAGCAAGAGTAGTAACTTTCTTGAGCACATCATTATGAGGTACATCAAACTCATAAATTGTCAGCTCGTTTCTCAAGCGATGCAACTCTTGTTTAGAGAAACCTCGAGGATAAAACGTTTTTGCAAGTTTGCAAATATTATCAATGTTAAATGCCTTAAAACCATCTGCAGGGTCACTAAGAATAAGAAGTTCCTTTGTTCTTTCATTGAACCTGCCATTTAATTCCACTAACTCGAAATCTATTGCACCATAAAATAGGTCAACATGATAATGATGCTCAGTTGTTATGTTTCTTCGTTGACAATTATGACGACGTGAAGTCATACTGAATTGACCGTCCATGTCAGGAATATCTATATCATGCTTTCTACAAAAATACATCACTCTTTCAAGAAAATCTTCCTAACCGTCTTCTCTTAATTTCTGAAGAGAATTCACTATAATTTCCACCAGATTCATAGCATTCAAAATATCTTGATATATTTGCTACAACTTTTGACATAAGACATCAGTAAGTCCCATCATGTCTTTCAACAAATGCAAAATGAATATGAATTGAAAGGATCTAATTGCATTGTAAGCACCATCATTTTCCGCACGTAAAGACTCTGTGGTTTTATCATCCATAATAAATTCAAGAACGGAACAAGTTGCATCATATTTATCTATCAAGTCACAAACTGAAGTAAAATGAGAACCTCAACGAGTAGCTCTAGGTCTATGTAAGGTACCAATCTGATTGAGTCTTCTACCTGTTCCACACTCACCTGCTATAACTAATTCTGTAATATGCATAACTTGAGCAACATGAAATTCTGTATGACATTTTAGAGAAGCGCAAATGACATTGACAATAGAACTCAAGGAAGAAAAGAATTTCCAAATAGGATCAACTTTTTTTGAAGCTGCAACCAATACCAATTGTAACTGATGGGCGAAACAATGTACATAATATGCATATGAGCAATCCCTCATAAATAATGCCTGTAACCCATTCCATTCACCTCTCATATTACTAATGCCATCATACCCCCGACCTCTTAATCTTTCAACTTGCAAATTATGATGGAGAAGAACTTTAGATATCTCTTGATGAAGTGTCTCGGCAGTAGTGTCTTCAACCATCACAATATCAAAAAGCCATTCTCTTAGAAAACCATCTTTGTCGACAAATCTCAAAATAATAGCCATTTGCTCTTTATGAGTTGAGTCTTGTGCTTCACCAATAAGAATACAAAAGCAAGAATCCCCAACTTCTTCGTGAATGTGCATTCTTACTTTGTTTGCCAGAATATTCAAAATCTCCTTCTGGATTGTGGGTGAGCTGTATGTAGCATTTTTTTGGGCATTTCCTAAAATAACTTTAGCAACTTCCATACTAAACTTTGTTGTATGCTTTATAAGTTCAACACAACAGCCACGATTTTTGGAATCTAAAAACTCATCATGACCCCGAAAAGCACACCCTTGATATGCAAGATAACAAAAAAATTCAATGGTTGTCTTGAGTCTTAGCCGGTTCTTCAAAATCTCATCTCTGTTTTGTCAGTTCAGAATTATGTCTATATGTTGAGGTGCTTTCATCAAATCCGTAACACATTTCTCACAACTATTATGTAATGAGCATGGACCTCCAATGTGATTTAAAAATACACAATTCTTTCCATCTCTGTAAGACCCCAACTTTTATGAATAAAGATTTAATTTTCTCTAAATATCTTTTTGAATAATAAGGTGTGGATTTAATATAATGTTATAGTTGTGGGATATATTTACAAATTTTGCAAAGTAAGCAAGTTATCATAAAATATTCATTTGGTCGGGGAATATTCGTTTTATCAGGGAATATACGGTATATAAGACAATTATCGGTGGGTGGATTAAATGTAATGGAATCTCTGTCGAGTTAGAAAATGACGAAATAACTTTTATAAAAATAACGGCAAGAGTTTTACCGTTAACTATTGAAATACCCGTTGATAAAGTACAATAATACTGGCGTGGTTGCATAGTAGCACACCAGTATTGATTATTGATGCTTACGTGAGAAGCCACCGGTTTATTCAATTATTACAATGAATTCTTTGCATAAGTATCTCATATTATTGATTCAATTATTGTCACATGTATCATCTCAGATAATATTTTATATTATTAAATCAATAATTGGGACGACAAAAGTTATTCATATTATTATTTGCATTATCGACGATGTACAGAAAGTTACGCTGAGAAAGGGTTTGGTCACCTAATTAATGCTACCAATAAAGAGAAGTCCTTTTTAGAGAGCCCCTATTTTCCGGGAATGATCGGTTGTTAATATTGGGAGTTATAGTATTAATGATGAATGTTATTAAAAATTTATTCTGTGAAGCCAGGTGAATTGAGATAAATAGAGTGGTATTTTATGAAGTATTTGTTGTAAATTTGGCTTATTACGTGGACCCCCACTTTCTCATTTTTTTTAAAATCGTCAGTAAAAAGTTATCTCAATTTTTTAATTATTAATATATATATATATATATATATTATATAAGTTTTATTTTTTTTTATGTAAAATAGAATATATTATATTTTATTATGCATAGTATTTTCATAGTGCGTACATAGAGTTTGCATAATCTTATAAGTAAAATCAAAATTATTTTAGATTTAAATTATGTTAGCATTAGTGAATCCTCATCAACATGTGTCCGTGATTATTTTCTAAATAGTATCCTTACATTCTCCTATAAATAGGATATTTAGTTTAGAATTGAAAATCACACCAGAATCAGAGAATTCTTCTTCTATAATATTGAGCGTATTTCTTTAGAGTTTAAGGAAGCTTTGAGTGTAGAAAATAATACAAGTTTTCTTCAAGAATATCTCTGCTATACCAGTCAGAATTGCTCTCTTTTTGATGTAAAGGGTATTATTTATTTCATATTCTCTTACGATATTATTTTTCGTATTCGTAAGGAATTTTATTTCCGTTCAATACTTAAGGAATATTATTTGCGTTCAATATTTGTAAGGAATATTATCTTCATTCAATATTCGTAGGAATATTATTTTCGTTCAATAGTTGTAAGGGATATTATTTTTGTTCAATATTCGTATGAAATCATATTTTCTTTCATACTCTGTAGTATGTAAGTAATATTATTTCGTTTCAGATTCTGAATTCTACACTCATTTTGTTAAAGTATTGCTTTTATACTCCTTGAAATTAGTAGAATATCTTTGAAATTTGCGCTTCATCTAGTATCGTTTCACAAGAATATTTTTCTGAACATTCTTGTTAAATTTTAAGCTTTTCATATCGGAATACTATTTATGGGTACTATTCATATGTACGACACTATTTATGAAGTACTATTCATGGGGTACTATTCATGATAAAAATTAATTTCTTTTCTGTCCAAATTATTTTTGATACAATATTATTCTTGAATTTTACTTCAAAAAGCAGTATCATGTTGACAATTTGGACATTTTTAAACTCTGGATAAATTTAAAGTCTTTAATATTTATACTTGATTTCGTTTGATTGATGGTTATATCATTGTCATCATCCTCATGCTTATATTGTGATGAAAGTCATCTTTGGCCCGTACTGCATAGATAGACTGTTGATTGGTATGATTATGACCATGAATCATTCGGTATAATCATGACCTGTAATCTTACAAATGATGTGGTAAAAGTCTTCATTGGCCCGTAGTGCATTGATGGACAGTTGTTGGCATGACCATGACCATTGGTGATAACACGAATATCCTTGGCCCGTAGTGAATGGTTAATTCGTGGATGTGATACTAATGAATATCCTTGGCCCGAAGTCATGGATATTTCAGTGATGTGAATTATTTATTGAGCTGAGTCTCAGCGATAAAATTGATGATAAACTTTTAAATCATAGAAGATAGTTGATATCATGTTTTACTTGCCTCTTCTAATGGATTACTTATTCCGCTGCAGTTGTTGATCTAAAACTTTTTGTCTATTGTATTCTATCAGTTGTTATACTTTTGAAGACTAAAGATAATATATTCTACATTATCTTAGTCATAATATTCTTTACTGGGCTAGTTGAGCTCACCCTTTTCTTTCATTGTTCTCTTCAGGAAATGAGTATATAGCTGGGACAAGTCACGAAATTGAGTGATAGTCCAAGATGGTTGCTATAGTAGTCCTCACTATTCTATAAAATAGTGTGATAATAATTGTAATGAGGACTTATTTGAGTTTGGATATTGTCTAGGAGACAATATTTGTATTAAAACTAACAACTTATGTTTTGTTGTATTCTGCACGACACTTAACAGTTGTATAAATTAAGTTTGTATTTGAATTCTGTACCATGTATTTGGCGACTTAGAATGGGTGATGTATACCTATTTTGGGGGCGCACACAGTTGGTATCAGAGCTTAGGGATATGATTCCTGGTTGAGATTTGAGGCTGGAACTAAGAGGGGAGACACGGGTAATTCCTTCGCTAGTATAACATATCTAAGCTTATTTGTTATTTAATTGGTAGGTCAGAATATAGGGATAATATATGGCATATCAATTAACCCCTGTTTTATGGAAGTGTTTGAAATTGACATCTAAAAATGTTGAGATAAGCAATGGAGCACATGAGATCGTTGAGTCACCGATGATCAATAACCACGATAATGTACATCAAGAAGGCAATAATCCTCGTGAAAACAACAACACCGACCAAATGACGAACGATGGTACATTTAGGAGCTTTTTAGAATTCATGCAACATCAAACGAGTGAGACTCCTGTTCATAATGCAGGTGGAGTTAATGGCAACTCATGACTGGCCATTGCTAAATAGTTTAAGGAGATGGGACTGCCAGAGTTTTTGGGAAAGGCAGAGACACTTAAGGCAGAGACATGGATTAAGCAGATCACCAAGATATTTGATGTCTTGGGATGCTCCGAGGAGCAAAAGGTTCCCTTTGCCACCTTCATATTGCGTGAAGAGGCAAATTACTGGTGGGAATCTCTAAAATGTACTCATCTTTCTGCACTAAAGATGTCTTGGGAGAAGTTCCAAGAATTGTTCAACGACAAGTACTTTCCTGAAAGTATTTGTCACATGAAGGAGGTAGAATTTATCAAGCTGAAGCAAAACAATATGATCGTATCGTAATACGAGAATAAGTTTGCCGAGTTATCCCGGTTTGCATCCCATTTGGTAGATAATGAGGAGCGTATGACACGAATGTTTCTGTGAGGTTTGAAGCCCAAAATTCGTCAATACCTCATTTCTGAAAAACTTTGTTTATATTCAGATGTTGTGAATAGGGCTCAGTTATTAGAACGCGATTATGAGTCAGCTCAACCAAAAGGGAACGACCAACAACACGATAATAATCGTAACGGTGGTAACGATCATCTTAACAACGATAACCATCATGGAGGAAATTATCATGCCAAAAATGGTAATCACTTCGGTGGTAATCATGGCCAAGATAATAGGAAAGGTGAACTAAGTGAGAACAACTTTAAGAGGAGAAGATTCAATAATGATGAAAAGACGTCGGTACCAACACCAGCACCCATTTCCAAAGAAGAAGAACGACCACCGGTCATATGCTACAAATGTGGAGAGGAGGGACACATCCGTCCAAACTGTACACAGAAACCCAAAACGTGTTTCAATTGTAAAAAGGAAGGTCATTTAGCTAGATTTTTTCATGCAGCGAAGTGAAGTCCAGCTGGAATGGCAACACCAAAGGTTGTCCCAGACAAGTCAAAGTCATTATTTTAGGGAGAGCATTTTTTGCTATGAGGAACTCGAATGAAGTTATCACGGGTAAGATAATCATAAACTCTTGCGAAGTTTATGCCTTATTTGGTACCGATTCTACCCATTCTTTTATTTCTCCTACTTGCACTCAACGTTTAAATTTGACTCCAGAGAAATTAGACTTTGACTTATCTGTTGAAACTCCGTTGGGAGAAACCTTCATTACATCCACTATTTATAAATCTTGTTTGATTCAAATCGGCACCCTCACGTTACCTATCGATCTTATCTCTTCGAAAATACTTGCATTTAATGTGATTTTAGGAATCAACTGGTTAACTACTCATCATACTAAAATTGATTATTTTTGTAAGGTTATTAGCTTTCATATTCCTAACCAACCTGTTATGCGAATTCAAGCAACCAAACCACTAAAGTCAATCATTGTCATATCAAGCCATAAGTAAAGAGCCCCGAGCCTTTCGCTGGTGACTTCCATGTATGGGATGCACCGAAGCCAGACTTTTCGTAGGGGACAACATGAGTAATGGTGGCAAGTTGATAGGTATCAATGTGAGGTGTTATCCAAGTCTTGGATGAGAGTCATAATTTTAAATGATATTTCTATTGTTAATAAATTTCCTGAGGTATTCTCCGAAGAACTTCCTAGCCTACCCACAGAGTGTGAAATCAAATTTTGTATCGACCTTGAGCCTGGTACCAAATGTGACGCCCCCAAATTCAGGTACTTGAAACCCGAACTCGGTGCTTCACGATACCATTTCTTTGAGCGGAATTATACTAATAATAATAACAATAATATAAATATTAAACCTATTTTACATATATTAGAGTTGTTTAATCCCAGTTTCTCAACCTTTACTACATTACATTACATGATAGATAATAAATATCATTGTCTTAATATAGTCTAACTATTACATAAGATACCACAAAGTTTATTATGCTAGCTTTCCCTTTCCTTTGTTCTTGTCTGAACCTTCAGGTTGATCACGCTTAGATGAAAACATTTATATTTAAAGCAAGAATGAGCATTTGGGAGCCCAACAAGTAATAGTAGACAATAAAAGTTAGCTGAAAGAAGTAAATGTTTTCTGTGAAAGGCACTTCTACAACAAATCAACAGTTGTGAAGTAAACTGAAACAATTCTAATCAACATATCAATTTCATTTCAAATTTTGAAACTACGCACTGACTATAATTAGTGAGCAGTCGACAGACTACGAACTTTGTTTTCAATTTTCAATATATAATTGAATAATAAGAATTAATTATACGCAATAAAAAATGGAATATTTTGCAGATTTACTTTGATATACCCAGGTGTATCAGACAACCAGAAAGATTAAATCATACCCCTTTGCAAGTATAATAAGTGATCAACTTAATTATATCCTATATTATGCATAATACTTAAAACGCGCGTAATGGCCGAATATACGACCAAAAATCTCCCCTTTTATATTAAAAGGTTGTTATTCTCAGTCTTATAACCAGAATTTGAATTATAACAACGAAATACTACGATTTCAAAAATCTAATCGCTTTTTCGATGTAGCCGAAACAATTGGCATCGACCTGTCAATAATAATTGAGTTCTATTCTCGAACCTATCAAGTTCTAATCAAATGTTCGTCTAGCCAGAATAATTAGCTAAGACATATTTCAACGCTATGTTTGAATCTATGTCTAACCGAGTCAAATAGCTTAGACAGCTTTTAAGTTAATGTATACATACTAAAAACCAAAAGTATGTATCAACATGTGATTAAATACAATAAATTATCCAAGTGAGGACACTTGTATAACAATATTTAGAAATTAATGAACAAAATATATATATCTGGATTATATAATAATATTATAATGATAAACAACGATAGGATAAAATTCAAGAACTGGCATGTCTACAAAAGTATAGATATATGTACAATAACAATAACAACAGAGTTCTAAAACTGGCTTACACATGTCCATTGCATAAAGTAAATGTAAAGGTTAGATACTTGCCTGGTCTGGTGCTTACACAACTTGATTTTATCTTTTATATCGAGACCTATCATTAATAAGACCATTCTATCGATTAGAATAACATATTATAACACACAGTACTGCTATTTGCAGTCAACACAAAACTTGATCACATTGTCACATATATTTAACAGTCATTGAATCATAAACAAACACGTATACAAACAATTTATGTAAGTCTAGATCAATTTCTGAAATATTTCGGTGTACCGATGGCCTTATCGGGTAATTATCGAGTCTAGAACTTAATTCTGAAGTTCAATAAATGTAAATATCAGTCATATTATTTTTAAATGACTTATAATAATTTTTAAACAATTATTATAATTTATCATAATATTTTTCAAACACTGTAATCATTATTAAATGATTTAAATATTAAATAATTCTATTATCATTAATATTTAATTAATATTAAACTATTAATGAAATCATTGCCAAAATATTAAAGTTATTTATAATAACTTAAAATACTTTTTAAAGTATTAATATTACCCTTAAATAATTTTTAAATAATTACCATTAATATTTAAATATTAATGCATTATTTATCAAAATATTAAAAGTCATTAATTATAACTTAAAATATTTGTAATTCATTTATATCCCTTTTAAATAATTTTAAATTAATAAAATTATTTTAAAACTATTTATTTAATATAACTATTAAATAATTCTAATATCATTAACATTAAATTATTATCATTAATATTAAATTATTAATGAAATTATCTTTTAAATATTAAAAGTTATATTTTATAACTTCAAATATTTTAAACACTTTATTTTCATTTAAAATGATTTTTATAATATTGAAATTATTTTTAATTAATTTATTTAATATAATTATTAAATAAATCTAAATATCATTATTATTAAATAATTAATAAAATTTACCTTTAAATATTAAAAGTTATATTATATAACTTAAAAAATATTTTAAATACCTTATTATCACTTCAAATGATTTTTAATATAATAAAATTATTTTTAATTAATTTATTTAATAAATTTATTAAATAAATTAAATACCAATAATATCCAAATAAATATTAATATTTATGAAAATATGCCAAATTATTAAAAGTTAATTTTCATAACTTCAAATAATTTTTAAAACAATTTTTTTTTAATTTTAATAAATTATTTTCTATTTTTAATGAATTTTTCATAAATTAGAAAACTAAAATAATTAAATCCTTCGCTAAAGGCTTTAGCGACGGTTTCTGTCGCGGTTGGTGTTCTTGAGGCTGAAGAACACTGACAAGCCAGTGTTCAAGGGGTCATGTTTGACCACCATTAATTCTCAATTCAAATCTGTTCTAGACAATATAAAACTTTGATATTGGTAGCATATATGTAATACTACAACATCCAATCATAATTTTGGTCATACAACATCACAACAAGGAGATCAGAGCCCCCAAAATTGTTGTCAGACATCATCTGAGTTTTTTGGGTTACCCAGAAACCCAGACAGTTTCGACTAGGTACTTTTTATCCCTCTTTAATCTTTGTTCTGGTCATCCACTAGTTAATCTCATGGTTCCAACATGTAGTGCACATGTCAAGGAACAACAACATACCATGATATCAATCCAACTATAACATAATCACAAGTTATGACTCGATCAAACCCTGTCAGAGGGCTTGTTCTAATGATTTCTGGAATTTCCAAAAAACAAATTCGTGACCGGATGGCCTAATTTGACCATCCACTACCTCAATCCTGTTGATTGTTTAGGAGATCTAAGGACATGGATCTAGAGTCCATACAACACACTACAATCTGGTTACAACAACATCAACAAACAACATCATACCTGACAGATCAAAGCGATTGAAAATGTTGTCAAACTCGGATAATGAGTTTCTGGGTTACCCAAAAACTCCTTGGTCATGTTGGGTTAACGAGGTTTGACCATTAATAACTTACAATCTGGACATGGAATGGCTATGCTTCCACTTCCAGATCACAGACCTTACAACATACTATAAATACAAACAATTAAACATACAAAAACATAAACAGAAAGAGATCTATGGGGTCTGACATTCGTTGTCAGACAACATTCATAAATTTTTCTAGATTTTTGAAATCTTTAAATCTGAGCCTATAGATGTTATGGATCTAACATCTACCAACCCAGATCACTTATATAGACTACAAACAACATATTTAAACACAAAATCATAACATCTAACATAGCTACAAAGATCAAATTTTAAATTAGGGTTTATACCTCTATTAAGCAATTCTTGAATCTAGGGTTCTTGATCTGATCTTGTTGAACTTAGGACCTAATATGGGACTGATTTAGTAATATATTTCGGAAATTTAGAGAGAGAGAGAGAAAGAGAGTCTTGGATGTGTATTGTGATCAAATGAGACTAAATAATGAACTTTCTCTCTCTTATTCTATATATATAACTTAGATGTAATGAATGAGTGATATAAGATGGCTGATATGTGTATATTTTAGTCACATGGAAGTCAAAGGTGGTTCACCAACTCCAATCTTGGCAAGATTTGCAAGTAATCTAATAAAAATGTGACAAAAGGGCAATTAGGTCATTTTACTAGCAATTTTAATGGCTAAAATGTAACTTAGCAAACCTTTAGGGTTTGACCCTAAAGTTACATACATTGAATTTTTTTTGTAAGATTCCAATTAAGGCTAAAAATGTGCAATTTAGTTTCCTAAATTGTGAATTATGGTTTCTAATTACTTAGAATTTAAAAATTAAGTTTAAGAGTTTACTAATTATAATTAAGCTTGCTAATTTAGCAATTGGGGTTTCAAATTTGGAAATTAGGGTTCTAACTTAGTAATTAGGGTTTCAAAAAAAATTAGGGTTTATCACAAAAATACTAGGATTTTAACACGCTATACCATAATTGACCAATCATTATCGATCTACACATCCAGTACATATTTATAGCACTGAAATATAATTAATACTATATTATTATTCTCATTCGTTGTTCAAAAACTAAAATTAGGGTTTGGATTCCATATCTGATTTACCTTGATATATAACATTATTAATTAAGTTAAAATAATTAACTTAACTAATCGAATAAATTTATATAATAAAATAATAATTATAATAATTCCAATAATCATTTCATATATTATTTAAATAATATATAATCATATTTTCATAGAAAATAAATAATGAAAATATTTTTACTACAAAATTAATTATAAAAAGAATATAATTTATAATAGTTAATAATTCTAAGAAAATTATTTAAAGTTATTCATGTAATAAATAAATTTTATTTATCACATATATACATATACTTTACCTTGCATATATTCCCACCTTAAAAAAAAAATTATACGCAAAATTTCTAATTTAATTATATAGAAAAATATCGGGTTGTTACACCAAATCCTTAAATATTTCTTCTCCTAGAACGAACGTAACATGCGTCAAAGATGTTGGCTCGAGCTGTTGAAAGATTACGATCATACCATTCAATACCATCCTGGAAAAGCGAACGTAGTAGCTGACGCGTTGATTAGAAGATCGTATGTGGGTACGAGTGCGATGTTGTTAACACAAAGACCCATTTCATATAACTTACAAATGATGGAGATAGAGTTAAAGACTCTAGGGACCCACGTGATGATAACAAATATACGAGTAGAACCGACTTTAATCGATAAAGTTGAAGTTGCTCAAGCTACTGACCCGGAGCTGATGAATATGAAGAAGAAGGTGCAAGAAGGCGTTATTCTAGAAGCAAGAATCAATGAAGAGAGGAAATGTCAACCCTCAATTTAATTGGTCCATTTGAAATACTCGACCGAGTAGAAACTGTGGCCTATAGACTCGTCTTACCGCCAAGTATGTCTCGTGTTCATAACATTTTTTCACATATCTATATTACGTAAACATGTGGAAGACTTGAACCACATCATTGAGTTAGAACCAGACGAGATAGCGGAAGATTTAACGTATGAAGTGGTACATGTTAAAATCTTGGATAAGAAGGAACATATTCTACGCTCCAAGGTTATACCTGAAGTCAAAGTTTTGTGGAGAAACCACGATATTGAGGAAATAACTTGGGAGTTAGAATCTGAAATGAAATCAAGGTATCCTCACCTCTTTGACATACTAGTTATGTACACTAATTTCGAGAATGAAATTTCATAAGAAGAGGAGGTTGTAAGACCCCAACTTTTATGAATAAAGATTTAATTTTCTCCAAATATCTTTTTGAATAATAAGGTGTGGATTTGATATAATGTTATAGTTGTGGGTTATATTTACAAATTTTACAAAGTAAGCAAGTTGTCATAATATATTCGTTTGGTCGGGAAATATTCGTTTTATCATAGAATATTCGTACGAAGGCACAATCATTGGTGGACCCTACAATGTAATTCTTGTCGAGTTAGAAAATGATGTAAATAACTTTTTATAAAAATAACGGCAAAAGTTTTCTTTGTTAGCTCGTTGAAATCTTAGGGTGATAAAAAAGTACAATAATCTGGCGTGGTTGCATAGTAGCACACGGTATTGTACAGTATCTTAATTATTGATGCTTACGTAAGAAGTTACTCAGTTTATTCAATTATTGCCATAGTAATTGCTGCATAGTATCTCATATTATTTATTTAATTATTGTCACAGTATCATCTGCATAATATTTTATATTATTAAATCAATAATTGGGACGACAAAGTTATTCATATTATTATTTGCATTATTGACGATGTCTAAAAGTTCTGTCGAGGAAAGGGGTTTGGTCTCCTAATTGCGCACCAATAAGGAGAAGCCCTTATCGGAAAGCCCCCTCTTTCTTGGGAATGTTATTAAAAAGTTTTGTCGAGGAAAGGAGTTATTCATATTAATGATGAATGTTATTAAAAATATGTTTTGTGAAGCCAAGTGAATTGAGATAAATAGAGGGGTATTTTATGAAGTATTTATTGTAAATTTGGCATATTACATGGATCCCCACTTTCTCATTTTTTCAAAATTGTCGGTAAAAAGTTATCTTAGTTTATTTTATTATTATTATAATATATATATATATATATATATATATATATATATATATTTAGTTCGGATCTTAAGCTCACCCTTATCTAACATACCTTGCTCACCCTTTTAGCGACAGAATAGGGTGACGATTTGGTCCGTCGCTATATATAGAATAAATCGTTATATATGTTTTTGGCATTTGGACAACATATAGCTGACGGTTTATATATAGCGGATTTAATTTGAATCGTCACTCAAAATTGGCGCTAAAGGGGGGTGAGCAAGGTATGTTAGATAAGAGGTGAGCTTAAAATTTGGACCGTATATATATATATATACATATTATATATATATATAAGTTTTTTTTATGCAAAATAGAATATATTATATTTTATTATGCATAGTATTTGTATAGTGTTTGCATAGTAAAATCAAAATTATTTCAGACGAATTCGTTGCGCCCATGAATCCTTGTCACTGTGCGTCCGTGATTATTTTTTAAATAGTATCTTTCCATTCTCCTATAAATAGGATGCTTAGTTTAGAATTGAAAATCACACCAGAATTAGAGAATTCTTCTTCTATAATATTGAGCGTATTTCTTTAGAGTTTAAGGAAGCTTTGAGTGTAGAAAATAGTGCAAGTTTTCTTCAAGAATATCTCCGCTATACCAGTCGAAATTGCTCTCTTTTTGAGGTAAGGGGTATTATTTATTTCATATTCACTTACGATATTATTTTTCGTATTCGTAAGGAATTTTATTTTCGGTCAATATTCGTAAGGAATATTATTTTCGTTCAACATTCATAAGGAATATTATCTTCATTCAATATTCGTAGGAATATTATTTTCGTTCAACAGTTGTAAGGGACATTATTTTTGTTTAATATTTGTATGAAATAATATTTTCATTCATACTCTGTAGTATGTAAGTAATATTATTCATTTTAGATTATGAATTCTACACTCATTTTGTTAAAGTATTGCTTCTATACTCCTTGAAATTAGTAAAATATCCTTGAAATTTGCGCTTCATCTAGTATCGTTTCACAAGAATATTTTTCTGGACATTCTTGTTAAATTTTAAGCTTTTCATGCTGGAGTACTATTCATGGATACTATTTATACGTACGCCACTATTCATACGTACCACACTATTCATACATATGGTACTATTCATATGTACGACACTATTCACGGGGTACTATTCACCCGGGGTAATATTTATGATAAAAAAATCTGTCCAAATTATTTTTGATATAATATTATTCTTGAATTTTACTCCAAAAAGCAGTATCATGTTGATAATTTGGACATTTTTAAACTCTGGATAAATTTAAAGTCTTTAATATTTATCCTTGATTTCGTTTGATTATTGCTTATATCATTGTCATCATCCTCATGCTTATATTGTGATGAAAGTCATCTTTGGCCCATAGTGCATAGATGGACTATTTCTTGGTATGATTATGACCAGGAATCATTCGGTATAATCATGACCTGTAATGTTACAAGTGATGTGGTAAAAGTCCTCATTCGCCCGTAGTGCATTGATGGACATTTGTTGGCATGATCATGTCCATTGGTGATAACACGAATATCCTTGGCCCGTAGTGCATGGATAATTCGTGGATGTGATACTAATGAATATCTTTGGCCCTTAGTGCATGGATAATTCAGTGATGTGGATTATTTATTGAGCTGAGTCTCAGCGATAAAATTGATGATAAACTTTTAAATCATAGAAGATAGTAGATATCATGCTCTACTTGACTCTTCTAATGGATTGCTTATTCCACTGCATTTGTTGATCTAAAACTTGTTGTCTATTGTATCCTATCGGTTGTTATACTGTTGAAGACTAAGGATAATTTATTCTACATTATCTTAGTCATACTATTCTTTATTGGGCTAGTTGAGCTCACCCTTTTCTTTCATTGTTCTCTTTAGAAAATGAGAATATAGTTGGGACTAGTCAGGGAATAGAGTGATGGTCCAAGACGGTTGCTATAGTAGTCCTCATTATTCTATAAAATAGTGTGATAATAATTGTAATGAGGACTTATTTGAGTATGGATATTGTCTGGGAGACAATATTTGTATTAAAACTCATAGCTTATATTTTGTTTTATTCTGTACGACACTTAACAGTTGTATAAATTAAGTTTGTATTTAAATTATATACCATGTATTTGGCAACTCAGAATGGTACCTATTTTGAGGGCGCCCCAATCTTGAACTCTTTTCTAGTCATTAAATCCATTAGTAGTCAGTGTAGGATTAACTTTTGGACCCTTTGCAAAAAGAAAGCAGGGGAAGCAAAATAATTTATTCTTAAGAGGTGAATACTCTAACCATGGCCAATCTTTGAACCAAGAATAATTGAACCAAGCGATCTCGGTTTCTAATAGAACTCTTGGATACTCAAAAAGTTTATAATGATATGGCCCCAAGTTTATATAAGCATGTCGAATTCAGTCACACTGATTAATAAGATATTCATATATTTGCTTTCATTTCCCTGGATCTCGTTCTAAATCACCAACATCAAAATCTGTATCTTCAAGAGTGTCAGATAAAACATCTGGTTGCTTATTGACCATTGTATTGTTAACATTGCACACTGGCGGAGTAGGAATAAATTCTCTAGATGTTGAATCAAAAGTAGGGACATTCTCTCTAGTCTTTGGTATTGTTGATTTACTTGATTCAACTATGGGAACAGACTCTCTGTTAGTATCTGATGCAAGTCTAGACTGTCCAGTAGGAACAAACTCTCTAGGCTGGAGTATAGGAGAAGGAACATGTTGATGCTTATCTGATGCAAGAGGTGCACTGCTATTTGGCCTATTCCGTTCAATTGAATGAGCTGAATCTTTTTTCTTGTACCATGTACTAAAAAATTTTGCTTTCTTAGCTTGTCGATCATGATTAGACATGTTTTGAGTACCTAATCATTGTTAAATTCAATCAACCATGTATTATAACATACAAGTAAATCATATAGTATAACAACAATTCACAAATCATAAACGTACAGACCCTGAGACCCATATGGCTATATATTGATATATAATCCCAATTCAACTAGCAATGGGAATCAATGAATCATGATATCTTATTGAATTTAAATCAAATTAATCAATTTTACTTAAGGCCATCAATTAATTTGTACCTGGTCACTGAAGAAAGAAGAGAAACCGCTTTAGAAAGGCAACGGGTAAAGAAAAAATAAGAGGAAACATTGACCTAATTCTCTATAAAAAGCAAGCCCAATTATTAATAGTTTATATTTGTTAAAAATATAAATGAACTCGAACAACATACGGGCTAACTGCTAAGTATTTAAATTTGGGGTGGGCTCACTGGGCTAATTTTTAATTTGGGGTGGGCTGTAGCCTACCGTAGCCCGTGTGTAGCTATGCCCTTGTTACCGGGTGAATATAATGTTAGTGCAACCTTCAATGCTTCTAATCTAAGTTTATTTGATGTTGGTGACGATTTTAGGACAAATCTTTTTTAAGAGGAGAGGAATGATGAGGACATAATTAGCTTGGATTCAAATGGGGGTCGTGAATTGGACCCAGTGCAAGTATCAGTTAGATCCGTGACGAGATGATGAGCTAAAAGGTTCAAGAAATGAATTATGGCTTTGGTACAAGGAATGTGGATTGAAAATAACATGTTAACTTGGTCCAAAGAGGATGAGAATATGCTCAAATACATCAATATGGTCCAAGGTTGCGTTCCAGAACAATCCAATGCAAGCCTAAAAAAGGGGATGCAAGTTTGGGAAAATAGCACACCCGCCTCGACGGCAAACACTCTGTCCAAAGTTGCCCCAACAAGCTCTGAAGTCGCCCCGGCGCCAGGCTCTCTGCCAACACCCGCCTTGGCGGGCTTTGTACGCCAAATTTACCAACCCCAGCGGGCATGCCCAGCTTTAGTTGGCGTGTTTTTCGAGACAACCACGTTTTGAGGGGTTTTGAGCGTGGATTTGTTTCCAGAACTCTATATTTCTAGTTTATTATTAGTATTCTTTTAAAAGTAGGATATTAGGGTAGATTTTTATTTCGTATTTGATTGTTGATTCCTTTTAGGATTCCTAGGGTTTCAATTACTATTATTTAAGACTCATGGATGTAATTCATTATTAACAATTCAATAATATGCAGATTTATTCTATTTGTGAGATTATTCTCTACTTTTGGTTATTTGAAGAATTTCTAAGTAACTTTTTAATTTATTCTTTAAGATTTAATTTGAATTATCATACAAAAATTCATAGTTGTGTTTGGCGTCCTCTACCGTATCAATCGTCAATTGTGCTGAGGTTCCTGATTTAATATAAACACGGGGTTTAGGCATCGTTAGTGTTTTATTCAACGTTGATTTCATTGCTTCATCGATTGTACCAAGGTTCTTTTCTCAATATAGACGTTGTATTGAGGTTTCGAGAGAGTTCCATTGTATCGATTATGCTAGAAACGATCAAGGAGACGACCACCTCACACAAGCGTGTCGTGGAGTCCATCATAGAGTCCTTTATCTTTTGTCTTACTAGATTCTCTGATATATCCTAATCCCTCTTTATTAAAACCACATCTTTGTTGACTAAGCATAACATCAAAATTTTCGTTTCCTTTAGTAAATTTAATGACTGTTCAGTTTAAGTCATCACGTTCTATAATCAACATTCTAATTTGATTTAATAAAATGGATTCTTCATTTTGCTTTTCCACTTCTATTTTTGATGAATATTCCCCTTTGAGTGTTTTAATTTCTTAACTTATCTCTCGATTTTGTGTCTGAGAATCTTCGATAAGTACAACAAGAGTTGAATTTTCAACTTCAAGATTTTTCAATAAAAATAATAAGTGTTGAATTTTCTATTTCAAGATTTTTATTTATATTTGTAAGACCCCGAATTTTATGAAATAAAAATATTCAATTTTTCTTATAATTACTATTCAGTAAATGGTTAAATTGATTTCAATATCATTATACCGGAATATTGGTAAGTTTTTTCTTGTGAAATTCTTATTTTTATATATGAGTTTATTATTCATGAGTTACTATTCATGAATACTATTCACGAAGCATGATAATTTTTTTTACGTAAGAAGGCCTTTACTTTCAATAATTATTACGGTAATTCTTTGTTCAATATTTTAATTTATTGGTTCAATAATTCTTTGCGTTGATATTTTATATTATTGTTGTTTCAATAATTGTCACGGCCTGATGATTTTCCATTATCGGATCAATAATTCATATTATTTGAATAATATTATTAGATAGCATTATTGGCAATGTCTAGAAAGTTACATCGAGGAGAGGTTTGGTCACCTAATTGGCGCCGAGAAGGAGAAATCTTTATTGGAAAGCCCCATCTTTCTGAACCCGCCACTGGTTATCATTATTGTGATTACGTAATATTATTTGTGAATAATTAATTATTGATTTATATGATAAGGAAAATATTCATTTTATGTGGATATAGATGCAGAAAATTTTTAATGTGACAATTGTTGAAAATTGATATTTTATCTTTTCTGATAAAATATTTTATTTAAATATATTATTATATTATAGTATAATAATGGTGATATTTTTACAATGAATGTGTGATATATGAATAAATAAGGAGGAAGAGTATTTTTGTTGTATTAAATGTTTAACACATGTTTTGTGTGTTGGTGGACATAATTTTTGACTGAAATTTGATTATAGCCTGTAAAATCGTCCGTATGTGGATTTCGGTCAATTTCTGTTTGGAATTTGAAAAAACTTTCTTCTGCAAAGTTGTAGAGAATTAAATTTTATATGAAACGGACATAAGCTTTGAATTTTACTGATAAAATTGCTATTTATTATGAATTATTGAAGTTCCGGAATATTGGGTCTGAATTAATTTTGTTGCATTAAATGATAAAAACATGTTTTTCATTTTGGTGGGCCCCACTTGCATATGTTAGTTACTGAAATCAGATGGCAATGTGTGCGTAGGAAAATAAAATAAATATTAATATTTTATTAAATTTTCTGCTTTGGTATTCTAAGCATTTTTCTATAAATAGGGTGCTTAGGTTAGAATTGAAAATACACCAGAAACTGAAGTTTTCTCTCTCTAAAATATCAAGCGTATTTTTGTGAGTATTTTAATACTTTGAGTGTTGCTATACGGTGCAAGTTCGTTCAACGTTATATCCAACATTCCAGTCAGAAGTATTGCTCTTTTGAGGTAAGGGATATTGTCATTATATTTGCAAGGGATTTTAAGGGTTATTATATTTTTCAGTTTCATAATTTTTCTGACCTTCAAAAATTCTAAAAAAATTTGAAATGATATTTTGATGAGTTTTCTCGATTGTGTCCAAAAATGGCGATTTTTGGATGGATAGATTAGGAGTTATGGATTTTATAAGAAAAGACTATTTTAAAAGTAAACCATTATAACTCCTTGTGGTTAACTCCAAAATTGGTGAAATTTTTATTGGGAGTACATATATATAACATAAGTATACTCTGTAAATTTCGAAATTTTTGGACAAATGTACAATTTATGATAAATGTCTAAATATTCGGCAGTTTTGGCCATGAGAAAAATAGTAAATAAATTTTAAAAATTCCGAGAAAAATATATGTTCAATATGGGACTATATTCTTCTAAATCCCAGAAAAGAAATATTTTTGGAACTGATTTGGTATTTTTCATGAAAATAGACTAGTTATGAGTAAATGAATTAAATATGTTATGTGAAGTAACAAAATTGGAAAATAGGATTTTATGGCTTGGGAATCCTATATAAGGTATATGCAGATTTTTGATAAGGGTTTTGGTTATTGGTGATGAAATTTTATGATTTTATCATTTTAGGATGATTAAATGCATTAATTGGTAAAGTGTAAACAATTAAAATAAATTGTTTATAAGTTTAAGAAATGATTAAGATATTGTGGTAATATTAATAATATTAGATTATGAGATTATTAAGTGATTTATAACATTTGGATTAAGGTGTTATGAAATCATTGATTCATGAATATTACTCTTAAAATTAAATGAAGTTGTTGATCGTATTGTTTTTATTATCATATATAACATTTGGATTAAGGTGTTATGAAATCATTGATTCATGAATATTACTCTTGAAATTAAATGCAGTTGTTGATCGTATTGTTTTTATTATCGTTATAACATTTTTCTTATTGGTATAATCGTGACTATGGGTTCTCTTTGGCCAGTAGTGCAAAGATGAATTGTTGACTGGTATGATCATGACCATTGAATTTACAATTGAATATTTTTAGCTTAAGAGCAAAGGTGAATTGATCAACATGGTTATAATTATTGTTTATATAAATTCTGAAATGATTATATATTTCTTTGAAATATTAACATCTTTGGCCTGTAGTTCAAAGATGAATTGTTGATGAATATCTTTGGCGTGTAGTGCAAAGATGACCTGTTGTTGAATATATTTGGCATGTAGTGCAAAGATGAACTGTTAATGAATATCTTTGGCTCGTAGTGCAAAGATGAACTTATTAGTATGATTATGAACAGGAACTGTGATTTGGTATAACCATGATCTTTGATGTTTTAGGTAAAGACATGTGATGAAAAATATCTTCGTCTTGGATGAGAAGAGAAAATTAGAACTACAATTATGATTATGAGTTATTCACATGATCGTGAGCAGGGATACATTGATTAATGTTACAGGGTTTAAGCATTGTTGGTGGACTTTTAACATGGAGAAGATAATAGACTTTATGGTCTATTTGACTCTTTTAATGGATTGCTCGTTCCGTTGTAACTATGGTTGAAAAGTTTTATCTTCTACCATATGTTCTAAATCTTTGATTTATTGCTGATGCAGGCTATTGATAATTTAATTATCTTTAGTCATGATATTCTTTACTGAGCTAGTTGTGCTCACCCTTTTACTTCACAATTCCTTTCAGGTAACAAGAGTGTAGCTGGGTCGAGCGGGGGTAACAAGGAAATAGAACGGTGGTCTATAGCTGTTGAGGTTCTCCCTAAATAGTATGGAAATAATTTTATTGAGAACTTTAGATAAGTGTGTCGTATTGTATACGTCATTTGATATTTAATTTTGGTGAACCAAATAGGGTGAGGCGAACCCAACTTTGGAAGGGTGTTTTGTCACTATCATACAAGATGTCTAATGACATACAACCTCGAGTTATCATAAGACAGAGTTGTGCACATCCACTTGCTGAGTATATCTACGAGCACTATCTATATGATCTTGGAGTTTGGTTGAAACATAATGTTCAATCGCAAACTGTGGAGATAGTTAAATGTCAAGAGAAGACTCACCATTGGAAGGAACATGATAGTAATCTTCTCATTTTTCTTTGGGGTCTATTAGATCAACCAAAGATAATTCTCTGGACATATGATATCTATCATAACTTAGATTCATGGCCTCCTATGTACGAAGGTTTTCTTGAGCACTTCCCAAAGATTTTAATTTCTAAAACAGTTATTGACTGTACCTTTATGTAATGTATCAATATGAGGTTTGTCCATAGTTGGGACATGAGTCACAGTTGGTATTAAAACTTATAGTATATGTGTTGTTGTATTTTGCACGACAATTGTAGTAATAAAGTTGTAGTTATTTTCTGTACCATGTATTTGGTGACTCAGAATAGGTTGGATGGATTGGACCTATTTTGGGGGCGTCACAATATTTCTTAATTTTTCTAGTTCCTAAAAAATCATTTTCTAGTTTGTCATTTTCTTCTTTTAAGGTTTCATTAATTATGATCAAATTTGAATTTTCTATTTCAAGATTTCTATTAGTCTTAATTAATTTTTCTAATGAAATTTTAGTTTGATAAAATCTTCTTTAATAATTTCATTATCTTCATAAAGACAATTATATTTTTCTTGTAGTTCATGATGTTCTTTATTTATATTATCTAAACTATGTGTGACAAATGAAGTACTAGGTAATTGATGTTCAGAATTTATCTCAGATTTTGGTGATGACTCATTGTCTGCCGTTAGACCTAGATTTATAATTTCCTCGGTTTGTTCGGCAGTTGCTTCTTCATCACTTAGATCGCAACCTTCTTCAGCTATTAGTACTTTGTTGTTTGCTAGTTTCGGACAGTCCTTTTTGAAGTGTCCAGGTTGATTGCATTCAAAGCATGTATTTGGATTTTCATTTGAGCTAGCATTTCTGAAATTATTGTTGTTTGCTTTGAAGTTTGCTCCTTGTGTTTGGCTTGAAGGCTTGCTTATTTATGAAGTTGTTGTTTACTTTCATAAAACATTTGTCGCATCTTCTTACTTTACTTTGGACTGCTCTCCTGAGTGGTCTTGATAATAAAGTAAATTTGTCATTATCTAGACTCAGGAGTTCTTCATTCAATTCCTCATCATCGCTTTATTGATCAACTAGTAGAGCTTTGAAAGCGATTCGATCCTTTCTTTTTGAGATCTGTATCTGATCTTGCTTTTTTGACACTTCGTGGGCACGAAGATTTCCAATAAGGCTATCAAGAGGATGTGCACTTAGATCTTGCATTTCCTTGATGGCTATAACCTTCATTTTCCATCCAGAGGGAAGGGCTTTGAGAATTCTTCTATTTTTCTCATTTGTTGTGTAAGTTTTCCCCAGTTGTTCCAGTTCATCAATGATTATGGAAAAACATGTTTTTATATCAATGATTTTTCCACCTTCTTCTAACTTGAAGCTCTCATACTCTTGAATTAGAGCATCTTTTTTGGTTTCTTTAATTTGATTGGTTCCTTCATAGGTTAAAATCATTCTTTTCTAGATTTCTTTAGCATTCTTACAGTTGCTAACTCTTTTTTATTCTTTTTCTATAAGAGCACTCACTAGTCAACACTTGTTCGACTTTGGCGGCTATATTCATAGTCTCCTCATCTTCGGTGGTGAATTCATTAGCATCTTTCTCAATGATCTTTTCACCTTCAATTTTTGTGGAAATTTTTACATCTCGTTCTACTGCCAGCCAAATTTTGAGTCCTTGTAACTTGGTATAGATTTCAAATCTGTTCTTCTATGTGGCAAAGTTTGTGCCATCAAATAGTGGAGGTCTGGACATTGATAGTCTTTCTCCACAATCAGTAGCATTGTAGGCCATAGATGTATCTACTCTTAGATATGTCTGTATTCATTTAACAAACAAGTTAAAGAGCACTGCTCTAATACCAATTGAAAGTTCAATAATAATCTAGAAGGGGGGTTGGATAGATTATTACCATTTAAAAAATTATCTTAGGCCTTTTTGATTTTTTAGCAAATTAATTTATAGTTTTAGAAATTAATATGCAAGATAAGAAGAATTCAATCACACAATGCACATAAATTTATCTGGTTCACAATATACAGCTCGGGTATATTGCTACGTCTAGTCTCAAGCTCCTCTCCAGGACTTGAGAACCTATTACACCCAATAATAAATGCTCATTCAATAGGCAGAGAAACCTTTACAAAATTTTAAAAATTAACTTACAACTTTCCACAACTAACTGTCTCGAACAGCGAACTTCAAGCTCCTTCCTCAACCCTAGTTGTGTCTTCCTTTTGAGTTCAAAACTATTCTATGATCTGGTATTGAAACATTAATCTCTAACTTACCTTACAAGTACACTAGAGACCCAACTCCCAGCTGACCTCTCTATGACTCTGGTCTTGGTCAAAGAATTTTTGTCTTTCCAACAAAAACATAAAATAAACTGACTTTACCCTTTTCCTTTTTACACAAGATTAGTTTTAACTTTGCTTATAAATAAGCACATATGCAGTTAAAGATCAAATATCAAATAAAAGTTCAAGACATTTATGTGGGATTGTAACGCCCAAAAAAATTGGATTTTTATGACAATTAAATTTTTATTTGATTATGTGAATTAAATGAATTTAATTGATTTATTATATGAGTAAGCTATGTGAAGGTCGTTCTATGACCTAGAATGTGTTTATATGTTTAGTAATCTAGCTACGTGCTAGAATTAATTGTTTAGAATTTCGAAGACGAAAATAAATGTTTTCCGGGAAATTTCTGTAAAAACACTATTCATCCGTTTCTGTTCGGGGAATTATTTTGAAATTTCGAGAAACGAGTAATGATAGAATATCGAGATAAGATGAAATATCTGATAATATTTCATTTATGGCAAACATAATTTTTGCCTGCGGACTTAAAACCTAAGGGTTGAGTATATTGATTTCCGAGAAGGAAATGAAATGCGTAAAGGGATTTGCGTTATAACTAAAGCGAGTGGTATACAATTATAGTAATATTTAGTATCTATGTATACTACGATGAGTAAATATGAAGTACAATACGATTATTGTACGAGTAGTATACGGAGAGAATACGTGAATTGTATGTATAGAATACGATTCATATTATAGAATTAAGTTAAGACTTAATGATAATTCATTTGGGTTGGATTATATTTAGTCCAATCAATTGAAGGAGCAACCCATGGGATGACCCATGGCAATGGGTGGGCCGACCACCTTGGTGTGCAAGCCAAGAATAATGCTTGGTCACCAAGCATTTTACTTGGTGACCAAGTGTGAATAGTAAGGAGGTGGGGAGTGTAATGTCCATATTGCCCTCCATTCTAGTTTCCTATAAATAAGAAGGCAAATTGGTCATTTGAGGGTTTTTCAATTGCCTAACCTAGATTATTTGAGAGAGAAAGAGAGCTAGACTACACACAACATATATTTTGGAAGATTGGACTTAGAGTTTTCAAGAGATTCATAAGAGTTCTTGAGGTAATAATCCTTAACTTTCATTTTCATCTCTTTTGATTTTCTTTTATCTTGGAGGATCATAAAATGGGTGGTATATGTCTTGTATAGTGGTTTAAAGATGACTTACCATAGATTCAATCTCTATAAGTCATGAGATCGTAAGAATCATAGGGTTCATTATAGTTTCAAACCATGAAAATATTGTTTGTTGAGATCGATTGTTTATAAACGATTGAACTCCATCAATACGTTAATATATGCATCTTGTTTGGTTAGGATGTAGATATAAAATCCATGGATTATTCCATGTGATTTGGCTTAGAGAACCCTAGTAACGAAGTTATGGCGAATTTTACGTAATTAGACGTTAAACGTCGAAAACGTTGGAATTCCGAATGGGAGGTCGAAAGTTGCCGTGAGACTTGAAAACATTGTTTTTCAATGTGAACACATGAGATAGGGTAATTAAGAGTTGTGGGTTCGAGAATGGTCGGATTCCGACTTAAAACGAAGAAAATGAGCATTGAACGCTCATTAACGTTTACGAACGTCTAAAAATGGAAATCAATAGTGAATTTTGAGTTATTGGATTTGAAAATGTCGAATTCTTATATGAACGCATAGAGTATGTCATTTATGACGTGTCGGCTCTTGATTAGACCAAATCGGGCTTATAACGAAGAAGTTATGACCCCGGGAATTTCATAAATTTTTTTAAAATTGTTGAAGTTCGGGGATCGAGGTCAAAATGGCCGTGGCTGGACATAGTGTTAAATGTCGTCGCCTTTGCAAGACCTGATATAGTTAGATCTTGCTAAATGGCAATGGCACATGACGCCATTATTCCGTGCGGTGTATTGAGACCAAAGCCAGATACATCGCTAACTAGTGCCGCAACGCAAGTCTAGTACTTAGGATGGTATGGGCCACAGTCATGTATGAGTGTTAGGCTTTGGATTTTGACTTAGGTTTTGAACTTCAATTGTTCATGGAACTATAGGGAAATGTTTGTACACTTCATAAGTGTATTAAAGCTATTCCTATACTACCTATACTAAGGTATATGGTATTGAACTTAGGAATTTGAATGCATGTTAGTAAGTTATGAATGTTGAACAAGAAATGTTATCGATGAACCCTAATTGGAAAAAACATGTTGGTACTTCGTTGACAATGTTAGAGTCCGGTTAATAACGTAAGTTGGTTAATAAACCGGGACGAAGGGTAATAAGTCAAGTTGACTTTATTATTGATATTAAGTTAACTAAGACATAGAAGTGAAAGAAGTTTGTTAGAACAATGGGAACATTTGTTTGATAGTTAATTACAGTGTGCTATGTGAATATATCATGTAGATTCTATCACGACAGTGTGGTCGATTGATTAAGTTATTTGAAGACTATTTGAAAAGGCAAGTTTTTTTAACAACATCGACTTTCATGTTAGTCAAGTTTTATGTGATTCGTTGAACTGAATTGCATGATTGGTTTTAAAGAAAGGGTAAATGCAAGATTTTAACTTGGCTAGACTATTCATAAGATATAGATTGATTATGATTCATATCTTTCTATATAGAAATGTTAATGTTATCCTATGCCAAGTAATTGGTACGGACGTGAAGGTAAGGTTTGTCTATGAACAAACAAAAGTATTTTTCATCGATTATTCGATGGGCACGCGAGTTTGCCAAAAATATTAAACGTAAATACGTTTAATGAATGAGTGTTGATAAACATAGAGTACAATAGGCTGATCACCTAGAAGTGCTCGTAAGTAATGCGGACGTAACAACCTTAGTGCTATGAAATCCTTTTCAAGTATGAAAAACCGAAAATTATCGTTCATGGTCTATCTAATAGGTTCCTGTAATTCTAATCTATTCTATACTTTGGGAATTGATGTTATGAACTGTTGAAGTATTATTGTTTCATGACACTTCATAACTATTGTTCAGTTATGTAGGAATTGTTATATCATTCACGAATGTGGTATTACTGTTATCCTTTATTAAACTTGCTGAGCTGTCATGCTCACTTCTTGCGTGAATTATATAACTGCAGTTAAGGATGAACGTCCTGAGAATGCTAAGAGAGATAAGGGCAAAGCTAAGATGGATGCTTAACTATTATGTAATAGATTAGTATGTTTGTATGTATTATTACATTATGAACAACAAACGATGTAATCGGTTATGAACCTGGGAAAGATTATACTTTGATTCTAATAAGAAGATAGTAATTACATTCATTTGGTTATATTTCAATAGAATGATTGTATGGATATTAGTATAGTGGAGCACCATATGTCGGGTTGGAAGATACCCGAATTTGGGGGCGTCACAGGGATGCTTCCAGGTAAGCATATATGAAAATTGATGTAGTTTTATAAAAAATTTCATTTCTTTTAATAAAGAATGTGTTTCTATGGATTAAACAAGTATAGAAAAGTTTTTTTTTTTTTTATAATTAAGAGTGTGTTTCTATGGTTTAATCATATATAATTTTGTGTGTAGATACCATATAAAATCACTTAAGATGTAACAAGTAATTTATGAATGAGTAAGTTTGTGAGCAAGATACTTGTAATGATAGTTATCAAGTATGATTTATCAATTAAATAATACTTGAAGAAATTTATTTCACGCATATATATATATATATATATATATATATATATATATATATATATATATATATATTATACTATATTTGATCTACGTTGTGAAAATTTGACCACTTACGATTTTAAAGACCGTTTGGAGAATTTCAAAGAAATAGCATCCAAATTATATCGGTATCTAAGTATTGACCAAATTATTTTTTTCACACTGATAATTATATAAATATTTTTTAATATTTATATAATGTATTTATATCAATAAAAAGCCAGTTAGGATTTTAAAGACCGTTCGAAAGATAAATTACTTTTGAATTATATCGGGTATCTAAGTAATGACTTTTTATATAATATTTGATAAATTAAATATAAATATATAAAGATGTGTATAAAAATTTATATATATAAGAAAGTATGATAAGATTTGTTTCACTCACGTATATATATTATATTATATTTAATCTACGTTGTGAAAATTTGGCCACTTAAGATTTTAAAGATTGTCCGGAAGAGAAATTACTTCCGAATTATATCGACATCTAAGTACTAACCAAATTGTTTCTTTCACAATCTCATAATTATATAAATATTTTTTAATATTTATATAATGTATCTATATCAATAAAAAGCCACTTAGGATTTTAAAGACCGTTCAGAAGAGAAATTACTTTAGAATTATATCGGTATCTAAGTACTGACTTTTTATATGGTATTTAAAAAGATTAAATATAGATATATAAATTGTGTTAAAATTTATCTTTAATATATATATATATATATATATATATATATATATATATAAGTAGATATGAGATAATGTAAATACAATAATTTAATAACTTATCTCGACTACTTTGACCAACTTTATCTTCTATCAAGAATTAGAACTTTGAAGTAGAAGATGAAGAGAAAGTTTCTACAGAGAAAATGGAGGCAAGGAGATATAACTTTTCTTTGCTTTGTAAATTGGTAAGTTTGGAATGAAGAAAAGAGTTCCTATTTATAGGAGTTTAGAGTTTAGAGTAAAAATGTAATTTTGAAATTTATTTTTGAAAGAAATTGTCCGTATTTGTTTGATAAAAATAAATGGTCGGATTGCCAAGGATTTTGCATTTTGTCCATGTTGAAATTTTTAAATTGCTAGTCCAAGTAAAAAGGTTTTTGACAAAAACAATTTGCATGTACAGGGTAAAAACTTTAGGCCTTCTTTTACTCCATGTATGCATAGTTAGGGGTGTTAGCCGAGCAGAGTAGGTCGATACTCGACTCGAGATCGGTTTGAAAATATGATCCAAAGCTCGAATTCGAAGTTGATTCGAGTCGAATATGATCCATACTCGTTTTCTGTTTAATGATACACGAGTCGAATTCGAGTATACCAGTATTCGCTCAGATTAGGGTTCGAGTATTTTATTTTTTCTTGAGCCATACTCGATACCTGATCGATGGATCATATTAGAATACTGGTCTGATCCATACTAACAAGCTAAATATGTGATATTTGTATCAATATTTATAATTTATAAAGTGTAGTATTAAATTGTATAAGCTTGTACTTGAATAAATTAGTGAATTGATTGTCAATTCGTATTAGATTCTTTGTAATTTGTTTACATAAATAAAAGTAAAAGACTTTTATATATAAACATTAGTTCAATAATCAATTTAGTATGTAGTGGTTTAGTATTAAGTGAAATGGTTCATATTTGAAACTCGATTTGAAGGCTCGTGAGTAACTTCGTTTTGTAAGCGAATCGAGTACTTCTGGTAGCGAAGTAGGTCCGAAGTAATTATCCGAGTCAAATCTGGCAATAAAATTAGAAATTTCTTATCGAATTCGAGTTTAATTTGAGCTCAATTTTTTCGAGGTGGCGAATTTGAGAATTAGAATGTCATTTGAGATTCATTTCGTTTCACATTTATATCATAATCAACACATTAGCTTTTTCAAAATATGACAACCATGCAATGAATTCGGAAAAAGGCCTTAAGGCCTTAGCCTTTCATTACCCCACTTGGGCACACCACATTTGCACATTCAGTCACATGCACACACACATGCATTATAATATATATATATATATATATATATATATATATATATATATATATATATATATATATATATATACGGATATACATATATATAATATATATTTTCTTTTTGCCCAAATGAGTTTTGGAAAATTATTTTGATAAAAATTAGGAACTTGCCTTAGAAAATGTTAATATTTGAATTTATTTAATTAACACTAGATATTTAATTTATCAAGGTCAACCAAAAATAAATTCAATTTTTAGGACGAAAAATATTTTTGATAGGAATAAAATAGTATATTTAAAATCAATTATATAAAATCCTATAGAGAGGATTCTACCTTTTTTTTTAATTTAATCCTATTTACTAAGATTGTTATCATCAAAATAAAACTTATCAGTTTGGAGACCTATTTATTTTCCTTGAAACAAAGGCACATGATACTCATGCATGCATGGTTAGTCCTGGCTTCTCTACTTATAAAATCAATCCAAACCTTGAGATAATGGGTGTAAACCGAAAAAAGATTAATAAGTAGTTGTTAATGGAGTTGAAGTTATTAAATTCTAAGGAGTTGGTATCAATTTATGCCCAAGTTCTGCACGTACAGTTGTGTGAAGAACAATCTCCTAGTATTAGAAATCAAATTACTACCCGAGCTCCCTTGTTTCCTTGTTAAGCCATGTACCTCCTCTTACTCTATGCAATCCTCACTTCAAGTCCTACTGAAGTGAAACATTGAACGAAATTATGCACATGCAATAAAATTCAGAATCCTCTTGCAATGCGTTTCTTAACCTCGTTGTTCTGATGGATAATTAGGAGAATATATTTTAGGGAAGAACCGAAATATAACTTTGGAGAATATAAGAACATTTTGATTTCACTTGATTAAAAATGATTCAAGTACAAGCTATTTATAGAACTCATACGATATTTCTAGAACCATATTAATAATGACCATATTCATGTACATGAACCTAACCATTACATGTTTCAAGACATTTCAAATACATTCATGTACATACATGTATCATATACTTGGATATCACCAATTCATGTACTAATATTAATTATGATAATTCTTGAATAATCTAGAATATATTTGGTTTAGTTAACAAGGCCTCCCATAAACCAAATTTATTCTTCACTCCGAACTTAGTGATTTGCTTCTTAAATACTTCTCTAGAAATCGGCTTTATAAACATGTCAGCTAGCTGCTCCTCAGATTTACAATACTTGATATTAATAATTCCATCATTCACAAGTTCCCTTAAGAAATGATATCGAATGCGAATATGATTTATCTTTCCATGAAGAACTAGATTTTTGGTAACCGAAATTGTTGAAGTGTTATCACAAAACAAAGTTGGATCAGCTTCTTGTTTTTGCTTGAGATACTTCAAAATTCCTTCTAACCAAACTAGATGACATCGACACATGCGGCAGACTATATATTAAACCACATTGTTGAAAGAGCAACAATTGGTTATTTCTTTAAACTCCAAGAAATAGCTTCGCTTCCTATATTAAAAACATAACCTGAAGTACTTTTGATATCATCAATGCTACCTCCAAAATCACTATCTGTGAATCCAATAAGACTAACTGGAACACCAGTGTGACGCCCCCAAAATAGGTATACATCACCCATTCTGAGTCGCCAAATACATGGTACAAAATACAAATACAAACTTAATTATACAATTATAGTGTAACATAAGCTGAGAGTTTTAACACGAATATTGTCTTCCAGACAATATCCAAACTCAAATGGAGTCCTCATTACAATTATTATCACATTATTTTATAAAATAGTGAGGACTACTACAACCACCACCTCAGACCGTCACTCCATTTCCTGACTAGTCCCGGCCACGTTCTCATTTCACAGAGAGAACAATGAAAGCAAAAAGGTGAGCTCAACTAGCCCGATAACAAATATTATGACTAAGATAATGCGAGAATAAATTATTGTTAGCCTTCAACAGTGTTAAACTGGTAGAATACAATAAACAACAAGTTTAACTGCAGCGAAACAAGCAATCTATTAGAAGAGTCAAGTAGAGCATGATATCTAATATCTTCTATGATTTAAAAAGTATATCATCAATTTTATCGCTGAGACTCAGCTCAATAAATAATCCACATCACTGAATTATTCATGCACTACGGGCCAAGGATATTCATTAGTGTCACATCCATGAATTCTCCATGCACTACGAGCTAAGGATATTCATGTTATTACCAATGGTCATGATCATACCAACAACTCTCCATCAATGCACTACGGGCCAATTAGGACTTTTACCACATCATTTGTAACATTACAGGTCATGATTATACCAAATAATTCCTGGTCCTAATCATACCAATCAACAGTCCATCTATGCAGTACGGGCCAAAGATGACTTTCATTATAATATAAGCATGAGGATGATGACAATGATATAAGAACTCAATTAAGTAAAAGCAAGGATAAATTTTAAAGATTTATAATTCAATTTATCTAGAATTCAATAATGTCCAAATTATCAACATGATACTGCTTTGTGGAGTAAAATTCAAGAATAATATTGTATCAAAAATGATTTGGACAGAAAAGAAATCAATTTTTGTCATAAATAGTACCCTGGATGAATAGTACCCCGTGAATAGTACTTCAGGAATAGTACCCCGTGAATAGTACCCCAGCATGAAAAGATCAAAATTTATCAAGAATATCCAGAAAAATATTTTAGTGGAACGATACTAGATGAAACACAAATTTCAAGGATATTCCACTAATTTTATGGAGTATAGAAGCAATACTTTAACAAAATGAGTGTAGAATTCAGAATCTAAAATGAAATAATATTACTTACATGCTACATAGTATAGAAGAAAATATTATTTCGTACGAGTATTGAACAAAAATAATATCCCTTGCCTTAAAAGGAGAGTATTTCTGACTGGTAAGGCGAGGATATTCTTGAAGAAAACTTGCACTGCTTTCTACACTCAAAGCTTCCTCAAACTCTAAAGAAATACGCTCAATATTATAAAACAAGAATTCTCTGATTCTGGTGTGATTTTCAATTCTAAACTAAGCATCCTATTTTTAGGGGAATAGAAGGATACTATTTGAATTTAGAAAATCACGGACTGCATAGAAATTTTCTAATTTTACTATGCAAACACTATGTGTAAGACCCCAACTTTTATGAATAAAGAATAATTTTCTCAAAATATATTTTTGAATATTATGGTGTGGATTTGATATAATGTTATAGTTGTGGGTAATATTTATAAATTTTGCAAAGTAAGCAAGTGGTTATATAATAATCGATTGGTCAGAGAATATTCGTTTTAACAGGGAATATTCGTACGACGACACAATCATTGGTGGACCCCACAAAGGAAGTATTGTCGTAGTTAGAAAATGACATAATTATCTTTTTATAAAAATAACGACGAAAGTTTTACCGTTAAACTGTTGAACTATCCAGTAGTAAAAGTACAGTAATACGCTTGGTTTCATAGTAGCACACGGTATTGGTTATAGATGCTTACGTGAGAAGTCACTCAGTTATACTCAATTATTGCTACAATAATTGCTGCACCATATCTCTCATATTATTGATTCGATTATTGTCACAGTATCATCTGCATAATATGTTATATTATTAACTCAATAATTGAGATGACAAAGTTATTTATATTATTAAATTGCAATATTTACAATGTCAGAAGTTACATCGAGGAGAGGTTTGGTCACCTAATTTTGACGCTTGATAAGGAGAAATCCTTATCGAAAAGCCCCTCTTTCCTCGGAATGACCTGGTTGTTAAATATTGTGAGTTATAATATTAATAACGAATAAGTTCGTGTTGATTAAAGATGAAATTGATAGTTCCATTGTATTGGAATTATTAGTGTTAGTGGAAATTGACATTTATTTTGATATTAATTGATATTTGGAAGTTATAATGACTAGTCGGGTAATTAATCGGATAAATGAGCAATTAATTGCTATTAACTCACATGATTATATCTATTTGTTCACATGTGTGTACTATTGATTCACATTCTTCTACTATTAGGGGAGTTGGTGCAAGATTGATAATACTTGCATGACTAAGTTAAAAATGGAGGTATAGATGGAGGTCCTATACTGTAATTCGTATTTTCACATGATTATAACTATTGATTCACATTATTTACTATTAGGGGAGGTGGTGCAAGTTTGATAATACTTGTAGGACTAAATTAAAAATGAAAAAAAGAGGAAGGTATTATCTTTGTAATATTTTGAGCATAAAGCGTGCAATTATCAAAACTATATTTTCCTATAAATAGAAGCTCATTCTTCCTTCATTTCTCACCAATTCACTAAAGCTTTAGAGCAATTATTATAGAGAGAAATTATAGAGAGAAAAAGAAGAGAAAGTCGCTACCTCACTATTCCAATATCTAGTTTCTTCTAAGGTAAGGGGTATTATTCTTTCGTATTCATGAAGAGAGTTATTTTCTTTCAATACTCGTAAGAGTTGTTATTCCATTCTTTATTATTATGTTGGAATAACCTGTCTATGCGAAGTACCGCATATATGGAGAAATTCTTCTGTTATTCTATTCTTTATTATTCTCTTGGAATAACCTGTCTGTGCGGTCTATCGCATGCCTGGTGAATTCTGTTGTTATTCCATTCTTTATTATTCTGTTAGAACATACTGTCTTTGCGGATTACGCATGACCTAGATTCATTCTTTATTATTCTGTTGGAACATCCTGTCTGTGCGGATTACGCATGACCTGGTTCCATTCTTTATTATTTTGTTGGATATATCACATGCATGCGAATTACGCATGATTTGGTTCCATTCTTTATTATTTTGTTGAGAATAACTTTTATGCATGCGGTCTATCGCATGCACGGTGAATTCTTACATTATTCCATTCATTATTATTACATTGGAATAACACATGCGTGTGGATTACCACATGCATGGTGAATGATCCTTTCGTATTCATTCCTTATTAAATTGTGGAAATGATCTGTATCACGTGGATTACCGCATGGAGGGCAAAAATCCATTTGCAGTTTCATATATTCTATTATACTCAGTTGGTTAAAGTTTTGGCTTCTATACTCCATGAAATTAGTAGAATATCCTGGATATTTGCGCTTCATCCAGTATCTTTTCATGAGAATATTCTTCTGAGCATTCTTGAATTTTACTCCACAAAGAAGTATCATGTTGACAATTTGGACGTATTGATTTCTGGATAAACTAAAATTTTAAATCTTTAAAATTTGTCCTTGAACTTGTTTTATTGAATTATTATGTCATTATCATCATCCTCATGCTTATATTGTGATGAAAGTCATCTTTGGCTTACGTGCATAGACGGACTTGGTATGATTATAACCCAGGATTATTCGGTATAATCATGACCTGTAATGTTATAAATGATGTGGTAAAAGTCCTCAGTGGCCTGTAGTGCATTGATGGACAGTTTTTGGTATGATTATGACCGGGGATTATTCGGTATAGTCATGACCATTGATGATTTAATGAATATCTTTGGCCGGTAGTGCAGGGATGACTCGATGATGTGGTTTATTTATTAAGCTGAGTCTCAGCAATAAAAATTGATTAAAACATTTTAAATCATAGAAGATAGTAGATATCATGCTCTACTTGACTCTTCTAATGGATTGTTTATTCCGCTGTAGTTAAACTTGATGTCTATTGTATTTTATCAGTTTAACATTGTTGAAGACTAATGATAATTTACCCTGCATTATCTTAGTCATAATATTTCTTACTGGGCTAGTTGAGCTCACCCTTTTGCTTTCATTGTTCTCTTCAGGAAATGAGAACGTAGCCGGGACTAGTCGGGGAACAGAGTGATGGTCCGAGATGGTGTTATAGTAGTCCTCACTATTCTATAAAATAGTGTGACAATAAATGTAATGAGGACTCTATTTCAGAGTGGATATTGTCTAGAGGGCAATATTTCTATTTAAACTCTCAGCTATGTTTTGTCGTATATTACACGACGTTTGTATAATTAAGTTTGTATTTGTATTCTGTACCATGTATTTGGCGACCCAAGATGGGTGATGTATACCTATTTTGGGGGCGTCACAGTTGGTATCAAAGCTTAGGGATATGATCCCTGGCTGAGATGTGAGACAAGAACTAGGAGGGGAGAGACGGGGAATTCCTTCGCTAGTATGACCTACCTAAGTTTATTTGGTATTTAATTGGTCGGTCAGAGTATAGGGATAATATGTGATATGATAATTAACCCTTATTTTGTGGCAGTATTTGAAAATGGCATCCGAAAATGTTAAGATAAGAAATGAAGGACATGAGACCGTTGAGTCACCACAGATTAATACCTAGGATAATGTGCAACAGGAAGACAATAATCCTCAGGTAAACAACAACGATCAAATGATGAACGATGGGATGTTCAGTGGTTTTATGCAATTCATGCAACATCAGGCGAAGGCGGCTCTTGTCCAAAATGCAGGTGGAAACACTGATAACTCTCGGACGGTCACCGCTAAGCAGTTCAAGGAGCTGGGACCACCGGAGTTTTTTGGAGAGCCAAAACCACTTAAGACAGAGATGTGGATAAAGCAGATCAACAAGATATTTAATATCTTGCGATGCTCCGAGTAGCAAAAGGTTCCCTTTGCCACCTTCATGTTGCGAGCAGAGGCATATTACAAGTGGGAATCTGTAAAGCGTACTCAACCTGACGCACTGAAGATGTCTTGGGAGAAGTTCTAAGAACTGTTCAACGACAAGTACTTTCCTGAAAGTATTCATCACATGAAGGAGGTAGAGTTCATCAAGCTTAAGTAAAACAATATGATCATGGCATAGTATGAAGCTAAGTTTGCCGAGTTGTCTCGGTTTGCGTCCCACTTGGTTGATAATGAGGAGAAATGACGCGGATGTTTCTAAGAGGTTTGAAACCCGAGATACGTCAATACCTTATCTCTCATAAACTGTGTTTGTATTCAGATGTTGTGAATAGGGCTCGATTATTGGAGCGCGATAATGAGTCAACCCAACCAAAAAAGAAGCGGTAAACAAGTCGATAATACCCGATTGGTAGCGATCATCGAAGTGGTGATAACAAAGCGTGGAGGAATCAACATGCGAAATGGTAATCACCGGTGGTAATCATGGCCATGATAATAAGAGTGGACATTTCAAGAAGAGGAGATTTAATAATGATGGAAAGATGTCGAAGACCAAATTTTTTGTTGTTAAGGAAGGAGAAGCGACCACCGGTCATATGTTACAAATGGGGAGGGAAGGACACATAAGTCAAGCGCGCGATCACGATCCAAAGCATGTTACAATTATGGAAAGAAGGTCACCTAGCCCGATTTTGTCATGCACCAAAGTCAAGTCCGGTTTGGGATGGAGGCATCAAAAGGTGTCGGACATGACAAAAGCCGGTAGTTCAAGGAGAAGCGTTTGTCGTAACCTCCCAAAAAGCAAGGAATCCGAACGAGGTGATCATGAGTAAGCTAATCATAAACTCTAGCGAAGTTTATACTTTATTTGATACCGGTTCTACCCATTCCTTTATTTCTCCTACTTGTGCTCAAAGTTTAAATTTAACTCCAGAGAAATTAGACTTTGACTTATCTGTTGAAACTCCGTTGGGAGAAACCTTCATTACATCCACGGTTTATAAGTCTTGTTTGATTCAAATCGATAACCGCACATTACCTGTCGATCTTATTTCCTTGAAAATACTTGCATTTGATGTGATTTTAGGGATTGATTGGTTAACTACTCATCATGCTAAAATCGATTGTTTTCGTAAGGTTGTTAGCTTTCATATTCCTAACCAACCTATTATGTGAATTCAAGCAACCAAACCATTAAAATCAATCACTGTAATATCAACTCATAAAGCTATTCGTTTATTGAAAAACGGATGTCAAGCTTTCTTAGCCCATGTCACGGATTTAAATAAAAATACGTCAGATTTGAATGATATTTCTATTGTTAATAAATTTCCTGACGTATTCCTTGAAGAACTTCCTGGCCTACCCCAAGAGTGTGAAATTAAATTTTGTATCGACCTTGAATCCGGTACAAAACCCATTTCCAAAGCCTCATATCAAATGGCTCCTATTGAACTTTAGGAGTTAAAAACCCAACTAGAGGAATTGTTAGACATCGGTTTCATTCGTCCTAATACATCTCCTTGGGGTGCTCCTGTTCTATTCGTGAAGAAGAAAGATGAAAGTATGCGACTTTGTATTGATTATCGGGAGTTGAATCATGTCACCATCAAAAATAGGTACCCGTTGCCTCGCATTGATGACCTGTTTGACCAGTTGCAAGGAGCCAAATTCTTTTCAAAGATTGATCTTCGTTCCGGATATCATCAGTTAAGGATTAAAACTGATGACATTCCAAAGACTTCTTTTAGAACTCGGTACGGGCATTATGAATTCCTAGTCACGTCTTTTGGATTGACTAATGATCCTGCTTCCTTCATGGACATGATGAACCGAGTATTCAAGGAATATTTGGATCACTTTGTGGTCGTCTTTATTGATGACATCCTCATATACTCTAAAACCCATGAAGACCATGAGCAACACTTGAGGCTGATACTTCAAAAGCTTCGCGAAAACAAGCTTTATACAAAGTTGAAGAAATGTGAGTTCTGGCTTGAGGAAGTTTCATTCCTTGGGCTCGTGATATCAAATCATGGAATATCTGTTGACCCGAAAAAGATTGAAACAATTTAAAGTTGGGAGCAACCTAAGTCAGTGACCGAAGTACGTAGCTTTCTCGGTTTAGCTGGTTATTATCGGAGATTCGTGGAAGGATTTTCTCGAATCGCTACTCCATTAACTCAGCTGACTCGAAAAGATACAGAATTTGGCTGGAGTAAGGAATTTGAAAAGAGTTTTCAAGAACTCAAGAGGAGACTCATTTCAGCACCTGTTCTGACAATACCATCTGGCTCGGAGGGATTTGTCATCTACAGTGATGCTTCAGGCAAAGGGTTAGGATGTGTTCTCATGCAACATGGGAAAGTCATAGCCTATGCCTCTCGACAACTCAAAGAATATGAGAGGAATTATCCTACTCATGATCTAGAGCTGGCAACAGTCGTTTTTGCGCTTAAGATTTGGAGGCATTATCTGTATGGAGAGAAGGTGGAGATGTATACGGATCATAAAAGCCTCAAATATTTCTTCACTCAAAAGGAACTCAACATGTGGCAACGACGATGGCTTGAGTTGTTAAAAGATTATGATCATACCATCCAATACTATACTGGAAAAGCGAACGTAGTAGCTCAGGCATTGAGTAGAAGATCATATGCGGGTACGAGTGCAATATTGTCAACACAAAGACCCATTTTGTATGACTTACGAAGGATGGAGATAGAGTTAAAGACTATAGGGACCCATGTGATGATGGCGAATATACGAGTAGAACCGACTTTAATCGATAAAGTTAAAGCTGCTCAAACTACAGACCTGGAGCTGATGCGTATGAAGAAGAAAGTGCAAGAAGGTGCTATTCCGGAAGCAAGAATCGATGAAGAAGGAATACTTCGAGTCAACTCCAGACTTTGTGTTCCTAACGATTCTGACTTGAAGTATAAAATCATGATGTAGGCGCACAACACACCGTTTGCAATCCATCCTGGGAGTACCAAAATGTATCGTGATCTTCGACATACATTTTGGTGGAGCAATATGAAGAGAGAGATAGCGGGGTTTATCTTAAGGTGTCTAACTTGTCAACGAGTCAAGGCGGAGCATCAAGTGCCAAAAGGTCCATTGCAACCACTTGAAATTCCAGAATGAAAGTGGGAGCACATTACCATGGATTTCGTTACTAGTCTTCCGAAGGTTTCTCAAGGTATAGATATGATTTGGGTCATTGTTGATAGATTGACCAAGTCTGTTCATTTCTTACCAATACGAGAAATTTATACACTTGAACGTCTTCTTACCAATACGAGAAATTTATACACTTGAACGTCTTGCTACTATATATATAAACGAGATTGTAAGATTGCATGGTATGCTAGTATCCATAGTTTTTGATCGAGACCCAAGATTCACTTCAAGATTTTGGGTTAGTTTACAAAAAGCTACGGGCACAGATTTATAATTTAGTTCGGCATATCATCCTTAAACAGATGGGCAGTCGGAAAGGACTATTCAAACTCTTAAAGATTTATTAAGACTTTATGTCCTTGACTTCAAGGGAAGTTGGGACAAGTTCTTACCATTGGTGGAGTTTTCCTACAACAATAGTTATCAAGCAAGTATTGGCATGGCTCCATTTGAGGCATTGTATGGAAGAAATTGTCGTTCTCCAGTATGCTGGGATGAGGTGGGTGAAGCAACGTTCTTGGGACCGGATTTGGTATGTATGACTACAGAAAAGATTCAAACGATTCGACAACGTATAAAAACCTCACAAGATCGACAAAAGAGTTATGCTGATCTTCATTGAAAGGACGTGGAATTCAATATTGGAGATCATGTGTTGTTACGTGTTGTTCCATGGAAAGGAGTTACAAGATTTGGAAAGAGAGGAAAGCTCAATCCTCGATTCATTGGCCCATTTATAATCCTCGAACGAGTAGGAACCGTGGCCTATAGACTCGCCTTACCGCCAAGTATGTCTTGTGTTCATAACGTTTTCCACATATCTATGTTACGTAAATATGTGAAAGACCCAAACCACATTATTGAATTAGAACTAGACGAGATAGAGGAAGATTTAACGTATGAAGAATTACCTGTTAAAATCTTGGATAAGAAGGATCATATTCTACGCTCCAAGGTTATACCTCAAGTCAAAGTTTTGTGGAGAAACCACGATGTGGAGGAAATGACCTGGGAGTTAGAATCTGAGATGAAGTCAAGATATCCTCACGTCTTCGACATACCAGGTACGCACCCTAATTTCGAGGACGAAATTTCATAAGAAGGGGAGGTTGTCAGACCCCAACTTTTATGAATAAAGAATAATTTTCTCGAAATATATTTTGAATATTATGGTGTGGATTTGATATAATATTATAGTTGTGGGTAATATTTATAAATTTTGCAAAGTAAGCAAGTGGTTATATAATATTCGATTGGCCAAGGAATATTCATTTTAACAGGGAATATTTGTACGACGACACAATCATTGGTGGACCCTATAACGGAAGTATTGTCGTAGTTAGAAAATGACATAATTATCTTTTTATAAAAATAACGGTGGAAGTGTTACCATTAAAACTCTTGAACTACCCGGTAGTAAAAGTATAGTAATACGTGTGGTTGCATAGTAGCACACGGTATTGGTTATTAATGCTTACGTGAGAAGTCACTCAGTTATACTCAATTATTGCTACAGTAATTGATGCATCATATCTCTCATATTATTGATTCGACTATTTTCATAGTATCATCTGCATAATATGTTATATTATTAAATCAATAATTGAGACGACAAAGTTATTTATATTATTAAATTGCAATATTAACAATGTCTAGAAGTTCTATTAAGGAGAGGTTTGGTCACCTAATTGCGCGCCGATAAGGAGAAATCCTTATCGGAAAGCCCCCTCTTTCCTGAGAACGACCTGGTTGTTAAATATTGTGAGTTATAATATTAATGAAGAATAAGTTCGTGTTGATTAAAGATGAAATTGATAGTTCCATTGTGTTGGAATTATTAGTGTTAGTGGAAATCGACATTTATTTTGATATTAATTGATGTCTGGAAGTTATACTGACCAGTTGGGTAATTAATCGGATAAATGAGCAATTAATTGCTATTAAGTCACATGATTATAACTATTTATTCACATGTGTGTACTATTGATTCACATTCTTGTACTATTAGGGGACTTGGTGCAAGATTGATAATACTTGCATGAATAAAATAAAAATGGAGGTATAAATGGAGGTATTATACTGTAATTCATATTTTCACATGATTATAAATATTGATTCACATGATTGAACTATTGATTCACAATATTAACTATTAGGGGAGGTGGTGCAAGTTTGATAATACTTGCAGGACTAAATTAAAAATGAAGAAAAAGAGGAAGGTATTATACTATAATATTTCGAGCCCCAAAATGTGCAATTATCGAAACTATATTTTCCTATAAATAGAAGCTCATTCTCCCTTCATTTCTCACCAATTCACTAAAGCTTTAGAGCAATTATTATAGAGAGAAATTATAGAGAGAAAGAAGAAGAGATGTCTGCTACCTCACTATTCCAATATCCAGTTTCTTCTAAGGTAAGGGGTATTATTCTTTCATATTCATGAAGAGAGTTATTTTTTTTCAATACTCATAAGAGTTGTTATTCCATTCTTTATTATTATGTTGGAATAACATGTCTATCTAAATACCGCATACATGGGAAATTCTTTCGTTATTCCATTCCTTATTATTACATTGGAATAAACATGTCATGCGTGATCTATCGCATGCACGATGAATTACATTGTTATTCTATTATTTATTATTACATTTGGAACATCATATCTGCATGCGGATTACGCATGACCTGGTTCCATTCTTTATTATTCTATTGGAATATCACATGCGTATGGATTACGCATGACTTTGGTTCCATTCTTTATTATTACATTGAGAATAACTTTTATGCATGCATGTATTTATCGCATGCTTGGTGAATTCTTCTGTTATTCCATTCTTTATTATTCTGTTGGATAACCTGTCTATGTGGATTACCGCATTAATGGTGAATGATCCTTCATATTCATTCCTTATTAAATTGTGGAAATGATCTGTCTACGTGGATTACCGCATGGCGAGCGAAAATCAATTTGCAGTTTCATATATTCTATTATACTTAGTTGGTTAAAGTTTTGGTTTCTATACTCCATGAAATTAGTAGAATATCCTAGATATTTGCGCTTCATCCAGTATCTTTTCATGGAAATATTCTTCTGAGCATTCTTGAATTTTACTCCACAAAGAAGTATTATGTTGACAATTTGGACGTTATTGATTTCTGGATAAACTAAAATTTTAAATCTTTAAAATTTGTCCTTGAACTTGTTTTATTGAATTATTATGTCATTATCATCATCCTCATGCTTATATTGTGATGAAAGTCATCTTTGGCTTACGTGCATAGACGGACTTGGTATGATTATAACCAGGGATTATTCGGTATAATCATGACCTGTAATGTTATAAATGATGTGGTAAAAGTCCTCAGTGGCCTGTAGTGCATTGATGGATAGTTTTTGGTATGATTATGACCAGGGATTATTCGGTATAGTCATGACCATTGATGATTTAATGAATATCCTTGGCCCGTAGTGCAAGGATGACTCGATGATGTGGTTTATTTATTAATCTGAGTCTCAGCGATAAAAATTAATTAAAACATTTTAAATCATAGAAGATAGTAGATATCATGCTCTACTTGACTTTTCTAATGGATTGCTTATTCCACTGCAGTTAAACTTGATGTCTATTGTATTTTATCAATTTAACATTGTTGAAGACTAATGATAATTTATCCTGCATTATCTTAGTCATAATATTTCTTACTAGGCTAGTTGAGCTCACCCTTTTGCTTTCATTGTTCTCTTCAGGAAATGAGAACATAACCGGGACTAGTCGGGGAACGGAGTGATGGTCCGAGATGGTGTTATAGTAGTCCTCACTATTCTATAAAATAGTGTGACAATAAATGTAATGAGGACTCTATTTGAGAGTGGATATTGTTTAGAAGGCAATATTCCTGTTTAAACTCTCAACTATGTTTTGTCGTATATTACACGATGTTTGTATAATTAAGTTTTGTATTTTTATTCTGTACCATGTATTTGGCGACCCAAGATGGGTGATGTATACCTGTTTTGGGGGCATCACACTATGCATAATAAAATATAATATATTCTATTTTCATAAAAACAAAATTTATAAAATATATATTTATATATATATATATATATATATATATATATATATATATATATATATATATATATATATTCCTCCATTCTATGCCATCCCATTTTTTTTCTCCTCCCATGACCCCCCACCAACTCATCATATATATATATATATATATATATATATATATATATATATATATATATATATATATATTATCGCACTCATAACACACATATTTTGAAAAATGAGTAGGTGGATAAGCCAAATTTACAACAAATACTTCATAAAAATCCCCTCAATATTTTTAAAAACATTTATTCATCAATAATATAATAACAAGCAATTGCTTTATTTTAAGCCTTGGCACAAATTAGTAATTTTACCTGGGTGCATTATGTAAACAAAGAAGCGATGAAACGATGGCAGTTTTAGCCCAACTAACACGAATTTCACCCACCAAACAATAATATTAACACATACAATTGGTATAGAACTATCACAAAAATGATTTCTAACATATTCAACCACTTAAAACAATTAAACAACAATTTAAACTAGTTTAATTCCTCAAATTCCATATTTTCATATAAAAACTCCATTTTTGAGTTCCTTCACAAAAATTCACACTATAATCTCAGTTCTATACCAAATCACTTCGTTCAAACTACGTTCTCTTCGTTTCTCAATGAACTAGCATAAACAAGACGCAATTTACAGTTTAGCATACTAATTGACTGTCAAATTTTGTACTTTCATAAGCCATATGCAAAATATTCACTATAAACATTTTTCTTACATTTTGAACGAAATTAGCATAAAATTCCTTATTTTCATACAAATTCAAACATAACCAACACAGATAATCACCATAATATAGTTGTATAGCAACAATTCGAAAAGATGAGATTCATAGAACATAAATTTTTGCCGTGAACTATACATATATATATATATATAATACTACGGTTATGTAAAACTACCTTCAAATAGCTTGGTAATCCTCTTTGTTAAACACTGAAATTGTTCTTCTCCTCTCAAGCTCTCTCAAATTCTCTCACAATTCTCTGAATGTTCTTAGGCTTAGCAAATGACTGCGTAAACAAACTAATAGCCAAGTATGCGTAATAATAAAAAATTGATATTGCCATAATAGGCATACTAAATAGCATCGGTTACAACATATAAACGTATAGTTGTTATAAATATATTTTATATTTTATTTGCTTTATTTTATTTATTATAATAAAATTCAAAATTTAAAAATCCAAAAGCCATAAGGCTCTGTTTGGCAAAACCCCTTAAAATTTAAAGACTTAATATTTTAAGCCTTGTTTGGCAAAAACTAAATTAAACTCCTTTAATTTATTTTAATAAATAATTTAGTTTATAATTTATAATCAAATATTATTTATTTGGATTTCCATATCCACATAAATCAAATAAATTAATTACACATACTATATTTTAAATAAATTTTCCACTTAAACAATTATCACAAAATTATAAACTCATTATAATTTTATTTAATAATTTAACATACCATCTTAATTATTAAATCAACATAACAATATAACATCTCATGCTATATTATAACTCTCTAAATTATAAATCACATAAATTTAGAATTTTATTAATTCATAAATATTTAGTAACAACAATCACATCAAATAAATATTTACTAACCACGATCACATCAATAAAATATTTACTTAATTTAATAAATATTTTAAATTACATATAATAAAATCTTGGATTGTTACATCCTTCATTTCTTACAAAGATTCTATCCCCAGATTCGAAGACACAGACTAAACAAATAACTCAGGATAATTCTTCATCATTTCAGCTTCGAGTTCCCACGTAGCCTTTTTGACATTGTGGTTCCTCCATATCACCTTCACAGAAGGTATCACTTTATTCCTGAGCACTTATTCTTTCCTGTCGATTATCTGGATAGGAATCTCTTCATAAGACAAATCTTTACTGAATTGCAAAGGTTCATATTCGACCACATGTTTGTAATCAGATTTATATGGTCGCAACACCGACACATGAAAAACGTTGTGCACATGTTCTAATTCTGGAGGTAAAGCTACCTCATAAGCTACTTCTCCCACTCTTTGTAGTATCTCGAAAGGTCCAATAAACCTTGGGCTTAGCTTATCTTTCTTGCCAAAATGAATTTTCCCCTTCCAAGGAGAAACTTTCAGGAAAACGAAATTTCCTACTTCAAATTTGCGATTCTGCATGTGTTGATCAGCATACTTCTTCTGTCGATCTTGAGCAGCTACTAGTCTTGCTCTGATGATCTTGATAACTTCAGTGGTCTATTGCACCAGTTCTGGTCCTAATAGTTGACGTTCACCAACTTCATCCCAGCATAATGGAGTTCTGCATTTCCTGCCGTATAATGCCTCGTATGGCGGCATGCCAATGCTTGCGTGGTAACTATTGTTGTATGCAAATTCCACCAATGGTAAATGATCATCCAAGTTTCCTTTGAAATCCATGATGCATGCTCTAAGCATATCTTCTAGCGTCTAGATTGTTCGTTCGCTTTGCCCATCAATTTGCGGATGATATGATGTACTCATCTTTAGTTGCGTTCCCATGCATTCTTGTAATCTCTTCCAGAAATTTGATGTGAATCTCAGATCTCTGTCTGATACAATTGACACTGGAACTCCATGTCTTGAGATGATCTCCTTAACGTACAGTTTTTCCAGCTGATCAAGATTAAATCTAATCTTTATTGGCAAAAAGTGTGCAGATTTTGTCAGTCTGTCCACTATCACCCATATCGCATCGTATCCTTTCTGAGTTGTTGGAAGACCTACCACAAAATCCATTTTGATATGCTCCCACTTCCATTCCGGTATTTCCAACGGTTGAAGTAATCCACATGGCCTTTGATGCTCGGCCTTCACTCTCTGACATATCAAGCACTTTGCAATGCATTTTGTAATTTCTCTTTTCATATCTGGCCATCAAAAGTGTGACGCCCCCGAATCCGGGTCCTCTGACCCCGGTTCGGTCATCACGATAAAATACAAACATCCACCTCTAAACAACATACGATAACTAAAATGCGGAATATAATAAATGTACGTCGTTTATTCAAAAAGTATTACTAGTCCCAAGATACAATAACCTTAATATCATCGTACAATCATACCTTAAAATAAATATTAGGGTTCACATTACATAATCGTAAATTAAACTAAGCATAAGATAAATTTTGCTTCTCGCAATTATCCTATATCTTCCCTTTAGCCTTGTCCTTTCTTGAGGTCTCGGGCTTAGCTGCAATATAATTCATGATATAGCAAGGATGAGCAACAAGTTTGCTCAACAAGTTTAAATACAACAATAAGGATATATCATGATGATTGGAAAAATATCTGGCAATGGATTCAACAATATGAATATCTGAAGGATTCAACAAAATAAATATCATAAGTAAAGATAATGATTGCTTTTAGAATAATTGCTAGTCAAGTAGACTTTGAACTATAACACTCCAATGGAATCAATAGCTAATTGACCCTTTGGTTACTGGCTACAGAATAAGTACTTGAGGGGATCAGCCTCACGTACTCTATGTATATGCATAACATTTAAATCTGCTCTGTTGTATCTTATATTAGATACCTGGGGTACTCCCCTATCATAAGAGGGGTGTTCTTTCAGTCTAAGAATCCTTACCATCAATTAGTTTGGATAGCTTTTATAAAACTTCATAGGCTTGTCTGACCGGACAAAGGTTCAGACTCTATTTACCACAGTTCAAGAATTATTAAACTTTAAATGATGTAAAAGTCCAAGACTGTACGAGCTTAAGTGCACTAAGTGCGAATGTCAATGATATCGATGTGGAATAACTATAAAGATTTCAAGCTTACAAGATAAAGAGATCATGTAAGCATGCCTTAAATTTCAGAACAAAAAAGCAGAATCTTGGCAAGACTGCAGGTCGGCGCAGCTGCACCTGGTCTAGGCTTAGGGACGGCGTAGCTGCATTGTCCCTTGGCCAGACCAGGATTGAGCTTCTGCACTTCCTAACTTCAGTCCAACTCTAACATACACCTATATATACCTATTAACATACATTCATGCTAGAGTTTCATATATAACACATGATCATACTTGAGTTCATTACTTCAAGTGTAACTTACACATTATATGTCATTAAAACATAAAAAAGTCATGTAATCATCATGCTTGTAACTTGGTTATACAATACTCAGTAGTCATGCTTGTATATAGGCAACACATGTAAACTTTACTCACATAATTCATATTCTAGAAATTTCCTTTTCTTTATGACTATGTGGGCATAAGTGAAAACCATATCTTAACCGAACGATGTTCATGTCAATATGTCTATAGGCATAATGAATCCTAATACACATGCTTTAATGGTCATAACATACTTTACTCATTACTTGATGATATTAGCTCCCTCATTCTAACTTCCTTTGAATTTAAGAATAAGTCAACTCAGCATATACAAGGCATCTTAACATGTAATTCTCATGCATTTACAACATATATTAAAGCCACATGCATGTTCAAATGGCCAGATCTTATAAGATAAAGGTCTTGGTCAAGTTTACTTTGAAAAGCCTTAAGTTTCTTATCTTTGAAATAGTCAATCTTTCAATCATGTATGCTAGTGCGTTCAATCACTTTAGTCCTACATTTCATGTCAATATAAACCATATTATCATGTTCATAAAGTCAAAATGCTCACATGATGTGTTCGGACAAAGTTCACTTTTGAAATCACAAACCTCATTTCAAGGCTACAAGTATTGTGTCAATCACTGCTATACTTGTTCATACTTCATGCATGTGCTTAGGTGTGCATGTTAAAATAGTTTACAAGCTTCCTCTACCATGTACTAACAAGTTAGCATGAAACAAAAACAAAACAGAGAAATCATCTGGTCATGCAGATCGGTACATAATGCAACAATTGCACACCCTAGTACAAATAGAAGCAATTGCCATACGAGACAAAATTGAGTTCGGGTTCTACATAAACTGCCACTGCACTTAGTATAAATAGGGCACACATGTACTGCAGTGCACATCAGAGAGACAGTTAGCACACTCTGTTTGCAGAGCCTTAACCAACTTGATCCTTTTTAGTTTAAACATGCTCCCATCCATCAATTAAGAGTTCAAACATGTAGACATATATCATAAATATATCATGGCATGTTAATTCACATTGATTAACAAGGAATTCAAGAAATTCCTAAGAATTTGACAATACCCAACTAAGAACACAATTAGAGTTTATACCTTGTTAGGCTTGAAATGAACTCCTCACATACTGAGTATACTCTTACAATTGTTCAGAAACTTAGAACCTCCAATATCAGACTTAACAAACAACACAAACTAAATTTGGAGCTTGCATTTATAGAAGAAACTATGAACTAGACATTGGCATTACACAAGATTGGAGCTCATGGTGCAATGGAAGAACACATTGGTTGCTAAGGAGTGGTTCAACAACTCCCCATAGGCCATTGGCCTTGAAATCATTGCCTAAGTTTTAGCCATATAAAATTTATGTAAATCAAGTGTAGGCTACTGTTCATGTAACCTGGTGACACTCATTTTGGGACAAGAAAGAAGACTCAGCAATAAGCCATCTAAGGCTTGGTTTAGACACTATAATTCCCATAATGTAATATAAATGTGTTACTACTACTACACAAAGGAAATTTGAGGATTATTTATGTATTCACATTATATAACCCATGTACATTAAATACACGCAGTAAAATAATGCAGTTAGGTATATTAACCGGGTATCACTATAATTATATTTTACTACACACATAAACACATAATAACATTATTTAATATTATATATCTAGTGTACACACATAATTTCTTTTCCCAATTTCTGGGATACACAGATATTCAATTATTTCTGTTTAACAATCACTTATGATTTTATTGCACTACTTGATACTCCATATCATTAGAATATATATTCTTATTATATGATTCTATGCATGTTACACATTACACTAATGTTCCAATTTATTTCCTATAATAGAACTTAACTGTCTCAGATTGGACATCAAGGCAAATTGCGCCATTTTGTACTTCTTGGGATGGCGCATGCTTTAGGCCCCTAGCTTGATGCCAAAATAGGTTAGCTTCAAGCCAATTCCAAATCCTATCACCACATAAGTTTCATATTGGATAATTTAGCTTCTTCAATGGTGATATACCCATACTTGACATAATTCAATATGTTCAACTCGAGCCACCATATTCAAATAAATTGAATATTTAATCATTAAGAATCCTATCAATTTCTTGATATTAAAGCCTTAGGGTTAGTCCACTAATTTAAATAACTATTAGTGACTCCCTTTAATCATTTCATACATTCTCATAACCACATAAGGTTTAAATAAACTCACAAAACTAACTCGTTAAAATTAATTCACATATTTAATTAATAAGGAGTTTAAAATTTGTGGACGTTACATCCCTCCCCCCTTATAAAAATTTCGTCCTCAGAATTGTAAAAATAAGGTTACTCAAATAAAAACTGATAATTCTCTCTCATTTTCTCTTCTAGCTCCCACGTAGCTTCTTCAACTGCGTGATTCCTCCAGAGAATCTTAACGGAATGGATAGTCTTATTCCTCAACTTCTGTTCCTTCCTATCTAGTATCTGGACAGGAACTTCCTCGTACGATAAGTCTTTCTCGACTTGAATTGGTTCATAGGAGATAACGTGCTTGTAGTCCAGTTTATACGTCCATAACACTGACACATGAAACATGTTGTGAATGTGTTCAAGTTCAGGAGGTAACGCTACCTCATACAACACTTCACCGACTCGTCTCAGAATCTCGAAAGGTCCTATAAACCTAGGGCTCAACTTGCCCTTCTTCCCAAAACGAATCTTCCCTTTCCAGGGAGATACTTTCAGAAACGCATAGCTTCCTACTTCAAAATCTGTCTTCTTGCAATGCAAGTTCGCATACTTCTTCTGGCGATCTTGTGCTGCTACTAATCGTGCTCTTATCACTTTGATGATTTCTACCGTCTGTTGTACCAACTCTGGTCCCAACAGTCGATGTTCTCCAACTTCGTCCCAGCATAAGGGCGTTCTCTATTTCCTACCATAAAGTGCTTCGTATGGCGGCATTCCAATACTAGCATGATAACTATTGTTATATGTGAATTCTACTAATGGAAGGTGATCCTCCCAACTACCCTTGAAGTCCATCACACAAGCTCAGAGCATGTCTTCAAGTGTCTGAATCGTTCTCTCACTTTGTCCATCGGTCTGCGGATGATATGCGGTACTCATTCGTAGTTGTGTCCCCATTCTTTCTTGAAGACTCTTCAAGAAGTTTGACGTGAATCGCGGATCTCTATCTGATACAATAGATACCGGCACCCCATGCCTCGAGATAATTTCCTTGACATACAATTTGGCTAATTGGTCCAAACTATAATTAATCTTAATCGGCAAAAAGTGAGTTGAGTTAGTAAGACGATCTACAATCACCCATATGGCATCGTGCTCTTTCTGCGTTGTCGGAAGTCCCACCACAAAGTCCATTGTGATGTGCTCCCATTTCCATTCTAGAATTTTTAATGGTTGTAATAACTCGCTTGGTCGTTGATGCTCTGCCTTGACTCTCTGACAAGTTAGGCATCTACTCACGCATTCTGCAACCTCTCTCTTCATGTTTGGCCACCAAAAATGGTGACGCAAATCTTGGTACATCTTCGTGCTTCTTGGGTGTATCGAGTATCTCGTACTGTGCGCTTCTTGCAAAATCTCCTCTCTTAGTTCTGGTACTAGAGGTACCCAAATTCGTCCTTCAAATCTTAGCAGTCTAGTGCTATCAATCTTAAATTTCAATTCATCACCTTCAGTCACTCGCTTCTTGATGTTAATGCAATCTTCGTCCTTTTCTTGTGCTTCTTTACCCTTATCCAATAAAGTTAGACTCGTTGTCACTGTAAATAATTGTTCGTTGGTCTCCATCGGATACTTAATTTCCAAGTCTAATCATTCGAAATCTTTCACCAATTCTTCTTGAATAGTTAACTTTAATAACTTCTCTCTGCCTTTTCTGCTTAAGGCATCTGCCACTACATTTGCTTTACTTGGATGGTACAGAATCGCACAATCATAATCTTTGATCAATTCTAACCATTAGCGCTGCCTCATGTTTAATTCCTTCTGCGTGAAGATATACTTCAGACTCTTGTGGTCCGTATATATCTCACACTTCTCGCCATACCAATAATGCCTCCAAATCTTCAAGGCAAAAACTATTGCTACCGACTCCAGGTCATGAGTCGAATATCCCTTCTCATAATCTTTTAGCTGACGTGAAGTGTACGCAATGACCCTGCCATGTTGCATCAGTACACAGCCAATTCCCTTGTGTGACGTATCACTATATACTATAAACCCTCCCGTGTTTTCCGATAAAGCCAACACAGGTTCTTGACTAAGCCTCTTTTTCAATTCTAGGAAACTTTCTTCACATATCTCCGTCCAAACGAACTTAACTATTTTTCTAGTAAGATTGGTCCACGGTGATACTAATTTCAAAAAATATCGAATAAATCTTCGATAGTATCCCGCCAATCCTAAGAAACTCCTAATTTCTGTTGGCGTCTTTGGCTGCTCCCAATTGATAACCGCTTCTACCTTCGCTGGATCCACCGAAACACCATTCTTGTCGATAACGTGCCCTAAAAACTGCACTCTTTGCAACCAAAACTCACACTTGGAGAATTTTGCATACAACTTCTCCCTCCTTAATGTCTCCAACACTATCTGAAGATGCTCGGCGTGTTCTTCCTCTGTTTCTGAATACACTAGAATGTCATCGATGAATACGACAAAGAACTTATCCAAATACTGCTTGAACACTCTGTTCATTAAATCCATTAATGCTGCTGGCGCATTTGTCAAACCAAATGACATTACCAGAAACTCAAAGTGTCCATACCAAGTTCTGAATGCCGTCTTTGGAATATCCTCCGGCCTCACTTTCAGTTGGTGATAACCGGTCCTCAAGTCAATCTTGAAAAGTACTTTGCCCCTTCAATTGATCAAACAAATCATCTATCCCGGCAACGGCACTTGTTCTTAATGGTGACCTTGTTCAACTCTCGGTAGTCGATACAAAGTCTTAGCGACCCATCTTTCTTCTTTACAAATAAGAATGGTGTTCCCCATGGTGATACACTTGGTCGAATGTATCCCTTATCTAACAAATCTTATAATTGAGCCATCAGTTCTTTCATCTCTACCGGTGCCATATGACACGTCGCTTTGTAAACCGGTGTTGTCCCTGGTGCCAAATCAATGACAAACTCAATCTCTCTATCCGGTGGCAATCCCAGAATCTCGTCTGGGAAGACATCAACGAAATCCCTTACAATAGGTATCTGACTTAGTTCACCCTCGACTCGTCAAGTATCAACCACGTGAGCCGAATAACCTATACAACCCTTCCTAAGCAATCTCTGTGCTTGCACCATCGTCAGACAATGAGATTGTCTTGGTGATTTACTACCATAAAATACCACCTTCGACTGATTCGGGGTCTTAAGGTGTACACACTTCTTTTTACAGTCTATAACTGCTCCGTGAACCGATAACCAATCCATTCCAAGGATTACATCGAACTCCCCCAAACGAATCGGTATCAAATCCACTTTGAGCTTAAATCCTCGCAATTCGGTATAACAATTCCTATGAATGTATTCTACGGGGATAATTTCCTTGTTCGCTACTTCTATGTTCATAGGGTGTTCTAATCTCTCATGGGGTAAGTCTAACTGTCTAGAAAAATCTTCGGAAATAAAAGAGCAGGTAGCACCCGAATCAAATAACACGTATTCATCTATATCATTGATCGGAATGATACCTGACACCACATCTTAGACTCCACCGCATCCTGTACGGTCATGTTGAATGTTCGTGTCGTTGGTCTGTTGGCTTGATTAGTTGACCCTCCAATGTTCAGTCCATTATTGTTGTTGTTGTTGTTGCGATTGATCATTGCCATTTGCATCGCCCTTTTTTTCAGGCAAATCCTTAATTTGATGGTCTATGGCTCCACACGAGAAACAACCTCCCTTTTGCTTATTCGAACACTGAGGAGCCATGTGCCCCGGTTGTCCACAATGATAACAAACACTTTTTCCCTTCATGCACTCTCCTGAGTGGTTCCTCCCACAATTGTTGCACTTCATACTTTTCTTGGCCTCCCCTCCGGACTTATTGCCTCCAATGGATTGGCTCTCTGTCCATTTACGCTTATTGGGGTTGCTGCCTCCGCTGTTTCCCCCTTTCTGTCCTTCTTGACCTATCTTCTTTTCTTGTTTAAATCGTGCGATGGCTTTATTGCCTCCTTCAGCAATGATAGCCCTTTACAAAAGATCAGAGTAAGTCTTGATCTTCAACATGTACCATACGCACTTCGCACTCCATGGTTTCAGTCCTAATTCGAACCTCCTTTCCTTCCTGGCCTCCGTGTCAACCTGATGCAAAGCGAATCAGGCTAACTCGTTAAATTTTGCCGCGTACTCTGCGACTGACATACTACCTTGTTTCATTTCCAGAAACTTAACCTCCATATCCTGTTGCGTATTCTCTGAGAAATAATTCTTAAAGAATAGCTCCTTAAATCTCTCCCTAGGAATAACTCCTTCGTCTGCTCGGCCCTTATTGGCTTTCCACCAATAGTTAGCTTTGCCCTTATCATGAAAGTGGCAAAACTCGTCTTCTGTGCTTCGGCCACTCGTGCGACCTCAAACACCTTCTCCATTTCTTCTATCCATGTCCGGCTTCAATTGGATCCAAGGTTCCCCGGAATTCTGGTGGTCCTACCAATTTGAAGTCCTTAAAGCTAGCCAAGTGTTGTCCTCGGCCGCCTCTCAACTGTGGCGAAGTGCATTTTGCATTTCCTCAGTTAACAGGTTAACGAAGTTTTGCATAGGATCGACATTTGCCCCTCCACCATTGTTAACTTATCCTTTATCCCTCTGATTCCGCTGAATTCTCCTAGGCGGCATGATCTGAGGAAAGGAATAAAACTATTAGGCTTTATGTGATATGCTATCCATGTTAGCATTAAGAAGTTTAAGGTGTCGATCAATCATTCTTGATTTAAATAAACAACTTCAGTATCACAATAAAACTCGATGGATTTCCTCAACCCATCAGTTAAATACTCTACTTGAGTTTTCTAATAAGGTTATAACCTAGGTTTCGCATTCCTAACATTTATAACCTACAGCTTTGATACCAACCTGTGACGCCACCGAATCCAGGTCCTCTAACCCCAGTTCGGTCATCATAATAAAATACAAACATCCACCTCTAAACAACATACGATAACTAAAATGAGGAATATAATAAACGTACGTCGTTTATTCAAAAGGTGTTACTAGTCCCAAGATACGATAACCTTAATATCATCTTACAATCATACCCTAAAATAAATATTAGGGTTCACATTAAATAATCGTAATTTAAACTAAGCATAAGATAAATTCTGCTTCTCGCAATTATCCTACATCTTCCATTTACCCTTGTCCTTTCCTGAGGTCTCGGGCTTAGCTGTAATATAATTCATGATATAGCAAGGATGAGAAACAAGTTTGCTCAACAAGTTTAAATACAACAATAAGGATATATCATGATGAATGGAAAAATATCTGGCAATGGATTCAATAATATGAATATCTGAAGGATTCAACAATATGAATATCATAAGCAAAGATAATGATTGCTTTTAGAATAACTGCTAGTCAAGTAGACTTTGAACTATAACACTCCAATGGAATCAATAGCTAATTGACCCTTTGGTTATCGGGTTCTGTAATAAGTACTTGAGGGGATCAGCCTCACGTACTCTATGTATATGCATAACATTTAAATCTGCTCTGTTGTATCTTATATTAGATACCTGGGGTACTCCCCTATCATAAGAGGGGTGTTCTTTCAGTCTAAGAATCCTTACCATCAATTGGTTTGGATAGCTTTTATAAAACTTCATAGGCTTGTCTGACCGGACAAAGGTTCAGACTCTATTTACCACAGTTCAAGAATTATTGAACTTTAAATGATGTACAAGTGCAAGACTGCACGAGCTTAAGTGCACTAAGTGCGAATGTCAATGATATCGATGTGGAATAAATGTCAAGTAATTAAAACACTTAATTGCATGCTTGGAAATAAGATTTCAAACTTAAATGAATAACTTTCAATTCAACAATATCCTACTCAATGCAATATGAGAAGGATAGGAAAACTTTCACAAACTCAAAGTTGTGTAAGTTAGGAAACTAGCAACACAATAAATTCGGATACTTGCTCAATATAATTTAGAGTAAGTTTAGGGAAAGTTGCTTAACAAAAGTAGGGTTCAAGGAACTTGCTTACGATATGTGTCGAATAAAGTAATGCAAGGGTTTAGGATACTTGCCTGCTTGCTCAGCTACAATATAATTCTAGCTTTAATTACTTGCGTTGAAATGACCTAATATTAACAAGTTGGTTTGTTCAATTAGTATGTGTAAACTAGTATGAGTCTACACTTAAAGAATCAAATCATCACATAGCATGCTTCTCAACACATTACATGGCACATTGGTCATATATTATAAGATAAAGAAATCATGTAAGCATGCCTTAAATTTAAGAACCAAAAGCAGAATCTTGGTAAGAGTGCAGATGGCTACAATAGCAATTGCTACTGGTCTAAAGCTTAGGGACGACGATTATGTTGTCCCTTGGCGGCACTCAGATTGAGCTTCTGCACTTCCTGACTTCAGTCCAACTCTAACATACACCTATACATACCTATTAACATACATTCATGCTAGAGTTTCACATATAACACATGATCATACTTGAGTTCATTACTTCAAGTTGAACTTACACATTATATGTCATTAAAACATAAAAAAGTCATGTAATCATCATGCTTGTAACTTGGTTATACAATACTCAGTAGTCATGCTTGTATATAGGCAACACATGTAAACTTTACTCTTACAAATCATATTCTAGAAATTTTCTTTTCTTTATGATTATGTGTGCATAAGTGAAAACCATATCTTAACCAAATGATGTTCATGTCAATATGTCTATAGGCATAATGAATCCTAATACACATGCTTGAATGGTCATAACATACTTTACTCATTACTTGATGATATTAGCTCCCTCATTCTAACTTCCTCTGAATTTAACACTAAGTCAACTTAGCATATACAAGGTATCTTAACATGTAACTCTCATCCATTTATAACATATATTAAAGCCACGTGCATGTTCAAATGGTCAGATCTTATAAGATAAAGGTCTTGGTCAAGTTTACTTTGAAAAACCTTAAGTTTCTTATCTTTGAAATAGTCTAATCTTTCAATCATGTATTCTAGTGCGTTCAATCACTTTAGTCTTACATTTTATGTCAATATAAACTATATTATCATGTTCATAAAGTTAAAATATTCACATGATGTGTTCACAACAAAGTTCACTTTTGAAATCACAAACCTCTTTTCAAGGCTACAAGTATTGTGTCAATCATTGTTATACTTGTTTATAATACATGCATGTGCTTACATGTTCATGTTAAAACAGTTTACAAGCTTGCTCTACCATGTACTAACAAGTTAGCATGAAACATAAATAAAACAAAAAATATCAGGGATGGTGCAGGACTGGCGCAGCTGCGCTGCAACCTAGTACAAATAGGGCGCAGCTGCGCCATGCCTGAGACAAAATTGAGTTCGGGTTACGACACAACTGTGCTGCACCCTAGTACAAATAGGGTTCTGCTGCGCCGTGCGTACATCAGAGACAGTAAGCAGACTCTATTTGCAGAGCCTTAACCAACTTGATCCCTTTTAGTTTAAACATGCTCCAATCAATCAATTAAGAGTTCAAACATGTAGACATGTATCATAAACATATCATGGCATGTTAATTCATATTGATTAACAAGGAATTCAAGAAATTCTTAAGAATTTGGCAATACCCAACTAAGAACACAAATAGAGTTTATACCTTGTTAGGCTTGAAATGAACTCCTCACACACTGAGTATACTCTTACAATTGTTCAGCAACTTAGAACCTCCAATATCAGACTTAACAAACAACACAAACTAAATTTGGAGCTTCCATTTATAGAAGAAACTATGAACTAGACATTGGCATTACACAAGATTGGAGCTCATGGTGCAATGGAAGAACACATTGGTTGCTAAGAAGTGGTTCAACAACTCCCCATAGGCCATTGGCCTTGAAATCATTGCCTAAGTTTTAGCCATATGAAAGTTACGTAAATCAAGTATAGGCTACTATTCATGTACCTTGGTGACACTCATTTTGGGACAAGAAAGAAGACTCAGCAATAAGCTATCTAAGGCTTGGTTTGGACACTATAATTCCCATAATGTAATATAAATGTGTTACTACTACTACACAAAGGAAATTTGAGGATTATTTATGTACTCATATTATATAACCCATGTACATTAAATACACGCAGTAAAATAATGTAGTTAGGTATATTAACCAGGTATCTCCATAATTATATTTTACTACACACATAAACACATAATAAAATTATTTAATATTATATATCCAGTGTACACATATAATTTATTTTCCCAATTTCTGGGATACACAGATATTCAATTATTTCTGTTTAACAATCACTTATGATTTTATTGCACTACTTGATACTCCATATCATTAGAATATATTCTTATTATATGATTATATGCATGTCACACATTACACTAATGCTCCAATTTATTTCCTATAACAGAATTTAACTGTCTCAGATTGGACACTAGCGCAGCTGCGCCATTTTGTACTATTGGGACGGCGCAGCTACGTCGGTCCCTGACAGTGCCAAAATAGGTTAGCTTCAAGCCAGTTCCAAATCCTATCACCACATAAGTTTCATATTGGATAATTTAACTTCTTTAATGATGATATACCCATGCTTAACATAATTCAATATGTTCAACTCGAGCCACCATATTCAAATAAATTGAATATTTAATCATTAAGAATCCTATCAATTTCTTGATATTAAAGCCTTAGGGTTAGTCCACTAATTTAAATAACTATTAGTGACTCCCTTTAATCATTTCATACATTCTCATAACCATATAAGGTTTAAATAAACTCACAAAACTAACTCGTTAAAATTAATTTATATATTTAATTAATAAGGAGTTTAAAATTTGTGGATGTTACAAAAAAGTGTCGCCGCAAATCTTGATACATTTTCGTACTTCACGGATGAATAGAATATCTTGAGTTATGAGCTTCTGTCAAGATTTCTTCTTTAATATCATGTACTGCTGGAATCCAGATTCGTCCCTCAAATCTTAGCATTCCCTCAGTATCAAACTTATACTTCACCTCTTTACCCTCGGCCACACTTTCTTGTATTTTTCTGCATTCTTCATCCTGTAGTTGAGCATTCTTCACCTTGTCCACCAAAGTTGGACTAGGTTCCATCTAGTACAATATTTCATCGGATTCTTTTGGAAATTTGATTTCCAACTCTAGCTTTTCTATTGCTGAAATGAGCACCTCCTGGTTGGTTAACAACATCAACTTTTCTCGGCCTTTCCTACTCAAGGCATCTGCAACCACATTAGCTTTCCCCGGATGATAAAAGATCTCACAATCATAATCTTTTATCAATTCCATCCATCTTCTTTGACGCATGTTCAGGTCTTTTTGTGTGAAAATATACTTCAGACTCTTATGGTCTGTGTAAATCTCACATTTTTCTCCATAGAGATAGTGTCTCCATATCTTTAGAGCAAATACTACTGCCGCCAACTCTAAATCATAAGTCGGATACCCTTTCTCGTAGTCTTTCAATTGCCTTAATGCATACGCAATGACTTTGTCGTTCTGCATAAGGACACATCCTAATCCCTTGTGTGAAGCATCACTATACACCAAAAAGTTTCCTGTATTATCTGGTAATGACAACATAGGTGCCACACTGAGCCTCTTCTTCAATTCCGTAAAACTTTTCGCACATTTTTCCGTCCAAACAAATTTTACAGATTTTCTCATCAAATTTGTCAACGGAGTGGCAATCTTGGAAAAATCCAGGATAAATCGTCTATAATAACCTGCCAATCTCAAAAAACTTCTCGCTTTTGATGGAGTTCTTGGTTGTTCCCAATTTATCACAGCTTCTACTTTTGATGGATCCACTAAAATTCCATCCTTGTCGATTACATGCCCAAGAAATTGTACACATTCTAGCCAAAATTCACATTTAGAGAATTTCGCGTACAACTTTTCTTTTCTTAGCGTTTCCAGCATCAAACGTAAGTGTTCCACGTGTTCTTCTTTAGATTTAGAGTACACCAGAATATCATCGATAAATACCACCACAAACTTGTCCAAAATTGGTTTAAACACCCTGTTCATCAAATCCATGAACGCTGCAGGGGCGATTGTCAAACCAAAAGACATCACCAAAAATTTGTAATTTCCATACCGAGTTCGAAATGTCGTCTTCGGTACATCCTCCTTCCTTACTTTCAGTTGGTAATACCCACTTCTCAAATCTATTTTTGAGAAATATCTAGCACCCTTCAATTGATCAAACAAGTCATCTATTCTTGGCAACGGATACTTGTTTTTAATAGTGACTTTTTTTAATTCCCTATAATCAATGCAAAGACGCATTGACCCATCCTTCTTCTTCACGAATAACACTGGTGCTCCCCACGGTGACACGCTTGGCTAAATGTACTTCTTATCTAATAGTTCTTGCAGTTGTACCATCAGTTCCTTCATCTCTACCAGAGCCATTATGTACGGGGCCTTCGATATCGGAGCGGTTCCTGGCGCTAAGTCGATCACGTACTCAACCTCTCTGTCAGGCGGAAGTCCTGTCAAATCTTCCGAAAATACGTCTATAAAGTCCCTAACCACTGGTATTTCCTCCAGTTTCACAGCCTTCTTCTTTTGAGTATCGACTATGTAGGCTAAATACCCTACATGTACCCTCGACTCAACAACTTCTTGGCCTCATGATAACCGTGGACACCTTGCTTGTCTAGGCGATTTGCTACCATAAAAAACTACCTTTGATGGGGTCATAAGGTTTACACACTTCTTTTGGCAATCAATTATCGCTCTATAATTGAATAGCCAATCCATTTCCAATATAATATCAAACTCTCCAAGTTTTATCAGGATTAAATCTACTTTCATAACATTCCCCTTTATATTCACCCTACAGTTCTTGTATACTAATGTAACAGGAATTACCTCCATATTCGCAATTTCTATGTTTAAAGGGAAATTCAACTCTTCACTAGGTATTTCTAACTTTTTAGCAAATTCATCAGATATAAATGAGCAAGTAGCACCCGAATCAAATAATATATATGCATTTATATCATTGATTAGGATAATACCTGACACGACATCTTTTGATTGCACCGCGTCCTGCACTGTCATGTTGAAGGTTCTGGCTGTGGGCTTATTTGTTGACGTTGGTCCAGCAATAGTCAGTGTACCTCCACTGCCACTTCCCTTACTTCCATTTGCCTCACCAGATTTCTTCTTTGGACACTCGCGAGCAAAATGATCCTTCAACCCGTAGGTGTAGCAAGCATTCTTCTTGGGTTGATTGCAATTTGGGGCAATGTGACCCTCCTGGCCAAAGTTAAAGCATACCCGCTTTCCCCTTAAGCACATTCCCATGTGAAACTTCCTGCACGTAGCACATGCGTCAATCTTCTTCTTCTGCTGGTTACCTTGCTGATTTCTAGCTCCCACATTTGCATTCCACTTCCTCTTCAAATTGTTGTTGCCATTTCCACCATTACCACCACCACCATTCTTAGCTTCACCTTCATTCTTCTTCTTCCTCTACTCTTGGTTGTGCTTTGTTACTGCCTCGCCTCCACTTTCAGCGAGAATCGCCTTTTCAAGCACAGCTGTAAATGTCTTTAACTGAAATAGGGAGACTCTGTTGTACAACCATGGATTCAGTCCCTGCTCAAATCTCCTTGCCTTGCCCTCATCTGTGTTCACTTGATATGACGCAAACCTTGATAACTCGTTGAACCTTGCTGCATATTCCGACACTGTCATTGTGCCCTGTTTTAGCTCTAAAAACTGCACTTCCATCTGATTCTTTGAGCTTTCTGGGAAATAGGTCTCGAAGAATATTTCCATAAATCTATCCCAAGTCATTACCCCTTAACCTCCTCGGGTTTTATTGGCTTCCACCAATAACTAGCCTCTACTTTCAACATAAATGTTGCAAAAGTAGTCTTTTGGTTATCCCTATCCTAGCAACATCAAAAACTTTCTCCATTTCCATGGTCCAGGTCTGTGCCTCAACCGGATTCATGGACCCACGGAACTCTGGTGGCCCAACCGCCTTGAAGTCCTTAAAAGTCGCAACTTGATTCTGTGGCTGATTTTGCAACGCTCCCGTCAGTAGCGTTACGAATTGCGAAACTGGATTAGCCTCAACATTGTTGTTATTCTCAGGGGTCCTTTGTCGTGGTTGACATCTTGGAGGTATTTTCTGTTAAAATACACCCATTAGATTCTATTCAACCTTTTAAGTATTACTACTTAATTTGCACACTATAAAAGATTATCACGTAACACATAACACTTTGAGAATAATAACTTTTATTCATTCATAATCTTTTAGAAAACATAAAAATAATAGCATCACTGCTATTTATATTACTTTCCTGAACTATAAAAGTTTCAGGATAACTACATCATCGTCCTATCTCATTGGTTATATCATACCCGGGATTTACATCTTCTTTATTCACTAATCACATAATGATTATATTTATGATGTCCTATTAAAATGTTGCATAGCCTTACGACGATCCTCTTCAATAATACGAAACATTGTTCGGTGATCTAATATGTACGATGGCAGCGTCTTGAACTGGATAGGATAACACATGACCCGATCTTGAGCTCGATTGATCACGGTGTTGAATGCGTTATTCATCTCTTCCATCTTGATCCTCTTTACTTGTACCTCTCTCTCTGCTACCCTGGCTCGTTGAAAAGTTTCCTCATATGCGTCTTCGGCTCTTGCCCTCTTCATAGATTCTTCTTTCAATTTGTTCTCCAGCTCTGTAATCTTCTCTATCAGTTGCTTGTTCTCTCCTTCAGTGTGGATCAGCTTCTCTTCGACATTATTTAGACGTTCATCTCGATCCTGAATCTCGTTGTCTTTCTGCGCTATTACAATCTGCTGTTCGACTACTATCTCTTGCAACTCCTCGACAGTATCCTGAAGTTCTACATTGCGGTCGTATACTTCGTCATACAAACGGGCAGCAATCGAGTTAAGTGGAATCTCTTCCTCCTCATCCTCATTCGACTGTGGCAGCTCAACAGGGTCTTCCTCATCCGTCTCTATCTCATCATCCTCATCAGGTAAACCCTCCTGCTCAACCACTGTGACCAACAGAGTTGTTTCCCGTGGAAGTAGTTGTTCCCAAACCACCTGAATATCTCGAGGCTCTTCTTCTCTAGGCATCTGGGATCCTTCCTCCCTAGCCTGACTGGATTCTCCTACATTAGCCATCATGTCAATCAAATTTTAAGTTTTAATTACTAATCATTACTACTAGACACTCACCAGCACATAGGTTGTAATCACATAAGCACATAAGTGTTTTATTACTTTTTCTTTCCTAAAACTCGATAAGAGTTTATCACCACTATCTTTTCAAAGGTTACTTCCTAAGGCTTTTCCCCACCTAAGGTTCATAACCTAAAGCTTTGATACCAACTTGTGACACCCCCAAATCTAGGTACTTCATTCCCACAAGATTTGGTGTTCACTTTCTATTCATTCATATCTAACTACCCAAATATAATGAAATTAAATCAAAAATCCTCCCTTTAAATAGGGTTACATCATTAATTAAAAATCTTCCTAGGTTGTCTAACCTTAAACATCAATCAAGTGCGGAATTTAAAATAATTACATCACATCGTTAAATATAAAATCCAACATCATGACAATAAATGAAATTACAAGTCTTCATCACTTGAACATTTTTTTCCTTTCCTTTGCTAGTTGAAGGCTCATCTACCTTCTCAACTTTAGCTGCAATAATTATATTTATGCAAGAGTGAGCAAAATAAATGCTCACTAGATATAACAATGAATCAACAAGAGAATAATAACTGCCAATGAATAGGCTCATCAAAACTGAATAGTACTCTATCAATGATAACCAAAAACTGGAATCAAAATATGAAATATATCTGAGCGCCATAAGACCACGAACTATGTCCATAGTTACAAGTAATCTTTCAACTTTAACCTTAACAATTATACTGTAGGGACTTCACGTACTTAGGGGGATCAACCCTTCGTACCATGTATTGTGCACAAACATCTAAACGCATTGTGTATCCCCTATAATAGGGTTGTTCTTCTCAGTTTTAGAGTACAAGTCCGCACCAAAGAAAGTTTGGTTTGGATAAGCTTTCAAGGGTAATTTAAAGTTTAACGATCATCAACTAGGGGACTAGTTGAATCAATAAGGTTTGATAACACAACAGTTGTTTAATAACAACATAACATGGAATAATGAATAATTGTAAGCGAACCAACTATATATTAAACTCATGCTTAGAAACAACTACAATGCATAAGTATTGAATAACAATAAACCTTGCTTGAAGAACATTAAGCTAGGGCTATGATCTTATTAAATAAGATATAGACTTATTGAATATATATTTAGTAATAGCAAGCTGAAAATAAAACTTGCTCATTATGAGAATAACTTGTGTCAAGTAATTGAAATAAAACAATTCGACATTACAAATTGGAATTCAAGAATTTGCATTCACAATACAAGAATGAAATTAAAGAAACTTGTCTAACAATAAACAAGTTATAATACATCAATAACTCTTGGAATTCAAAACGTATTTGAATAAAGTTCAAGTTATAGCTTGCTCAAATAATGATTAGGAATACAAGAATTCGCTTAGTTGAAGTTGAGAGTAAGAACTTGCTCAATGTAAAAAGATAAGGTTTAGAAACTTGCCTCGAATGTAAGATATAATATTAAAACTCATGTTCACCTACACATAGTATTAGAACCACAATATCTATTAGATATACTAACATTCACTTTCCAACATAACACGCATTTCTAGTTAGACTTGTTAATTTAGTACAAGTCTTATGCTACTACATATATATCAGAAATTCCAAGTGTTGGCTTCACAACACTTATCTAACATTCATTGTGTACTCTAAGTTATAACATATCACGTTCATAACTTATAAATCCTTTTACAAAGTTGAAATTATCAATGACATGACATGGTACTGATTTAACCTTCTTGTCATAGGTTTGACACCTTAACACAACCTTAGACCAAGTTATAGTGGTATCCAGTGCAAGAAGATGAGCGAAAATCACCGCCTCGGATCGATTGTATGTATGCAATGCGTTATACATAAGCTCGAGGCCAAAGCGTGGCTGCCAAATAAGTATCAAGTTACAAGCTTCTGACTTTCAGCACCAAAGATAATTGCTTGTTGTGTATGTATGTGACAGAGAAGCGATGAGCGAGTAGCCATTTTAGCCCAACTAACACGAATTTCACCCACCAAACAGTAATATTAACACATAAAATTGGTATAGAACTATCACTAACATGATTGCTAACATATTCAACCACTTAGAATAATTAAACAAACAATTTACAGTTTAGCATACGAATTGACTGTCGAATTTTGTACTTTCATAAGCCATATGCAAAATATTCACTGTAAACATTTTTCTTACTTTTTGAACGAAATTAGCATAAAATTCCTTGTTTTCATACAAATTCAAACATAACCAACACAGATAATCACCACAATTTAGTTGTATAGCAACAATTCGAAAAGATGAAATTCATAGAACATAAATTTTTTTCGTGAACTATATATATATATATATGTATATACATAAATATAAATATATATATATATATATATATAATACTAAGATTATGTAAAAATACCTTCAAATAGCTTGGTAATCCTCTTTGTTAAACACTGAAATTGTTCTTCTCCTCTCAAGCTCTCTCAAATTCTCTCACAATTGTCTGAATGTTCTTAGGCTTAGCAAATGACTGCGTAAACAAACTAATAGCCAATTATGCGTAATAATAAAAAACTGATATGGCCATAATAGGCATACTAAATAGTATCGGTTACAACATATAAACGTATAGTTGTTATAAATAAATTTAATATTTTATTTATTATAATAAAATTTAAAAACCCAAAAGTCATAAGGCTCCGTTTGTCAAAACCCCTTAAAATTTAAAGACTTAATATTTTAAGCCTTGTTTGGAAAAAACTAAATTAAACTCCTTTAATTTATTTTAATAAACAATTTAGTTTATAATTTATAATCACATATTATTTATTTAGATTTCCATATCCACATTAATCAAATAAATTAATTACACATACTATATTTTAAATAAATGTTCCACTTAAACAATTATCACAAAATTATAATCTTATTATAATTTTATTTAATAATTCAACATACCATCTTAATTATTAAATCAAAATAACAATATAACATCTCATGCTATATTACAACTCTCTAAATTATAAATCACATAAATTTAGAATTTTATTAATTCATAAATATTTAGTAACAACAATCACATCAAATAAATATTTAATAACCACGATCACATCAATAAAATATTTACTTAATTTAATAAATATCTTAAATTACATATAATAAAATCTTGGATTGTTACAACAAATCCCTCCGAACCATATGGTATTATCAGAATATGTGCTGAAATGAGTCTCCTCTTGAGTTCTTAAAAACTCTTCTCACATTCCTCGCTCCAACCGAATTTTGTATCTTTTCGAGTCAGATGAGTTAATGGAGTAGCAATTCGAGAAAATCCTTCCACGAATCACCGATAATAACCAGCTAAGCCCAGAAAGCTACGTACTTCGGTCACTAACTTAGGTTGCTCACATCTTTGAATTGCTTCAATCTTTGCTGGGTCAACAGATATTCTGTGATTTGATATCACGTGCCCAAGGAATGCTACTTCCTCCAGCCAGAACTCACATTTTTTTAACTTGGTGTATTACCTTGTTTTCACGAAGTTTTTGGAGTATCAACCTTAAGTGTTGCTCATGATCTTCACGGCTTTTGGAGTATATGAGGATGTCATCAATAAAGACAACCACAAAGTGATCCAAATATTCCTTGAATACTCAGTTCATCATATCCATGAAGGCAGCAGGAGCATTAAACAATCCAAAAGACATGACTAGGAATTCGTAAAGCCCGTACCGAGTTCTAAAAGCAGTCTTTGGAATGTCATCAGTTTTAATCTTTAACTGATGATATCCACAATGAAGATCGATCTTTTAAAAGAATTTGGCGCCTTGCAACTGGTCAAAAAGGTCATCAATGCGAGGCAACGGGTACCTATTTTTGATGGTGACATGATCAACTCCTGATAGTCAATACATAGTCACATACTTCTATCTTTCTTCTTTACGAATAAAATAGGAGCACCCCAAGGAGACATACTAGGACGAATGAAACCGATGTCTAACAATTCCTGCAGTTGGGTTTTTAACTCCTGAAGTTCAATAGGAGCCATTAGATATGGGGCTTTGGAAATGGGTTTTTTATCGGGTTCAAGGTCGATACAAAATTCGATTTCATGCTCTGGAGGTAGGCCAGGAAGTTCTTCAAGGAATACGTCAGGAAATTTATTAACAATAGAAATATTATTCAAATCTGACTTATTTTTGTTTAAATCCGTGACATGGGCTAAGAAATCTTGACATCCGTTTTTCAATAAACGAATAGTTTTATGGATTGATATGACAGTGATTGACTTTAGTGGTTTGGTTACTTAAATTTGCATAATAGGTTGGTTAGGAATATGAAAGCTAACAACCTTATGAAAATAATCAATTTTAGCACGATGAGTAGTTAACCAATCAATCCCTAAAATCACATTTCAAATATTTTCAAAGAGATAAGATCGATAGGTAATGTGCGAGAACCGATTTGAATCAAACAAGACTTATAAATAGTGGATTTAATGAAGGTTTCTTCCAACGGAGTTTCAATAGATAAGTCAAAGTCTAATTTCTTCGGAGTTAAATTTAAACATTGAGCGCAAGTAGGAGAAATAAAAGAATGGGTAGAACCGGTATCAAATAAGGTATAAACTTCGCAAAAGTTTATAATTAGCTTACCCGTGATAACTCCATTCGGGTTCCTCGCTTTTTTGGAGGTCATAACAAACGCTCTCCCTTGAACTACCAGTTTTGACTTGTTTGGGACCGCCTTTGGTATCTCCATCCCAGTTGGACTTGACTTCACTGCATGATAAAATCGAGCTAGGTGACCTTCTCTTCCGTAATTATAACACGTTTTGGACTGCTGTGTACAGTTTGGACTGATGTGTCCCTCCCCTCTGCATTTGTAGCATACGATCGGTGGTCGTTCTCCTTCCTTAACAACGGTTGCTAGTGCTGACGTCTTTTCATCATTATTGAATCTCCTCTTCCTGAAATTTCCATTTCTATTATCTTGGCCATGATTACCACCGAAGTGGTTACCATTTCTGGCATGTTGATTTCCTCCACATTTTTTATCACCGCTTCGATGACTTCTACCACTAGTATTATCGTTTTTCCGGCTTCTCTCTCTTGGTTGGGTTGACTCATTATTATGCTCCAATAACTGAGCCTTATTCACAACATCTGAATAAAAGCAAAGTTTGTCAAAAATGAGGTATTGACGTATTTTGGATTTCAAACCTCGCAGAAACATTCGCGTCATTCTCTCCTCATTATCTACCAAATGGGATGCAAACTGGGATAACTCCACAAAATTAGCCTCGTACTACGATACGGTCATATTGTTTTGCTCCATCTTGATGAACTCCACTTCCTTCATGTGATGAATACTTTCGGGAAAGTACTTGTCGTTGAAAAGTTCTTAGAACTTCTCCCAAGACATCTTTAGTGCTGCAGGTTGAGTACATTTTACAGATTCCCACCAGTAATCTGTCTCTCCTTTCAACATGAAGGTGGCAAAGGGAACCTTTTGCTCCTCGGGGCATCCCAAGATATCAAATATCTTGGTGATCTATTTTATCCACGTCTCCGTCTTAAGTGGTTCTTCCTTTCCCAAAAACTCCGATGGTCCTAGCTCCTTGAACTTCTTAGCAGTCACCGTTCGAGAGTTGCCAGTGTTTCCACCTTCATTTTAAACTGGAGTCTCTCTTGCCTAATGTTGCACGAATTTCAGAAAGCTCCTAAACACTTCGTCGTTCATCATTTGGTCGGTGTTGTTGTGTACATAAGGATTATTGCCTTCCTGATGCACATTTTCCTAGTTATTGATCATCGGTGACTCAACGGTCTCATGTGCTCCATTGCTTATCTCAACATTCTCGAATGTCATTTTCAAACACTGCCACAAAATAAGGGTTAATTGACAAGCCACATATTATCCCGATATTCTGACCGACCAATTAAATAACAAATAATCTAAGGTAGGTCATACTAGCGAAGGATTTACCCGTCTCTCCCCTCTGAGTTCTAGTCTCACATCTCAGCCAGGGATCATATCCCTAAGCTCTGATACCAACTGTGACGCCCCCAAAATAGGTATACATCATACATTTTGAGTCACCAAATACATGGCAAATAATACAAATACAAGCTTAATTATACAACTATAGTGTAACATAAGCTGAGAGTTTTAACACGAATATTATCTTTTAGACAATATCCAAACTCAAATGGAGTCCTCATTACAATTATTATCACATAATTTTATAAAATAGTGATGACTACTACAACCACCACCTCGGACCGTCACTCCATTCCCCGACTAGTCCTGGCTACGTTCTCATTTCCTGAAGAGAACAATGAAAGCAAAAAGGGTGAGCTCAACTAGCCTAGTAAGAAATATTATGACTAAGATAATGCAGAATAAATTATCGTTAGCCTTCAATAGTGTTAAACTGGTAGAATACAATAAATATCAAGTTTAACTGCAGCGAAACAAGAAATCTATTAGAAGAGTCAAGTACAACATGATATCTACTATCTTCTATGATTTAAAAAGTTTATCATCAATTTTATCGTTGAGACTCAGCTCAATACATAATCCACATCACTGAATTATTCATGCACTACGGGCCAATGATATTCATTAGTATCACATCCACGAATTATCCATGCACTACGGGCCAAGGATATTCATGTTATCACCAATGGTCATGATCATACCAACAACTATCCATCAATGCACTACGGGCCAATGAGAACTTTTACCACATCATTTGTAACATTACAGGTCATGATTATACCGAATAATCCCTGGTCATAATTATACCAATCAACAGTCCATCTATGCACTACGGGCCAAAGATGACTTTCATCACAATATAAGCATGAAGATGATGACAATGATATAAGAATTCAATTAAGTGAAAGCAATGATAAATTTTAAAGATTTATAATTCAATTTATCCATAATTTAATAATGTCCAAATTGTCAATATGATACTGCTTTGTGGAGTAAAATTTAATAATAATATTGTATCAAAAATGATTTGGACAGAAAAGAAATCAATATTTGTCATGAATAGTACCCCGGGTGAATAAAACATGAGTGAATAGTACCTCATGAATAGTACTTCGAGAATAATACCCCGACATGAAAAGATCAAAATTTATCAAGAATGTCCAAAAAAATATTTTAGTGGAACGATACTAGATGAAACGCAAACTTCAAGGATATTTCACTAATTTCAAGGAGTATAGAAGCAATACTTTAACAAAATGAGTGTAGAATTCAGAATCTAAAACGAAATAATATTACTTACATGCTACAAAGTATGGAAGAAAATATTATTTCTTACGGGTATTGAACAAAAATAATATTCTTTACCTTAAAAGGAGAGTATTTCTGACTGGTAGGGCGGGGATATTCTTGAAAAAAACTTGCACTGCTTTCTACACACAAAGCTTTCTTAAACTCTAAAGAAATAGCTTAATATTATAAAAGAAGAATTCTCTGATTCTGGTGTGATTTTCAATTCTATTCTATTTTTCATAAAAAACAAAATTTATAAATATATATATATATATATATATATATATATATATATATATATATTATCAAACTCATAACATACACTATTTTGAAAAAATGAGTAGGTGGGGGTCTATATAATAAGCCAAATTTATAACAAATACTTCATAAAAATTTCCTCAATATTTTTAACAAAATTTATTCATCAATAATATAACTTTGCAATATTAACAACCAGATCATTCCCAGGAAAGAGAGGGCTTTCCGATAAGGATTTCTCCCTATTGGCGCGCAATTAGGTGATCAAACTCCTTTCCTCGACAGAACTTTCTAAACATTGTCAATAATTCAAATAATAATATGAATAATTTTGTCATCTCAATTATTGATTTAATAATATAAAATATTGTGACAATAATTGAATCAAAAACATGAGATACTATGTAGAAATAATTGAAATAAATTGAGTGACTTCTCACGTAAGAATCAATAATCAATACCGTGTGCTACTATGCAAACACGCGAATTACTGTACTTTTACCACCGGGTATTTCAACAGTTAACGGTAAAACTTTATCCATTATTTTTATAAAAGATATTTCTGTCGTTTTCTAACTCCGACAATAATTTCGATTTTGTGTGTCCCTGATGATTGTGTCATCGTACGAATATTCCCTGTTAAAACGAATATTCCACGACCAATCGAATATTTTATAACAACTTGCTTACTTTACAAAATCTGAATATTACTCACAACTATAACATTATAACAAATTCACACCTTAATACTCAAAGAATGATATTTAGAAAAAAAAAATTCATCTTTATTCATAAAAGTTGGGGTCTTCCAACTAGCTTCATAAAAAATTCCATAATCAACTGTGCCTTTCACATATCTCAAAATTCGTTTTGCTGCCTCGCAATGTTCTGAGTGAGGTTTCTCCATGAACCTGCTAATCATATTAACAACAAACATTAAATCTGGTCTTATGGCAGTTAAATACATCAAATTTCCAACCAAACTCCTGTAAATAGTTAGATCCACAAGCTTTCCTTCACCTTTCTTTCTTAATTTAAGCCCAGTAACATATGGAGTTGAAACATAATTAGCATTCTCCATCTTGAACTTTTTTTTAAAATTTCCCTTGAATATCTTCCTCGAGAAATAAAAATTCCCTTACTGGACTGACTAACTTCAATACCCAAAAAATGATATAACTCTCCCAAATTAGTCATGTCAAACTCTTGTTTCATTGAAGCTTTGAAATCATTAAGCATCTCTATATCATTGCCAGTAAAAATGAGATCATCAACATAGAGACTTACCACCATAAATCTTCCTTTTGAAGGATCAATTTTGGTGTATAAAGTATGCTCCTGAGGACATTTTTGAAAAACATTATTCTCAAAGTAAGAATTAATGTGGCTATACCAAGCCCTCGGTGACTGCCTCAAACCATATAAAGCCTTCTTTAAGTTGTAAACTTTCTCTTCTTCACCTTTCTTCACAAAACCGGTTGGCTGATCAACATAGATCTCTTCCTCAAGAAACCCTTTTAGAAATGCCGATTTGACATCCATTTGGAACAATTTCCAATTATTTTGAGCAGCAAGTGATATAATTAAACGAACAGTATCATGTCTTGAAATAGGTGCAAATACCTCATTAAAATCTTCTCCTTCCTTCTGTGCATACCCCTTTGCAATGAGCCTTGCTTTGTACTTATTAACGGAGCCATCTGAATTTAACTTTGTCTTAAAAATCCATTTAACTCCAATGGGTCTTTTATTTGTTGGTAAATTGACGAGCTCCCATGTGTCATTCCTTTCGATAGCCATAATTTTTTCCTTCATGGATTGTTTCCATTTTTCTTCTTTTGTTGCATCTTCATGGGAGAGTGGATCTTCTCCTGCATAGTAAGCAAAGAAAATAGCCCCTGCATCTATCGGCTCCGTAGTATCATAAATCTCCTGTAAATTTCTTGTCTCGATTCCTTCGGGACTGCTACCAGAAGATGCTCCTGTTGAGGATGATGGAACTTCAGGTGGGTTCAAGGATGGATCATCTTCACTTGGCATACTGCTATAACCTTCCAAATCCTCTACGAGAAATGGTACCTCATCTACAGTGTTTATGTCAGCATCATTGAAAAAAGATTTTTCATCAAAGTTTACATCCCTACTAATGACAATTTTCTTTGTTTTTGGATTATACAGCTTGTGGGCTTTTGACCTTTCACTGTATCCAATAAAAATACATTTTTATGCCTTGTCATCAAGTTTTGTCCTATTTGTATTTGGTACATGAGCAAAAGCTAAACTTCCAAAAATCTTTAAGTGTTGGACACTTGGTCTTCTCCCATACCAAGCTTCACGAGGAGTATAATTTTTTAAACTTTTTGTTGGTGACGTGTTGATCAAGTAAACCGCACAAGAAACAGCTAGCTTCTGCCCAAAATTGGCGTGGCAACCTTTTTCTTTTCAGTATGCATAGAACCATGTCCATGATTGTACGATTTTTCCTTTCGCAAACACCATTTTGTTGCGGTGTATAACGAACTGTTAATTCATGCCTTATGCCATTATCTTTACAAAAATGCTAAAAATCATTTGAAAGATACTCTGACCCTCGATCTGTTCTTAAAGTCTATATGGCAACCATAAAATTTTTCAACTTCTGCTTTAAAATTTTTAAACGCTTGAAAACTTTTAAATTTTTCATGAAGAAAATAGGCCCATACTTTTCTTGTGTAATCATCAATAAAAGAAATGAAGTATCTGTTACCTCCAAAGGATGACACTGTCATAGGTCTACACAGGTCCGAATGAACAAGTTTAAGTGGTTGCCTTGCACCCCAAGAAGATTTTGAGGGGAATGGATTACGGTGCAACTTTCCCAACTAGCATGCTTCACAAGTCTCCTCCATTTTATTAATCTAGGGTAATCCATTCACCATTCCTTTCACTGCTAACAATTTTAGGCTGTCGAAATTCAAGTGGCCATACCTGTCATGCCATAACTTGGAAACTTCTTCATTAAAACCAGCGAAACAATGAAAATTTTCCACTTGGAGAGGAAGTGGAAATAAATTATTCTCTGCCAAGCTAATCTTTGCCACAACCTGATTCTTTTTTGACAGAGTACATAATTTATCATGAAAGAATATATCAAACTCTTTTCGCAAAAGTTCTCCAGTACTTAGCAAATTGCTTTTAATGCCTGGAATAAAACAAACATCTGACATTTTTTCAAATTTTCCACATTTTGTTTTGAAAGTACCTTCTCCAACTCCTTTAATTGTATAGGCTCTAACATCTCCTATTTTTATTTGCCCAAAATTTGACTCCACCAAGGTAAAATAAATCCTTATTCCCTGTCATATGTTTACTAGCACCACTATCTAAATACCAAACATGATTATTATTTTCTTGACAAGCAATTAATAATGACTTTGAACAATCTTTCTCAACGAATTCATTTACATGCACCAATCCAGATTCTTTTTTTTTAGATGGTGCAAACCAACATTCACTAATTTTATGACCATGCCTATGACACTGAAAACATTCAATATAGCCTTTTCTCCCTCTTTGATTAATACTACGACCTCTTCCTCTTTGAGAATTGTTTGAATACTCAAATGACTCTTCCTTAAAATTATTATTACCTTGTGATCCTCTTCCATTGCCACGAAAATTAGAGTCTCTACCTCTGTTTCCTTGGAAGCCACCTCTTCCACGTCCACGACCTCCTCCACGGCCGTGACCACGGGGAGCTCCTCGGCCTCTAGTAATTTCAGACTTTAGAGCTTGATCATTAGAAGGTAGATTTCTTTGATTAACACGAAACTCATGTGCCTTTAAAGAAGCTTGCAAATCTTCCAAAGACATTTTTGACACATCTTTGGACTCTGCAATAGCTACCACAATAAAATCAAACTTTTGTGGTAAGCTCCGAAGAATTTTCTCAACAACTTTTTGATCTTGCAAAACTTCTCCATTAGTTTCCATTTGATTAACAATTGAAGTAACTTTTGAAAAATAATTAGCAATAGTCTCATTTTCTTGCATTTGTAACTTCTCAAATTCTAAACGCAAAGATTGGAGTCGTACTTTTTTTTACCTTTTCTTTACCTTTATATATTGATTGCAAAATATCCCAAACTTCCTTTGAAGTTTTTTCCTTCGAAATTCTATCAAAAATTGGTCTTTCAGTTGCTTGATAAATTTGGAAGAGCGCCTTGTTATCTTTCTCCATTTTCTCATTCAGGATATTTTTCTGGACTTGTAACAAACCTTCTCCAGTTTCTGGTTTTTCATAGCCATCTTCAACAATGCTCCACAACTTGAAGGACTTCAATAGTACTTTCATATTATGGCTCCAATAATCAAAGTCTTCTCCGTTAAAACGAGTAATTAGAGAGACTATATTGTTTGAATTTGCCATCACGATGTTACTTTAAAAAAAAATTTGTTGAGCCTATGTTACTTTAAAAAAATTTGTTGTGTTCTGTCAGCACCAAGGTTCCAGCGCCACGAGGAGCGGATTTTTTTGCAGCGAGGAATCCACAAAAAAATTCAGTTTGTTGGGACTGAAATTACTTCTTCCCGTGGGTCCACAAAGACTTGAAAATTTTGTTAAAGCTTCTTTTGAATATCAGTTGATTCTTCAACTGTTTCTTCTTTGCTACTTTTTTGATGGTCCCGCTTTCCTTTCAAGCTCTGATGCCACTTTGATGGATAATTAGGAAGATAATATATTTTAGGGAGGAAGTGAAATATAACTTTGGAGAATATAAGAACACTTTGATTTCACTTGATTAAAAATGATTCAAGTACAAGCTATTTATAGAGCTCATAAGATATTTAGAACCACATTAATAATGACCATATTCATGTACATGAACCTAACCATTACATGTTCCAAGACATTTCAAATACATTTATGTACATGTATCATATACTTAGATATCACCAATTCATGTACTAATATTATTTATGATAATTCTTGAATAATCTAGAATATATTTTGTTTAGTTAACATGTTCCACTTGCATGAATTAGTGCACTGTATATTGATTTCGGATAGACTCCATTTTGTTTTAATTCCTTATGCGTTTTTTTAACAGATGAGTCATGAAATATCAGCCATCTGCTCTAAACTGCTTGAAACTGCCAAGTTACGTTTGGCTCCCAACAACAAGTATCTGCAATCTACTATTCGGGTTCTAAACAGTCACGTCAGAATCTCCAGAGGCAGGATCATAAGTAGACAGCGTGGTGGCATATCGAGTATGGAATATGGACTTGTATGATGTTAACATGACGGATAGCTTGAGCTACTCGCATTTTAGTAAAAAAGGGTTCTTTTTTAAACTTTTGCAGCACTAAAAAGATAGATTTAGTATATATAAAGCACATAAGTTTGTCTTTTCATTACAAGCTGTGTAGCGCACTAATTTTGTAGGGGATTAGGAATACCAAAATAGAATTACTCAGCGTAGGTGAAAATGTATATCCCTTAAAGGGTTGGTTATTTCTTATTTCTTGTGGAAGTCTTTGGAGTTGTTTGTATGTTACTATGTTTCCCTCAGTACTCCTGTAGAGATTTACATTATAATTTTCACTATTATTAACATACCAACAGCATCAATCAGATTTATTGTATTTTTACGGTCGGAAATTGGGTCAGACCAGGGTTGGTTAACCCAATTGATAGGGCGTCCATGCAGGAGTGGCTGAGATCGGGTCCAGTGAACTGTCTAGGTTCATTGTACCAACACACTGAATGCATGAGCTTATTTTACTCCCCACCATTGGGAGTTGCCATTTTGGTTCATTATGGCATTGTGGCATATAATGGAGATTTTTGGTAATTTATGAGGATTTCAATTGTGGGACAAATATATAGATAAGATGAATGAACCACATGGAAGATTCTTGGCTTCGCTAATCGAAGGCTGAAAGGGAAGCTTTCAGGACTGTGAGAATTACGGCTATGACTCGTCGTCTATCAATGAGTGTAGCCTGGCTACCGCTGAGTCAATATTAGTTCGTGATGGCATCATTGATGGAGATGGGTAAAATTGCATACGTAAAATTGGGTTAGTTTTTAATTGGTTTGATTTTTAGTTTTGCACAGTGTACATGTTCCTATATGTTTCTATATTGGTGTCGGAGCTCCTATTGTTTTGTTTTTGTATGCATGACGTCTTTACTCTACATATTCATGTTTTTTCATTTTTGTTAGCTCAAAATACCTTGTACAACCCATTAATGGTGGAACATGCTAGGCTTAGAATTTGTGGCTGAAATTTTAGTATGATTTTAGCTTATATGCAGTAGAGGTTATTGAAACTTTCGGGTCCTAAATTTGTATGGATTTGTTTGCTCTATTTTCTGTACTGTTGGATAGTATATAACTAGTATCTATGGATTTGTTTGCTCTATTTTTTGTACTGTTGGATATTGTATTATACACTTATCTTTGGATATTTTATTTGCTTGAGGTGAAAAACTGGAACATTCCTCTCGCAGGTGTACCGAGTCAAATGAAACACTCACCAGTCTAGAGTCTCACATCTGATCAGCTTGTGTTTGTTGCCCGAAGCTTTAAAGTTTGAGCAAATTTTGACAAGTGATTAGACTGTTTTAAACACGCTTTCTGATTTGATAGTGTTCGATATAGTTCTCAAATATGCAAGAGTCCGTCGAGATCTTTAATTTTATATATTTTGAGATCTTTAATTTGATATATTATTGAATCTTTAATTTAATATATTATAGGACTCCTAATTTTTCTTGATTTAAAATTACGTCATTTGAAATTTACGGTTGGGACTAATTGTAATCAGACCCCATATATAAAATGGTCAAAAAAGAGAGAATATTTTCATTTGTGCTTCACTTTATTTTAATTCTCAATATATTGTTTTAATATACTTTTTAAGTGTAATAAATATTATGTTTCGCAAGTCCTAAAACCTTTCCGAACACCTCACAATAATAATAATAATAATAATAATAATAACAACAAGTTTGGAGGAGTATATCAGAAGGGTGTCTAATACCAAATGACTATCTTGAATCATAAATTTGGAGGAGCATTACTTTTTAGTTCTCCAGTAAACACTGACGAATGTTAAGGTTTTTGGTATCAACACAACTACAACACACTCCTATATGTTAAATAGAGGTTTTTTGTTCTTTTACACACCTGCATCCAAATCTTGCTGCTTTCACCCCAGCTACCACTCTCTCAAGCTTGCTAATACGAGATTCAATTTCGAACTCTGCTAATTCATTTGCAAAAGAATAGCCCTCTTCTTCATGCTTGAAGAAGACAACATTCTGAATTGGACTCTCAGCTTTAGTCTCATGACCATTTGCTATTTCACTAGCTGTTTCTGATTTTGTTACTACAACTTCACTCTGCAGCCTATTCATTTCCATTTGTTTGGCCAACATTTCCATCCTTCCAAGAGCTCCATTACCTCCAGTTAAAGTTGACAAATCGCGATATTTTTCCACCTTATTGTCCACAGTGCTAGGCTTGTTAAAAGTTCCTAACATTCCTTTTCCCCAATTACATTTTGGATGAAAACCAGGAGGAAAGTCAGCGTCATTGCCTGCTCTAATTCCATTTGATCTTTGTGAAAATTTATCCGATCTTCTTGAACTTCTTTTTCCCCGGACAACACCTTTAACTGCACGCTGTGGATCTAACACCGACTTCTTCCACCATTCCAGGTATCGTGTAGTAACATCCGACTCAAAAAGCCTAGATGGAACATAAAATTTTGCGTCAATTAACGGTCTTGTGTAATTTTTCCAGGCAATTTCTGCATTCCCATTGGAATGATGAATCCATTCAGGCAGATCTTGATCCATCCCAAATTGCATAGCAACTCTATGTGGTAAATAGGACTCAATGCTGTCCATCCCAACTAGCTCACTTACCCTCAAGCATCTAGCAAAGGACTCTAATTCTTCATCAAAATCCTTACTAGAAAACAATACCCATTGTTCCTTTTCTTTATAAAACTTTGGGACTAACCAATTGTCCACAGCAATGGCATAAGGCCTCCAAAGATAACTCTCCCCACAAGAGTCTAAAACTAATCTCACATTTTCAATATTTAACCCTTTAACACCATCCCATCGAGCCAATCTCGGTTCGCCTAAATCGATGAATTTGGGTTTTGGCCGCAATGGTGGCAATCTCTCCCAAGCCCAAACTTGAACAAACTGCATTGGGGACCAAAGACTAAGGGCTAAATAGTTGTCTTCATCATTCTTATCACCCTTCAATTTAGCAGAGGCCATAAGGGTTTCTCTCAACAAGCCTAAATCCCTATATAGGCTTGCAAGAACAGTTGGAGCAAGCGCAATCCGGGTTCCTCTAGCAAGATAAATGGCAATTGAAAATACATTTTTATTAATAGTATCAAACACATTTCCAGGAAAAACAAACCTTGACAACCAAAGGGAAAGAAAAGCTTCATGCTCTAATTCCCCATCACTTTCCATAAAGTAATTTAACCAAACACAATGCTTAGCCTTTTGAGATTTCAATTTAATAATAAACTTTCTGGCTTTATCCAGATTCTCTTCAATTTCAACCATTTCTTGCTTTTCAAGAGGGATTAAAACAGAGTTACCCAAAACAGAAAACCCCCCCAAAACCATCATATCTTCCAATGTAATAGTTGATTCCCCCCATGGAAATACAAAACTATTTGTTTCTGAACTCCATCTCTCTGCCATCCCAAAAACCAACTCATTATTTCTTCTAATTTTGCAAGTAGAAGCCATAATAGCTTCATAAATCCCAGCTTCTTTCCATACAAATTGATATGTGGGGTGTAATTTTTCAACCCATTTTTTCCATTTCCTTGGTGGGTTTCTCCAGCCATTGAATGAGACCTTCAACGGCCACACGGATCCAGAGGAGAGAGAAAGTAAAGGGAGCTTCAAGATTGGTTCATCAATGGAGTTGGCAATGGGTTTTAGAATATGGGCTGTTCTTAAAGTTGGGGTTCCTCCAATGGGGGATAGCATGATATCTCGTCTCTCTTCAAATATGCTGTCATTTGGGGGTTTTGCCATGGCTAAAGAGTTCAAAAGCTCTGAAAACGGACTAAAAGCAAAAAAATACTTTGTGGCTTTTACATATAGTAGTTCAGAAGTTCTGAAAATGGACTAAAAGAGAAGATATTTTTGTTGGTTTTACATGAAGTTCTATATTTTGATAGAAAAAGGCATTTGAGAACAAGGGTCATGCCCTTTTCGCAAGAAAACTTCTGACAGGCAGGGGAATTTTGTTCAGAAAACTTATTCTCATTAGGTGACAAGTAAATGAGAATGTATTCTCTGTTTCTTTCAGCAGGACCGTTTTGAAGATCAGTACTAGTATTATTTGTCATTAAGTGGGCCAAGGTACAGAGAGTGTTTATATAGTGGCCTGGTACAAGTTGGGAGAATAACGTTTGTGTGGATGTTTATCTACGCGAGGGATTTACGTTAAAAGGTTTGTAACATCAATTACATGTGAGCTACTTTGGGGATTAAAGGTTTTTTTGGTGGACTTTGGCTCCGCAATATACTTTTTTTCTTCAAAAAAAAAAAAAATCATCAACTCAGATATTTAATAGTATTACCTTTATTAGCAATGATCCAAGTGATCCAAATATTACTCTCTCCTATTTAGATTAAATGTCTTTTTAGGGAGTTTAATTTTATTCTATATAAGTGTTGTTTTAGAATTTCAATGCAATATTGTACTCCCTCCTATTCAGATTAAAAGTCTTTTTAGGGAGTTTAATTTTATTCTATATAAGTGTTATTTTGGAATTTCTATGCAATATTGTACTATTTTTTCCTAATTTACCCATCTATTTAATATGTTTAGTAAATGCAATTCCATGAACCATTTTACAAGATATACAACCAAAGTTCCAATAACTCATTAATTGTCTTCATCTTTGACCATTACCTTTTTTATTCATTTAAATAGGTTGATGCATGTAGAAGGCGAACATAAACACAAAAAGAAAATGGACAACCAAAACCTCTCCATCCCACTTCTAACTCTACACTGCACCAAGTTGGGAAACAAGAAAATGCTCCACCAAATTCTGCAGCAAGTTCCAAACGTGACTTTGATTTGAACAAGTTTTATTATGATGAGGGAGAACTTCATGCCAACAAAGAGGTTCAGCAAGGGATACCGGAAATGCTGATTATTCTTCCCAAGCATTTTTAGATTTGCAGTTGGAGAGAAGAAACTCTAGAAGAATTGTTTTGTCATCTTGGTTGTTAGGGAATTACTATGGGATATGTTTCATTTAAAAGATGATTTTTTTTCTTCACTTTTGTTGTTTGTTCCATTGATGTGAAAATTCTGTTTTGAAGGAAGTACTCATTTGTTTGCCGGCACCGAAAAAATATGACATAACAATTGCTAATGACATAACATGACAAACATCTTAAAAACAGAGCTCGATAATAGAGCTCGATAATGGAGTAGTAGGCAAGTAAAATTCAAAATCAAAGCAGAGAAAAGAATTGTTAAGATGTTCTTTGAGTTCATAACATTTTGCACTAAAGTAGGATCACAAGTTATTTGTGTAGGGAGGCGACCTTCTCTTTCCAATCGCCTTTTCTTCAAGTGTGGGATCTTATACTTGTTGGATCCTCCAATTTTCATGATTTCTTGCATGCACAATTGTAGAGTCAAAAAAATACGGTTCACCTTTCTCGGACAATATTCATCAAAGCACTTCTCAACAGCATGAATAAGCTCTTCAATAGTTTTTGGACACACCTTATATTGCAACGATTGAATGACATTGAAAAGCCAAGATCTAGGATATTTAAATCTGGAGAGTTCGCCAGTTGACATAACAATTGAATGTCAAAACCATTTTCTGAAGCTGCTACTTGAAATTCTTCATCCCTTGGATCAACATGTGTCCTTGCATTATCTTGTTGAATGAAAATGGTGTTTCTTGAATCCTCTCCTGGCCACATTTCATGAATCGTTGGTATAACTTTCTCAATCAAAAAAGATTTTATGTTCTCTCTCTTAACTGAGGTAATTGGTTTTATCTCTAAAGTCCCAACTTCTCTATTTCTACTTCTTCGCTTGGGTTGCTTGCATAATATGAAAGGGAAAAATTCATATTTTCCAGAAAATACTTCCTTTCCTTCATCGTCAAATCTTGGGATTTGAGCCATTGCGACCAAAAAACATAACTTTTCCAATGTAGTTCTTACTTTCGACATGTCTTATGAAAGGATCTTCTTCCATGGGATGTAGATAATAAGTTTGATCTTTTTTGGTCATATAGAACCATTTCTCATCGATATGCAAAATATTGTACATATCAATAAATTTTGGTTCATGAGGCAAACTATTTCGGTCTAGCATAGAGATGCAAAATTTCAATCGAATTTGTCATATTTTCTTCCTTTAGATGTGGTTTAATGGCATTAGAGTGGCGTCGAAGGAGACCTCGCTGCATATGCCTAAATAACGTTGAATAACTTACCCCCAAAGCTTCGGCAAGTGACATCAAAGTTGTTCGTCGATGTAAGGGAATATCAGGAACTCGACTAAGGTCAATTTGAACTCTTTTTCGACCACAATTGCCTTTTCTCTTATTGGAGACATCAACGTCTTGTCCATTAGGATTGTCTTTAGCTCGTTTCCAAATCCAATGAACAGTGTGTATAGGTATCGAGAGTAAAGCAGCAACCTCTGTGGTTGTAGTTTTTTTCAGCTTCTCATTGACACTTCTTTTCAATAAAGCATTATAAATTGCCCATCTTTTTCCATTTGATAGGTTTTTCTTTGATTTTGTTACACTTTCTTCTTCTTGACATAGCTCAATATTTTCTGCATGTTAGAAAGATTATGATTCTGAGATAATGAAGTGTAGTGCACACAAAATGAAAAAGTATTACTGGCGAGTCATAGTCTTCATTTGGAAACATATTTAAATCCAATGACAATTGTTTCTCATTGTTTATATTGAAAGCCATGAATGGATGTAGAATGACAATTGCTTAGTTTCATATCTATATATAGACATTACGGGATATGAAAAATTGTTTTGGCTCTATTGCAAAATTTTAAATTTTACTCCATTAAAAAATTTTGTTTATTGGAAATTTTATGTTTTGGCTCCATTGCAAAATTAAAATTTTTAGTTTTGGCTCTTCAGTTGGCTCCAATTCTGACACTTATTTTTTCTTTGAAGGTAAAAGATCAATTAAACACTTATTTTTTGCAAAGACTTAGTTTTGGCTCTTTAGTTTTGGAGTAATTGATTTACATTGGGAGATGAGGAAGGAACGTTGATGAAGGAATGTAATAATGGGGAGAATAATGGAGATGATTAAAAGGAAATAACTATATAGAGAATGAGAAGAGACAATTGTGGAGAGAGAAATAATTAATTAGGGACACAAAAGACATTTTGTGTTATTTCTTAATAAGTGTGCTAAACTCTAAAAAGACATTTAACCTGAATAGGAGGGAGTAATAGATAATGTATAACAAGGTAAAATTCCGATAATCATGATTTGTTTGCAAAAACACATAATTGGAATAGAACTATTTATCTTAATTTAATAATATTTTGAACTATTTAATCATTTGAAGAGGGATTATTAGTCCCTTAATATGGGACTATTAGTCCCATAAAGCTATTTGATAGCTTAAAATGATGGGACTATTAATCCCACATTTATCATTGAATTTTATAGTCCATTATAAATAGCCTTAGATATATAGCCTTAAAAATGACAAAAAAAATAATAGTTCATTGCACTGTTTAAAGGATTAGGGGTGAGCAATTCAGTTATATTCTAACCGAACAGCTTATTCGGATATAACCGAATACTGAAATCTTCTAAATTTTACTATCCGAATAATTAACCGAACTGAGAAATAACTGAATTACCTCTTGTCATCATTCACTTCTTCTTCGGATAAACTCGTTACAGAATCAGAACTATTCTGTCCATTTTGTGTATCATTATTGGGGCTTTGCCAACTTTTATGCAGTTGATGGCCATCATATATAGCTTTCTCTATTCTAGTGGATGTAACGTCCTGCTTCTTTTCTCCTGCAGTGTCCCTCAGATTGTTTTGCTTGTATATGGCCTCAGTGGTATCCTTGGACCTGTGATGCCCCCAAATCCGCATTACCCAACCCCAGGAACAAATAAAAGACTTATGCTACAACTGCAAAAAACCTGGCCATTTCATTGCAAACTACAATAAGCCTCTCAGAGAAGAAATCAAGAAAAGATCAAATTCAAAGAAAGAATTCAAAGGCAACAAGAGGCTTCAGAAGAAAGAAAAAGGTCTTGTGGCCGGAGGATCGTGGAGTGACTCAGACAATGACTCAACTCCCGAATCTGGAGATGATGAAGATCCTCAAATGACAAATCTTTGTCTGATGGCCAAACATGCAAAGGATAAGAAGAGCTCTGACATACTTGAAGTAAGTATAAATGAGGTATTTGACTTTAACTCTCCTGATATAGACATTGATGATTTTAAAACTGCTCTACATGTCATAACATCTGATCTGCATCAATACATGAAATGGTTCAGAGTTCTGTCCAAAGATTATTCTCTTCTTCAAAAAGAGAAAGAGAAAGTTCAGGAAGAACTGGAAACAGCTCTTCTAAGTACTAACTCTCTCTCCAAATTTGAAGTTGAGAATAAATTCTTAAAACAGACTAATGAACTTAATGCACAAAGAGAGTCAAGTCTGACCTCTAAAATTGAGGAACTACAAAGGACAATCTTTGCATAGAATAAATCCTCTTCTTCCATGGAATCCCTGATCTCCAGTCAGAGAAGTGCATCAGATAAAACAGGTTTAGGTTTTGGGGAACCCACCTCAAAACCGTATGTGGAAAAGATAAAGGAAACTAGCTCTAGTAATGTTTCAAGTAGAAGCATTACATTTGTGAAATCCTCATAGAAGAAAGAACCAGTCCAACCCTCCTCTTATCCAACATATGTTCCAAGGAATAAAGGATCTCATGCTGGCCTAGGTTTCAGAAGAGAGAAGAGTAACCCAATCTCTATTCTCCAACCTCGAAGGGTCGTAGAGTCGAGTAAAATTGACTCCATGAACCAACTAGGAAGGAACAGTAGAGTTAAGCCTCACTCTTCACGAATTATGAAACATAAGGACACATGGAAAAAGGAAAATAAATATAAAGGAAGGATTGCTGGAAAACCACATAAGTCCAAATGGAGGAAGAATCTACACACACACATAAACATGTATCATATTAGATGCTTTGTATGTAATAAGACTGGTCATAAGGATGCAATATGCTACCATAACCCTATGCATATGAAATCCAAAATTAAGCAAATTTGGGTTCCCAAGGGTACTAACGAAGTAGGACCCATGCAAGTATGGGTACCAAAATGATAGTTTTATCTTACCACAAGAACCAAGCTCCACGATCACAACCTGGTATCTGGATAGTGGATGCTCAAGGCACATGACAGGGAACAAAGCGCTTCTGTCTAACTTCGTAGAAAAGTAGGGTCCAACAGTCATCTTCAAAGATAATGGCTCTGGCAAGACAAGAGGATATGACTCAGGTGGGAATGGAGAAGTGTCCTTCAGTAAAGTGGCATATGTGGAAGGTTTACGACACAATCTTCTAAGCATAAGCCAACTTTGTGACAAGGGTCGTCAAGTCATTTTCCTCAACAATCAATATCTAGTCAGAGATCTAAAGACATCCTCTATAAAACTGACTGGAACAAGAGAAGGCAATGTCTATAATATCAATCTTGATCAACTAAGCTCAGACGAGACGATATGCTTTTTGGCTAAAACATCTGAAGAAATGAGCTGGTTATGGCATAGAAGATTGTCTCATCTCTATGACGCCCCCGAATCCGGGTCCTCTGACCCCGGTTCAGTTATCACAATAAAATACAAACATCCACCTCTAAACAACATACGATAGCTAAAATGCGGAATATAATAAACGTACACCGTTCATTCAAAGGGTGTTACTAATCCCAAGATACGATAACCTTAATATCATCTTAGAAACATACCCTAAAATAAACATTAGGGTTCATATTACATAATAGTAATTTAAACTAGATATAAGGTAAAGTCTGCTCCTTGCTACTATTCTACATCTTTCATTTACCATTGTCCTTCCCTGAGGTATCGGGCTTAGCTGCAATATATTCATGATATAACAAGGATGAGCAACAAGTTTGCTTAACAAGTTTAAATACAACAATAAGGATATATCATGATGAATGGAAAAATATCTGGCAATGGATTCAACAATATGAATATCTGAAGGATTCAACAATATAAATATCATAAGCAAAGATAATGATTGCTTTTAGAATAACTGCTAGTCAAATAGACTTTGAACTATAACACTTCAATGGAATCAATAGCTAATTGACCCTTTGGTTACTGACTACAGAATAAGTACTTGAGGGGATCAGCCTCTCGTATAATATGTATATGCATAACATTTAAATATGCTCTATATATCTTAAATTAGATACATGGGGTACTCCCTTATCATAAAAGGGGTGTTCTTTCAGTCTAAGAATCCTTACCATAAATTGGTTTGGACAACTTTTATAAAACTTCATACGCTTGTCTGACCGAACAAAGGTTCAGACTCTATCTAGCACAGTTCAAGAATTATTGAACTTTAAGTGATGTACACGTCCAAGACTGTACAAACTCGAGTCCACTAAGTACGAATATCAATAATATCGGCGTGGGATAATTGTAAAGTAATTAAACCACTCAATAACATGCTTGGAAATAAGATTCTAGCTTAAATGAATAACTTTTAATTCAACAATAACCTGCTCAATACAATATGAGAAGGATATGAAACATTCACAAACTCAAAGTTATGTCAGTTAGGAAACTTGCTCACTAATAATTGGAATAAGTTTAGGGAAACTTGCAACACAATACAATAGTGTTCAGATACTTACTCATGTAAAAGAGTAAGAATTAAGGAACTTGCACAATCAAAAAGTGAAGTTCACAGAAACTTCCTCAATATAAATTTGAGTAAGGTTAAGGAAACTTGCATTCAACATACGAATCACATAAAATTCAAGAACTTGCACAAAATCCAAAGTTTGTGTAAGTTAGAAAACTTGCCTATTTGCTCAGCTACAATATAATACTAACTTTAACTAACTTGCGTTGAAACGACCTAACATTAACGAGTCGATCTTTCAATTAGTATGTGTAAACTATTATGAGTCTATACTTAAAATAATCAAGTCATCACATAACATGCTTCTTAACACATCACAAAGTATATTGGTTATACATTATAAAGTAAAGTAATCATATAAGCATGCCTTGAAACTTCAAGCCAAAAACAGATCCTAATTGTATTTGCGAGGATGGTGCATTCACGCTTGGTCTAAAGGCTTAGGGAATGGCTTGTTGCCATCCCCTGGCTGCACGAGGGGTTGAGCTTCTGCTCTCCTAACTTCATTCCAACTCTAACATACTAATCACACATACATTTCAACATACATACATGCTAGAGTTTCACATATAACATTTGACCATACTTGAATTCATTATTTCAAGTTTAACTTACAAGTTATATGTCATTAAAACGTAAAAAAAAAGACTCATGTAATCATCATGCTTTGTAACTTGGTTTTACAATACTTAGTAGTCATGCTTGTATATAGACAACACATGTATACTTTACTCACATAGTTCATATTTTAAAAATTTCCTTTTTATGACTATGTGTGAAATAAGTGAAAACCATACATTAACCAAATGATGTTCATGCCAATATGTCTATAGGCATAATGAGTCCTAATATACATGCTCAAATGGTCAGAACTTACAAGATAAAAGCATTGGTCAAGTTCACTTTGAAAAGTCCTAAATTTCTTATCTTAGAACTAGTCTTAACTGTCAATCATGTATGCTAGTGTGTTTAATCACTTTAGTCTTGCATTTCATGTCAATATAAACCATATTATCATGTTTATAAGGTCAGAATGCTCACATGATTTATTCGTGACAAAGTTCACCTTTAAAGCTACAATTTCATTTCAAGATCACAAGTATTGTGTCAATCATTGCTATACTTGTTCATCCTATATGCATGTGCTTACATGTGCATTTTAAAAAAGTTTACAAGCTTGTTGTACCATGTACTAATAAGTTAGCATGAGCAAACCTGAGCAGAAAATATCGAGGTAGTGTGAGGTTCGCTCAACCATTGTACCATTTACCCCTAGTACAATTAGGTAGCATTGCTACATGCCAGAAAATAAGCTGAGTTTGGAGTTACGGTAGCATTACGCTGCACCCTAGTACAAAATAGGCGCAATTGCAATGCCATGCTACATATCAAAGACAATAACTTGCTCTGTTCTGTAGAGCATCAAACACCTTGATTCATTTCAGTTTAATCATGCTACAAGCTACCATTAAAGGGTTCAAACATGTAAACATACTTCATAAACATATCATGGCATGTTAGTTCATATTGATTAACAAAGAATTTCAAGAAATTCCAAGAATTGACAAAAAACCCAACTAAGAACATAAGTAAAGTTTATACCTCCTTAAGCTTGGATTGGATTCCTTACACACTTAGTATGCTCCCAAAATTCCTCAGCAACTTAGAACTTCCAATATAGACTTAGCAAACAACAAAAAAACTGAATTTGAAGCTTGTATATATAGAAGAAACTTGGACTAGATAATCACATTGCACCAAGGTTGAGTTTATGGTGAAAAGGAAGAACACATTGGTTACTAAGGAGTGGTTCACCAACTGATTTCTAGCCATCCTCCCTACACAACTCTAGCCTTTTTGGAAAACACATAAGTTAGTTCCAAGTCACTATTCATGTACTATGTGCCACTCAATTTGGGACAAAAATCTCAGCACTTGCAAATAATGAAATGTAATAATTGGCTTATACCCTATATACACATAATATAAACTTTGGTTATAAAATATGTCTACACAATTTATTTCATATAACATAGGGTATAATGATTTAAAGAGTATACAATGTATTTCCCAATTACAAGGTATCAAGTAGTGCACATACATATAATTCATGTACATTTTAATTACCATATTTATTATTATCATAATAACTTAATGAAATCATTATTAATTTAACAATTGATATTATTATATGTCGATAGAGTATACATGAATGTTTACCCACACACTTCATATCATATAACAATATTATTATGCAACTCACATGAATGCAAATAATTCTTACTATATAGTCTATATATATATATATATAGAGAGAGAGAGAGAGACATATTAATGTGCCACCTTGTACTATATAAAATATTTAGTTAACTACCTATAATAAAGGTTTACTACATTGAATGTTTGCACAAATTAATCAAGTAAATATATAACACATTATATTTATTAATCTCTTACTCATTAATTATTATTTATTCATAATAATTATTAATTAACACATTATCAATTAATTACTCAAAATTATAATTAATCAATATGTTCAACTCTTGCTACTATAGTCAAATAAATTGAATATTTAATTATTAATAATACTATCAATTCTTTGATATCACAGTCTTAGGGTTAGTCCACTAATTTAAATAACTATTAGTGACTCCCTTTAATCAATTCATAAATTCACATAACCACATAAGGTTTAAATAGACTCACAAAATTAACTCATTAAAATTAAATCACATATTTAATTAATAAGGAGTTTCAAATTCGTGGACGTTACAATCTCAACTTCAAAAGCATGTCTAAACTAGCCTCCAAGGATCTAGTAGCAGGCTTACCCAAGTTTAGCTTTGTTAAAGAAAGGCCATGTAATGCCTGTTAGCTTGGAAAGCAGACTAGAAACTTATTTAAGAGCAAAACTGTCAACTCAATTGACAAACCTCTGCAGCTGGTTCATATGGATCTCTTTGGGCCAATTCCAACAACAAACCTTGGAGGGAAGAGATACTCACTAGTCGTAGTAGATGACTACACCAGATTCACTTGGGTGTTCTTTCTAAACTCAAAAGATAAAACTAGCTCCCAACTAATCAAAATGTTCAGACTAGTGATGAACGAGAAAGGGGAGAAAATTAAGGCTATAAGAAGTGATCATGGCAGAGAATTCGACTTTTCCGAGATGAACCAGTTCTGCACAGACAATGGCATCAGTCACAACTTCTCAGCTCCACAAACCCGTTAACAAAATAGAGTAGATGAGAGAAAGAACAGAACGTTAATAGGGGCTGGAAGAACTCTACTAGCAGCAGCCCATCTGCCTGAATACTTTTGGGCAGAAGTTGTAAACACTGCATGCTACACTCAGAACAGATCTCTTGTACACTCTACGTTAAAGAAGACTCCCTACGAACTATGGAGAAGAAGAAAGCCAAGTGTCAGCTACTTTCATATGTTTGGCTATGCATGCTATATACTCAACAATGGAAAATAGTATTTGACAAAGTTACAAACAAAGTTTGACGAAGGAATATTTCTAGGATATGCCACAGATAGTAAATCTTATAGAGTGTTCAACAAGAAGACACTAAGTGTTGAAGTCTCAATTCACATCATCTTTGATGAAACAGACTTGGACAAAACAAAGTCTCAAGACACTACGAACGATAATTCAGACACTACAAACGAGGTCGTCGAGCTCAACACTACGATCGTAGTTCCAAAAAATGAAATCGTCGAGCAAGAAGAGGGGATCGTAGAGAGAACTACGCAAGACAACGAACATCAAGAAGCTGAAATTTATCTTGAAGGTCTCAGACAAGAAGGCATCAGGACAGATGTTCCAATACGAAATAGATAGGACAAATGTGATGTCCCCAAATTTGGGTCCCAAGAACCTAGGACTTGGTACGTTACGATACTTCATCATCATACATATTCTATCATCTAATGTGGAACATATAAACATGTATTGTTTATTTTACATAATTCTATAACATTTTCCTAGGTTTATTAACCTTAACTGAATACATACCTTCAAAATTACAAAGGTTTACAATAAGATAACTAAATAGTTATCCTTATAATAATCTATTACTGTATTTTGCTTTTGTCTATGTCATTCTTCAAGCCTTCGCCTTTATCTAAAATTTATTATCATGATATAGCAAGGGTGAGCAACTACTTTGCCCAACAAGTATAAATTCAATAAAGATATATCATGATTGAAAGAATAATAAGCTTTCAAGTTTTCAACAATTTAATAATTGTGAAAGAACATGAATCAAGATATCAATAATTGAATGACTGAATCAATAACGTTTAAAGTCAACAAGGACCAGGAATAACTTTATCTGAACCTTAGGGTAATGAAGGTGATCAGCCTTTTATACCTGATGAACATATGCAATATGCACTAAGTGCGAATCAATAATCAGGTTAGACGTGAATAATTATCAATAATCATTCAGTAACATGCTTGGTAATATAACTCGAGTTTGAGTTAAGGAAACTTGCCCGCATAGTCGATTACCGCTACGCAATTTAATTTATTCTCTTTATTGAAAAGACCTATCATGTATAAGATTGATCTTTCAATTAGCATATCATACCTTATTTCATAATATTATCTAACACTTAATCATATAGTCACATATTAGATAATCTTAACACCATATTCATTCACTTACTTGTAATCTCATCATCTTATATTAACTCGTCTAACCTTCACTCACAAAGTTAAGTATTAGACATTACACCATAGTCTTAGTATTAACATTATACTTTGATAATCTTTTCATCATGTCATAACTTACACTTATAAGTTTTCCCTTTTATATGTTATCTTAGTAAGCTAAATAACCTTTTAGTAAACTGAAATATCATTTCAGTAATCTGGATTACATTTCAGCATTCTAAAATTACTATTTCAGCAGACCACCAAATATTTTAAAGTAGATGAAACCATTTTGACAAATCAAAATCCAATTCAAAGACCACGAAATCTCATTTTAGTCTATTACAAGCATAATATAGTTCATTAAATACCAAATTCAACAATTATATTAAAAAATAACATAAATCTCTTATTTTAATCTCCTATCGAATATTATTAATTATGTAATAATATTTTACGCTAAGGTTATTAACTTTTTAATAACATTCCAGTCAAATACTACTAATAATATCTAAATCCAATATTATTAGCCATATAACAATAATTTAAGTCATTAATCACATTAATAAACAATTTAGTTCAATTGTTTTCCTTTCCTTAATTAACTCATTAAACATTCTAAAATGTCATAAACATCACAACACTTCACACCCGACCCAAAACTTCATCAAAAACCTGCATAAGCCATGTTCAAGGGTCTCAAGTCATAAATAGTATTTATCATATTTTTGGACATCATATATTTAATTAAATCCATTTATTCATTTATCATCATTTAGATAAAAAATACCAAATTAGTTCCAAAAATATTTTTTTTTCTGGGATTTGATAGAATATAGTTTCATATTAAACATATATTTTTCCCGGAATTTTTAAAATATATTTACTTTATTTAAATAGTCCATAATAGCCAAATATTCTCAGATTTTTCATAAATCGAGATTAACTCCAACAATTCTGAAATTTTTACAATATGTTCCTGTTATACACATGTACTTCCAGTAAACATTTTGTAATTTTTGGGCTTATACACAGAGAGTTATTTAGGTGGTTTCATAAAAATAACCCATCATCGTAAAATCTATAACTCTCAAACCGTAAGGCCAAAAATTCTCAAATTTTTACACAACCTTCACAACTTCTGATATTTACACTCCAAATCTTTCCAGAATTTTTAAATCACAAAAAGTGGACGAAAATGCCCTCGTTGCTGACTGTTACAAAATAGTACCTAAAAACAGGACTGTTTTCACAAAAATCCACACGACTTTTAGAAACGTGATTTTTGAGTTCTACCACTTGGGTTTACTATTTAACACATATATCTAGCACCTCTCTTCGCCGGATCGAGAAAAGAATGCATTGAACAAAAACAGTGGATTTTCAAAGCATCCAAAAATTAGGTTTCATAAACTAGAACAATTAATTTTTCTTTTCTTTTTGATTCAAACCAAATCAACACCCATTATGGGTAGATCCATACTTGAATCCAAGAAAACCACATAGATTATAGGGGTTTGAACTTCCAAATCAAAAACCCCCTTTTCATCAAATTACAAAAATAAAGAAAATAAAACTTAGGAAAAATATATTTATACCTTTCTTCTTTTTCCATGGAGGATTTTTCTCCTCCTTCTTTCTTCCTAGGGCTGCCGCCCCTTCCCCTTCTTCTATCCCTCTTCTCCCTTTCTTCTCTTTCTTCCTCTCGGCTTCTCTCTTTTTCTTTTTCCTTTTATCTTTCTCTCTCTTTCTTATCTCTTATCCTCTTATTTCTTATCTCTTTCACTTTCCTCTTCATTATCTTAATTAGCCAACCCGTCTCTTTTTCCTTCTTCCATTCGGCAAATGTGGCCTCTTTACAATCCATACATTTTATTTTAATTGCTTTATTAAATGCCCAAAATGTTCTCATTAATTTGAGTTTTAAAAAAAATTGGGCCACTCTCTTCACTCTTTTGGGCTTTTAAATAAATTCTTTGGGCTAATACTTTTATTATCATGCTTGCTTAAAAATTGAACTTGGGCTTCCCCATTAATTCAATTGGGTCATTTCTATATTTATTTTATACATGACCTCTTGGGCTAATTTAATAAATTAATTGCCCTAGAATTAATTTTATCTACAAGTCCCACACTAAAAATATAGTTGGGCTTGCTTAAATAATATAACTTCCTTAGTCCATTAAATTTAATTCGACTCTATTTAAATTATTGGGCTATGATATTATTATAGTCCAATACTTTTAATTCTATTTTACCCTAATAATATAATATGTTCCTGTTATACACATGTACTTCCAGTAAAAACTTTGTAATTTTTGGACTTATACACAGAGAGTTATTTGGGTGGTTTCATAAAAATAGCCCTTCACCGTAAAATCCATAACTCTCAAACCATATGGCTAAAAATTCTCAAATTTTTACACAACCTTCATAACTTCTGATATTAACACTCCAAAGTTTTCTAGAATTTTTAAATCACAAAAAGTGAACGAAAATGCCCCCTATTTATTTGGTTCAAAATAGTACCTAGAAAACGGGACTATTTTCACAAAAATCCACACCACAACTTTTAGAAACGTGATTTTTGAGTTCTACCACTTGGGTTTACTAGTCAACACATATATGTAGCACCTCTCTTCGACGGATCGAGAAAAGAATGCATAGATCAAAAAAAGTGGATTTTCAAAGCATCCAAAAATTAGGTTTCATAAACTAGAACAATTAATTTTTCTTTTCTTTTTGATTCAAACCAAATCAACACCCATTATGGGTAGATCCATACTTGAATCCAAGAAAAACACATAGATTATAGGGGTTTGAACTTCCAAATCAAAAATCCCATTTTCATCAAATTACAAAAATAAAGAAAATAAAGCTTAGGAAAAATATATTTATACCTTTCTTCTTCTTCTTCTTCTTCTTCAATGGAGGATTTTCTCCTCCTTCTTTCTTCCCTAGGGCTGCCGCCCCTTCCCCTTTTTCTATCCCTCTTCTCCCGTTCTTCTCTTTCTTCCTCTCGGCTTCTCTCTTTTTCTTTTCCTTTTCTCTTTCTCTCTCTTTCTTATCTCTTATCCTCTTATTTCCTATCTCTTTCTCTTTCCTCTTCCTTATCTTAATTATCCAACCCCTCTCTTTTTCCTTCTTCCATTCGGCACATGTGGCCTCTTCACAATCCATACATTTTATTTTAATTGCTTCATTAAATGCCCAAAATGTTCTCATTAATTTGGGTTTTAAAAAAAATTGGGCCACTCTCTTTACTCTTTTGGGCTTTTTAATAAATTCTTTGGGCTAATACTTTTATTATCATGCTTGCTTACAAAATTGAACTTGGGCTTCCCCATTAATTCAATTGGGTCATTTCTATATTTATTTTATACATGACTTCTTGGGCTAATTTAATAAACTAATTGCCCTAGAATTAATTTTATCTACAAGTCCCACACTAAAAATATAATTGGGCTTGTTTAAATAATATAACTTCCTTAGTCCATTAAATTTAATTGACTCTATTTAAATTATTGGGCTATGATATTATTATATTTCAATACTTTTAATTCTATTTACAGAATCATTTAATTAGGGTTCCACTACACCTTTGTAAACAAATTCCTTACTTATGCCTTTTTTAATTCCATAACCCAATTAGACTTGGGTATAAAATTAATTATTTGAGATATATAAAATAAATCTCTTAATGTCAATATATATATTTATATACTAATATTCTCCCATATTATAACCTCTCAAAGGTTATTTAATTATCACACCTAATATATATATTAGGTTACATAAACAATTCTTAATTCACTTTTATATACAAAATAAATGTATTCACATTATATAATGTATATTTATTTAAGCATACACATAATTCACATAAGCATAACATATTTCACTTCTCAAACTAATTTTGACTTTTATCCATAAAAAGTCAACTATTGACTTTGACCAAAAGTCAACCTTTACACATTTTGTGTTTACTGTCCATTCTGAATAAACTTGGCGTTAGGGCATGGCAGAAAGCAATCCGTGCTTCCAAATTCTATCTCTAACTCAAATTTTGAGTTTTAAATTACTCCCTTCATATTGCTAATCGTATTAACTAACGACTTTATACTTATTCAACTTCTTATTTGCCAGTTAAGGCCAACGTTCAAGCTATGTTAATTACTAACATAGTTTTATCTTGATCCTTATATCATTAACTTAATTCATTATTCCTCTTGCTAAAATATATATAGCAACTTACTAAGTGTGTGTATATATATATATATATATATATATATATATATATATATATATACTCATCTTCGTTTAACCTCATAGTTTTTTCTTCCTGTGAAATCTTATCTCCTTAATAAAATTTTCATATGTACTTATATAACATTTCTTAGACTATTCAGTTCACATTGAATTTACAAGTATCGTAATACCTTATTCTTGATATTCCTTCAAGTACATATTAATTCATTTCTAGGGTTTTGGAATTTTGTAACCCATATTTTCTCTATTCTCATTCGAATAGAAAACCATATAGGTTTTACTTCAAAATTTTAAATAAATCCTCAAATTATCTCCTAGGTTTTATTCTTTAACCTTTATTCTAATCATTGAAGATTTTATAAATTTTCGGGTTGTCACATTCACCCCTTCTCCAAGTATTTCATCCTCAAAATTTCAGTTTACTAATCACCACTCCTTTTATTCATCAAAACTAAGTTTTCAAATTAACCTTTACTTGATTTCATGCTCAATTTAATGAGTACATCTTACTTCCTACTATGAGGATCTCTACTACTATCACATTCTTCCATGACTTCAGTCTAAGGAGTTAAAACTTTTCAAATCATGCTGAGGGGTCATATAGACCATGAACACATAGTTTTAACGATATTTATATCATAAAACGAAGAAATTACTAGATATGTTTACAATCACAAAGAAGGTAAACTACCGTTGCTAGTAGTACTTTAGGTGTTTAACCTATTATACTCTTTTCGTCATGCATAACATTATCAATCATGTGTCTAGCAAATATTTACGCTTACTAGATTGGATTATTTTATCCAATCAACATAGTTCACCTCGGTCTTATCATAGGATTAGAACCAAAATAATTTGGTTCGGGATAATTCTCAAAAATACTTTGAATTTTTTTTAATAAACATTTGTCTATTTGGATCAAATAGCTTTAGACTTATACCAATAATTCAATTTCAATCAAGACACGTATACATCCAAATTTAATTGGCACTTAACTTTTCTTTAAAATTCTAAAATCATTTTATGGCGTCATGATACCATACTTTATATTTCTGATCTGGTTTGAAGATTTCGTCATTGTGTGTCTTTTCATACTACATCATCATTCCATAGTGGGTTTGACGATCTTTAGATCACATCCCACACTAAAGTAATTTCTGTATTGATAACTCCATCATTTTTATCATTCTGCATCAGGTTCCATGATACATTGATGATATATAAAATATATTTTGACATCTCAAATCATTTTTGTCTAGCCAAAATAAATTAGCATAGACTCTTCTTTAAACAACTCAAAATTATCGAAAATCATTTTTGATGCTATCATGTCGCAACTAGTAACGATGTGTCAGTGTCCCGAACTTCACAAATACACACTTGTCACCATGTTTTGCTGATAATAAAATTCATTTTATTTCAAAAGGCACATTAGTGCGAATTTAGCTTGATGTCAAAAACATCGAAGTCTAGCATAGCTAGAAGATTTGGAATACCTATGCTTCCACCATCAACTTCACTTTCTTTTATGATTCATTGCTTAATAAATCTATCTATTTCTATAATCCTCAATTCTCCATTCATAACTTTTCTATACTCTAGTATAGTTCGCCAAACTTACTACACATTATGAGTTCAGTAACTTGCCATAATAATATGAGTTTAAGAACTTATCCTAGTCAGACCATAGGCGTCCATTCGCTGAGGGTTTCAAAACATACCATACGATTATGAGTCATGAACTTACCATAAGTATGAGTTTTAAGAACTCGCAACTAACCTTATATTCTCTACCTATTCGTTATACACATGAGAAAATAATCACCTTCTCAACATGTTATATAGAAAACAGTGCGACATTACGTTCCAATGATTATCAATGTAAGAAACTAAGTGGTTGTCAAACCAAACTCGACCACTAATCAATATAGGAAGCTAAACAGACAATTCCCCGCCCATACAAATAATTGGTCAACCAAACCACTATATCGACCAGGAAGCTAAATGATTCTAAAACCAAGTACAAATTCCCCGCCCATATAAGGAATCATACAACTCAGCTGCTGACATGAGTCCTCGATTGAAAACCCACATAATCTTAACTTTCTCTTTTTTTAATACGAATTTTCTTTAATCCATATCTTAACATTTACCACTCTTTTCTGAGTTTACATCGTACCATTTCATAGTACCTTCTCTTTATAGCGTCAAGCTATATCATTCTAATCACTTAACATATCATATGTTATTCAATAATTTAACCTGATCACGTCGTGATCTTATTTTGAAATCATTTCTCCTTATACTTACGATCGTTTTATACTACGATCTTCTTATTCTTCTCTTTAATCATATTATATTATGATTTTATTTACACTTTTTATCTTATAGACATCGTCTATTTATTATCACTTTTCATCTCTATTACTGGAGTCAGGTAACTCTGAATTCTTATCCTTATAGCCCTTTAAGATTCTTCTTTGAATCTTCTTCTTTACTTAATAATGAATTTCCTAAATTCATTTCTTATCACTTAAACTCGAACACAGTTTATTGCTTATCATCTCCGTGGTTATAGCCTAAGGTACCCCTACCTAACGTTTATAACCTATAGCTTTGATACCAACTATGACATCCATAAATCTGGGTCCCAAGAACCTCGAACTTGGTACGTTACGATACTTCATCATTATACATATTCTATCATCTAATGCGGAACAAATAAACATAAATTGTTTATTTTACATAATTCTATAACATTTTCCCAAGTTTATTAACCTTAACTGAATACATACCTTCAAAATTACAAAGGTTTACAATATGATAACTAAATAGTTATCCTTATAACAATCTATTACTGTATTTTGCTTTTGTCTATGTCATTCTTCAAGCCTTCGCCTTTATCTGAAATTTATTATCATGATATAGCAAGGGTGAGCAACTACTTTGCCCAACAAGTTTAAATTCAATAAAGATATATCATGATTGAAAGAATAATAAGCTTTCAAGTTTTCAATAATTTAATAATTGTGAAGGAACATGAATCAAGATATCAATAATTGAATGACTGAATCAATAACGTTTAAAGTCAACAAGGACCAGGAATAACTTTATCTGAACCATAGGGTAATGAAGGTGATCAGCCTTTCATACTTGATGAACATATGCAACATGCACTAAGTGCGAATCAATAATCAGGTTAGACGTGAATAATTATCAATAATCATTCACTAACATGCTTGGTAATATAACTCGAGTTTGAGTTAAGGAAACTTGCTTGCATAGTCAATTATCGCTACGCAATTTAATTTATTCTCTTTATTGAAAAGACCTATCATGTATAAGATTGATCTTTCAATTAGAATATCATACCTTATTTCATTATATTATCTAACACTTAATCATATAGTCACATATTAGATAATCTTAACACCATATTCATTCACTTACTTATAATCTCATCATCTTATATTAACTTGTCTAACCTTCACTCACAAAGTTAAGTATTAGACATTACACCATAGTCTTAGTATTAACATTATACTTTGATAATCTTTTCATCATGTCATAACTTATACTTATAAGTTTTCCCTTTTATATGTTATCTTAGTAAGCAAAATAACCTTTCAGTAAACTGAAATATCATTTCAGTATACCGGATTACATTTTAGCATCCTGAAATTACTATTTCAGCAGACCACCAAATATTTCAGCAGACTGAAACCATTTCAGCAAATCAAAAATCCAATTCAGCACCCTGAAATCTCATTTTAGTCTATTACAAGCATAATATAGTTCATTGAATACCAAATTCAACAATTATATTGAAAAATAACATAAATGTCTTATTTTAATCTCCCGTCGAATATTATTAATTATGTAATAATATTTTACGCTAAGGTTATTAACCTTTTAATAACATTCCAGTCAAATACTACTAATAATATCTAAATCTAATATTATTAGCCATATAACAATAATTTAAGTCATTAATCACATTAATACACAATTTAGTTCAATTGTTTTCCTTTCCTTAATTAACTCATTAAACATTCTAAAATGCCATAAACATCACAACACTTCACACCCGATCCAAAACTTCATCAAAAACCTGCATAAGCCATGCTCAAGGGTCTCAAGTCATAAATCGTATTTTTCATATTTTTGGACATCATATATTTAATTAAATCCATTTATCCATTTATCATCATTTAGATTAAAAATACCAAATCAGTTCCAAAAATATTTCTTTTCAGGGATTTGACAGAATATAGTTTCATATTGAACATATATTTTTCCCGGAATTTTTAAAATATATTTACTATATTTAAATAGTCCATAATAGCCAAATATTCTAGATTTTTCATAAATCGAGATTAACTCCAACAATTCTAAAATTTTTACAGTATGTTCCTGTTATACACATGTACTTCCAGTAAAAACTTTGTAATTTTTGGACTTATACACAGAGAGTTATTTGGGTGGTTTCATAAAAATAGCCCTTCACCGTAAAATCCATAACTCTCAAACCATATGGCTAAAAATTCTCAAATTTTTACACAACCTTCATAACTTCTGATATTAACACTCCAAAGTTTTCTAGAATTTTTAAATCACAAAAAGTGAACGAAAATGCCCCTGCTGCTGACTGGTTCAAAATAGTACCTAGAAAACGGGACTATTTTCACAAAAATCCACACCACAACTTTTAGAAACGTGATTTTTGAGTTCTACCACTTGGGTTTACTAGTCAACACATATATGTAGCACCTCTCTTCGACGGATCGAGAAAAGAATGCATAGATCAAAAAAAGTGGATTTTCAAAGCATCCAAAAATTAGGTTTCATAAACTAGAACAATTAATTTTTCTTTTCTTTTTGATTCAAACCAAATCAACACCCATTATGGGTAGATCCATACTTGAATCCAAGAAAAACACATAGATTATAGGGGTTTGAACTTCCAAATCAAAAATCCCATTTTCATCAAATTACAAAATAAAGAAAATAAAGCTTAGGAAAAATATATTTATACCTTTCTTCTTCTTCTTCTTCTTCTTCAATGGAGGATTTTCTCCTCCTTCTTTCTTTTCCCTAAATTTGGCAGCCCTTCCCCTTTTTCTATCCCTCTTCTCCTTCTTCTTCTTTCTTCCTCTAAAGCTTCTCTCTCTTTTCTTTCCTTTTCTCTTTCTCTCTCTTTCTTATCTCTTATCCTCTTATTTCCTATCTCTTTCTCTTTCCTCTTCCTTATCTTAATTATCCAACCCCTCTCTTTTTCCTTCTTCCATTCGGCACATGTGGCCTCTTCACAATCCATACATTTTATTTTAATTGCTTCATTAAATGCCCAAAATGTTCTCATTAATTTGGGTTTTAAAAAAAATTGGGCCACTCTCTTTACTCTTTTGGGCTTTTTAATAAATTCTTTGGGCTAATACTTTTATTATCATGCTTGCTTACAAAATTGAACTTGGGCTTCCCCATTAATTCAATTGGGTCATTTCTATATTTATTTTATACATGACTTCTTGGGCTAATTTAATAAACTAATTGCCCTAGAATTAATTTTATCTACAAGTCCCACACTAAAAATATAATTGGGCTTGTTTAAATAATATAACTTCCTTAGTCCATTAAATTTAATTCGACTCTATTTAAATTATTGGGCTATGATATTATTATATTTCAATACTTTTAATTCTATTTTACCCGAATCATTTAATTAGGGTTCCACTACACCTTTGTAAACAAATTCCTTACTTATGCCTTTTTAATTCCATAACCCAATTAGACTTGGGTATAAAATTAATTATTTGAGATATATAAAATAAATCTCTTAATGTCAATATATATATTTATATACTAATATTCTCCCATATTATAACCTCTCAGGTTATTTAATTATCACACCTAATATATATATTAGGTTACATAACTTAATTCTTAATTCACTTTTATATACAAAATAAATGTATTCACATTATATAATGTATATTTATTTAAGCATACACATAATTCACATAATCATAACATATTTCACTTCTCACACTAATTTTGACTTTTCTTCATAAAAAGTCAACTATTGACTTTGACCAAAAGTCAACCTTTACACATTTTGTGTTTACTGTCCATTCTGAATAAACTTGACGTTCCGGACGCAACCGAGCAATCCGTGCTTCCAAATTCTATCTCTAACTCAAATTTTGAGTTTTAAATTACTCCCTTCATATTGCTAATCGTATTAACTAACGACTTTATACTTATTCAAATTCTTATTTGCCAGTCAAGGCCAACGTTCAAGCTATGTTAATTACTAACATAGTTTTATCTTGATCCTTATATCATTAACTTAATTCATTATTCCTCTTGCTAAAATATATATAGCAGTTTTACTATATATATATATATATATATATATATATATATATATATATATATATATATATATATATATATATATATTTCTATTCATATACTCATCTTCGTTTAACCTCATAGTTTTTTCTTCCCGTGAAATCTTATCTCCTTAATAAAATTTCCATATGTACTTATATAACATTTCTTCGACTATTCAGTTCACATCGAATTTACAGGTATCATAATACCTTATTCTTGATATTCCTTCAAGTACATATTAATTCATTTCTAGGGTTTTGGAATTTTGTAACCCATATTTTCTTTATTCTCATTCGAATAGAAAACCATATAGGTTTTACTTCAAAATTTTAAATAAATCCTCAAATTCTCTCCTAGGTTTTATTCTTTAACCTTTATTTTAATCATTCAAGATTTTATAAATTTTCGGGTTGTCACACAAGAGACCACACTCAAGACTTAATCATTGAAGACCCAAATGCAAGAGTCAAAATAAGAGCCGCCACCCAAAATGAGTGTTTCTATCTGAGCTTTCTATCACAAATGGAATCCAAGAAGATAGAAGATGCTATGGAAGACTCCAGTTGGATAGAAGCCATGCAGGAAGAACTAAATTAGTTTGAAAGAAGTAAAGTATGGAGATTAGTTCCAAAACCAAAGAGTCATCCTATCATTGGCACCAAGTGGATCTTCAGAAATAAGATGGATAAAGATGGAGTAATAATAAGGAATAAGGCAAGACTAGTGGCCAAAGGCTACTCTCAAGAAGAAGGCATTGACTATGATGAGACCTTTGCACCTGTTGCCAGATTATAAGCCATCAGAATATTTCTTGCCTTTGCTGCTCACATGAAAGTCAAAGTCTTTCAGATGTATGTCAAAAGTGCATTCTGAAATGGTGAACTTCAAGAAGAAGTATATGTGGAACAACCTCCAGGTTTCATCAATCCAATTCTCTCTAATTATGTCTATAGATTAGACGAAGCCTTATATGGTCTTAAACAAGCACCTAGAACATGGTATGAAACATTAACTAACTTTTTTTTTTATTGAAAATGGGTTCACTAGAGGTAGAGTAGACACCACATTATTTCTTAGAAAGCATAAATACAAAATCTTATTAGTTAAAATATATATTGATGACATTATCTTTGGCTCTACTGATGAAAAATTATGTAAGAGATTTTCCAAGCTTATGCAGAGAAAGTTTGAAATGAGCATGATGGGTGAGCTGAACTTCTTCCTTGGACTGTAAGTAAAGCAGACTGATGAAGGAATCTTTATAAACCAAGCCAAGTACATTAAAGACTTACTTAAAAAGTATGGCATGGAATCAGCCTTTCCCATGAAAACCCCAATTACTCTAGCAACCAAGCTTGACAAAGATGAAAAATGTAAAAGTATTGATATAACTCAATACAGAGGTATGATAGGCTCTCTTCTATATCTAACTGCCAATAGACTAGATATAATGTTTGTAACATATATATGTGGTAGATTTCAAGCTAATCCTAAAGAATCACACTTAATTACTGTAAAAAAGATTTTCAGGTATCTCAAAGGCACACCTCACTTGGGGCTTTGGTATCCCAAGGAGTCCTCATTTGAACTGATAGAATATATAATTGCTGATTTTGCAAGATGCAAAATAGACAGAAAAAGTACTAGTGGCACTTGTCAGCTGCTAGGAAACAGACTTGTGTCCTGATTTAGCAAGAAGCAAAACTCAGTATCTACATCAACAACAGAAGATGAATCTATTGCTGCTGGCAGCTGTTGTGCTCAAATCTTATGGATGAAAAATCAACTGGCAGATTATGGGTTTGATTTCAAATCTATACTTGTTCACTGTGATAACACAAGTGCCATAACAATAACACACAATCCTGTCATGCATTCTAGGACTAAGCATATAGAGATAATATATCATTTTATTAGGGATCATGTTCAAAATGGAACCATATCTTTACAATACATTCCTACTGAAAATCAACTTGCTGATGTCTTTACAAAGCCTTTAGATGAATCCAGATTTAATAAATTAATAAGTGAGCTAGGCATGCTAAATCTACAACCATAAAATATATGTTCTAGTCTGTGCTAACCATGCAGATATAAAGGTTATATTCAAAATCGTATAACATGAAAGACCACGATCGTAGAGTCTCATCAACATGATAAAGAAGCATCCTGTGATGAAAAAAGTTCCAACAAATCCAAGCAATCTCTCTGTCAAGTGCCTCAAGGACAAACCTAATCCTTAGTTCATTCTAAGAGGTTGTCCCTTCTTGAGCTACCTTAACTCGAAATAAATGCTAAGTCAAAAGTTCATCACAAGGAACAGAGTAGATAATGTTCATAGAGCAGACTCTGTAGTGGACTCAACGATCACAATGACAACCTCAACGACCATAGTGCTACCTTGACGACTATAGTCCTCCCAAAGACTACTCCAGCTTAGGAAGAGCTAAGGGCAAATCAGTATTTTTCCACATAAGTTAAAATCGTGGAGCCAAGCAGAACTCGACACATGCCCCACTATGCAGATCAAGTGGAGGGAAGTTATAAGTATATTTTCAAAAGGCCTTTTTGAAAACTCAGAAGTTCAAAAAGCTTATCTCTCTCTACTAGCAGAAACCCTAGCTTTCAAAATCGCTAAATCATTCTCAGTACAAAGAAATCAATGACGGCTTCAAATGTCATCTCTGGTTATCGACTCTATTTTGATAAGTTCAAGACAGCTGATCCCAAATTTCATAAAACATTATATCTGATAAAGAAAGCTGGTCTTGAAGAAGCTTGGGTACAAGCACATGGATATACCCAAAGCTGATAAAAGAGTTCTACAGGAATGGAACGTTTGAAAAATGATGTCATCACCACAAGGGTCAAGGATGTGGAAATTAAACTCAAAGCTGAGGATATAAAACTAGCCCTAGGTTTCAAATCGAAAGGATTTCCATTCATTCAAGGCATCAATTTTCATGAAGGATTAAAGAAGATGCACCACAAAACATTTTCAACTGTCAGAGGGTATAAAAAGAAGGAGTTCCCCCAAAGGTATGAATTTTTGGCTGACATTGTTGGGAAATGTATATGCTGCAAGAGCTCTGGCCATGACCCAGCAGCTATCTGAGAACTGGAAAAGAAATCCAGCAGAAAATGTAAGGATGATATCTGAGTCCAGTGGAAGAACTGGTGATGTAAAGGAGTTCAGAATTCCAGGAAACATGTCAGTTGTAAAGGAGACTGAAGAAGAAGAAGAAGAAATCAACAAGGAAGAACCCATTGCTTTAATTAGAAAAAGCAAGGGTAAAAGAAAAATGAAGGCTTAAATGGCAGAAGAGCCTCAAGGTTCAACTAATGATCTACCTCAAGAGTGTTCTGGTAATGGCAGGGGAGCTGCCTGAAGTTCCTACTCTAGAGAATGCTCCAGTTGAGGGGGAGCTGTTTAAAATACAAATGAATGATCTAACTGAGGGGGAGCATCATGAAGTCCTCATAACAGAAGAAGATGCTCCTGAGGAGTAACTGCCAAGAAATCATCAAGACTCTCCCACAGTTCCTCAAGAAATTCTGGCTTCAAAAACTGCAGAAATGGAGAAAAGTGAAGCTATAGAGGGTAAGAGAGAGGAAAAGCAAGGAAGTGAAGTAGAGGTAATTGTTGAAGTGGAATCTTCATGAGAAGACAGAGAAGAAGAAGAGGATGATGAGGTGGAGATTATAGCTGTGGGCTGTGATGATTATAGGAGAGCCAACTACAATGAACTGTTCTCCTATCTACCTATGATGCCCTTTAAAAGAGCCCAAATTCTCAAATCCTGGGATTACATGTTCTCGACCTTCAAAGCCTATCTAGCAATTTTGGTGCTAGCTCATGGATTCCCAGACAAACTTAACTTTTCTCGAAAGCTGATCACCAACAGCCCCTCTTCGGGACATGGACATGAGGTATAAACTATTCCCATCTCTTTTAGAGTAAATCACTGTCCACCATCATTTTTCAATCAATTCTATGAACTACCAAGATGGTTGGAAGTGATACTTCATCCACTCAATCAATTTCGATTCTGAGAATCCCAACATTACAGAATCGATGAACCAAATGTGCGAACCTTTGTGTTGATTCAATCTCCTATCATCCCTCCCTCTACGATTATTGAGCCACATCAAATCGTAGAGTCACCTACACAAGTCGTCGAGTCACCTGGAAAGATCGTAGACTCAATCCCTTTTGAAGCTCACCCTCACACACCTACCCTTCCATCGGACATACCATCTTCCTCAATAAATGACTATTTCAGTCTTGATCTTGCTCTCTACCAAATGCCAGGTCAACATTCAAGAGCCTCTCTTCCAAATAATCCGCAAATCCTTGAGCTTATATCTAATCTCCCCACCAAAATGGAGTTGTCAGAAGCAACTAAGAAAGTGACCAAGGACATACAAGAAGATCTTGAAGTTCACTCCGAACTTGTTCATATGAGGCTGACTCAGTTGATTGATGCTGCTAATACTCTCCCAAGCACCCTAAGTTCTGAACTAACAAAGAAGCTTAGGGAGATAATAAAGGAGATGATCCAGAGTATAAATGAAAGGGATCAAATCCACTTTTTAGCTGCCAAGAAGCCTAGGGATGTTGTTCTTATTTTACAAAATACCCAAGAATCCAAAAATCAACTTATGATGGAAAATCTCACGAGTCTAAAGACCCAAAAGAAAGAATTCCAAGCATTCTCCATGGGTCAAATGAAATAAACAGAAACTTTCTTGGACATTCTGCAAAGAAGAGAAGCTCGTACTGACTCTCTGATCGAGGAAAATCGTGCAGATATAGTTCAATCCCAAACTCAACTCAACGAACTTGTACAAGGCATGACTCGCCTATCTGAAGATATTCGAACCCTTGATGCTGACATAAAGGGGGAGAATAAAGGGGGAAGGGGCAAAGGAGGAAAAGGCAAAATTGCTGCTTTCTCAAAAAGTTATCTTACAAGTCAGTCTTGCCATCAGACTCCACGACCTGAACAACAACAAATTCTCATGGCACAACCAATAAGGAGTCAAAGGCCTTCTCCCAGCTCACAAAAGGTAACCACCACAGGCCTAAGAATGCCAATTGGATATCCTGTATTCATGAATAGGCACGATCATTATGAAAGACTAAGTTAAAGCAAGCTAGAAGATATAGCATGGAGAGACAAAGCGAGCAGGAGAAGAAGAGCTCAAGAGTATGGAAAGCCTCCAAGGAACAAAAGACAGAAGAAATAGAGATAAGTTGAAACACTTTTTTTTATTGATGTAACTAAGCTTAATTGTAATATCTGTCTTTACAAACATCAATAAATTCATGCTTATTCTCTAGAGGTTTCAGTTGCTCACTGAAACACTAAGTTATATTTACTTTCTAGCAACTACATCTAGAAATTAATAATCATGATACAAATCTCCTTGGTTATGTCAACATCAAATACGGGGAGATTATTGGGAGATTGCATATTTAAAATTTGATGTTGAAAGTTAATAGTCATGATTATATGTAAATTCCTTCAAAGGAACACATGTACAAGGACTTAGTGATAGATCAAATTTGTTAGGTTGATCTGGACCTTAATGTTTACCATTCTGTAAATGAATGTATAGAAGAAGAGATGAAAGCTGTTAGGATGTTCTATATCTTGAAATATAATAGATAGGCTTTAACTGAATTGTAGTCTATCAAGATGATCAAGAGATTGCAGAAGACAAGGCAGAATCGTAGAGCATTGAGGATCGTAGTGTATCTGCTTTGAAGGGCCTCTCCAAAATCGTAGAGTAGTCCTAATGCTTGCCGAGCCAAGTCAGAGTTTGTAGAGTGCTCTCGGAAGCGTAGAGTCTACAAGTTAAGCAAGTGAAGATCATAGTGTACCAATACTTAAGAGAAATCATAGTGTTCTCATCTATCAGCACCAGACCAAGTACCAAGGTGGCATGACACCACGATCAGAATCGTAGAGCTTTATCTGTTTGTATCAAAAGCATCTAGTCTCATTCACTTGTTCAAAGATAAATCACAATAACTATGGAATGAGATATAGACGTTGAAGACCTCGGGAGTCCCAATGACACAACAATCATCCTTAGTATATAACAAAGAAATGTATTAAAGAAGCTAAGGAAAGTACTATTGGTCAGCAGAAAACACCTTTTCAGGTGTTAGGTGAGATAGCAGTCTGCTGTGTCAGTGGGTCAGTTTGCTAATCAGATGTTATGCAGAAAGTCTCCATCAAAGCTCAAAAAAGTCAAATGCATTTAATGCTTCAACTGATATCTTCAACGGATACATTTTCAAAGGCATTATATATATAAAACATCAGTAGATGAAAGAATCAAGCAAGCACTGAACAAAAAGTTGAAGAACACTCAATGATCAAACTCTACGATCTGAAAAAGGAAAGCTTTCTCAGCTACTCAGTTCTTTCGAACATAAGCTTAACGAAAACTGAGTAGCACCATTCAAGAGCTCAACTATTATCTAGTGTAGGAAAAAGTTTTAAGTCAGAAGGACTTGAAGAGTTCTAAGTGAACTGAGAAGTACCAAGTCTGCTGGACTTGAAGAGTTCAATAGTGAACTAAGAAGTTCCAAGACTGCTGGTCTTGAAGGAATCTTTGAGATTCAAGTGTTGTAAAGATATCCTTAGTGGATTTCCTACTCGAGGAGTAGAAGAGTGGACTAAGAGCTTTGAATGCTCTGAACCACATAAAATCACTATGTCCCTTATATTCTTGCCATAACTGCTATAACTGTCATAACTGCTTTACTCCTATTTATTCATTATATCTTGAAGGGAAAACAAACAAATCTTAATTCCGCTGTGCTCAAATACATTATCAAAACTAACAAGTATTTTGAAAAGAAAGAATTTAAGTTATCTATTCAACCCCCCCTTCTAGATAACTATTGTGCCTCTGGGAACTAACAATGTTTATATATGTTTGGCAAAAAATTATTAATTATTGAAAGCAAATATTATGGTATATTAACAATTTATTAATATATTATACTTAAACAAATTAAACAAACTTATCTTCACCTTCTGTCTTCTCTTCCACTACCACCGTCGCTACTATGCTTCCACCGTCGCTACTACGCTTCCTCCACCAACACTAGTGATGAATTAAAAATCACAACCAACAATAAATTAGCTAACCATCTATAAATTGGTCAATCCAGATTATAACAAGGAGATTTTTCTATCTCTTTCTTTCTCTAACCTAGCACCATCGTCACTATTCATCATCTTCCTCATCTAATTTGGTACAAGAAACCCAGATACTAAAAACACTTTAAGGTTCTTTGGGGGTTTCGGTGGATACCGGGGTTGGGATTTCGAAGTGGATGTCTAGGTCTATGAGTTTGGCTTAGGATTTTTGAATTTGATTTGTGTACCTTCATTTCATCTTCTTCTTTAATCGATTCTCGAATGGTTTTTACCGAATTTGATGACGATTTTGGTAAACTGATCTAGATAATTGGTCCTCTATTTTGAGGATCTTTGTTTCACAAATATGATTTTATGTGTTTTCACTGATTATACTTTTCTTGTTCAGATTTGGGATCTATGTTTGTTATTGACAATACCTTCTTAAGTTTCTGGTTTATTGTTGCTTGTGTTTTTCGGTGTTATAGTCGGTGTTTTCTACTGGAAATCATGTTCTTATTTTTGTTTGCTTTAGTTGATTTTTCGGAATCTGGTGTTGGTTGATCCCAGTTTATGGGCTTTTTATCTACGTGTCTTATGATCTGGACTTTGTGCTTTAATGGCTATCTAGGTAATGTTTAATTCAGATGGGTTTGTTGGTTCTTCTATGCTTTGTTTGTAGATTCCATTCTATTCCATATCCGTTTCGATCTTAGTTGGTTCTCTAAATTTGATTTCGAACGATTTGGTGTCCTTTGGTTTAATTTGGGTTTGCCTATGGCTGATTACTTGGTATGGGTTATGGATTGGGTATTGTTGGTGGGTGGGTGGGTCTTATTGGGCAAATTAAAACTGATGTGTTAAAAATATCTTACAGCTGGGATTATGTGCCTACATGGCATTGCCATGTCAATTTGCTGTTAAAAAACTTAACAATAAAGACAGAATTTTAAATTTATGAAAGGAAATTTGAGTTCACTGAGTTAAATGTAAGAAAAAAAAGTTTAGTTAGTCATTTGTAAGTTGGCCTAAAGTACAGTAACCAAAAAAGTATTTATTCCATCTAAGATCATCGAATCATATAGATGATCTAGCAATGTTGGAATTTTTATCCTATACTGAATCACATAAAATTTAACCCAACTCCATATCTAGAATGTATGAAATATGTATGAACATATAATTTTTAAAATTTGAAAATTGGTAGTCTTTGAAACATTTGTACAATAATTATAAAGAAAAACTAAGTTTTGATCCCATGGCCTTAACTAAAATTTTAAGAAAATTATTTTCCCTACATTTTTTAAGTAACTTAAATCTCGATGCTCTTCATATTTTTAATATAATTAACCACACATTTATATCTATTTTTCAAATTTGTAGGTTTCATAAAATGATTTTATTTTTATGAAAATATTTTTAAGTTTGTCATTATAATTTTATTAATATTACATCAACACTACAAAATTAATATTTATTAAGATTTAGTGAGTACACATAGAATATTTATAATTGAGTCTTGTTATATATGACGATAAATTTATATAAATATTAAATAACGACGTATGTGGGTACATTGACAAGAAGAAATAAAGAATGAACCCGCATAGTACTATTCTATATTATTGCGTATGCAAAACATATTGGTTATAAATTAGTCGACGTATAAATAATTTCTCTTGTAAATTTTATAAATGAGAATATTTTTTATAAAGTGAAAACAATAGCAAAGATATAACTTTATATCATCAAAAAATAAATTCGACTTGAATTTGATTCCTCAGCTTGAGCGAACTCGATTTAGTTTTTTGTCAACTTGACGTTTACCTGCATTTTATTTGCATGAGAGATTTACGTTAAAGGTTTCTAACATGATATTATATGTGAGCTAATTAGTTAAAGTTTTATTTTCCATTACATTACATTTGTTTTTTTTTTCTGTTAAGATGCTTTGTTCAGTTTCTAGAAATTAGGGTGGTTTTGGAGTTAAATACATTTTTCCTCACTGTACTCGATCTTGGTTTATAAATGCATTACTATATTAAATTTTTTATGGTTAACTCTTTGAACTACACATTATTTACAAAAATTGATAGTCGTCTGTGTTCGTTAACTATTTAACAGAAAATTGACGTGGCAATATATTACATTACTTGCATGGATTAAATATATAAGTAAAAGACTAAATCCCTAAATCCCCAAAATCAATCCTAAATCGTTTCCAACTCCTTTTTCCTTCACCATCACATAGAGACAAAAAAGGGAAGGAAATTAATAGAGGGATCAAAAGCCCTAAATTCCTAAATTCCCAAATTCAGTCCCAAATCGTTTCCAACTCCTTCTCATTTCACCATCACAAGACCGACGAAGAAGAGAAAACAATCAAAAGAGGAACTAATTAACATGAGCAGCTCCAACGAACTTAACATCACAAATTGCGTTGATCATTAGGAGATACCCAGAAGTCCAGTGACATGCCGATGTGGTTTAGTTGCGCCGATGTGGGTAGCATGGAAAGAGGGATTTACTGATCCGGAAAGAAGGTTCATCGGTTGTTCACGTTTCAAGGTTTGTGACCTAATTTAATACAAGAAAAGTGGTTAAGTCCGACAAAATTAATTATGTTGAAATTAATGTTATTTCGACGAAATATTCTGCCAAAAATAATTCAGTCATAAATACATTAGTACTGACAGAATTCAATCGAAAATAAGAGGCATACTTTGGCGCCAATATTCTCGCCAGCGCCAAAACCAGTTTCGATGGGATCACAGCTAATTTCGACGGACTTTCCGTCGAGGATAAGCTAATTTCGAGGGAATTTTTTCAATGGAAATTCCATCAAAAATAACTTACATACCAGTTCCCCAGACGTCGCTTTCATTTTATTCTTCTTTCAATTCTCTCTCATCTCTCAGCCTCTCGTCCTGATCCCTCCCGTCGTGCCATTCTCCTCCTCCTCCTCCTTCTCCTTTATCCCACGAAAAATTCTTTGCAACGCTATGGTGGGTGGTGGGTGGTGGCGGTGTTGTAGTGGGTGTGCTGACCAGCTAGCTTACCAGCTCCTCCTCGATCCTCCATTACAAGTTAGCTTAACCTCTTAATTAAAGGTTAGTAAATGTGTATACCCTTATTTTGTGTCAAAATAATTATGCCCTAATTTTAAATTTCCTTAAGTATCAGTAATTATAAGTAATTATCAATAATTTTTGTGCTCTATCAATTTGTATGTGGAATAATGTTTCTGATAATAATTATTAATTCCCCTAATTTTTGTGCCCTAATCTCTAATAATTTCTGTTTTTCAAAAATACATATGTTTTGAAGAATAATTGTACATTATGTGGTATATGATATTGTTAATTGATGAGAAGTTATTTATTATGAATTGGGACTACCTTATATATGATTTTATTAATTGATCATTTTGGGATTGATATTGTGTTTTGGGACTGATTAGGTGTAAGACCCCAACTTTTATGAATAAAGAATAATTTTCTCTAATTATCATTTTGATTATTATGGTGTGAATTTGATATAATGTTATAGTTGTGGGTAATATTTACAAATTTTACAAAGTAAGCAAGTTTTCATAAAATATTTGTTTGGTCGAGGAATATTCGTTTTATTAGGGAATATTTGTACGATGACACAATCATTGGTGGACCCCACAATGAAATTATTGTCAGAGTTAAAAAATGACAGAAATATCTTTTTATAAAAATAACGGCGAAAGTTTTACCGTTAACTATTGAAATACCCGATGATAAAAGTACATTTATACGCGCGGTTGCATAGTAGCAAACGGTATTGATTATTGATGCTTACGTGAGAAGTCACTCAATTATACTCAATTATTGCTACAGTAATTGCTGCATAGTATCTTATATTATTGATTCAATTATTGTCACAATATTTTATATTATTAAATTAATAATTGAGATGACAAAGTTATTCATATTATTATTTGCATTATTGACAATGTCTAGAAAGTTCTATAACAATCCAGAATTTTATGTATAATTTTAAATATTTATTGAATTAAATAAATATTTGTTTTATTTGATTATTTATTAGTTAAATAAATAATTCATTAGTTATGGAGAATTAACTTAATTAAGTGTAATATATTAATTAAGTTGGTATTTAGTAATTTTGTATTTTGAAGTTAATTAAATTAAATGAGTGTTGAATTAATTATTATGTTACATAGTGGTAATATCCTAATTTAATTTAATAATTAAATTAGAGAGTTGATAAGGATTAAAGGAATTGTTATAATATCAAGTGATGTACTAAGTTATTAAATAAAATTATAGTGAAAATTATAATTTTTGTGGTAATTTGATAATGTGGTTTGTTAATGTGATAAGTTGTTGTTAGTTTTAATTTAATTGAATTTGAATATTAGAATTTAATTAAATAAAGTGTGACATTAAACTATAAGTGAGTTATTAAAATAAACTAAAAGAAGTATTAATTTGGTTTTACCAAACACGACATAAGGATTAAAGTTTTACGTTAAGTTTGTAAGCCTAAGCCCAGTTCTAAAGAAAACAAAACAGAGAGAAGGAAGAAGAAAGAAAAGAGAGAGAGAGAGAGAGAGAGAGAGCTCTAGAGAGTTTGAGAGAGAGAAAAGTATTCTATGTGATTTTGAAGCTATGTTTTGAGGAGAAGAAGGGGTCAAAACAATTCTCATCATCTAACAGAGCATAATCAAGGATTAAGGTAGAATTCTTAGTTTTAAAGTTTTGTTTTTATTTTCTAAAAAGTTCTCTGTAATTGATGTTTGTGGATAATTGTTAAAAATATGAGTTTGTATATGTTAGATTATGTATATAAATTATTTTTATGTGCTTTAGTGTTAACTAATCCATGAAAATATGATAATTATGAAGAAATTGAATTACAGTGATATATGTATAAATATGGCTTATTTTAGAGTTAAAATTGATGCTCAATTCATGTAATAAACTAGTAATTATTTGTTGATTGTGAAAATACATGAAGAAATGAAAATAATATGATTTAAACAGACTGTTTTGGTTGTAAAATGAATTCATAGTGATTAATTTTGCCAAGAATGTCAAAAAGTGAAGAAATAGTAAAAATACGGAATTTAGAGGTTGTAATTTTAATTTTTATGTTGTTTATATGGTTAGAAACAATAGTTTATGTTTCTGTAAACTTATAACAACTTGGGTAAGTTGGAATAATTGTTAGAAAGGAGCTTTTAGGCCTAATTTGGCTTTCTGCAGTGTCCATTCGTGAACTGCAGAAGGTATCCCCGCCTCGGTGGTCTATTATAGTGCAAAACCCCCGCCCCGACGAGGGTAGTCTGACTTACAAATGTTGAGAAAATTTGATCGGACATATTTTACTAAAATGGGCATAACGTTTTCATACGAACTCCGATTGATGCGATTCAAGATGATCCAGAACGAGAAAGAATAGACCTACAACTTTTGTTCTTTAAGTTTGTCAATTTTATGTCGTTAGTAGGGGTTAAAATTGTCATCGTTAGGACTATTGTGCACTCAGAGGAAATCAGAGGGTGTCGGGCATGCACGTATGCAAGTATAGTGCTTCTAACGATAAAAGATGTTGTTCTAAGTTATAATACATGAATATTAGTAAATATAATGATGTTTAACATTAATAAAGGATGTATTAGATAAGTTGTGTAAGCATACTAAGCATACACAAGAGAGACGATTCGGGCAAGTGACGAATAAACGTCGAAACACTGCGATAAGTGTTAATGAACTTAAAAAGTGTTTCAATTCAATTAAAGTGAACATTATAAGATATGGAATGGGGTTAATGCAAAACTAATAAGGAGTCCTCATAAAACTTAAAAACTTGAATGAATTTCGAGTATGATTAAGAAGAAATATAGTATTAATTAATAAGTTATATTTGATTGACATTCAATGTTGAAATAGTTGAGAATGTTATTTGGATGCTAAAATTCTTATGTTATATTTTAGTGATTTCTCAGATTCGTGTTATGTGTTTGATTAATATGGTTAAACCCTAAGCTAAAGGTTATAACTTAACTAAGATGAGAATTAAATCTATGAGGATAAAGTGTATGTAGCTAATTAATGTTATAATCCTAATGGTATATGTAGGATATTGAAGTACGTGAGTTGTAATTGTATAGCTTACACAAGAGGCAAGTTCCCTAACCTTTGCTACTTTATTATTCAGCAAGGTTTACTTTTCGCTGTCATGTTATACTTATGATCTTATTGAGCAGTTAAGTTATTATTGTTACGCAAGTTTCCTAACATTACTTTTACGTTATGCAAGTTTCTTGAATCTATTATTCAATTGAGCAAGTTTTCTAACCCTAATATTTCATTATGTAAGTTCCTTTTTCCTAACTTGTTATTGTTATGCAAGTTCTTTAACCCTAATTTATTATTGCGTAAGTTCATTAATCTTTGTTTTTTCATTCCAAACGAGATTACTTTGGCTATTCAAAGTCTGTAATTTTATTTTAAGCAATGTGTTTATTCATCTACTAATAATTGTTGTTTGATCTCTGATTACCAATGTCATTGTACTATCTTACATTATTGTACCAAATTCTCAGTTGACTAGCGATTCTTTACTGATTCAACTAATCCTTAGTTGATGAATGTTCTGAACTCTAAATTACCCTTGAAGTCAATTGTAAGACCCCAACTTTTATGAACAAAGATGAATTTTCTATAAATATCATTTTTGAAAATTATGGAGTGAATTTGATATAATGTTATAGTTGTGGGTAATATTTATAAATTTTCCAAAGTACACAAGTTGTTATATAATATTCGATTGGTCGGGGAATATTCATTTTAATAGGGAATATTCGTACGACGACAAAATCATTGATGAACCCCACAACGGAATTATTGTCGAATTGAGAAAACGACAAAAATATTTTTTATATAAATAACGGCATAGTTGTTACCGTTAACACTATTGGAATACCTGGTGGTTAAAATACAGTAATACGCGTTGTTACACAAGAGCACAGGATATTACACAGTATTTTTGAATTATTGATTCTTACGTAAGAAGGCACTAGTCGATAATTATTACGGTAATTCTTGTTTAATATTTTATTTTATTGATTCAATAATTCTTTGCGTTGATATTTTATATTATTGTTGTTTCAATAATTTTCATTACTGATATTTTCCATTATCAAATCAATAATTCATATTATTTGAATAATATTATTAGATATCATTCTTGCAATGTCTAGAAAGTTACATCGAGGAGAGGTTTGATCACTTAATTATGCACCGAGTGAAGGAGAAATCCTTATTGAAAGCCCCCTTTTACGGGAGCGGCACATTTGTCATTATTGTGATTCTGTAATATTATTTGTGAATAATTAATTATTAATTTATATGATATGAAAATATTTATTTTATGTGGACATAAATGATGGATAGGAAAATATTTATTTTATGTGGTTATAAATGGAGGAATTAATGTTGAGGTGTTTTATCAGTATTTTATCGGATTGGAGGTATTAAAAAATCAAATCGGTGTTCTTAAAGCTCTATTGCGTGAGTGATAATTTTGATCTGACCGCTGGATCGTTGTGATTTTTGAATATGTTATACATATATAAGTTGAATATATGTCCACAAATTTTGAACCGTTCAAAATTAGCGTATAATTTGTTATGGATTTTAAGAGGTGTTGAAAATCATCCGTTTAGGGATTTCGGATATTTTCTGTTTGGAATTTGGAAAAACTTAAAGCTACAAAGTTGTAGAGAATTCAATTTCGTGTAGAATGGACATAAAATTCGTATTTTTCTGATAAAATGGTTATTTAATTTGAATTGCTGAAGTTTCGGAAATTAAAATATTTTTATTAAAATTGGGTGAGACCCACTTTTTGTTTTTCAAAACACGCGGGCTGAAATTATTGGTTCCAAATTGACTTCTCAACAATTCAAGGTGGGTGGCGTAGAAGATTAAATTTTTTATTATTATTATTTTATTATTTAGTCTCCTATGGCGTTCTAGCATTTTCCTATAAATAGGTGCTTAAGTTGGAATTGAAAATCACACCAGAATCAGAGAATTCTTCTTCTATAATATTGAGCGTATTTCTTTAGAGTTTTAGAAAGCTTTGAGAGTAGAAAACAGTGAAAGTTTTCTTCAAGAATATCTCCGCTATACCAGTTGGAATACTCTTCTTTTCAAGGTAAGGGATGTTATTTTTGTTCAATATTCGCTTGAAATAATATTTTCGTCCATATTCTGTAGTTTGTAAGTAATATTATTTCGTTTCAGATTTCGAATTCTATACTCGTTTTGTTAAAATTAATATTCTTGATATTTGCGCTTCATCCAGTATCTTTTCATGGAAATATTATTCTGAGTATTCTTGATAAGTTTTAACTTTTTCATGCCGAAGTAATATTCACGGGATTACTATTCTCGAAGTACTATTCACGGGTTACTATTCACCCAGGGTACTATTCACGATAAAAATTGATTCGTTTTCGGTCCAAATTATTTTTGGTACAATATTATTCTTGAATTTTACTCCACAAAGCAGTGTCATGTTGACAATTTGGACGTTATTGATTTCTGGATAAATTAATTTATAAATCTTTAAAAATTTAACCTTGAACTTGTTTTATTGAATTCTTATATCATTGTCATCATCCTCATGTTTATATTATGTTGAAAGTCATCTGTGGCCTATAGTGCATAGATGGACTTGGTATGATTATGACTAGGGATTATTCGGTATAATCATGACCGTAATGTTATAAATGATGTGATAAAAGTCCTAATTGGCCTGTAGTGCATTGATGGACAGTTGTTGGCATGATTATGACCATTTATGAATACACGAATATGCTTGGCATGTAGTGCATGGATAATTTGTGGTCGTGATACTAAAGAATATCATTGGCCGTAGTAATCTGATGGGGGTGATTCGATGATGTGGATTATTTATTAAAAGTGAGTCTCAAATGATAAAAGTGATGAAAAACCTTTTAAATCATAGAAGGTAGTAGATTTTATGCTCTACTTGACTCTTCTAATGGATTGCTTGTTAAGATTCTTGATTAAACTTGATGTTTGTTATATTTATCAGTTTAACACTGTTGAAGGCTAACGATAAATTATTCTGCATTATCTTAGTCATAATATTTTTTACTAGACTAGTTGAGCTCGCCCTTTTGCTTTCATTGTGCTCTTCAGGAAATGAGAACGTAGCTGGGACTAGTCGGGGAATGGAGTGAAGGTCCAGATGATAACATTAGTAGTCCTCACTATTCTATGAAATAGTGTGATAATAAATGTATTGAGGACTCCATTTGAGTTGAATACTGTCTCGAAGATAATATTCGTTTTAAAACTTTCAGTTTATGTTTTGTCATATTTTACACGACAGTTATATTATTAAGTTGTATTTGAATTTTGTACCATGTATTTGGTGACTCAAGATGGGTGATGTATACCTATTTTGGGGGCATCATAGTTGGTATCAAAGCTTAGGGATATGATCCCTAGCTGAGATGTGAGACAAGAACTAGGAGGGGAGAGACGGGGAATTCCTTCGCTAGTATGACCTACCTAAGTTTATTTGGTATTTAATTGGTCGATCAGAGTATAGGGATAATATGTGACATGTCAATTAACCCTTGTTTTGTGGCAGTATTTGAAAATGACATTTGAGAATGTTGAGAATAGAAATGGAGCACAGGAGACCGTTGAGTCTCCATAGATCAACAATCAGGATAATGTGCATCAGGAAGGCAACAATCCTCATTCAAACAACAACATTGACCAAATGATGAACGATGGAATGTTCAGAGGCTTTCTGCAATTCATGCAACATCAGACAAGGGAGACTCCTGTTCGAAATGCAGGTGGAAACACTGGCAACTCTCGGACGGTCACTGCTAAACAGTTCAAGTAGCTGGGACCACCAGAGTTTTTGGGAAAGCCATAACTACTTAAGGCAGAGACGTGGATAAAGCAGATCACCAAGATATTTGATGTCTTGGAATTCTCAGAGGAGCAAAAGGTTCCATTCGACATCTTTATGTTGCGTGAAGAAGTAGATCATTGGTGGAAATCTGTAAAACGTACCCAGCCTGAAGCACTAAAGATGTCTTGGGAGAAGTTCTAAGAACTGTTCAACAACAAGTACTTTCCCGAAAGTATTCGTCACACGAAAGAGGTAGAGTTCATTAAACTGGAGCAAAACAACATGACCGTGTCACAGTACGAAGCCAAGTTTGCCTAGTTGTCCCGGTTTGCGTCCCACTTAGTTGATAATGAGGAGAGAATGACGCGGATGTTTCTAAGAGGTTTGAAACCCGAGATATGTCAATACCTTATGTCTCACAAACTTTGCTTGTATTTAGATATTGTAAATATGGCTCAGTTATTGGAGCGCGATAATGAGTCAACCCAACCAAGAGAGAGCAGCCGATAAGTCAATAATACGAGTGGTAGCAGTCATCGAAGCGGTGACAACAAATGTGAAGGGAATCAACATGCTAGAAATGGTAACCACTTTGGTGGTAATCATGGCCAAGACAATAAGAGTGGACATTTCAAGAAGAGGAGATTCAACAATGATGGAAAGACATCAGAACCAACACCCGTTGTTAAGGAAGGAGAACGACCACGTATCATATGCTTCAAATGCGGATAGGAGGGACACTTCCGTCCAAACTGTACGCAGCAGTCCAAAGCATGTTAAAATTGTGGAAGAGAAAGTCACCTAGCCTGATTTTTTGTGTGCACCAAAATCAAGTCCAGCTGGGACAGTGGCACCAAAGGCGGATACGGACAAAACAAAGTCGGTGGTTTCAAGAAGAGCATTTTTCGTGACTTCTCAAAAAGTGAGTAACCTGAACGAAGTTAGCACGGGTTAGTTAATTATAAATTCTTGCGAAGTCTATACCTTGTTAGATACCGTTTCTACCCATTCTTTTATCTCTCTTACTTGCGCTCAACATTTGTACTTGACCCCTAAGAAATTAGACTTTGACTTATCTATTGAAACTCCATTATGAGAAACCTTCGTTACCTCCACTATTTATAAATCTTGTTTGATTCAAATCGAAACTTTCATGTTACCTGTCGATCTTATCTCTTTAAAGATACTTACATTTGATGTGATTTTAGGGACTGATTGGTTAACCACTCATCATGCTAAAATTTATTGTTTTCGTAAGATTGTTAGTTTTTATATTCTTAACCAACCTATTATGAGAATTCAAGCCACCAAACCACTAAAATCAAACACTTTCATATTAAGCCATAAAGTCATTCGTTTATTGAAAAATGGATGTCAAGCTTTCTTAGCCCATGTCATGGACTTGAACAAAAATACGTTAGATTTGAATAATATTTCTGTTATTAGTGAATTTCCTGACGTATTTCCTGAATAAACTTCTTGGCCTACCCCAGAGTGTGATATTGAATTTTGTATTGACCCCAGTACAAAATCCATTTCTAAAACCCTTAAATATTTCTTCAACCAAAACGAACGTATAATGCATCAAAAACATTGGCTCGAGCTGTTGAAGATTACGACCATACCATTCAATATCATCGTGGAAGAGCGAACGTGGTAGCTGACAAGTTGAGTAGAAGATCGTATGAGGTTACGAGTGTGATGTTGTTAACACAAAGACCCATTTTGTACGACTTACAAAAGATGGAGATAGAGTTAAAGACTCCAAGAACCTAAGTGAAGATAGTGAATATACGAGTAGAACCGACTTTAATCGATAAAGTTAAAGCCGCTCAAGCTACAGACTTAGAGTCGATGAATGTGAAGAAGAAGGTTCAAGAGGGCATTATTCTAGAAGCAAGAATCGACGAAGAGAGGAAATCTCAACCTTTGATTTTATTGGTCTATTTGAAATCCTCAATCAAGTAGGAACTGTGGCCTATAGACTCGCTTTACCGCCAAGTATGTCCCGTGTTCATAAAGTTTTTTTTACCTATCTATGTTACGACCCGAACCACATTATTGAGTTAAAATCGGACGAGATAGCGGAAGATTTAACGTATAAAGAGGTTCTTGTTAAAATCTTTGATAAGAAGGAACATATTCTACGCTCCAAGGTTATACCTCAAATCAAAGTTTTATGGAGAAACCACGATGTTGAGGAAATGACCTGGGAGTTAGAATCTGAAATGAAATCAAGGTATCCTTACCTCTTCGATATACCAGGTACGTACCCTAATTTCGCGGGCGAAATTTCATAAGAGGGGGAGGTTGTAAGACCCCAACTTTTATGAATAAAGATGAATTTTCTATAAATATCATTTTTGAAAATTATGGAGTGAATTTGATATAATGTTATAGTTGTGGGTAATATTTATAAATTTTTCAAAGTACGGAAGTTGTTATATAATATTCGATTGGTCGGGGAATATTCGTTTTAACAAGGAATATTAAATACGCTCAACACAATCATTAGTGGACCCCACAATGGAATTATTGTTGGATTGAGAAAGCGAAAAAATATTTTTATATAAATACAGGCGTAGTTATTCTTTATTAACACTATTGGAATACCGGTGGTTAAAATACGATGTAATACACGTTGTTACTGTGAGTGCTACGGTATTGCACAATATTTTTGAATTATTGATTCTTACGTACGTGAAAGCACTACTCAATAAATGTTACGATAATTCTTTATTCAATATTTTATTTTATTGATTCAATAATTATTGCGTTGATATTTTATATTATTGTTGTTTCAATAATTGTCCTGCACAACGATATTTCCCATTATCAAATCAATAATTCATATTATTTGAATAATATTATTAGATAGCATTCTTGGCAATGTCTAGATAGTTACATCGAGGAGATGTTTGGTCACCTAATTGCTGGCATGAAGGAGAAATCCTTATCGAAAAGCCCCCTCTTTCACGAGGGCATTCAGGTTGTCATTATTGTGATTCTGGAATATTATTTGTGAATAATTAATTATTAATTTATATGATAAGAAAATATTTATTTTATGTGGACATAAATGATGGATAGGAAAATATTTATTTTATGTGTTTATAAATGGAGGAATTAATGTTGAGGTGTTTTATCAGTATTTTGTCAGATTGGAGGTATTAAAAAATCAAATTGGTGTTCTTAAAGCTTTATTGCGTGAGTGATAATTTTGATCCGACCGTTGGATCATTATGATTTTTGGATATGTTATACATATATAAGTTGAGTATATGTCCACAAATTTTGAATCATTAAAAATTAGCGTATGATTTGTTATGAATTTTAAGAGGTGTTGAAAATCATCCGTTTATGGATTTCAGATATTTTCTGTTTGGAATTTGGAAAAATTAACGCTACAAAGTTGTAGAGAATTCAATTTCGTGTAGAATGGACATAAAATTAGTATTTTTCTGATAAAAGGGCTATTTATTATGAATTACTGAAGTTTTGGAAATTAAAATATTTTTATTAAAATTGGGTGGGACCCACTTTTTATTTTTCAAAACATGTGGTCTGAATTTTTTGGTTCCAAATTGGCTGCTCAACAATTCAAGGTGGGTGGCGTAGAAGAGTAAAAAAATAATAATATTATTTTATTATTTAGTCTCCTATGGCGTTCTAGCATTTTCCTATAAATAAGCGCTTAAGTTGAAATTGAAAATCACACCAGAATCAGAGAATTCTTCTTCTATAATATTGAGCGTATTTCTTTAGAGTTTTAGAAAGCTTTGAGCGTAGAAAACAGTGAAAGTTTTCTTCAAGAATATCCCCGTTATACCAGTTGGAATACTCTTCTTTTCAAGGTAAGGGATGTTATTTTTGTTCAATATTCGCTTGAAATCATATTTTCTTCCATACTTTGTAGTATGTAAGTAATATTATTTTGTTTCAGATTTCTAATTCTATACACATTTTGTTAAAATTAATATCCTTGATATTTGCGCTTCATCCAGTATCTTTTCATGGAAATATTATTCTGAGTATTCTTGATAAGTTTTAATTTTTTCATGCCGGAGTAATATTCACGGGGTTACTATTCCCAAAGTACTATTCACGGGTTACTATTCACTTGAGCACTATTTACCCGGGGTACTATTCATGATAAAAATTGATTCATTTTTTGTCCAAATTATTTGTGGTACAATATTATTCTTGAATTTTACTCCACAAAGTAGTATCATGTTGACAATTTGGACGTTATTGATTTTTGAATAAATTAAATTATAAATCTTTAAAATTTTATCCTTGAACTTGTTTTATTGAATTCTTATATTATTGTCATCATCCTCATGTTTATATTATGTTGAAAGTCATCTGTGGCCTGTAGTGCATAGATGGACTTGGTATGATTATGACCAGGGATTATTCGGTATAATCATGACCGTAATGTTACAAATAATATGGTAAAAGACCTCATTGGCCCGTAGTGCATTGATGGACAGTTGTTAGCATGATCATGACCATTGATGAATACACGAATATCCTTGTCCCGTGTTAAGCTGAGTCTCAGTGATAAAAGTGATGAAAAACCTTTTAAATCATAGAAGATAGTAGATTTTATGCTCTACTTGACTCTTCTAATGGATTGCTTATTCTGTTGCAGTTAAACTTGATGTTTGTTATATGTATCAGTTTAACACTATTGAAGGCTAATGATAAATTATTCTGCATTATCTTAGTCATAATATTTCTTACTGGGCTAGTTGAGCTCACCCTTTTGCTTTCATTGACCTATTCAGGAAATGAGAACGTAGTAGGGACTAGTCGGGGAACGGAGTGACGGTCCAGATAATAGCATTAGTAGTCCTCACTATTCTATGAAATAGTGTGATAATAAATGTATTGAGGACTCCATTTGAGTTGAATACTCTCTAGAAGACAATATTCATTTTAAAACTCTCAGCTTATGTTTTGTTATATTTTACACAACAGTTGTATTATTAAGTTGTATTTGAATTTTATACCATGTATTTGGCGACTCAAGATGGGTGATGTATACCTGTTTTGGGGGCGTCACAGTTGGTATCAAAGCTTAGGGATATGATCCCTGGCTGAGATGTGAGACAAGAACTAGGAGGGGAGAGACGAGGAATTCCTTCGCTAGTATGACCTACCTAAGTTTATTTGGTATTTAATTGGTCGGTCAGAGTATAGGGTAATATGTGATATGTCAATTAACCCTTATTTTATGGCAGTATTTGAAAATGACATCTGAGAATGTTGAGAATAGCAATGGAGCACAGGAGACCGTTGAGTCTCCACAGATCAACAATCAGGATAATGTGCATCAGGAAGGCAACAATCCTCATGCAAACAACAACATTGACCAAATGATGAACGATGGAATGTTCAGAGGCTTTCCGCAATTCATGCAACATCAGGCAAGAGAGACTCCTGTCTGAAATGCAGGTGGAAACACTGGCAACTCTTGGACGGTCACTGCTAAACAGTTCAAGGAGCTAGGACCACCAGAGTTTTTGGGAAAGCCAGAACTACTTAAGGTAGAGACGTGGATAAAGGAGATCACAAAGATATTTGATGTCTTGGAATGCTCAGAGGAGAAAAAGGTTCCATTCGCCACCTTTATGTTGCGTGAAGAAGCAGATCATTGGTGGAAATCTATAAAACGTACCCAGCCTGACACACTGAAGATGTCTTGGGAGAAGTTCCAAGAACTGTTCAACGACAAGTACTTTCCCGAAAGTATTCGTCACGTGAAAGAGGTAGAGTTCATTAAACTGGAGCAAAACAACATGACCGTGTCACAGTACGAAGCCAAGTTTGCCTAGTTGTCCCGGTTTGTGTCCCACTTAGTTGATAATGAGGAGAGAATGGGGCGGATGTTTCTAAGAGGTTTGAAACCCGAGATAAGTCAATACCTTATGTCTCACAAACTTTGCTTGTATTCAGATATTGTAAATATGGCTCAGTTATTAGAGCGCGATAATGAGTCAACCCAAGCAAGAGAGAGCAGCCGATAAGTCGATAATACCAGTGGTAGCAGTTATCGAAGCGGTGAAAACAAACGTGAAGGGAATCAACATGCCAGAAATGGTAACCACTTTGATGGTAATCATGTCCGAGACAATAAGAGTGGACATTTCAAGAAGAGAAGATTCAACAATGATGCAAAGACGTCAGCACCAACACCCTTTGTTAAGGAAGGAGAACGACCACCTATCATATGCTTCAAATGCGGACAAGAGGGACAATCCGTCCATTATTCTTTTGAACTCAGTGTATTCCTTTAATGTTGATATCTGTTGTTAACTTAAACGTTCATTATTCTTTTGAACTCATATCTTCTAAATTAAAGTTTATTATTTCGGTAAGAGCACTTTACCATTGAAAGTTCAGTTAATTGTCATTCATAAAATGTTATTGTATATTATCTTTCTTGTGGGCAATTTTTTGCTCACTCTTGCACAAAACAATGCAGATGAAGTTAAAAAGTTTAAAGAGCTTTTTACAAGCAAGGGCAAGGGCAAAGTGCTTAATTAGATAACGTTAAATTTACCTTTTATTTATGAAGCTTATGTAATAGATTTGATTATTATTATGTTTTAATATTCCCCTGATGATTGTAACAATAAAGGTTAGATGACTTGGAATTTATTTGAGATTATGTAACCCTATAATGTGAGATTTATTGTTTAAACTTTTGAGTTTAATTATATCATTTATTTATTGGTAGTTAGTTATGATTTAATTGGACAGTGAACACAAAATCTGTGGGATTGGAGTGCCAAAATTTGGGGGTGTCATAAGTTCTGTTGAGAAAATGGGTTTAGTCACCTAATTGCGCGCCAATAAGGAGAAATCCTTATCGGAATGCCCCCTCTTTCTTGGGAATGATCTAGTTGTTAATATTGTGAGTTATAAAATTAATGATGAATGTTATTAAAAATGTGTTTTGTGAAGCCAAGTGAATTGTGATAAATAGAGGGGTATTTTATGAAGTATTTGTTGTAAATTTGGCTTATTGCATGGACCCCCATTTACTCATTTTTCAAAATTATCAATAGAAGTAATCTCAGTTATATATATATATATATATATATATATATATATGTGTGTGTGTGTGTGTGTGTGCGCGTGCGCGCGTGCGCGCGTGCGCGTGTGTGTGTGATGGTGTGTGTGGTGTATGGTGGGTGATGTGTGGTACCTTGGAAGGGAGGGAATGTGTGTGTGTGTGTGTGTGTGTGTGTGTGTGTTTGGTTTGCCGTAGGAATGTGGGTGTGTGTGTGTGTATATTATAAAGTTTTGTTTTATTAGATTATAAATAGAATATATTATATTTTATTTAAATTTTTCGTTTTATTAGAATATTTTATTGTATAATGTTGCATAGTAAATCAATTTTTTTAAGAAATTCAGCCGAAGGATTCGGCGCCCGTGAATGTACTATGAAGTCTGTGATTTTATTTTCTAAATAATATCCTTCCATTCTCCTATAAATAGGATGCTTAGTTTAGAATTGAAAATCACTCCAGAATCAGAGAATTCTTATTCTATAATATTCTTTAGAGTTTAAGGAAGCTTTGACTGTAGAAAATAATGCAAGTTTTCTTCAAAAATATCCCCGCTATACCAGTCAGAAGTACTCTCTTTTTAAGGTAAGTGATATTATTTTTGTTCAATATTCGTAAGAAATAATATTTTCTTCCATACTCTGTAGTATGTAAGTAATATTATTTCGTTTTAGATTCTAAATTCTACACTCATTTTGTTAAGCATTGCTTCTATAATCCTTGAAATTAGTAGAATATCCTTGAAATTTGCGCTTCATCTAGTATCGTTTCACAAGGATATTTTCCTGAATATTCTTGTTAAAATTTAATCTTTTCATTCCGGGATACTATTCATGGGTACTATTCATGAAGTACTATTCATGGGGTACTATTCACCTGAAAAATTGATTTCTTTTCTGTCCAAATTATTTTTAATACATGAATATTATTCTTGAATTTTACTCCATAAAGCAGTTGTCATGTTGACAATTTGAATATTTTTAAACTTTGGATAAGTTAAAAATATTTAATATTTATCCTTGATTTCATTTGATTGAATTCTTATATCATTGTCATCATCCTCATGCTTATATTGTGGTAAAAGTCCTCTTTGGCTCGTAGTACATAGATGAATTATTGATTGGTATTATTATGACCATAGATTATTTGTTATAAACATGACCCGAAATATTACAAATGATGTAGTAAAAGTCCTCATTGGCCCGTAGTGCATTGATGGACAGTTGTTAGCATGATCATGACCATTGGTGATAATAATGAATATCATTGGCCCGTAGTACAAGGATAATTCAGTGATATGGATTATTTATTGAGCTAAGTCTCAGCGATAAAATTGATGATAAACTTTTAAATCATAGAAGATAGTAGATATCATGCTCTACTTGAATCTTCTAATGGATTATTTGTTCCGCTGCAGTTAAACTTATTGTCTATTATATTATATCAGTTTAACACTATTGAAGGCTAACAATAATTTATTTTGCATTATCTTAGTCATAATATTTTTTACTAGGCTAGTTGAGCTCACTCTTTGCTTTCATTGTTCTCTTCAGGAAACTAGTCGGGGAACGGAGTGATGGTCCGAGATTGTGGCTATAGTAGTCCTCACTATTCTATGAAATAGTGTGATAATAATTGTAATGATGACTCTATTTGAGTTTGGATATTGTCTACGAGACAATATTCGTGTTAAAACTCTCAGCTATGTTTTGTCATATTTTATACGACAATTGTATAATTAAGTTTTTATTTGAATTCTGTACCATATATTTGGCGACTCAAAATGGGTGATGTATACCTATTTTGGGGGCGTCACATTAGGATTGATTTAATTGATCAAACGTATGTTCATTGACTCGATTGGGATTGATTTTATTTGATCAAGGTTATGTTAATTGATTCAATTGGGACTGATTTTGGGACTGCCTTATCAAACTTTGATTTTTCTTGCAATTCATTTCTTCATATGCCTTATGATTTATGTTATATATATGGACTACATAAATAACTTGGTATATTTGTTATTTTCGATGGAATTCCTAACAGAATTTCTATCAGAATTATTCACTTGCAATATTTGTGGGCCATGCTTAATTTTATTTATGTATTATACTTAGTTTCCCAATATTAAAATAAACTAAGTAGCATTTACTTAGTTTCATGCCTACTAATACAATAAAATGAACTAAGTATCATTTACTTAGTTTTGTAGTAATAAATAAAATAAATTATTAATATAATATAAATAAATTAAAACAAATTATATTAATCTAATTTAATTTAATTTAATTTAATTTAAATTAATTTAATATAATATAATATAATAACTTATAAATAAATTAAATTAAATTTAAAAATTTAATTTAATTAATTAATATAATTAAATTCTATAATATAATATAATACAAAATAAATAAATAAATATAATATAATACAAATTAAATTAATTAATTAAATGAAATAAAATAAAATATTAAATATAATATAATAAATTACAAACAAACAAAATAATATAATATAAAATAAAGTGCAATGTAATAAATTAAAGTAATTAGATAAATTAAATTAATTAAAATTAAAATATTTAAATTAAATTAAATTATATTAAATTAGTTAAAATCATTGGAAATAAGTTCAATTAAAATATAACAAAGTATTATAATATAATATAATAAACTAAGTAGCATTTACTAATTAGTTCCACTGCCACATAAACTAAAGTAAAAATACTACAATATATTCTTATAATAGTTCCCATAAACTGGGTAACATTTACTTAGTTTATCATTAGAAACATAAACTAAGAAACATTTGCTTAGTTTTTCACAGTAAAAATAAATTTAACAGGTATATAGTATAGTTTGGAGCTTAGAAACTTGTTTAACATTCATTCATTAGGAGTAACTGTTGAATAGTCTCAAGTTCGGGACTGTTACTCGATATTATGTCTCTCACTTAGGTCAGTATCAATAACTTGAGTACATTTTTATTTTGTTTTGAGGATTTTTCGGCTGGTATCTTACATGTTCTTTTAGTGCATACTAAGATTAAGTTATGTTAGTCTATTTCGTGTATTTGAAGAACAGAGAGAGATGTTGTTAACAAGACTCTGAGTCCAATTACTATGGACGTTTAGAGGACGTGGTTGTGCTCAATTATCCTTGGGGAAAAAGTTATTTACATTTAAGTGTCACTAGTTTGATATTGAAAAAGGTGTTAAAATTGATCATAATAAAAATGTTATAGTGGATATAAAATTAAAGCTACAGTGTGATGATGTATTCGTGTTATAAAGTAAAGCGACTCAAGGGTACTACGCGCCTAATGTCATCAACTGTAGGAGCCCCTGGTATACATTTGTCATAGTAAAAACTTGGACATTTGATGGTGCTAATATGTTTGAGACGAATGACCTATTGTAAGAAAATGTTAGTAATCCCAGCCATGTAGTGTTAAATAATGACGATGTCATGACAAATGATGTCGTTAACATACCCGATGGTGAAGAAGTCGAGGAAGATATGGTCATGAATGAGTGTATCGTCGTTGAAGATGATAACAATGAAGAAACTGATAACGAAGAGGAAGAGCCATAATTATGATAATGATGTTGATTTTGACGGATTTTGTGACAACCCAAAAATTTATAAGATCTTGAATGATTAAAATAAAGGTTAAAGGATAAAACATAGATGTGAATTAGAGGATTAATTAAGATTTTTAAAGAACCTATATGGTTTGATTTGAGTCCTTAAGCAATGTAAAGAAATTAAATGAGAAATGATAAGGATAAATAAATTACGACTTATGTGGGACATGTGTGAGATTGAGTAAATACATATATTGTAAATATGTATATATATTTATTTTATATAAAGAGAATTAAAGAAAACTTTGTAGCCTAATGTTATATATTAGGTATTAGAATTAAATAACCTAAAGAGTTATCTTTATTTAGTGTTCTTAGTATTTTAATTATATACTAGTGACCTAATCTAAGAGATTTGTGGAACATGTCTCAACCTATTAAATTATTTTGTATGAATATGTAAGTACATGAATATGAATATTATGTGATTGTTTACACTTGTTTATTATATAAACAAATAAAAGAAACTAATGTAACCTAATTATATATTAGGAATGAAAATATATACTAATAATACGAGATTTATTTTATACATCTTAATTAATTAATTTTATAACCTAATTAAAGCAAGTCTAATTGAGTTAATAAATTAAGTGTACACGAGTAAGGATTTAAATTATAATTGAGTAAATAGAAACTCTAATTAAATGATTAGTGCAAGATAAAATTAAAAGTATGGAACTATGTTAATTTGCATGGCCCAAAGAATTAATTTAAAAGCCCAAAAGAATTTAATTAAAGCCCAATCTTTTAGCCAATTGAAGAGGGACTTTTTGGACATTTGATTAAGCAAACTGGAGTATTAAAAATTAAACCAAATGGGGTTAAAAAGACCCAAGATTTTTGGCCCAAGTAAGAGAAGATCAGAAAGAGGTGTATGAATGTAATAATTACAACTTACTAACTCTCAACAACTCCCCTTATGTGTCAAGCTTCCATTTAAACAACACATTTGAGATAACTTGCAAGCAACAACGTAGTTAATGAGAGAGAGAAAACAAGAGGAATGTGGGGGATGTATGTAGATATACATAATATATCCATACTTAATAAAAAAAATCTATCTTCTTTCTTTCTTTCTCTTTCATCACATTCTTAAGCTATCAAAAGAAAACTAGAAAGAGATAAGAGAGAGAGGAGAGGGGCGGCCACTTTGAGGGAGAAAGCGGAAGAGAAAATTTCATATTTTCAAGTCCCATAATCAACTATAGAAAGAAGAAGAAGGAAACTCACAAGCAAATGTATAACTTTAAATTAGTTATGTAATTTATTGTTGATTGCTTTAAATCAAAACTTGAATTTATGTTCTTGAACTTCAAAACTCTAGATCTACATGATCTAGAGTGTTTTATGTGTGGATCTATCCATTTTGTGTTGTAAAAGTTAGATCTAAAGATAGAAATGAAAACTAATTTCTAAAGGGTAAAAAACCCTAACTTTTGTTCAGTTTGATCAACTACCGTTTTATATCTATAACTCCTTTTTGCGATCCGTAAAAGAGGGGTGCTAGATCTGTAAGTTAACTAGAAAAATCAAGTTGTAGCACTAAAAAATTTTGATTTTTCAAGCCGTAGTGGCTATTTTGGTTAGAACTGTCCAGCCGGCAAAAGAAAAAATTTGAGCACAAATAAGTCCCAAGGCCAGTTTGGTCCAGGGGAATTTTCGTTAACTTTTATTGCTTTAAAAATTTTGAGAAATTTTGGAGTGATAATATGATAAGTTATCTGAGTCCTGTTAAAGGATGGTAATTTTTAGATGTATAGAATGAGAGATATGGATTTTACGGGAAATGACTTCTTTAAAAGAAAACCCGAATAACTCTTTGTAGGTATGTAAGGAACATACCCTGTAAATTTCAAAATTTTCGAACAAAGTTTCAATTTATGATAAATGTAGCAAGTTTTGGCTGTTTTAGACTATTTAAATATAGTAAATGAATTTCAAAAATTCCAAGAAAAATATATGTTCATAAGAGAGATATATTCTGTCAAATCCCAGAAAAAAAATGTTTTGGGACTGATTTAGTATTTTTTTATGAAAATGATTTAGTTATGAATAAATGAATTAAATTAATTATGTGATGTTGAAAATTAGGAAAATATAATTTTATGGCTTGAGAACCCTAGATATGTTATATGCAGATTTCTGAAGGGTGGTGTGGTCATTGTTGATGAGATATTATGTTTATGGCATTTTAGGTTCATTAAATAAATGAATTAGTAAAGATTAAACAATTAAAATAAATTATTTATAACTTTAATAAATGATTAAAATTTATTAAAAGATTAGTAATATACATTAAGATATTATTAAGTGATTGATAACATTTAGATTAAAATGTTAGTAAATCATTGATTTAAAATATTTTTTAAAGATTAATAATATTAGTAAATGATTTGAATATTATTAAATAATTATTAATATTAAATGAGAGTTTAAAAGAGGAGTTAAGTTATTAATTGGACATTCAATAGGCTGTATTGAATAGTATGATGAATTGGAAATTCAATATATTAAAAAGGGAATACAGTTTGAATCTAAGTTGTTGAATTGATATATTCAGCTTGTTGGATTAATTATGTTAGCTTATATTTGGCTTGTTGAATAAGTGTATTCGGTTTACTGTATTATTGTATTATGCTTGCTAAATTAGTATATTAAGGTTGCTGAATTAATGTATTCGGTTTGCTGAATTGGTATTCAGTTTGCAGAATTTGTATTTGGGTTGTTGTATTAGTATACGACTTACTGGATTATAAAGAAGAACTAATAAAATGAAAAATTAAGTGTTAAATCATAATGTATATGATAAAGTAATTGAAAAATTATCAAAGGACGATAATAATACTGATTTTTTAAGGTGTGACCTAATATTTGATTTTGTGATGAAGTGTTACATAATTTACTTATAAGTAGTTGTATCATGAGATATATTATTATATGCTGATTGAAAGATCAATTTTAACAATGATAGGTCTTTACAATAAAGAAATTAAATTAGATTGCATAGTAGTAATCGATGGTACATGTAAGTTCCCTAACTCAAACTCGAGTTATTATTTCAAAACATGTTAGTGGATAATTATTGTTGATTATTTCACATATATGATTATTTATTCGCACTTAGTGCATGTTGCATATTTTCATCAGGTATGAAAGGCAGATCATCTTCATTACCATAAGGTTCAGTTAAATTGTTCATGGTCATTGTTAACCACCCAACATTATTGATTCAGTCATTCAATCATTGAAATTGATTCATGCTCTTTCATAATTATTATATTGTTAAAAATTCAAAAGCTTATCTCTTTCTTTCAATCATGATATATCTTTATTGTATTTAAACTTTTTGGGCAAAGTAGTTGCTCACCCTTGCTATATCATGGTAACCAATTTCAGATTTAGACGAAGGCTCAAAAAAAGACAGTGGCAAAGTCAAATTCCAAGAGTAGATTATTATACATTTAGAACTATTAAGTTATTTGATGCAAATGACATTATAAAACTTTTAAGATATTGAGAATGGCGTCATGATGCCGTACTGTATTAACAGTCCATTTTAGGATGTCGTCATTGTATGACTTTTTCATAACACATCATACAATAGTGGAACAATGATTTTTATATCGAATTCACACTAAGTATTCCTGTATTTATAACTATATCAACTTTTTATCATCTCTGCACCATGTTACATGGTACATAAGTGATAAATAAAAATATATTTTGATATTATAAATCATTATCGTCTAGCCGAAAAAAGTAGCATAGACTATACTTTAAACCGTTCAAAAATCATTATATATATATATACATTTTTTTCTCAAAAGCACATAGTACGTATTTAGCTTGATGTCAAAATTTCGAAGTCTAGCATGGCTAGGAGTTTTGGAAAACTTATGTCTCCACTAATAATCATTCGCTTAAACAGTCTATCTATTCTTATTATCCTCAATTCTTCATTCACACATAACTATTCCCAGTTCGTCAAACCACACTCATGAGTTCAGGAACTTTCCACAATTATATGAGTTTAAGAACTTGTCCTAGTCAGACCTTTATCATCTATTCGCTGAGGGGTTTATAAACATTACATATAACTATGAGTCACGAACGTAACGTAGGTATGAGTTTTAAGAACTCGTACTTAACCTTATATCCTCTACCTATAACCTATCTATCTGTTATACACATGAGAAAGGAATCACCCTCTTAACATGCATATAACAAATAGCGCAACACAAACATTTCATAATCCCCACTTAATCCTAATTACCTTCTCAATACGAATTTCATTTATTCCGTTTTCATTATCCTTTCCTGAATCTGTACCAATTCATAGTACAACTGACACACAACAATCTTGCTGTAAATCTTTTCAATCATTAGATTGATTCTTCTCCATGCTATTAACTTATCAGATCACGAGATGATCTCATCGTATAAATTACGATTCATTTCTATACTATGATCGTTTTGTTTTAAGATCTCCTATCACTGTACTTTTAGTCTTTTAGACTCGATCTGCTCATCATTACTATTCATCTTTATTATCGGAGTTAGGTAACTCTGTGTCTTTATAACCCGCCGAGATTCGTCTTTGAATCATACCGATCAACTAACTCTATGTGAGTTAGATCTTATCCCAATAACATTGGTCTCAGGTATTCCTACCTAAGATTCATAAGCAACAGCTTTGATACCAACTGTAGCATCCCCAAATCCGAGTCCCAAATCACCACGGATCTGGTATACTATTTCTATAACTAATGCGGAAGATATAAACATAAATTGTTTATACAATAAACATTACACACTATTTCCAAGGTCAAAAACCTTCACATAAACCTGTATCAATACCCTATCTAACAAACATTGTTTGTGACGCCCCCAAAATAGGTCCACAAGACCCATTCTGAGTCACCAGATATCATACTATAAAAATCAAATACAAACTTCAGACAATATCATGGTACAGAAACAACCTATTCTAAGTCACCAAATACATGGTACAGAAACAACCTATTCTAAGTCACCAAATACATGGTACAGAAACAACTACAACTTCATTATTACAATTGTCGTGCAAAATACGGCAACACTTATGCTATGAGTTTAAATACAAATATTGTCTTCTAGACAATATCCACACCCAAATGAAGTCCTCATTACAATTATTGATACACTATTTTACAGAATAGTGAGGACTACTAAAACAACTATCTTGAACCATCACTCCACACCCCGTCTAGTTCCTGCTATATTCTTGCCTCCTGGGAAGAAAAATGGAACAAAAAGAAAAAAGGTGAGCTCAACTAGCCCAGTAAAGAATATTATGACTAAGATAATGTACAAAAAATTATCCTAAGTCTTCAACAGGAAAAAATATGATAGAATACAGTAGACAACAAATTTTAGATCAACAACTGCAGCGAAAACAACAATTTATTAGAAGACTTAAGTAGAGAATGAAATCTACTATCACCTATGAATTTAAAAGTCCATCATCGATATTTTGTCCCTGTAACATCAATCAATATACATCTTGAATCAAATAGTCATCTTTGCACTACAGGCCAAAGATATTAATCAGTCGGTCATGTTCATCTCAACACCTGTTCATCTTTGCACTACGAGCCAAAGATATTCATCAAGAAATCATTCATCTTTGCACTACATGCCAAAGATATTCAGTAATATCATCATTTACGACTGAGGATGATGAAAAATATATTTTAAAGAAAACGAATCCAGTGAGACAAAAGAACAAATATTAAGGATTCATATTTTAGACAATCCAAGTTCAAAAACACTCTATAATAAACTATTGTGGAGCAGAATTCAAAAATGAAGATCAAAATATAGATCCAATCAAAGATAGGAACCATAACAGACAATCTTGGACACAGAAAAGAAAATTTAATTTTTCTGTGAATAGTGTCGTATTCGTGAATAGTGTCGTATACGTGAATAGTGCCGTATACGTGAATAGTAACTCTGACACTAAAAGGTAGAAATTTCAAAAGAAAAATCATCATACTTCGTGAATAGTAACTCATGAATAGTAACTCATGAATAATAACTAGTGAATAGTAACTCGTGAATAGTAACTCATGAATAGTAATCCCGACATGAAAAGATAAGAATTTCACAAGAAAAATCTTACCAATATTCCGGCATAATGATATTGAAAGAAATAATATCATTTTTTAAAAATAACATCCCTTACCTCAAAAGAATAGTACTTCTGGCTGGAATATCAGATATAACGCTGAAGGAAACTTGCACCGTATAGCAACACTTAAAGTATCAAAATACTCACAAGAATATGCTCGATAATATAGAGAGAGAAGATTTCAGTTTTTGGTGTGATTTTTAATTCTAACCTAAGCACCCTATTTATAGGAAAATACTTAGAACACCAAAGTAGAAAATTTAATAAAATACTAATATTTATAAAAATATTATACGAACTCTTTGAATTCTAAAATTTAGCATCTAACACATGCAAGTGGGGCCCACCGAAATGAAAAACATGTTTTAAACACTTTTTGTAACAAAATCAATTTAGACCTAATATTTCGGAACTTCAATAATTCATATTAAATAGCCCTTTTATTAGAAAAATTCAAATCTTATGTCTATTCCATAGGAAATTTAATTCTCTACAACTTTACAGAAGAAAGTTTTTCCAAATTCCAAACAGAAATTGACTGAAATTCACATACGGACGATTTTGCAGGCTATAATCAAATTTCAATCAAAAATAGGGTCCACCAACACACAAAACATGTGTTAAACATTTTTTGTAACAAAAATACTCTTCCTCCTCATTTATTCATATATCACACATTCATTGTAAAAATATCATCATTATTATATTATTAAAATATAATAATATATTTAAATGAATTATTTTATCAAAAAAGATAAAATATCAATTTTCAATAATTGTCACATTAAAAATTTTCTCCATCTATATCCACATAAAATGAATATTTTCCTTATCATATAAATCAATAATTAATTATTCATAAATAATATTAGAAAATCACAATACTGACAACCAGACCGTTCCTAGGAAAGAGGGGATTTTCCAATAAGGATTTCTCCTTACTGGCGCACAATTAGGTGACCAAACCTCTCCTTAGACAGAACTTTCTAGACATTGCCAATAACGCTATCTAATAATATTATTCAAAAAATATGAATTATTGATCTGATAATGGAAAATACTCTGTAGTGACAATTATTGAAACAACAACAATAATATAAAATATCAACGTAGCAATTATGGAATCAATAAAATAAAATATTGAACAGTAATTACTGTAACAATTATTGAGTAGTGCCTTCTTACATAAAAATCAATAATTAGTGCAATATCGCATTGCTCATTGTGCAACAACACGTATTCGTATTTTAACCAAGGGTATTCCAACAAAGATAATTGGTAACCATTACGCCGTTATTTATAAAAACTCAAACTTGTCATTTTCTTCATCCAATCGCTTTTCGTTATGGGGCTGACACAAGGCTGTGCCGTCGTACGAATATTCCTTGACAGCAAGAATATTCCACGACCAAACGAATATTACTCGACAACAATGAATATTTTATAACCACTTGCTTATTTGAAATATTTGCACATTTTACCCATAACTAACCACATTAATCAAATCAACCCCTTACAATTTCAAAATAATAAATAGAGGAAATTACATTTTATTAAAAAAATATGGGGTCTTACACTCAATACAATTATCTGTTGCATGTCATGCCGTTTTATAATATATTGAGAAACTTCGACAGTCTCGGACCATCACATTATTTCCCTGTTATCCCCATTTCGACCCAAATTTACACTCTTATTATCTGAAAGGAATTGTGAAGCAAAGGGTGAGCACAAATAGCCCAATAAAGAATATCATGACTAAAGATAATTAAATTATCAATAGCCTTCGTCAATAATAAATCAGAGATTTAGAACATATGGTAGATAATAAAACTTTTCAACCATAGTTACAGCGAAACGAGCAATCCATTAGAAGAGTCAAATAGACCATCAGGTATATTATTTTCTCTATGTTAAAAGTCCACCAATAATATTTTATCCCTGTAACATCAATCAACAATTCCTGTCCACAATCATATAAATAACTCATAATCATAATTGTGATTCTAAATTCCTCTTCGCACCTAGGAGGAAGATAATTTTCATCACCTATCTTCACCTGAAACATCAAAAATCATGGTTATACCAAATCACAATTCGTGCTCATAATCATACTAATAAATTCATCTTTCCACTACGGCCAAAGATATTCATTAACAATTTATTCTTTGCACTACAGGCCAAAGACATATAACTATATTTTAGAAGAGTCAAGTAGAGCATGATATCTATTATCTTTTACGAATTAAAAGTGTATAATCAATATTTTACCGCTGAGACTTAGCTTAATAAATAATCAACATCATCGAATCATCCCTGCACTACAGCCAAGGATATTCACTAGTATTATGACCACGAATTATCTATGCACTACGGGCCAAGGATATTCGTGTTTTCAACAATGGTCATGATTATATCGAATAATTCCTGGTTATAATCATATCAACAACTGTCCATCAATGCACGTAAGCCAAAGATATACAATTGTAAAATCAATAATCAACAGTCCATTTTTGCACGTAAGCCAAAGATATACAACTATAAAACCAATAATCAACAGTCCATCTTTGCACGTAAGCTAAAGATAAAAAATTATAAAATCAATAATCAACAGTCCATCTTTGCACGTAAGTCAAAGATATATAATTATAAAGTCAATAATCAACAATCCATATTTACACGTAAGCCAAAGATATACAACTATAAAACCAATAATCAACAGTCCATCTTTGCATGTAAGCCAAAGATATACAATTGTAAAATTAATAATCAACAGTCCATCTTTGCACGTAAGCCAAAGATGACTTTCATCACAATATAAGCATGAGGATGATGACAATGATATAAGCATTAATCAAACGAAAACAAGGATAAATATTAAAGACTTTAAATTTATCCCAATATTATCAATCACTTAATAAACTCATAATCTAATATTATTAATATTATAATAATATTTTAATCACTTCTTAAACTTATAAACAATTTATTTTAATTGTTTACACTTTACCAAATAATGCATTTAATCATTCAAAAATGCCATACTCATAAGATTTCATCACCAATGAACAAATCCCTTATCAAAAATATGCATATACCTTATATAGGATTCCCAAGCCATAAAATCCTATTTTCCAATTTTTATTACTTCACATAACATATTTAATTCATTTACTCATAACTAGTTCATTTTCATGAAAAATATCAAATCAGTCCCAAAAATATTTCTTTTCTGGGATTTAGCAGAATATAGTTCCATATTGAACATATATTTTTCTCAGAATTTTTAAAATTCATTTACTATTTTTCATATGGCCAAAACTGTTGAATATTTAGATATTTATCATAAATTGTACTTTTGTCCAAAATTTCCAAAATTTGTAGGGTATACTCCTGTTATATACATGTACTCCCAATAAAAATTTTACCAATTTTGGAGTTAACCACAATGAGTTATAAGGGTTTACTTTAAAAATAGTCTTTTCCCATAAAATCCATAACTATTAATCTATACATTCAAAAATTGCCATCTTTGGACATAATATAGAAAACTCATCAAATTATCATTTCAAATTTTTCCGCAATTTTGAGGGTCGGAAAAAATTACGTAAACTAAAAAAAGAATTTTTACTACTGTTATGCAATAATTCACGTAAAATGATCATTTCCACAATTTAATAAGGAATGAATACAAATGATCATTCACCATATATATGCGGTAATCCACATAGACGTGTTATTCCAACTGAATAATAAAGAATGGAATAACAGAAGAATTCACCATGCATGCGATAGATCGCATGCATGGATATATTATTCCCAATAGAATAATAAAGAATGGAACTGTGTCACGCGTAATCCCATGACAGTGCGAGGTTATTCCAACAGAATAATAAAGAGTGGATCCAGGTTATGCGTAATCTGCACAAACAGGATATTACAACAAAATAAAAAAGAATGGAACCAGGTCATGCGTAAATCGCATAGAGAGGATATTCCAACAGAATAATAAAGAATGGAATAACAACAGAATTCACCAAGCATACGTTAGACCGCACAGACAGGTTATTCCAACAGAATAATAAAGAATGGAATAATAGAAGAATTTCACCATGTATGTGGTACTTCGCATAGATAGGTTATTTCAACATAATAATAAGGAATGGAATAACAATAGCTCTCTTCATGAATACGAAAGAAATAATACCCCTTACCTTATAAGAAAAATGGATATTGGAATAGTGAGGTAGCAGACTTCTCTTCTTCTTTCTCTCTATAATTTCTCTCTATAATAATTGCTCTATAGCTTTAGTGAATTGGTGAGAAATGAAAGAAGAATGAGCTTCTATTTATAGAAAAATATAGTTTCGATAATTGCACGTTTTGGGGCTCAAAATATTACAGTACAATACCTTCAACTTTTCTTTCATTTTTAATTTAGTCCTGCAAGTATTATCAAACTTGCATCACCTCCCTTAATAATAAATCATGTGAATTAATAGTTTATTCATGTGATTAATAGTTATAATCATGTGAAAACATGAATTACAGTATAGTACCTCCATTTATACCTCCATTTTTAACTTAGTCATGCAATTATTATCAATCTTGCACCACCTCCCCTAATAGTACATTAATGTGAATCAATAGTACACACACGTATTAATACCGCTGCAGCTACTATGCAACTAATGCCAGACATTCTTGTACTTTTTACTACTAAGGGTAGTTCAATAGTTTTAACGGTAACACTTTCGCCGTTAATTTTTATAAAAAGATAATTCTGTCATTTTCCAAATACGACAATACTTTCGTTGTGGGGTCCACCAATGATTATGCCATCATACGAATATTTCCTGTGAAAACGAATATTCCCCGACCAATCGAATATTCCCCGGCACAACGAATAACAACTTGTTTACTTTGCAAAAAATTTTAAATATCACCCTTAACTTTAACCTTTTATCAATTTAACCATTTACGAAATAAAATAATAATTATAAGAAAATTGAATACTTTCATTTCATAAAATTTGGGATCTCACATTGTTATTATAATACATTTTTGTTACAACTCTAGCTGCACACATAGTCCCAAGCTGAACTTGGCTTTGTCCTTTCCTATATCCAACGTATTCGTCTTAATCTGCAATGTTTATCATGATATAGAAAGGGTGAGCATAAGTTTGCCCAGCAAGTATAAGTTTATTTAAGGATATATCATGATTGAAAGAATTTGAATAATAAGCTGTCTAACATTCAACAATATGGTTGTGAATGAGCATGAACAAATTTTATAACTGAACGAACATTGAACATGAATATATATTGATGAGTGAGTTTTATACCCAAGAATTGGATACATTCGGGCTTAATTTATTGTTGTTCTTAAGTCTTTTAGGATGTTTTTATGTGTTGGTGTCTGTTCATGCATGTTTCATGTTATTTTATAGGAATTGGGACAAAAGTTACATGGATCGATGTTTGGTGTGGCTAGATTCGCGTTTTCGGCTTGCCATTTACACAGCAGTCACTTCAAAGCCAATTTGACTATAGCTCCTGACATTATTTCGAAAACCTCAAAGAATGAAAATTGTAGATCTACTTCTCCTCTTTCCGGAACATCTTGAATCATCAAAATTGGAGTTCGGACGAAGAAGTTATGGCCATTTTCCCAAAGGACGTCTGGAGCAGAGAAAATGTCGATTTTTGGGCAGCTTAAGCCGGCGCCCATTTTTGTCTATGCCCAGCAGTCGGGCGCTAGGGGCGAACTCAACCATTAGCCAGTTATTTCAAGGCTGGGGAAGGGTTTGGTGCGGCTGGACGCCGCGTTTAAGTTTAATTTTGACACCTTTTGACTCCAAATAGGATTGGGTTTTGTCCTAAGCTCAAAATTAGACTTGTAACCTATAAATACATGATGTAAGACATAAAATAAAGGGAGATTACATAGCTTAGCCTAGATTAAATACTCCATTAGATTATAACATAACCCTAGTTCTTATTAGTTTTGGAGATTGAAGCAACTTGGAGACCATTGAAGATCAAGAGCAAGAAGCAAGAGGGAGCATCAGATTCTGTCGACAACAGATTCTATTCTCTTCTCTCATCCTACTTTTATCTTTTAATGTCTATTGGGCCAGGATTCTTGGTTTTAATTCATTAATTATGAACTAACTCTTTTATTAAGATTCCAATTGAACCTTTTATGTCTATAAATTAGTTATTCATTATATTCCAATTATTTATGTTAAAGTGAGTTGTTTATCTTGTCTTGTGTTTATTGATTAATTATCTGATCAGTAATTACCTTGTTACTCTAGAAGGAATTGGAAAAGTTATTCTAGGATTAGAACTGGGCATGATATCATGTGACTTAGTTATTTGCATGATGAATAATTAGGTTTGTGAATAGAATGGAAATATCTTTCAAGCATGTAACACATAAGGAATTGGGATTGTAACGAGTTTAATTCAATTGTTTTGCATAGGAATATAGCAAGATTAATCTGGATTAAATACAAGGCAATTGATCACTTGGAAAAGGACTTTTGGCATTTGAGAATTCCTGTTAACAATTCAGTAGGCATAATAATTGGGATAATTGATTTATAATTCATAATTGGGGATATTGAAGTCTTAATCTTTATTTATTTGAATTCATTCGTTAAAATCTTAGTTTTAATTAGTTAATTTAGTTTTCTTATTTAGAAAAAACACGATTTGAGATTGTTTAAATAAAATTAGTTTGGTTAAGAATTAGTACTTGGTGATTTTTATTAAATAATTCCTCGTGGGAACGATACTCTACTTTCACTTTATTACTTGTTGACCGTGTATACTTGCACGTATTCATTGATTGCGAAATCGATCAACAAGTTTTCCCCGGCAACGGCGCCAAAAACTTGTTGATCGATGTCATTGGCTCGGGCTCTCCATCAGTCTCGGACCTATGGAGGCAAGCCAATGACATCGATCAACAAGTTCTTGGGATCGATGGAGACAATAAATTAAGCTTAGAATGTATCCAATTCATGGGTATAAAACTCACTCATCATATATATATATATATATATATATATATATATATATATATATATATATATATATATATATATATATATCTAAATCTAGAATGGTAATGAAGGTGATCAGCCTTTCATACCTGATGAATACATGCAGTATGCACAGAGTACAATTTAATAATTCTTAGACATGACAATCAAAAATGATTAACCACAAACATATTCAAATAAACAACTTGAGGTCGAGTCAAGAAAACTTGCCTATTCCGTGGATTATCGTTACGCAATTTAATAAGCTTTGTCTGAAGACCTAATATTAATAATATCAATATATAAATTAGAATAATATCATCACAGTATTTAAACAACCTAAACACATTATCACATAATCTTATCCGTCTATAACACACATAAGGCCTAGTATCAAGTCAAACTATTTCAGTCTGAATTGAATTTGGTACTATTCTGACATCCCGACGGTCTAGTCGGACAATCATCGAGTTTAAGTTTAATTAAACTCTGCCTAAACACTTAACAATTATCTTAGATAATTATATTATCAATCAAAATATTTTTCTTAGGCTCGTAATAATCTTTTTTAAGTAATTATTACCATTTATCATAATTTTTCAATCACTTATATCGCATTTATATGATATAAATACCACATTATTCCTTATCACTAATATTTATTTAATATTAAATATTAATAAAAATCATAACATAATATTATAATATATTTATAATATATCAAAGTATTTTAATACCTTAAAATCATATTTATATGATTTTTAAACAATTAAATTTATTATCAGATAATTGCTATTAATATTAAAATATTAATATTTTCATGACAAAATATCAAAAGTTATATTTTATACCTTAAAATATTTTTATAACACTTAAATCACTTTTATATAATTTTTTAAATCATTAATTCTATTTTTCCATAATTTATTTAATATATTTATTAAATAAATTAATTACCATTATTATTAATTAATTAGTGAAATTTATCACATAATATTAAAAGTTATTGAAAATAACTTCAAATATTTTCTTACATTATAATATATTTTAAATGATTTTTCATGTATTAAAATCATTTTTAAATAATTTATTTTATATTTTAATTAAATAAATTAATTACCCTTAATACTCCAAAAATATTAAATATTTATGAAATATATTCCAAATTATTAAAAACACATTTTTAAGCTTTAAAATAATTTTTAGGAATTTATTTTGTATTTTTCATAATTAAAAACTATTTAATATTAATTATTTAATAAAAATAAATTTTTTTGTAATTAATCTGTCGCTAAAGGGCCCTATAGTGACAAAACTGTCGCTATAGGTGTTCTTGAGTGTTCATCAGCAAACCTAGAAATTCATGGCAGACACCGAGGGGCTTGGTTTGACCATTGATAGATCTGTGATCATAAGGTTTTTTGGACTACTTGATGTGTTAGAATTGTAGTATAAGTGTAATACTACAATTACATTCTAAGTTCATGGCCAGGATACAACAAATCAGAGAGTTATAAGCTCTCCAATATGATGTCAGAGCTGTTCTTCATTTCTCGGTTTTCTAGAAAATGAAGAATAGTTCATGGTACTACTTTTAGATCCTTATATATTGGTCTCTAGATCTGATTTGTGTGATTTAAAGGTTCAGTCTTGTAGTATTGATGTCAAGGAACAATAATACATCATTAGATCAACATCATAATATCATGTTTTAAAGATTTTGGCCGGTCAAAGCAGAGGTCAGGAAACGGTTCTTGAAGATCTGGGTTTTCCAGATTTCATCATGAGGCTGGTGGTCAACGCTGGTTTGACCTTGCATAACTTTGATCCAGTGCATGATCTAGTGGGTCTAAGGGCTTTGATGTGTAGTTCTCATGTCATACTACTAAGATCAAACACTAATATGGCCAGTAACATTAACAGTAGCAAGATCCGTGGCCTACAAAAATGTTGTCGGAAAATCGTGGTTTCGGGTTACCCGAAACCACATTTTGAAACGATCAACGGGTTTGACCAACAATAGCAACGCTTAATCTACACTTGATCTAGACTTGAAGTTACAAACATGTGAATAAACATGTGAACGATATTCCTATTTATATATGATTTGATTATGATATATATATATATATATATATATATATATATATATATATATATATATATATATGAATATATGCCAAGATGCTTGCATTAAGAAAAGTTAATAAAGTCCTTTGATAGATAATAGAAACATATGTACAAGGACTTAGAATGAATTGATCAAATATGTTAGGTTGATCCTACATAAGCAAAACATCTTTGTAAAGTCCTTAAAAGAAATGATGTACAAGGACTATAAATATAAAAAGATCAAGCATGTTAGGTTGATCTTATGATGTAATAGATAGGCTTGTCGATCGCCGAAACCTTTGCACTGAAATCGTGATCTGCCGGAGAGTCGAGGAAAACTCGAGAGATATCGGAGAAGCGTAATCGTAGTCTGCAAGATAGTTGATCTCGGAGTTCGTAGACTTCGGGAGAGGCGAGAAAGGATCATAGTGTGTCGAGGAGAACTTCCTCGAGTACGTAGTCTCTGCGAGGAAGTCATGTTCGTAATCGTAGAGGCTGACACTGCCTATGAGCCGTAGAGTATATGCCGAAAGCTAAGTCGAGAATCGTAGACTACACTTTCAGAGTCGTGAGTCTACTAATAATACTTACGACGAAGATCGTAGTCGAGCAAGATCGGATGAAGACAACAAGCACAATGAGCGAAATCGTAAAGTGTCAAGATCGATCTCGGTCGTCGTAGTGTACTGCACGACCAAAGCCGAATCGTAGAGTGCGAACTAAGACCTCAACGAGATGTGCTCACAATACCAAGGCGAATCGTAGAGCAAATACGATTCTCAATGAATGAGCACTCCCAGAATATCCAAAGGAATGATGCCTCTGGTTGGCACTGCATAGATATGTCCCACCTGAAGGAAACTAGAGACCACTCAACGAATGACATGCAAGCTAACAAAAGATCTAAGCACCAACTCAATCATCATCAAGATTGAGTTGTGAAGCCATTCGAGATGAAGTCTTCCACAAGGAGATCAAAAGAAGACTTCTGTAACTGACCAAGAAAAGTCAGCAAGTGCAGTAGCTATCAAGTAGACATAAGACAACGATCTTGGAAGTTACTAGGATCGTAGTGTTTGCCAAACAAAGAAAGAACTGATGGAGTACATACAGAGATACTGGACAGCTTCTGAAGAACAAGGCTAAAGTGATGAAGCATTGGGTCAGTCCATTGATGATAAGTGAACGGGAGATCATAAGGAGAAAGTGAGCTGGACACGCCACAAATCTTGAGTGTCTTGTTATTCAGAAAAGGCCGAGGAAAGAGGAATCGAGCCATCGGTATTCGAGAGCACGGCGAGGCAAAGCGAAGTGTTGAAGCCTTTGCATAAGAGAAGGAAGAGGTGTTCTACATTGAAGATCAAATCAACACTCTTCAAGATCGTAGTGTTGTCTCTACCAGTCAACAAGACACTACGATCAAGTCCATGAAGACATGCATCAGAATCGTAGAGTTCAAATAACTGAAGACTGAAGCATTGGCAACGGTTCAATCTGAAGGATAATATTTGGACAAGAGCTCATTGAGAGCATTGATGCAAGGACAACCTCTGATCGAGAAATCATAAGAAGGAAATAAAGTCTTCGACCTGCCTAAGACATTAAAGTGACATATCTGATAGGGTTGGTGAAACAGCAGACTGCAGTGTCAGAAAGTCAGAAAAAGATGTCATGTCACATCTGCAGTCTACACCAAATAACTCAAGATCTGCAAAGAAATTTGAATAGCTTTCAACGGCTACTTTCCAACGGGAAGATTGGGAAGAGTATAAATTAACAGAGCTTCAAAGATCAAGAGTTGCTAATGATTGTGTAGTTGCAGAATCGTTGAGTTGGTGAATGCTATTGTTGACTCTACGAGTTCCACCAAAGATCAATAGAACAAGTCTCAGTGACAGTGAGACTATCAAGGTGGGAGTGAAAGCGACTTTGAAAAATGAATCAAGCAGATATCAAGCTTCACTCAACAAAGATGAGAATGCCACTAAAGATGGCATAGAGGTGAGAGCCGAGAAGGCCAAGAAGATAGCATTCAAGAAAGTGGTTGAAAGTACAAAGAAGATCAAGAGAGCCACTCTACGAATCACCATGAGCAAGAAAAGTGAAAATGAACAAGTGCGAGAACCATATGCGCAAAGTATTTAAGAAGGGTTCAGGGATTGCTAAGTGCCAGACAAAGTCTACTAAAAGCACAGAGACTTAGCAAACCCAGATGGTGAATGGTGCATAGCTGATACTAGATGAAGATGAGCAGAAAAGAGTGAAGATCAGTTGCACCAAAGAAGATGTGGTCCGGACTCGAAGCTGAAAGCAAAGAGGATCACACTAAGCTGCTAAGTACAAAAGATGTTCAGAGCCTAATGACATTTTAGCAGTTCAGCACCACCGACAACAACTACAACAACAAGAAGCCAGGGCCTGAGGGGTCCTTGTCCGGAGGGACTAAATGAAGTTCCAAGCTTGCTGGGCTTGAAGAGTTCCTAGGGAACTAGAGAAGTTCCAAGGCTGCTAGCCTTGAAGAGTTCTTAGTGAACTGAAGTCCTAAGGCTGTTGGCCTTGAAGGAATCTTAGTGATTCAGGGTGCTGCCCTTCCTTAGTGGAAATCCTGCTAGTTGAAAGCAGAAGAGTGGATTAGGAGCTTGAGTCTCTGAACCACTTAAAACCCCTTGTGTCTTTTACTTTATGTCATTTACATTATGTACATTAACTGCTATAACTGCTATGTATGTTTTAACTGCTTACTACTGAAGTAACTCTATGAACAATGTATGTGTGATTATGAATATATCAATGAAGGGGATCTTTTACTTATTCCGCTGTGCTTGAAAAGATTCTTAAGTTTGTCATGAGCTACTTAATGAGCAATACAACTTAATAGAGTAAAAGTTTTATGAAATTCTAAGGATCTATTTAACCCCCCTTCTAGATCTATATTGTGCCTACTATGAACTAACAATTGGTATCAGAGCAGGTTATCATGCTACATTCAAAAGCTAATCGCTTTGAGTCTGATCCTAGGCACAAAAATTGTTCTAAACTTAGTTTAGTAGTAAGTCACTTGTTATATCTGAGATGAGCTCACACGTTGGAAATATTGTATGCAGGTAAATGTGCATATACACTGAAGTTTGCTTCAGATTGGTCCATATCTTTAATTATCATATCAACAAGACCAATCCTTGCTTGATGTCAATCTTGTTGTCTGAAGACCAGGCTAGAGAACTCAAGGATGTCAAAGAATTAGAGATGCTGACACTCTCTTAGCTTGTATCTTCAAGACCACGGTGATTATTTGAAGATCAACTGAAGCATGGCCCAGTTGTCGAAGCAAATGAGAAAACATGCACATCAATGCCTAAACTCAGTATATCTAAGATAAATGACTGTTAAGAAATCAAAAGTAAAAAGGTACGGTTCCTCGTTAACATAGATATGAACATCATATTTGCACCTTACTCATGAACTATAATAGTTTTCCTTCAAATATTCTTAATCTATCTAAAAAGGTGAAGAGAGAAAGTACACTAATGATGGAAACTCAAATGTCTATAAACTTTCTCTCCATCCAAGTTTTAGGTTGAAGATAATAACTTAAAAGAGACCTGAAATGGTTTTAAGAGCCTCACAGGTAGATTGAATGTGAAGAAATCTTTGCTGATGAGTTAATGTGCCTCGTACATCCTATGGTCTAAGTGTTTAATGACACACATAGTATGATCAGATCTACAAGAGAATCTTGAAGATTCATAGAAAGCCCGATCACCTCCATGAATCAACGGATGCTTTAATAAATCGTAGAAAGTGATTCTCACTCTGTGAATATTTAAACTCTGTGATCATAACTTAGCATATGATAAAACCATCAAGGAAAAGAGTGTTTTATTAAAATAACTGATTTCTCTCAGATTCACCACCATGCATCTCAAAATATATTATCTAAATGAAGTATATGCATGAATACGATTGATGGTGGTCAACATGATGATTACTCAAATATGAGAGCAGGGGTTTGGTAAACTAACCTAGCGAGGACCCATTTGACCATGGGTACCAAAATTAGAAATGAATAACTGCGGGCACTTGGTCTATCGACCACACTAAGGAATGCTAAAGCAAAAGACTTGATCGAAGAAGAGTCATCCAACGGAAGGCTTAGGACCTGCATTGAAATAATTACGACAAAACTCCTACATGTTAAAGCTTTCGTCCTTGAAGACCTGGCTTTGAGCTAACCTAAATAAAGCTCAAATGGCTGCAAACCTTCATATGAAAGCATGCCACTCAACCAAAAATGAAAAAGGGTCTTAGATGCTCTAGCAAGCAAAACTTGTTCTCAAGGAAGCTCACATCAGAGGACTATCGAGCATCAAACATTAGGAACTTAGTCCGGGAGCAGAACTCCACGAGCACAAGCTGATAAGGAAGACTACGTTCGTAGTGCTATCAAAAGATCGTAGAATGATCAACCCTGAAGATTTAACGACTTCAGTAAGAAGGAGATATGCAGGGGAATCACACCTCACTGAAAAGACAGCATCAACCATAGGAAGCAGTGATCTGTTAAGAAATAACAATACTGAGATATACTATAAAGCAGTGTACCAGTTATAGAGTCCCAAAAATTTGTGGCTGATGAACCAAATAAAGATCCATAGTCAGTAAGAACATTTCAAAACATACTATTGATAACCTTTCAGCCACCCAACTCAAAATCATGGAGAGCCTACGATCAAACATCTGATCATAATGAAATAGCAGAAGGACACCACGATTACAGCAAATGAAATTATCTGAATTTGATAAAGGACCTCACCAACAGAAAAGGTCAAATGAGATATCAGTGCAAATCACTTCTAAAGTATTTCATCTGGAAAGCGCCCCAGGGACAAACCTGACCCTTAGCTCACTCTAAGAGGTTGGCCCTTCCTGAGCTACCTTATCCTAGAAGAATTGCTTAATCAAGTTCATCTCAAGGACTAAGTCAGTCAATGATCGTAGAGTAGAGGTTGAAGAGAACTCCACGATCGTAGTACAATCTTAGCAATCGTGAAAGTTGCACTCGACGATCGCGATCCTATAAAGAGGCTACCCTAACTTACAAGGAGTTGGAAAAACAGAAAATTGCTCAACCATTCAAATTATGAGGACATAAGTTCAAAAATTTGGTTGAAAAGAGGTCTTCTTGAAGGAAAATGCCCAAGGCTTCATAAAGTACAACGATTGGATGAGCCATGGAGGTTCAAAATAAGAAGTAATGTCAAAACCATCCAATCAGAACATCACCGGAGAATTGATCGTTGAGCCAACAAAGGAAAACGTAGAGTCAATAGTTGTTCTATCAAGCTACTCTATGAACTCAAAAGGTCAAAGGTCAATCCACGTCAATCAAACGTCTACTCTTCTAAAAGTGACATCTAACTAAAAAGTTATTGGGGAGTTACAGCTCATTACTGGGCGTCGTGCAACTTATGGCTAGTTGACACGTCATAACATATGCAGTGTGAGAAGGAACTGTCATAAAGACAAATTCAAAATCTGCAAACAGTTACCAGAACTCATTGAACCTTTCTCTCCCTCCCTTTTTCAAACCCTAGAATCCTCTTCGAAGCCAAACCAATCAAACTTCCAGAGCCCAAAACACACTCAGCTAAATCTCTCCGAACCACATACCATATACCCTGAACTCCTAAAATGGTAGAATGGAAAGTTATAACGGGTATTCAACTCGGCTTTACAAAGTTTGAAGAATCAAAGACAAAGTTCAAGGACATACTTGAACTTATAAAGGAAGCTGGGTTCTCTGAGTGCCTGGAGGCCAACACTCCAATTTATACAGAACTAGTAAAGCAGTTCTACTCAAATGCTTCAACGAACTCCGAGCTTCTGACTACTAAGGTGAAAGGATTTAGTCTAAAGATAAGAGCATTAGACATCAATCAATGTCTAGGGTTTCCAAATCAAGGTCTGATAAATCTGGATGAAGTCGACATTGAAGAAGGCAAGAGGCTTATGCGATATCAAAGAAACCCTAGTCTGAAGGATATGAAGAAGAAGGAATTTCCTGAGGAATTTGAATTCCTTGCTGAGATAGTGGGAAAATGCATATTGTGCAAAGATATTTTGACACGACATAACGTACTCGACCAATGATTGAAAATTATGTCTCCGCATAGTAGTTACGAAGAAGAAAATCAACTTTGGAGTTATCTTGCTCGATTAAATCTCCAAATGGATAGAAAAAGCTGAGTTGGAGAAATCCATAGACAAACGACTTACAAAAGTGTTCCATGGAAGACTGTTAAGCATAATAATGAAGAAGAAGTTAGGGAGAAAGATTAAGGATAATGAGGGGGAACCTCTGAATGTGCACAAAATAATGTCTCCACAACTGTTTGTGAATTGGAATAAGAACCCTAAAGAAAACAGGAGGCTGACAACTGGAAGAAGCAACAAATCATCTGCAAAGAAGAGGAAGGCAAAGGAGGTAAAAAACTCTGAGTCTGATAACTCTGTACCAGCAGAAATCACACCAGCCAGAAGGAAATCCAAAGGTGTGAGGAAAACTGAGGCTCCACCAAGAAGTCTCTCAATTGACAATTTGGAAGAAGAGCAAGAAAAGGACTCAACTGCAAAAATCACAAAGAGAAGAAGTAACAGATTACTTCAAGGGCCACCCAGAAAGAAAGCAAAGGTGATGAACAGGCCATCCCTAGTTCCCCAAGAAAGCCTATCTTCAAAAGACGAGAACGTAGAGACAGGGAAAGAGGGGGAAACTGAAAGCCCCAACAATATGTCTCCAAAGAACGAATCCAACAATAAAGCTGAGGCAGTATTCATGGAAGAAAATGCAGAATCTGACAATGAAGAAAAGCTACAAAATGACCCATCCGAATCTCCAAGTGAAAATGTTCAAATAAGCACTCATTATGAGTCAAAAAATGATGAGATCAAAAAGGAAATGCATACCCCTACTGTTGCTAAACATTAAGCTAGCCTATTTGGTGATATAAATGAAGATGATTCTGAAGGAGAAGGACATACCCTCATCAATGATGAAAATCAAGAAAGTCTGCCCAATGATCCAAAAGCTTTAGAGTCTGAAAAGGAAGAAGAGTCTGACTCTCCTATAGCTGAACATCTAGGAAGAAGGAGGAGCCACCGATTGATAGCTCAATTTGCTTCCAAAAGGAGAAGTGATCACTCTAATGTAGTCATTGAATTAAGTGATGATGAAACTGAATCTGATGAAGAAAATGATGAAGATGGAATTAGTGATGAATCCAAGGAAGATACTGCTGAAGAAGGTTCTGAAAATGAAATTCACCAAGAAGACTTCACTGAAGAATCTGATGAAGGAAGTCAACAAGATTCTGGATCAAAGAGGGAAGAAATAGGGAAAGAGTCTGATTCTGCACTTCAGGAATTAGAGGAACCAGAATATTACCCTATTCTCTCTCCATCCAGAATTACCAGAAGAATTATAGTGAAAGTCTTTGATGAGCCACCAGCAGAACCACCAGCAAGATGGATAAATCAGGGAAATGAACAACTTCGAGTTGTAAGGATGACTACAGATGAAGTGCTCCATAACTGGAAAAATATGGAGTTAGATTACACAACTATACTGTACAACTCTGAAGATCTTCTGATCAGGTGGTTCCTCCCATGGATGCCATGGTTAAAGGCACACACTGATAGAGATGAAAGTTACTTCAGCTGGTGCTACTCTCAGTTTCCAAATTTGGAACTAGTGTCACAAAATTTCCCCAGGGTTAAGAAGTTTGCAACCATGATGATCAACGATAAGCCCTACTATAAGATCTATCGACATGCTGAAAATCACTATATTCCCTATGATCATAGAGTTGACACTGAAGGCAGAAGGACTATGACCAAAGAAATAATCGTAGAGTCTGTTTACTCTACCATTGATGATGTTCAAACTCAAATTGAGAAGTCTCCATCTGCCCAAGCTCAGATATCTAACATCCCTTCATCTTCCAATATCTGTTGGTACTCAACGATTTCTCAGATTGACAACACTTTCCACAATCTATCCAAGAGTGAAAATTGTAGAGTCCAAGCTAGTGCTCAACAAGAAGCTACCAGATCAGATGACCAAAATCCTGTAGAGCAGGAGATGTTGAGAAATTTTGCTAAGCTAGCTGAGAAGATATTTCTAATGAATGAAGAGTCAAAATAGTTAACAACAACAGAAGATAGACTCCAAGAAACTATGGCTGATATATCTCTCAAAATTAAAGAGAGAGATCACATCTATCTGAAAGCCATACATGATCAGAAAGCTATAGCTCTACGAGCACAAAAGTCAAATGAAGAAAAACTCAAAATCCTCTCTAACAGGATTGACAACATGAATCAATATTTTTCTATGCAACTTGAGCTAAGTCAACAAGAAATCAAGAATGAAGTTGGAAACTCCTCCTACATGATGGAGCAGCTTATGTCTAACATGGAACAACTCTCTCAAATGATTAATGACAAAAAGGGGGGAGAAAAAGAGGCATAGAAAAGGGAAGAACAAGAGGAGGCACTCTAGAAAGAGCAGGGAGAGCAAAAGGAAAGAAAAGAAGAAGACAACTCCAGGGAAGCTGAATCATCATCTAAGGGGGAGCTAGAGCCAGAACCAGAAGAAGAAGAAGAATTGAATAGCTCTACATCCCAGGGGGAGCAAAGGAATCAAACAGATGAATAGTGGGTCAACAGACATCCTGGAAGCATATATGGAACCAAAGAGGTACATCTCTAACTAGTTAGGTATGTTCTGTAACAACCTAATATTTTCTATACAAATAAATTAGAAATTTTGTGTATAAATTTTTTTTTATACGATGTATTATGTGAAACCCTAGTTTACTGTGGGAAACCCTAATTTGAAACTCAATTGTGAGTTTAAGTGTGTTATATAACTGTGTTATATGATTTATGATTAACCCTAATTAACATTTAGATTTATTAATTTCTTGAAAACCTAATTACCAAAATTATAAACCCTAATTGCTAAATTAGCAAGGATAATTATTATATAATAAACCCTAATGTTCATGTATGATTAGAACCCTAATCAAATTAAGAAAACCTTAATTATAAATTTTTACAAACTAATTATATTTATTTTAAACCCTAAATAAACAACCTGAGTAACATATATTAAAATTGTTAGGCTATGATTATCACATGGCCCAAAACAATTATGGGAGAAACCCAAAAAGAAATCAAATTCAAGCCCAAGCTTAGCCCATATAACCAAGGGTATTTTAGACCTTTGATTTATCTAATTTATGCATTAAAATAAAGGCTAAATAAAAGAATTAGAGAGTATATACATAGCTGGCCACTATAGGCCTTTTAAGGCAACATATTAGGCTAATCAAGTTTCCTTAAATAGCTAATGACCTTACTTTCTTACACAAGGTACAATGTTATCAACACCTCATTGGTTGAAATCTCACTAAGCATACTTAAGAACAAGACAAGGAGTTTTGTCTAATGGACAACACAAATATGGGGGATAATAGTAAGTCACACTATTGCTAGACCTCTATAAATAGATTGAGAGAGAGCGAAAATCCCTTGCTAGTTCATTTTGTGCACACACCCTCACCCAATCTCTCTCAACTCATAACCCACGAAATTCATTGCTAAGACCAGTCCCAAACAAAGACCCACCATTACCATAAACAAATCAGAAGCTAGAATCAAGATAGATCAAAGAAAAGGTATAAAAATCCTAGCTTGATTTCTGTCCATAAATCCTATGTTTAATGTTGTGTTTAAGTGTTAGAATATGTTGGTTATAGTGTCTAATGATGATATATGTTGCTAAATGTTGGATCCATAACATTTAGAAGCTTAGATTTGAAGATCTACAAAATCTGGACAAACTTGGTTCTGTGGCCTGACAACGAATGTCAGTGGCCACAGATCCTTTCTCGATTATGTTTTTAGCTTGTAGTGTGGTCTTTAATCTACAAAAAGAATTAGGGTCATTTGATGTCTAGAATTGAAGTTATTAACGGTCAAAATCAGTTGACCCAAGCATGATCGAAAGAAATCTGGGTGACTCGATTATGCCGGATCGGTCCCGACAACGCTTTTGATCGCCTATATTTGTCAGTGTATTGGTGTTTGGGTTATGTTGTTGTAATAGAATAGTAGCTTGGTATGAGTAATACAATTTAAAGCTTTTAGATCAGTTATATAACTTATATATTTAATGTAGTGATCGGTCAAACTAGCAGGGTTAAGCATAAAATTAGTTTTCTAGGTAACCCAGAAAACCTATGAACACTGCCTCTGACATGCGTTGACCGAGCTATATCTTCTTGATCTTTTGATGTTTTGTTGATATTTTGTGTTAGATCTCTTCATTTACATACTGGCTACATATTGCAACTTATAGATCACAAAATTATTGCACGATCAGTACGTAATGGAAGCCCAAAGTAGAAGCGACTTATTTCTTCATTTCGGGAACCCGAAATGAAGAACAACTCGATTAACCACTTTTAGGGCTCGGATCTTCGTTGTTATGAGCTGTATGAACATGTTTATTGTTGTGTCTTGTAGTCTTGAATTAGTACTACACTATCAGATCAACAACATGCTCAGAAACACAACACACACTGATTTACACTTGGTCAAACCCACCCACTCGGTAACTGGCTTGAAGATCTGGGTTTGTGTGATGAACATGAAGAACACCTATAGCGATGGTTTTGTCGCTATAGGTGGTCTTTAGTGACAGTTTATTTATAAAAATTATATTTTCATTAAATAATTATAGAAAATTAGTTTTTAATTATTAAAAATACATAATAAATTATTAAAAATTATTTTAAAGTCCGAAAATTATATTTTAATTATGTTGGATATATTTCACAAATATTTAATATTTTTGGAATATTAAAGGTATTTAATTTATTTAATAATTATATTAACTAAATTATTTAAAATGATTTTAATACTTAAAAATCATTTAAAATTATATTATGGTATAAAAAAATATTTTAAGTTATTTTTAATGACTTTTAATATTTTATGGTGATTTAATTAATTAATTAATATTAATGATAATTTAGTTATTTAATAAATGAATTAAATAAATAGATTAAAATTAATTTTTTTTATTAAAAATCATTTTAAATAATAATAAGGTATTTAAAAATATTTTAAGTAATAAAATATAACTTTTAATATTTAAAGGTGGATTTCATTAATTAATTATTATTAATGATATTAAAGTTATTTAATAATTATATTAAATAATTTAGTTTTAAAATGATTTTATTATTATAAAAATCATTTTAAATGAAAATAAAGTGTTTAAAGATATGTTTAGTTATAAAATATAACTTTTAATATTTAAAGGATAATTTCATTAATAATTTAATATTAGTTATATTTATTAACATCAATGATACTAAATTTATTTAATAATTATATTAAATAAATTGTTTAAAAATAGTTTTATTGATTTAAAAATCATTTAAAAGGATATAAATGAATTAAAAATATTTTAAGTGATAATTAATGACTTTTAATATTGGATAAGCAGTATATTAATATTTTAATATTAATGGTAATTATTTAAAATGATTTTAAATGTTTTAAAAATCATTTAAGGGTAATATGAATGTTTTAAAAGTATTTTGAGTTATTATAAATAACTTTAATATTTTTGTGAATGGTTTCATTAATAGTTTAATATTAATTAAATATTAATGATAATAGAATTGTTTGATATTTAAATCATTTGATAATGATTCCGGTGTTTGAAAATTTATGATAAATTATAATAAATGTTTATTGAGTCATTTAAAAATAATATGACTGATATTTACAAATATTGAGTTACAGAATAGAGTCTTAGACTCGATAATTACCTGATAAAGCTGTCAGTACACCGACATAGTTCAGAAATTGTTCTAGACTTAGATATTTTGACTGTATTAAAGTTTGTTTGTGATCCAAAGACAGTTGAATATGTGTGACAATGTGACTAGGTTATGTGCTGACTGCGAAATGCAGTACTATATGTTATAGTATATAGCTCTAATCGAACGAATGATCTGATTAATGATAGGTGATTACATAAAAGATAAAACTAAGTTGCGTATTGTAAGCAACGCAACAGGCAAGTATCCTACCTTTGCATTTTCTTTATGCAAGGGACATGAGTAAGAATGTTTCAGAATTATATTATTACTGTAAAGATTATTAACCTTATATTATATACGCTCATTGATTATCAACATGTTAGTATATGGTAATTCAGATATATATTCTGTTCGTTAATTTCTGTAAATGGTTATACAAGTGTCCCCACTTGGATAATCATTGCATTTAACCACATGTTGATACACCTTTGTTAATTGCCCGTATATATGTATGTTGAATTATAGATTATTGTTGAACAAGATAAAACCTTTGGTTTGGAACCCCGACAGGTATGAACATCCCATTCATGGGAAAATTTTTATGTGCCCAAGGTAGCCAGAGTGAATGATAATATCGTTCTTGTTATGTAGTATTGATCAATACAGGGTACAAAGGGCTGATCACCCCCGTGCCCGTAAGTTATGACGGTTTACAGATGAAGTTCTGTTTAACCTTTTCGAAAATAAAAATAATGTTCATAGTATGTCCCCTTAACCCTATTTATAATCAGTACGTAGTTTCAAAAATTTGAAAGAGGTTGTTATGTTATTATTATCGGTTGATTACTTCACAACTATTGATTTGTTGTAGAAGAGTAGTATAAAGAAAACATTTAAATTCTTTCAGCTTATATATATATAATTTTTATTACTTGCTGGGCACTCAAATGCTCATCCTTGCTTAATTTAAATGTTTTCAGCTAAGTGTGATCAAGTAGAAGGCTCTGCTAGAAACAAGGGAAAGGAAAAGGTTGCTGAATGATTTCAATGTTATCTTGTGTAATAGTTTAATATTATTAAGACAATGTTATATATTTATTATCATGTATTATAAGGAATGATTAAAGGTTACGTACTTGGGAGCTAGACTTTGATAGTTATGAAAATTAAGTTTAATATTTTATTATTATTAGTATTATTCCGCTCATAAAAATGGTATCGTGAAAACCTTGAATTCGGGTTTCAAGTACCCGGAGTTGGGGGGGCTTTTGAGTTGGTATTAAAGTCATGAGGCTATAAACATTAGGAATGCTGAAACCTAGGTTATAACCTTAGTAGAAAACTCTTATATAATATGTTAGCTAGGTGATGGATTGAGGAGATCCATCAAGTTTTAGTTGTGCTGAATAAAATATCATTTCATTTTATAAATGAATATATTTTATTATGGTACTGATGTTGTTTTGATTGTTTATTGTGGTCATAGGATGGCTGACGAGAGTCAAAGTAGTTATTCAATGAACTAAGAGACGAGGGACTCTAGTAAGGAGTCCATAGAGCATGAGATGATAAGAGATTTGTTGGCCAGGAACGCCGAGTTAAATGTTAGAAATTTGAGCGAGTGGGTAGAATCGCACCCTCAGATTTCAGAAAGCAAGAGTACAAGGACACCGCTACTGTGCACATCTGAGTTAATTTGAGTTGCGAGGGGGGTTGGAGCAGAGAGAGCTATAGCTAGGACAGTTGAGAGTTGAGGTGGAAGCTAAGGATGTGAGGATATATACCTTGGAGCATGCTTTAGACAATGCCTTTATGCGGTTCCACGCTGAATGGATGGAGCTGCCCTCCAGTAGAGAGAGCATGCGTTAATTTGTATTTATGACCGATATAGTCCACTTTTGTTTCTATTAGGGACTGTTTAGTTGTTGTAAATCCTTATGCCTTGTTATATTCATAGGATGGCAGTTAGACCCAAACTTTTATTTTTGGTAGAGGGGTAGGTGGTAGTGAATCCTCACTTTTGTCCATTAGAGGATAGTTGGTGGTGGGCAGTTTATGCTTTGAGCATTTATAGAAGTATGCCAGATGTTTAGTCAGTTTGTATTAAAACCGTGATATATGGAAATATAAATAACTCATATAGAGTTTATAAAGAAACGAATCGACTAAATCCATCGTCAAACAAAATAAAAGATAACTTATATAAAACTATTGTTTGCTGTGTGTATATACTATATGATAATCAGGATAATTTATGTGTGTAGATGTCTGGTGGAAAAGGCTTGTTATATGCTTATAGCATGAAGAAGGATCAAATCCATACCCCCGAGCTAATATCGAAGCCAATAGCTGAAATAGAGGCTCATAATGAAAACAACTCAGACGAAGTGGTTATTATAGAAAACGTAGTACCAGATCCGGAGATGGTGGAGCTGACAGATAGTGATTCGGACACTAAAGTTGAAGCTGAATAAGCATCAACAGAGGTGCAGGATCTGAGGAACAAGGTTTCTTATCTAGAAAAGCTGTGGGAAATAGAAAAGCTGTTAAATAGTCAACTGCGTCAGGCGTTAATAGAAACAATGGAAGAACAAGATAAGCTTAAAATCCAAATTGATTAGATGAGAGCCACAAGCAACACATCGTGTGCTCCGAGCAAGAAGGGGAAGAGGAAGATAAAAGATCGTGACTTAGGAAATTCTGATAATAACCAAGAGAACATTAGTAAAATAGAAAAGTTCACAAACTCTGACAAGAAATATTAAGGCGTATGCAGAAAAGGGAAAAAGATATGTTACATTTGCGAACATGAGGGACATACCTCTCATCATTGTCCCGACTTTAAGCTAGGTACATGCTTTATTTGTGGATTAGAAGGTCATCGAGCGAAAGGTTGTCCAAGAAAAAGGCGTAGTGAATAGGTAGTATAGGTTCGTTATGTAGGTCTGTTTAATGTTAAGTATGTCTGTTTAATGTAATGTTCCCAACATTTGGTATTAGTTAAGGCTGTAAATCCCGACTTTTGTAGTCACAAAGGGATGAATGATGTTTAAAGCAGTATGTGTTATGATAAGTATTCGCTAAGTAATGAAATGAGTTAATATACTAAACTTATATGATAAGATTTAGAATGTAAAGACTAATACATGGTTTTACTTAACCAGATAATGCCACTAAGACGTCAAACTCGAAACCAACGGGCAGAAGAGTCTGTCAATAAGTTGAGGGACAACAACAAGCAGACCCAATACAGCACTTTGCAAACATGGTAGCACAAGCTTTGTAGCAAGGAATGCCAGTCGCAGGGAACCAGCTGGACAATCGCTTAGCAAATTTTAAAGACTTAAAGGCTGTAGGACCGCCCGAATTCAAAGGGACAACTGATCCTGTTGAAGCACAAACTTGGATTAAAGAGATTGAGAAGGCGTTCCTGATAGCTAGGGTAGCTGAGGGTCAAAAGACCGCTTTTGCCACCTACATGATGATTTTTTGTGGAAAGTGAATCAAGCGAGGGCAGGAGAAGGTGTAGTTACATGGGATAGGTTTAAGACACTGTTCTTTGAGAACTATTTTTCATCTAGTATGCAGGCTAGGATGGAGGTAAAATTTTTAGAGTTGAAGCAGGAGAATATGACGGTGTCCGAGTACACCGCAAAATTCAATGAGTTAGCTAGGTTTGCTCTGCATCAAGTTAATACGGAGGCTAAGAAAGCTAGAAGGTTTGAGCTGGGATTAAAACCCTGGCTCTACAACAAGGTGGCGGTGTTGCAGATCCCTACATTTGCAGCACTCATGGAGAAGGCTATTATAGCTGAGGAGGGGAGTGAGGCCATGAACCTCTACAACAAGGAGAGAAAGAACAAGAGTAAGGCGGAAGGAACTGGAAATGTGGAAGTTAATAATGGGAGTAAAAGTGGTAGTAGCAAGAGGAAGGGAAGCAATTTTGGAAGTATTCAGGTGAAGCAGGAAGGAGTTAAGAAGCAAGCTGTGCAGTGTGGAAACTGTGGGAAGAACCACTCCGGGGAATGTCTGAAAAGAAAATTTGTATGCTATAAGTGCGGGCAGGAGGGCCATATCTCTCCCAACTGCCCCAATCCTAGAATGAACAGTGGATGTTTTCTGTGAGGATCGACTGAGCACAAGGTGAAGGATTGTCTAAAAAGGAGGACGGAGGCAGGGAGTGTGAATACTAGCAAGGGCAGTGGAACTCTAGCAATCACGGGACCCACGTCATCTAGCAAGCCGACGAAATCAACAGCAAGGGTCTACAACATGACGGTCCAGGATACCGTAGCAGTTAGTGGTACAATTCCAGGTATTATTCGTATAACTTTATTTTTATATACACGATTTTCCTATATATAGTAATTATTTTATAAAGAAATTTTGAAGAAGGAATTTTAGTTCTTTTAGAAATCAAATTTCCGTTTAATCAGATAGACAAAGCTTTGCGTGAATAGGTTAAAGATTAGTACGATTATTTATGATCAAGATTTACTTGCAATGATTGTATATGCTACGTACACTTGTATATGTAGATTTTAAAATGGTGATTCCGGGGACGGAATCTTTATAAGGGATGGTGAATGTAACAACCCAATATTTTCTATACAAATAAATTAGAAATTTTGCGTATAATTTTTTTTTATACGGTGTATTATGTCAAAACGTAGTTTACTGTGGGAAACCCTAATTTAAAACTCGGTTGTGAGTTTAAGTCTGTTATATAACTATGTTATATGATTTATGATTAACCCTAATTAACATTTAGATTTATTAATTTCTTGAAAACCTAATTACCAAAATTATAAACGCTAATTGCTAAATTAGCAAGGATAATTATTATATAATAAACCCTAATGTTCATGTATGATTAGAACCCTAATCAAATTAAGAAAACCCTAATTATAAATTTTTGCAAACTAATATATTTATTTTAAACCCTAAATAAACAACCTGGGGTAACATATATTAAAATTGTTAGGCTATGATTATTACACGGCCCAAAACAATTATGGGAGAAGCCCAAAAAGAAATCAAATTCAAGCCCAAGCTTAGCCCACATAACCAAGGGTATTGTAGACCTTTGATTTATCTAATTTATGCATTAAAATAAAGGCTAAATAAAAGAATAGAGAGTATATACATAGATGGCCACTATAGGCCTTTTAAGGCAACATATTAGGCTAATCAAGTTTCCTTAAATAGCTAATGACGTTACTTTCTAACACAAGGTACAATGTTGTCAACACCTCATTGGTTGAAATCTCACTAAGCATACTTAAGAACAAGACAAGGAGTTTTGTCTAATGGACAACACAAATATGGGGGATAATAGTAAGTCACACTATTGCTAGACCTCTATAAATAGATTGAGAGAGAGAAAATCCCTTGCTAGCTCATTTTGTGCACACACCCTCAACCAATCTCTCTCAACTCATAACCCACGAAATTCATTGCTAAGACAAGTCCCAAACAAATCCCCACTATTACCATAAACAAATCAGAAGCTAGAATCAAGATAGATCAAAGAAAAGGTATAATAATCCTAGCTTGATTTCTGTCCATAAATCCTATGTTTAATGTTGTGTTTAAGTGTTAGAATATGTTGGTTATAGTGTCTAATGATGACCTGGGTTGCTAAATGTTGGATCCATAACATTTAGAAGCTTGGATTTGAAGATCTACAAAATCTGGACAAACTTGGTTATGTGGTCTGACAACGAATGTTAGTGGCCACAGATCCTTTCTCGATTATGGTTTTTGTTGTTTTTAAGTTGTTATGTGTAGATTGTAGTGTGGTCTTTAATCTGCAAAAAGAATCAGGGTCATTTGATGTCTAGAATAGAAGTTATTAACGGTCAAATACCATTGACCGGCATTGACCGGAAGAAATCTGGGCAGCCCAGATTATGCCTAGATCGGTTTGACAACGCTTTTGATCGCCTAGATTTGTCAGTGTATTGGTGTTTGGGTTATGTTGTTGTAATAGAATGGTAGCTTGGTATAAGTACTAAAATTTAAAGCTTTTAGATCAGTTATATAACTTATATATTTAATGTAGTGATCGGTCAAACTAGCAGGGTTAAGCATAAAATCAGTTTTCTAGGTAACCCAGAAAACCTATGAACACTGCCTCTGACATGCGTTGACCGAGCTATATCTTCTTGATCTTTTGATGTTTTGTTGATATTTTGTGTTAGATCTCTTCATTTACATCTTGGCTACATCGCAACTTATAGATCACAAAATTATTGCACGATCAAGACGTAATGGAAGCCCAAAGTAGAGGCGTTGAGCTGTTCTTCATTTACGGGCAAACCCGAAATGAAGAACAACTCAACAGCCACTTTAGGGGCTCAGATCTTCGTTGTTATGAAATGTATGAATGAACACATTTATTGTTGTGTCTTGTAGTCTTGAATTAGTACTACACTATCAGATCAACAACATGCTCAGAAACACAACACACGCTGATTTACACTTGGTCAAACCCACCCACTCGGTAACTGGCTTGAAGATCTGGGTTTGTATGATGAACATGAAAAACACCTATAGCGACGGTTCTGTCGCTATAGGTGGTCTTTAGCGACAGTTAATTTATAAAAATTACATTTTCATTAAATAATTATAGAAAATTAGTTTTTAATTATTAAAAATACATAATTAATTATTAAAAATTATTTTAAAGTTTGAAAATTATATTTTAATTATTTTGGATATATTTCACAAATATTTAATATTTTTGGAATATTAAATGTATTTAATTTATTTAATAATTATATTAAATAAATTATTTAAAAATGATTTTAATACTTGAAAAATCATTTAAAATTATATTATGGTATAATAAAATATTTTAAGTTATTTTAATGACTTTTAATATTTTATGGTGAATTTCATTAATTAATTAATATTAATGATAATTTAGTTATTTAATAAATGAATTAAATAAATAGATTAAAAATGATTTTATTATATTAAAAATCATTTTAAATAATAATAAGGTTTTTAAAAATATTTTAAGTTATAAAATATAACTTTCAATATTTAAAGGTGGATTTCATTAATTAATTATTATTAATGATATTAAAGTTATTTAATAATTATATTAAATAATTTAGTTTAAAAATGATTTTATTATTATAAAATCATTTTAAATGAAAATAAAGTGTTTAAAGATATTTTTAGTTATAAAATATAACTTTTAATATTTAAAGGATAATTTCATTAATAATTTAATATTAATGATATTTATTAACATCAATGATATTAAATTTATTTAATAATTATATTAAATAAATAGTTTAAAAATAGTTTTATTGATTTAAAAATCATTTAAAAAGGATATAAATGAATTATAAATATTTTAAGTTATAATTAATGACTTTTAATATTGGATAAATAGTACATTAATATTTTAATATTAGTGGTAATTATTTAAAATATGATTTTAAATGTTTTAAAAATCATTTAAGGGTAATATGAATATTTTAAAAGTATTTTGAGTTATTATAAATAACTTTAATATTTTGGCAATGGTTTCATTAATAGTTTAATATTAATTAAATATTAATGATAATAGAATTGTTTGATATTTAAATCATTTGATAATGATTCAGGTGTTTGAAAATTTATGATAAATTATAATAAATGTTTACTGAGTCATTTAAAAATAATATGACTGATATTTACAAATATTGAATTACAGAATAGAGTCTTAGACTCGATAATTACCCGATAAAGCTGTAAGTACACCGACATAGTTCAGAAATTGTTCTAGACTTAGATATTTTGACTGTATTAATGTTTCTTTGTGATCGAAACGACCATTGAATATGTGTGACAATGTGACTAGGTTATGTCTTTGTTGTGAAATCTGAAGATTATATGTTATAGTATATTGCTCTAATCGAACGAATGATCTGATTAATGATAGGTGATTACATAAAAGATAAAACTAAGTTGCGTATTGTAAGCAGCGCATCAGGCAAGTATCCTACCTTTGCATTTTCTTTATGCAAGGGACATGAGTAAGAATGTTTCAGAATTATATTATTACTGTACAAATTATTAACCTTATATTATATTCGCTCATTGATTATCAACATGTTAGTATATGGTAATTCAGATATATATTCTGTTCGTTAATTTCTATAAATGGTTATACAAGTGTCCCCACTTAGATAATCATTGCATTTAACCACATGTTGATACACCTTTGTTAATTTCCCGTATATATATATATATATATATATATATATATATATATGTTGAATTATAGATTATTGTTGAAGAAGATAAAACATTTGATTTGGAACCCCGACAGGTATGAACATCCCATTCATGGAAAAAAATTTATGTGGAACGATAATATCGTTCTTGTTATGTAGTATTGATCAATACAGGGTACAAAGGGCTGATCACCCGTGTTCGTAAGTTATGACGATTTCTGAGATGAAGTTACATTTAACCTTTTCGAAAATAAAAACAATGTTTATAGTATGTCCCCTTAACCCTATTTATAGTCAGTACGTAGTTTCAAAAATTTGAAAGAGGGTTGTTATGTTATTATTATCGGTTCAGATTACTTCACAACTATTGATTTATTGTAGAAGAGAAGTATAAAGAAAACATTTAAATTCTTTCAGCTTATATATATATATATATAATTGTTATTACTTGTTGGGAACTCAAATGCTAATCCTTGCTTAATTTAAATGTTTTCAGCTAAGTGTGATCAAGTAGAAGGCTCTGCTAGAAACAAGGGAAAGGGAAAGGGAAAGGTTGCTGAATGATTTCAATGTTATCTTGTGTTTAATATTTTTAAGACAATGTTATATATTTATTATCATGTATTGTAAGGAATGATTAAAGGTTACGTACTTGGGAGCTAGACTTTGATAGTTATGAAAATTAAGTTTAATATTTTATTATTATTAGTATTATTCCGCTCATAGAAATGGTATCGTGATGCACTAAATTCGAGTTTCAAGTACCCGAGTTTGGGGGCTTTACATGTTCTGGATCTAGGATGTAAAATGTCAGTATATTAAATTTCACATCATTATAAATGACATTCATGATTATCTGTTTTAGAAATATAGCTGCTCACTATATATAAGATTCATTCATAACATGCAAATACACTTATTGTTTTTGTCATAATCAAATAAGGGGAGATTGTCAGGAATAAACATGTGAACGATATTCCTATTTATATATGATTTGATTATGATATATATATATGAATGAATATGCAAGTATGCTTGCATTAAGAAAAGTTGTAAAGTCCTTTGATAGATAATAGAAACATATGTACAAGGACTTAGAATGAATTGATCAAATGTGTTAGGTTGATCCTACTTAAGCAAAACAGCTTTGTAAAGTCCTTAAAAAGAAATGATGTACATGGACTATAAATATAGAAAGATCAAGCATGTTAGGTTGATCTTATGATGTAATAGATAGGCTTGTCTGATCGTCGAGCACTGCACCAGAAATCGTAGTATGCCAGGAGAGTCAAGGAAAACTCGAGAGATATCGAGGCAGAATCGTGAATCGCAAGATAGTAGATCTCAAAGTTCGTAGACTTCGGGAGGCGAGAAAGGATCAGAGGTGTGTGAGGAGAACTTCCTCGGTACGTAGTCTTCGAGGAAGTCATGTTTAGAATCGTGAGAGACACACGCCCACGAGTCGACTGAGTATCTTCCAAAGCTAAGTCAAGAATCATAGACTACACTCAGAGTCGTAGAGTCTAATCATACCTAAGACAGAGATCGTAGTCGAGCAAGATCAGATGAAGACAACAAGCACAACGACAGAAATTGTAAAGTGTCAAGATCTCGATCTCGAGTCGTGAGTGTCTGCTGTACCAAAGTAGAATCAGAAAGTCTTGAACTAAGACCTCAACAGATGTGCTCACAATGCCAAGGTAGAATCGTAGAGCAAATACGATTCTCAATGAAAGAGCACTCCCAGAATATCCAAAGGAATGAAGCCTCTAGTTGGCACTACATAGATATGTCCCACCTGAAGGAAACCAGAGAACACTCAACGAATGACATGCAAGCTAACAGAAGATCTAAGCACCAACTCAATCAGCATCCAGATTGAGTTGTGAAGCCATTCGAGATGAAGTCTTCCACAAGGAGATCATAAGAAGACTTATGTAACTGACCAAGAAAAGTCAGCAAGTGCAGTAGCTGTCAAGCAGACAGAAGACAATGATCTTGGAAGTTACTAGGATCGTAGTGTTTGCCAAATAAAGAAAGAACTGATGGAGTACATACAGAGATACTGGACAGCTTCTAAAGAACAAGGCTAAAGTGATTAAGCATTGGGTCAGTCCATTGATGATAAGTGAATGGGAGATCACAAGGAGAAAGTGAGCTGGACACGCCATAAATCTGAAGTGTCTTGTTATTCAGAAAAGGCCAGAGCAAGGAATCAATCCATCAGTATCTGAGAGCTGCTGAGGCAAACAGAAGTGTTGAAGCACTGCACAAGAGAAGGAAGAGGTGTTCTATATTGAAGATCAAATCAACACTCTTCAAGATCGTAGTGTTGTCTCTACCAGTCAACAAGACACTACGATCAAGTCCATGAAGATATGCATCAGAATCATAGAGTTCGAATAGCTAAAGACTGAAGCATTGGCAATGGTTCAATCTGAAGGATAATATTTGGACAAAAGCTCATTGAGAGCTCATTGCAAGGACAACCTCTAATCGAGAAATTAGAAGAAGGAAATAAAGTCTTCGACCTGCCCAAGACATTAAAGTGACATATCTGACAGGGTTGGTGAAACAGTAGACTGCAGTGTCAGAAAGTCAGAAAAAGATGTCATGTCACATCTGCAGTCTGCACCAAATAACTCGAGATCTGCGAAGAAATTTGAATAGCTTTCAACGGCTACTTTCCAACGGGAAGATTGGGAAGCAGTATAAATTAACAGAGCTTCAAAGATCAAGAGTTGCTGATGATTGTGTAGTTCTAGAATCGTTGAGTTGGTGAATGCTATTGTTGACTCTACGAGTTCCACCAAAGATCAATAGAACAAGTCTCAGTGAAAGTGAGACTATCAAGGTGGGAGTGAAGCAGCTTTGAAGAAGGACTCAAACAGATCAAAGCTTCACTCAAAAAAGATGAGAATGCCACTAAAGATGGAAGCCAAGCTGAGAGCCGAGAAGGCCAAGAAGATAGCATTCAGAAGAGTGGTTGAGTACAAAGAAGATCAAAAGAGCCACTCTACGAATCACTATGAACCAAAAGCTGAAAATGAACAAGTGCAGAACCATGTCGGCAAAGTATTCAAGAAGGGTTTAGGGATTACTAAGTGCTAGACAAAGTCTACTAAAAGCACAGAGACTTAGCAAACCCAGATGGTGAATGGTGCACAGCTGATACCAGATGAAAATGAGCGAGAAAAGAGTGAAGATCACCGCACCAAAGAAGATGTGGTCCGGGACTCGTCGAAAGCAAAGAGGATCACACTAAGCTGCTAAGTACAAAAGATGTTCAGAGCCTAATGACATCTTAGCAGCTTAGCACCAACAACAACAACAACTACAACAATTGGAAGCCAGGGCCTAAGGGGTCCTTGTCTGGAGGAACTAAATGAAGTTCCAAGCCTGCTGGGCTTGAAGAGTTCCTAGGGAACTAGAGAAGTTCCAAGGCTGCTAGCCTTGAAGAGTTCTTAGTGAACTGAATTCCCAAGGCTGCTGGCCTTGAAGGAATCTTAGTGATTCAGGGTGCTGCCCTTCCTTAGTGGAAATCCTGCTAGTTGAAAGCAGAAGAGTGGATTAGGAGCTTGAGTCTCTGAACCACTTAAAACCCCTTGTGTCTTTTACTTTATGTCATTTACATTATATACATTAACTGCTATAACTGCTATGTATGTTTTAACTGTTTACTATTGAAGTAACTCTACGAACAATGTATGTGTGATTATGAATATATCAATGAAGGGGATCTCTTACTTATTCCGCTGTGCTTGAAAAGATTCTTAAGTTTGTCATGAGCTACTTAATAAGCAATACAACTTAATAGAGTAAAAGTTTTATGAAATTCTAAGGATCTATTCAACCCCCCCTTTTAGATCTATATTGTGCCTACTGGGAACTAACACTTACAACATACTACAAGTACAAACTCTTAAAACACAAAAATAATTAACAGGCAATGATCTATGAGCCCTAACATTCGATTGTCAGGCCATGTTTTAGGGTTCATAGATCAGTTTCAAAAATTTGATTTCCGTGCATCAAGATGATATGGATCTAAGTTATTACAACCCAGATCACTCAATGACACCCTAATACACAACTTTAACCACCAAATTACAACATATAACATAAGATCACATGATTTCGAAATTTTAGGGTTTATACCACTTTGATGCTTGATCTTGAATGTAATCCTTGAAGTTTGTTCTTGGCTTACTAGAGATCATGTTAGAGTCTGAATTACCTACTAATTTCTTGGGTCTAGAGAGAAAAAATGTTGGTTGAGTGTTTGGTGACCAAATAGCTAATTTTGTGAACTTCTCTCTCTATAATTCTATATGTATATATTGGTACAATGTATTCAGCTAATAAGGTGGCTGAATGCTGTGAATTTAAGTCACATGGGGTGGTTAGAGTTGGTGAACAACTCTCAATTTACCAAGATTTACAAGCTATCTCGTAAATAATGCAATAAGGGTATTTTGGTCATTTTGATTTTTATTTCAATGGCATATTTGTCAATTTTCCAAACCCTTAGGGTTTAGGGTTTAACCCTATAAGTTTTAAAAATAAATTCTAGGATTTCCAAATTAGGTTTTCAAAATAGAAAATTAATATTTATAAATTATGATTAGGATTTTATAATTATATTAAAATTTCCTAATCATAATCGAAGCTTGCTAATTATGTGTAGACACTCGAAATTTTTTGCACACCTGTTACTAACATTGTTGGAGGGCAAATTGGTCTTTCAGAGATAACCTTGGAAGACGGTTCACATCCATTCCGGATACTACTGGAAGTTCAGTCTCAAACCCGGAACACACACCGGGAGTATCAGTTCCAACCTCGGAGATAACCCTGAGTTTCGTCCTTGGAGATAACCCCAAGGAATGTCGTTGCAGTTCTGACGATAACCCTGGAAATGCTTGTTTCAAATGCATGCGATCAGCTTCAATCTCAGACCTCCTACCGAGGCACTCATATCAAAGACCCGGAGCTAACACCGGGAAGACATGCATACTTACAAATGACCTTGCGGAATTCAAACACTTGCAGAAGTCCAATCTCAGATGTAACCCTGAGTAACGTCTGCTATCAGCCCAAACCAGAGATAACCCCGGTGAGGAGTCAAACTGTCATCTTGCCACCTCAACCCCTGTGCACCGTCTTAACACTTCATACATACATACATACACCAATGTCCCACAAGAGCCAAGGAGTACTAATCCCGAGTGACTATTACGCGTTGCAGCACACCAGATAGAATTTGAAGCTTGAAGACCATGGGTATGGTCCCCTCTTCCTGACTTCGTACAACCTCTAATCCCATGTCATTGTGTAACTCTCGACAAAAACGGTCCAAAAAAGGTCTTGTACACCTCATTCGGATGCTTAGATTGAAGTTCTGTAAGTCCGAGCGGACATCACAATACACGAGTGCACGTACTTCGAGATGATGGGACCCACGGAGCCTGGGGTACCCCGAGCAGCCGCATGTGCATCTACGGCTGCTGCAGGTACACCTGCGGCTCCCAGCTCTTTAAATGTAGAGCTTGGGGTGGCCATTTAAAAAAAAAGAAAGAGGTGAGGAAACTCTGTCCAATTTGCTCTGTACACACCCCATATTGAGTTCTTTCTCATTTTAAACACCTGTTAACTCACATATAGCTATCTTTTTACTGACAGGAGCTGAGTGTTTATCCATCTAGAGTCATAGAAGCCTTCTTTGGCAGCCCACTGTAAGCCTTCTCACACTCTATAAAGCCTTTCTCTTTATCTTTGCACACACTATTCTTCACATTGAGAGTCGTGTTGTGTGCGTATGCCGGACTTGATTTCTATAAGTGGTTTTTAATTTTATCTCTATATATATATATACTTATAAATGTATATATTTATATATGGACTAACATTATCGAAGTTATACCTCGATTGAGCCTGAGACTTATGTCCGAGTGTTTACTTGTTTATATATATATATATATATATAGCAATAAATGCTAGGATAAAATTCGGGCTTATCGAGGAAAGTATATATAAACTACCGCCGAGACTGTCATGCGATAAGCCTAGATTTTACATCCGGAGCGCTTATCGCTTATATATATATATATATATATTAACATTTTTTGTCAGGCACAGAGTTTACTTGAGGCCTTTTAACGCTTTTATTTACATTTAGTCCCTTACCGAATTTACTTCGTGGCGGTTGATCGCCTTTTTTACGACTTTATTTACTTTTACGATCCCCATGGAGTTGCTTCGTGGTGGTTGATCATGTGTGTGTATATATATATATATATATATATACCGATTTTATATATTTACATTTCTGATCCCCCATGCAGGTGCTTCGTGGTGGTTGATCATGTCTGTATATATATATTTACAACTTTTATATATATAACTACTTACTGCTTTTCATATAAATTGTGGCATCATGTGAGCCTAGGAATCATGTGATCACTGATTTGATCTCATGAATCTAGATTTGGTTCCGTGATGGACATTTCAAATAGAAGCGTACTTGTACATTATTCTGTTGTTTGAATTTCCTTAGATGGCTATCATGCCCATGAGGAGTTCGACACTGCTGTATATTATTTTATCGAAGATGCCTCACATCTCAAAAATAAAAGCAAACAAGCCGAACATTTAACAATAAAATGGAGGTATGAAAAAGTCTCAATTACTATTAAGCACAAGGTTTGAAAAACCTCTTTTACAAAACTTCGTTGCTATATCCCATTTAAAATTGAATTTTTCTACAAATTCAAACCCTTTGTATATAGGTGCGAATGAGGCCTCGCACTACTTTCAAATAATTGCACATTGATCCACACACACACACACATTTTTATATAACAGTTTCTTGAAAAGTGGCAGTCACCATGGCAACACGGATGTTGAGGGGTGCCTAACACCTTCCGTTCGCATAACCAAGCCCCCGAACCCAAATGAATCTCGATTTCACATACCCATTTAGCAGTGTCACATCACTAGGTCAATGTGCAAACCTTTTTTGGTTGTGTTGGTGCAACCAGTTAAAAACACTAATTGCCGACTCTTAAAGTCAAATCGTTGGCATTACACATGTCGGACTTTTTTCACTTGTTTTTTCAAACAAATCTTACATAACATGAGAACACCAAAGAACAAGTAACGAAAAGGGACAAATAAAAATCCCGACGTCGACAGGTGGCGACTCTGCTGGGAACTCCAGTAAGAGGGCTTAAGCCTCTATTACAAGCTTTTCAAAACTGTTATATGCTTGTGTGTGAACGTTGCATTTACATTTATGATGAATGTGTACGAATACATTTTACTTACTACACTGTAATATATCTATATGTGATATTAGTGCTTCGCACATGTCATCGTTTTCATAAACGGTGAGACACGTTGTATGTAAATATATGTTGTGTGGTTCCTCCACTAGGAGGTTATCCTGTCGGTGTTTGATTACTGGACTCGTAGGGAGACTAATTCCAACGAGGCTCAGGAAAGGAACCACCTAGATTCCCTCCAGTTGAAAGATCGGAGTAACTTCCCGTCAAGTAAATTACGATGATCTGGTGACCTTCATGCCAAAAAGCCGCGCGAGTAACCCTAAGATAGGTTAACCTCTGATAAACCAAACGTGGAGGAAAGTCTCTTCATGCTTTCCATTTTTCTATTACTTATAAAAGCATTTACTTATAATTTCATTCCATGTTCATCTTTATGTAATGGAAAATATGAAGAATATTTGTGCATACATGACATGCTATCAAATAACGCCCGTTTTTGCAGGATGATATTCCTAAAATGGACACATTATGATAGCATTTACATTATCCCTAAGACTAAACTACATAAGTCTTTTGTAGGGAAACAATTGGGCCTCATTATCCGCTCAAAATCCAAAAAGGCCATGAGCCTACTGACCAATCATGTCTTCTTCGACTACCTAATGTCTTTGTTTCTCGAGAAGAATTTAACGGATTAAGTAAGCAAATTATAAATTTGGTTGTTCTACTAAAAGAATTGCATCAGTCTACTCAGGGTATAAAGATGCCTACATATACATAATCCTCTACACAAGGAGGAACACAAGGTTTGCATAAAACAAATCTAGAACCTCAGTTGGATATGACCAACAAAGACCCTGAAAACACCCATCTCAAAGGAGATCTAGACACTGGTGATATCAGGAAGAAGGTCCTTCAAATGGAGGAAACTATCCGTGCTCTCAAAGGGATTGGAACACATGGAAGTATTTCATATGCTGACCTTTTCATATTCCCTGGTGTTTATTATCCAGAGAAATTCAAAACCCCTTACTTTGAAAAGTATAACGGATTAGGGGATCCTTACACATATTTGAAGGTGTTCACTGGAGAACTTGGATCTTATGCAAAAAACGAGAAGCTCATAATGCAGCTGTTCCAGAAAAGTCTAACTGGAGAAGCCCATTCATGGTATACCAGATTAGACAACTCAAAGATCCATAGCTGGGAAGAGCTAGCTCACGCCTTCCTCACTCAATATAGTTTTCAATCTCAGATGGCTCCTGACCGGTACCAGATTACCAAGGTCAAGAAATAGTCTAATGAGTCTTTCAGAGAGTATGCTCAAAGGTGGAGTCGCCTTGCTTCTCAAGTTATTCCTTCCATGACAGAGTCAGAAATGGTCATGACTTTCATAGACATACAAGAAGCTCCTTTCTATGAAAGAGTCTTAGCTGGTATTAGCAAACCATTTTCTGAAATGATCAAGCACGGAGAGATGGCTGAAATGGGGTTGAAGTCAGGAAAGATTCAAGACCTAACCGCTCTTAAAGCAGTTGTTGAACACATCTAGTCCGGATCTTATGGAAACAACCCCCGGAGGGTCCATAAAAAGAAAGAGGATGATGTTTCCTTGATACTATAAGGTCAGAAAGGCAGTCAGAATATGCCTATACAGAGGAGAAACTACTCCCCTTTCTAAGCACAGTCTTCAAACCCTCCATTACGTAAAGGTGGAGATTCAAACCGACCTCGAATGTTCACACCCTTAGGGGACTCACTCGAGAATATACTTGCTCTTCTGACTCTCAGAAGAAAATTACACATCTTCTTCCACTAGCCAACCCTAATGGGAGGGGTTTTAATGCTACTCGGAAGTGTGCTTATCATGCCTGGGCACCTGGACATGATACTCAAGATTGTTGGGCCTTGAAACACAAGATCTAGGATTTGATAGACAACGGTGAGATCATGGTTACCAAACCAGATCAACCTCGTGTGCAAGAAAACCCTCTTCCTCAACAGAAAGAAGAAGAGGTCAATATGATTAGTTGGAGCACTGGACAGAGTTCGAATTTTAATGGTGAATCATCCCAGACCATCAAAGATGGTGTTGACGGATGGGATTACGCAAAATTTCAATTTGCTATGGAATGAAAGATGAAAGCTCTTTGCAAGCAAATTGAACAATTGGCCGAACTGGTGACTCATCAGCATCAAGTCACACGCTAGTTAGTAAGTCAGGAGCATGTCTATCTCCTTCCTATTGTTATGAATGCTCCACCATCACCTTCAGAAAGTGAAGCTATGGAGGATAAGGTTGCAAAGAGAGCAAATGCTAAAGCCTGTAGGGATTTTGCCAATCAGAGGGAATTTACATACTTGGGCCAACCTATGGAGGAGATATTTCAAATGCTAATCAACGAAGGAAGAATTACCTCACTTCTACCTCTAATTAATCCCCGTTCAAGATGGTTCAACTCTGATGGAGTATGTCAATATCATTCACATTCTCGCGGTCACATCACAGAAGAATGCTGGGCACTCCACCACCTTATTCAGAATTTAATTGATAGCGGTGTCCTGCAATTGGTAGACGATGACATTGTGCTACTCGAGAGTGGGAATACATGTCCTACCAAATGCAAGAGATCAGTAATAGTTATATCCGCTGAGGCTGATTAGACTATCAAATCATTTCCCATATAGGCAATTCAACTCAAAGGAGCTGACAATCCTTTGAAAGTGGCTGCACCAGAGCCAATTTCTTTACCCTTCAGACCACAGTATCCTATTGTCAGCTTACACAAAGTACCATGGAATTATGGAGAAGCTGAAGGATCCACGTCTCATACTACTGCAACAGTGTCGAAGGAAAATCCATTGTATCTTCCTCAGAGGGTGATGAAACCCGCTATCAAATCAAAGGGGAAGATTCCCATGGAGAGGATTGAAAAATTCCTCCGCACTATGGGCCATAATGAAGCCAAGGTGGTTTTAAGCTTAAGAGAAGCTCCACATCAGATATCAATACTAGACTTGTTTTTCTCTTTCGAACATCACAAGAAGATCTTATTAAAGGTTTTGGAAGAAGCCTACTTACCAAAATCAGTGGATGTGGAAAATTTTTAACATATGGTTGATCACATTTTTAACAACAATGTGATATCCTTCACTGATGACGACATACAGCCCGAAGCAATTTTCTCCATCTGCACCTCATGAGCTGATACAGTCTCCAGTAAAGGTGTCAGCCCATGTTATGGCTATGCTGTTTCCAAAGCTGGTACCCTTTAAAGCAAAAGAGGTGCTGATTTTTGATCCCAAAGTGGAAGAAAGGGAGCGGAAATATAAACATGACATCACCCTGATGATGTCAGGAATACGCATCATTGTCCATGATGAACATACAAACAGATACACCCCAGACGATGATTGCCCAGATGTTATGGTTATCATTAGGGAAAAGGAGGACGATGATAGGCCCTCCATCACTGTAGTCCATCAGGACTTTGCCCTCGACAATTGGAGCAGCATTCCATGCATTGGTCGACGAGGGTAAAACGGGCAGAAAATCCATTTGCCCTGTAGATAACTTTAATTTCTTACTTTTCTATACAACATTAGCAGTTATTTTGTCAGTACATGCTAACACTTGTGTATGATTAGACAGTTTCATATATTAAGTGAAAGCATATTTTGTTTCAGGACTCTGAATTTAGATGTGCCTGTACTTGCTGATGAGGTGCCTTTTCTCCACAAGGACTGTAACTTTGATGCAAAGTTGGACTCAGACTTGATGGAAATCCAAGAGGATATTGAGACACCTCAGGAGATTAAGGAATGGGTCGCAGACGAACCTAAACCCAACCTTGATCAAACCACTTATTTCAATCTTGGAACCTTAGAAAGCCCTAAGCTAATCCAGATTGGTTCAAACCTAACCCCAAACCAACGGAATGACATGGTTGCGCTACTAACCCAATTCCAGGATGTGTTTGCATGGTCTCATGAAGACATGGTGGGTTTGTCCACTGACATTATCCTTCATCGCCTTCCCATTAAGGAGGGATTCAAGCCAGTCAGGCAGAAACTCAGGCGATTGAAACCTGAGTGGAGTTTAAAGGTAAAAGAAGACATTGTGAAATAATTTCAAGCTGGCATTATCATGGTGTCTACATATTCGGAGTGGTTATCCAACATTATTCTCGTGCCTAAACCAAGAGGAAAGGTGCGAGTTTGCGTGGATTACCGAGATATGAACAAAGTTTGCCTTAAAGATAGCGTTCCTGTACCCTTTATCCACATTCTCATTGATAATACTGCTCAATACGGCATGTACTCCTTTGCGGATTGCTTCGCAGGGTACCATCAGATTATGGTCGCTGATGAGGACTGTGAGAAAATTGCTTTTATCATGCCTTAGGGAACCTTTTGATACAAACAGTTGTCATTCGACCTCATCAATGTCGGGGCAACCTACCAGCGAGATATGATGGCTCTCTTCCATGATTTAATGCACAAAGAGATATAGATCTACGTGGATGACATCATTGTCAAGTCCCGAAGGGAGGAAGACAATTTAGACCATCTCAAAAAGCTCTTCAACAACTTGCGTAGGTACAACTTGAAGTTGAATCTAGCCAAGTGCGCCATTGGCGTTAAATCAGGCAAGTTGCTAGGTTTTCTAGTCAGCCACAAAGGGATTGAACTGGATCTCGCCAAAATCCAAGCCATCAAGGAAATTCCCATTCCTCAGACAGAGAAAGAAATACGGGGATTTTTGGGAAGAATCAATTTCATTAGCAGATTTATTTCTCAACTTACAGCAACCTGTGAGCCCATCTTCAAATTGTTAAGGAAGAACTCCTCCATGAAATGGAACGATGAGTATCAAAAAGCCTTCGTTACAATCAAAGAGCAGCTGGTTAACACTCCTGTTTTGGTACTACCCAGGGATGATGTTCACCTGTTCATGTACATGTCCATTAATGACAATGCCATGGGCTGCATGCTGGGGCAAAAAGACGATAGAGGCCAAGAACGAGCTATTTATTACCTCAGCCAAAGATTCAGTAGCAGTGGATACAAGTACACTCTAATTGAGAAGACTTATTTTGCTTTAGTATGTGCTTCCATGAGGTTACAACATTACCTCCATGGTCAAACAACCCATTGTTTGGTAAAATCTATATACCCACAACACGCAAGTATACGTAGTCAACAAGTAATATAGTAATGAGTAGAATATCGTTCCCACAGAGACAAATTAGTAAGAAATTTAACCTTATAATTATCAATTTCCTATTAATCCTAATTTTATTAAACTATCCAATTTAATGATTAAAATTATAAAAACTAAATTAATAAATAAATATACTATCACAAAACAATCACAAATATCAAAATATGAAATTTCAAACAATTAATAGAGAATTAGACTTATGATTTCACCCTAAGCTTCACTCTGATTTCTAAACCTTTATTCCAATTCAAATCACTATCCCAATTTATTAATCAAGAACATGAATGTAGTACTAGCCACCTCTCGATGCACTAATACTGTATTAACTTAAATCCAAAAATTAGATAGAAACAAGTTAAACACCTTAATCAATTAACTCACTATATCTCTATGTGAATTATAATTAAAGAAGGTTTAATACTAAGTCCTCTATCCTATTACACGCGATGTCAAGCATATCTCTACCTTAACATTCATCAAGATTCTGCTATTCACAAAATTCATGAACACATGCTATATTAACTAAGTCTAGATTCGTATATCCTCTCTCGATTCCATATAAATCCATAAAGAATTGTTGATCAGGTAATTCACAAATTCAAGCTCAAATTAATATAGATAAACTGGAAATTATCTTATTGAACTAGAAATCAAAGTTACAAAATCATCGTTTCACTTAAGGATCCATTATAAGCCTAAGAAGTGAATTAGTTCATCATGAATGAAATAGTAACTGAATAATTAAAAGATAACATCCTTTAAATTACAAATAATACACTATGAAGAAGAATAGTGAAAAACACCCTTCACGTAGCCTGAATCTGCAATCATTACAAAAATCTCTTCAAAATCTCCCTCCAAAGCTTGCTGTGAAAAATCTGTTAATTGATCTCAGTAATATGCCTTGTGTGTTGTTTAATTCGTTGTTAATTGAGCAATATACATCCAACACACATTTTTCTAGTTAATCACATGTCCAATAGAGTTCACTTGTCATCCAAATGCTAACACATTAAGTTCCAGCAGAGTTGTAAGTACAACAAGATTCTCAACAGCCGACACCTCGCCTTACTTCCGGGGTATAAGTTCTAAATAAGGCCCGCAAATGACGGGCATCCTTGATGTTAATTGATGTTGAAGACCCCCCACCCCGGTGGGGGTTTATATGCAAAAAGGGCCCGCCCCAGCGGGGGTCTATTATGCTAAACTATGCTGCTAGCTTCATGTTTGCTTCCATAAATGCTCCGAATGACTTCAATTATTTGTTAATTGCCACAACAACCACCCTACACATAAAATAACACAAAACGAGTAAAAACGAACATGAAAACAAGAAAATAGCAACGATTAAGCTTGAAATTGACAATGATTCGTGGATATGAAATCCACTTATCAAAATCCCCAAAACTTAAACCGTGCTAGTCCTCGAGCACAAAACAAGCTACATACTATGCAATGTAATGCAATGAGATGGAATGTATATAATCTAAATAATCGTAAGTGCAACAGTATCACATAATCAAAAATTATATCACTGGCCTCAGAGAAAACAAGTGAACTTTATAATATTAATCACCAAAACCAATCAATAAGTCCGTATTAGTTCTCAAATCTTAAACCATTATCACTAGTATAGTGTGCGTGTGTGTTCAACATCCATGATAACTGATACGGACTCAAATTCAATACATAACCAATTTTTTAGAAGGAATCATACAACGCAAACTTAAAACTTTCAAAAATAGGCAAATTCCACTTGAATTCAAACATTTAAAAAGATTAGGGAATCAAATAGGGTATTCATGCTTTCTCCCTTTTTTTACATTGACGGGGGCCCTTTGCTCTTATTTCCAGTCTCTTTTTTTCATATTTTTTTCTTTTCATAGATGGATGGTTGGTGAGTGTGTTTTACGCTCCATCTCACGCTCGTGTTTATGGGGAGTATATTTTCCTCAACCCACCACAAGACTCAACTAGATATTAATTTCTTTTTTTCTTCGAAGCTTATATACCCTACCTAAATCCCCCAAACTTAAGTTCATGTCTAATTCATCGTTTTCACTGCCTATCCTATCATTTTCTCATTCACCCTAGCATTATCCTTTAGAAAATCTTTATGTATTAGTTTGAACTAACCAGTCACACAGATGTTATTAGCGTGCTAACCTTTTTATACCAGTTTAAAAAAAGCACAAGATTTGATTCATAACAGAAATTATATCACAGTTCTAATAATCAGTGTTGTATTGGTTAACTTATTCTCAATCTCATCATTGGCCCAAAATAACATGAACTATAACACTGCTGGACATATGCAAACACAATATTTAACTAAATAATATTTTTTTCAGTATTCCATTTTTCTTCTTTTTTTATATATATCACCACCTAACAAAATTCATTAATAACAGAATTAAAAAAAATGCAATAACAAAAATAACCTAAGCTACTATGTATGCACTTAAGCTATCATGCAACTATGTGACTTATATGTAATAACAAATGACAAAAGTAAACTAGAATGCAAAACTAGAATGCAATGACAAATGTAAGCCTAACTAATGACAGTATGCATGCAAACAAGAATTTAAATCCCCCAAACTTAAGTAATACAATGCCCTCATTGGATGAATAATCACAATTAAGTGTGTGAGGACTTCCCTGCAATCACCTAAGTCTGGGGAGGTGGTGGTTGATCTTCTTCCTCTGAATCGCTTGGCAGAAACCTTGGCATTGGCATGGGCTGCTAGTATGGGAATTGTGCAGCTGGATTGAAGCTCTGAAGTGTCGTGTTGAGTGAAGCGAAAGACGTGTTCATAGCATTAAATATGCGGTCTTGCCTCAATGCGAGACGCCGCATCTCCCGACGTGTTGCCTTGTTGTTTGCATCCATTTGACGTTGAAAGTCAAGAAACTAAGAACTGGATAATGCCTTAGACTGCGGTACCTGTTCGGTTCCTTGATCTCCCATAACCTCATCCTCATCCTCATCCTCTGAGGTGTCTGCAACATCAACTTCGTCCTCTGAAGCCGATGGAAAAATAAAACCTAGACCTCTAAGATGGGAATTTCCCCTGGCCTATACTGAATACCGCGCTATCATTCTGGAGTCTAGCAACTGCAGCGGCATCTATGTGGGTTCATCGTCAGACCATCTCACACCCGCTTGGCGACACAACCCACATATGAGTGATAGGTGTGGCAAGCTGCCTGAAAAGTTTTCTCGTAAGCACCGGCGGATGGAAAAACATATAATGGCCTCGACATCAATGATGAAGTCTTACACAATCGCGTATAGCAGTAATGCCTTTTCTTTGGTCGCGTCCGATGTGTGTTGGGACGGATATAATTTAGCACATAAGAATGCGTACCAAATTTTACCATACCGACTGAGATCTTTGCTATGAAAAACCGTGCCTCCCTTCCGACCTTTGATCCATGTTGTTCCTGACTTAGTCATTTCCTTGAGTATTGCCTCATAGTCCGGATCAAAATCACGTAGGTGGGCATATTGGCATTGTCGAGGCACGTGTAGTTGATAATAGGTGTTTATGGCATCAGCACCGAACCGGAATAAGCGACCTCACACATAAGGGTTGAAGGGGGCTTTGTCCTATGCGTTCGCAAAGAACTCCTTGACTATGTTGACCACGACAGGTTCCAGTTCTTCGATGAATTTGTTCCAACCCTTCTGATAGATTTTCTGCATCATTTCCCCATCGACATGATCCGGTGCCAACCCCCACTCCGGTGTAAGGGCTTTTGTCATCATATAATCATACCGGTCGACGACACTTCAAAATTTTCGGCGATCAAAGGTCTGTGTCGGTTTTACGGGCCTTGAACTTTCTCCCCTTTGGCGTTTCGATGTGGGTTGCGAAGCCATTGACTCTCGATTGTCTTAATCATAGTATCTCCCCACCCTTAAACTTGGTTCCCACACATTGTCGAACACTTGGTGGGCACAGACAATTCTTCCCCCAAACTTGTTGATTTTATGTGGCAAATTGGATGAAAGAAGTTGAATAATATGTAGTATTGTGCTTCACACTCAATTGCTCTCAATTAGCCTCTATGAATGCCCTAATTCACATACTTGTGAGATGTAGTTGAAGAGTTTTGTGAGGAGTTCAGGATGAGATGGGGTAAATATATAGAGGTGGTGTGATGGGGTAAATTTTGGTTAGTGTGTATTAATGGGGTGAGATGATGGAGTAATCGTGGGTAAAAGTTGGAGTTGAATTAGGTGTGGAATAGGAGTAATTGATAAAGTAGTGGAGCAGTGGTGTGTAGTTGGCAAGAAGAAGAAACATATGTGTGTAACTGTCGAGTAGTCGGTTAAGTTCCAGGACCCCCGCCTCGGCGGGGGGTATTATACTTAGGAAGCCCATCCCAGCGGGTAGGTAATCTGCTAACTGAGTTGGGGACCCCCGCCCTGGAGGGGGGTGCAAGGTTAAATAGGCTCGCACCGGCGGGTATGCCTTCTGTTAAATTCCTGGGGAGACCCCCGCCCCGGCGGGGGGTACAAGGATAAATAGGCCCGCCCCGGCGGGCATGCCTTCTGCTAACCGACTCTTTTTCTCATCTTTTCTTCATGCTAAGCCACTTAAGGTACATTTCCCCATCCTGCAAGATATGAAACATAAGAATTAGTGGATTGTTGATCAAATAGAGCATTGTCGAGAGATTAACAAGACTATTACTATATAATACCGACCTAATAACTTATTATAAACTATATTCTAACAATTATGACTAAAAATACAAAAAATAAATGTATGATTAGGTTGCCTCCCAATTATCGCTTGATTTTAAGTCATTCAGCCTGACTACTTCCTGTTCATGGTACGTCGGATAATGTGATTGCGATGACATCGGTGATGGACTTGCCACCCCAATAGTGCTTTAATCGTTGACCATTGACTTTAAAAGTTTCTAAAGGATTCCGACTGTAGAGTTCAACGACGCCATAAGAGAACACCCTTTTTATGGTGAATGGTCCCGACCATTTTGACTTAAGCTTTCCTGGGAACAATCTCAGTCGTGAGTTGAACAAAAGGACTGATTGCCCTGGCTCGAATGTTCTGTGCATAATTTTCTGGTTGTGCCATCTCTTGACCTTTTTGTTGTATAACTTGGAGTTCTCGTAGGCTTGAAGGCGAAATTCGTCGAGCTCATTTAACTGCAGTAATTGTTTTTCCCCTACAGCAGCTTGATCAAAATTGGGTTTCTAAATTGCCCAATAAGCCTTATGCTGTAACTCGACTGGTAAGTGACAAGCCTTTCCGTATAGTAGTTGATATGGTGATATGTCGATCGATGTCTTATACGCAGTCCGGTAGGCCCATAGTGCGTCATCCAACCTAAGCGACTAATCCTTTCGATTCGGGTTTACCACCTTTTCCAAGATTCTCTTGACTTCCCTGTTTGAAACCTCAGCTTGCCCACTGGTTTGGGGATGATAAGTCGTCGCCACCTTGTGGTTGACCCCATACTTTGCCAATAGAGCCGTAAACGATTTGTTGCAAAAGTGACTACCTTCATCACTTATAATTGCTCTCGGTGTGCCAAACCTCGTAAAAATGTTCTTCTGTAGGAATTTAAGAACCACATTGGCATCATTAGATGGGAGTGCTGTAGGTTCAACCCACTTTGAGACGTAATCCACTGCGAGTAGAATGTACTGATTGTTAAGTGACGAAGGGAATGGCCCCATGAAATCAATGCCCCATACATCGAAAATCTCAACTTCTAGAATTTTTTGTAGAGACATCTCATTCCTTTTTGATATGTTGCCCACCCTTTGACATCTATCACATGTTTTGACAAACTGGTGGGCATCCTTAAATAATGTAGGCCAATAAAACCCGGATTGCAGCACCATTGTTGCCGTCCTCTCACTACCATAATGTCCACCATATGCAGATGAGTGACACTCATGCAGTATGTTCCTCACTTCAGTGTAGGGCACACACCTTCTAATCATTTTGTCGGCGCACTACTTGAATAAATAAGGTTCGTCCCACATGTACCATTTTATGTCATGAAGAATTTTCTTTTTCTGTTGTCTTGTGAGATCAGGTAGGAGAACGTTGCTCACTAGATAATTCACATAGTCTGCATAACATTGAGATTCTGCATTTATCCCACACAATTGCTAATCCAGGAATGATTCGTTGATTTCATACTTGTCCTCTTTCAGTGTATCTTGATTTTCCAGACTAGACAAATGATCGGTGACTTGATTCTCTGTCCCCTTTCTATCCTTTATTTCTAGATCAAACTCTTATAGAAGGAGAATCCATCGGATAAGGCGTGGCTTAGCGTCTTTTTTTGTAATTAGGTACCGAATAACTGAATGATCTGTGTAGACTATCACCTTAGTCCCGATAAAGTATGCCCAGAATTTGTCAAATGCATACACCATTGCAAGCAATTCATTTTCCGTATTTGTGTAATTTATTTGAGTATCTGTGAGCGTTTTGCTTGCATAATATATGTCGTGAAACACCTTCTCTCAATGTTCACCCAAAATAGCACCAATTGTATAGTCGCTTGCGTCACACATTAGCTCAAAATGCATATTCCAATTCGGTGCAACGATCATAGGGGTTGTAGTCAACTTCTTCTTCAATAACTCAAAAGCTGACTTACACTCCTCATCAAAACTGAAAACAGAATCCTTCTCTAAAAGACTGCATAAAGGTTTTGCAATTTTAGAGAAGTCCTTTATGAATCTCCTATAGAACCCAGCATGTCCCAGAAAACTTCTAATTCCCTTAACTGAGCTCGGTGGAGGCAGTTTCTCGATTGTTTCCAGCTTAGCTTTATCAACCTCCAATCCTTGAGCCGAGACCTTGTGACCCAAAATTATGCCCTCCTCCACCATGAAGTGGCATTTTTTCCAGTTAAGTACAAGGTTCGTGTCTTTGCATCTTTGTAACACCATAACCAAATTTCCTAGGCAAGTATCAAAATCGTCCCTATAGACAAAAAAGTCGTCCATGAAGACTTCCACGTTTTCTCCACCATGTCTGAGAAGATGGCCATCATACACCGTTGGAAGGTAGCAGGTGCATTACACAAACCGAACGACATTCTCATGAATGCGAATGTGCCGTATGGGAATGTGAATGTAGTCTTCTCTTGATCCTCAGGAGCGATGACGATTTGATTATAGCCCGAGTAACCATATAATAAACATTAATACTCATGTCCCGCCAATCTGTCCAAAATTTGATCGATAAAGGGCAGCGAAAAATGATCTTTTTGGGTTGCCTTATTCAACTTCCTATAGTCCATGCAAACCCTCCAACCTGTCACTGTCCTTTTTGGAATTAGCTCGTTATCCTCATTCTGTACCACCGTCATTCCTTCATTTTTCGGCACACACTGAACCAGACTAACCCACTTACTATCGGAAATCGGGTAGATGATACTTGCATCGAACAATTTCAGAATTTCCTTCTTTACAACTTCCTTCATAATTAGGTTGAGTCATCGTTGTTGCTCCACCGTCGGTTTTGCATCGTCTTCCATCAGAATCTTGTGCATACAAAAAGAAGGGCTGATTTCCTTAATATCTGCTATCATCCATCCTATCACTGATTTATGTTCCCTAAGCATCCTCAACAACTTCTCTTCCTGCAAATCATTAAGTGCAATAGAAATAATAACAGGTAAAGAATTTGAATGGCCTAAATACGCATACCTGAGGTATTTAGGGAGTGGCTTAAGTTCAAGAGTTGGTGGCTCCTCCAATGACGGTTTCATCCTTGCTATGGCTTTCTCCTCCGTGTGCAATGGTTCAAATGGTGCTCTAAATCGGCTAAATCATGGCAATGAGTCTAACATCTGCAAGTAATCCACAAATTTCGGGTCATCAAACTCTTCATCCCCCAATAATGTTGTTTCCAATGTATCGTTGACCAAACTCTTGCCCATGTCTTCACTGATTATTTGCTCAATTATATCCATCCTGAAACATTCTTCTTCATCCGTAGGGAATTTCATGGCCTTGAACACGTTAAATTTAATCTCTTGATCTTGGACTCTCATAGTAAGTTCGTCTTTTTGTACGTCGATGAGTGTCCTACCTGTAGCCAAGAAAGGTCTCCCTAGGATAATCGGGATGTTCTTGTCCTCCTCAAAATCCAGAATAATAAAATCCGCAGGGAATATAAACTTATCCACCTTAACCAATATGTCCTCTACTATGCCTCTCAGATATTTAACTGACCTATCCGCCAACTGCAATGAAATATTCGTAGGCTTTGGTGCGGGCAAACACAATTTTGTGTACACTGATAACGGCATAAGGTTCACACTCGCCCCCAAATCACATAAACACTTATTAAATGACATGTTCCCGATCGTGCATGGAATAGTGAAACTCCCCGAGTCTTTCAACTTTGGTGGCAATTTCTGCTGTAACAACGCACCACACTCCTCTGTTAATGCCACTGTTTCAAAGTCTTCCAATTTCTTTTTCCTTGATAGAATCCCTTTCATGAACTTCACATAACTTGGCATCTGCTCTAGGGCTTCTGTGAACGGGATGTTAATCTGAAGTTTCTTAAAAACTTCCAAAAACTTCACGAACTGCTTATCTAATTTCTATTTTTGGACCCTCTGCTGAAACGGTGGTGGGGGATACACAACTGGCTTGTTGTCTAACTTTGTTTTCTCACTTTTCTTATCCTCACCCTTGTTTCCTTCAACCACTTTGCTGTCATCAATTTTTCATCCGATATAGCTGAATTTTCTGCATATTTTCCAACGAGATATTTTCCACTCCAAAACGTAATTGCCTGACACTGTTCGTGGTTTCCCTTCGGATTTCTCTCGGTATCATTCGGTAGAGTCCCTTGTGGCCTGTTATTCAATGCTAAGGCAATTTGTCCCATTTGATTTTCCAAATTCTTGATGGCCATTGCTTGGTTTTTCATCACTGCCTCATTGCTAGTTATATATTTTGACATTAACTCCTTTAAATCTGATTTTCTTTCTTGATGTTGAGCTGGTTGTTGATGATTCTGAAAACCTGGGGGATATGAGGGTTTTGGAGCTTGATGTTGCTGATTATTACTCCACGAGAAATTTGGATGATTCATATTCCCCTAGTTGTAAGTATTTTGGTACATATTCTGAGGATCGCTATTTTAGTTACCCATGAATTGCACAGACGCTGGATTGATTGAGCATTGATCTGTAGGATGATCACCCACGCACAATTCACACACAACTGCAACCTGCTGTACCTGTGCCCCTGTCATAGCGTCCAACTTCTTGGAAAGTGCTGAGATTTGTGCTTGAATTGTTGTCACCCCATCTACTTCTAACACTCCAGCTGCCTTTGCCTGTGTCACTCTTGCTGTAGGCCACTGGTAGTTGTTAGCCGCCATTGTCTCAATCAAATTGTAGGCCTCCTTATAACTTTTAGCCATGAACGCTCCACCCGACGCTGCATCAATGATGGTCCTGAGAGTCCCATGTAGGCCGTTATAGAAAGTATTCATTTGTAGCCACTTAGGCAATCCATGATGCGGGAACTTCCTGAGCAACTCCTTGTATATCTCCCATGCCTCATATAATGAATCCCCATGTTGCTGCTCAAACATCGTTATCTCATTCCTCATTTTTGTAGTTTTTGCCGGTGGGAAAAATTAGGCAAGGAATTTCTGAGCTAAGTCTTCCTACGTAGTTATCGATCCCGGTGGTAGAGAGTGTAACCAACTTTTTGCCTTATCCCGCAAGGTGAATGGGAACAAGCGAAGTCTCACCGCCTCATCTGACACCCCGTTATACCTGAAGGTGTCGCAAATCTCCAAGAAGCTGACTAGATGTTCATTTGGGTCATCATTTGCCAATCCCCCAAACTGGACTGAATTTTGGAACATCTGAATCGTCCCAGGCTTGATTTCGAATGTGTTTGCAGCTATTGCAGGCCTGGTGATGCTCGACTGTAGTTCAGTCACCTTGGGTGTGGCAAAGTCCCTCAACGCTTTCTGATCTTCAGCTGCCATGGCCTCTTCTTTCTCAGAATTTTCAAAGTCTTGCCTCGTTTCCTTGATCCACTCACTTAACCTCTGGAACCGTTTCACAATGTCATCCTCAAAAAGGTAACAAGTCTGGATTTTTGGACCGAGTTTGCATAATCCACTTCAAAAACCTGAAATAAGAGGAACAAAACAAAATTAAAAATGTTTAAGTAAAACTGGACTAATTAAACTGATATCGTAAAAATACTAAAATCTATACTAAATTTATCCCCAGCAACGGCGCCAAAAACTTGTTGGGTAAAATCTATATACGCATAACACGCAAGTATACGTGGTCAACAAGTAATATAGTAATGAGTAGAGTATCGTTCCCACACAGACAAATTAATAAGAAATTTAACCTTACAATTATCAATTTCCTATTAATCCTAATTTTATTAAACTATCCAATTTGATGATTAAAATTATAAAAACTAAATTAATAAATAAATATACTATCACAAAACAATCACAAATATCAAAATCTGAAATTTCAAACAATTAATGGAGAATTAGACATATGATTTCACCCTAAGCTTCACTTTGATTTCTACACCTTTATTCCAATTCAAATCACTATCCCAGTTTATTAATCAAGAACACAAATGTAGTACTAGCCACCTCTCGATGCACTACTACCATGTAAGACCCCAACTTATTATTAATGAAATTGAATTTCCTTTATTTCTTATTTTGAAATAGTAAGGGTTGATTTGATTAATGTGGTTAGTTATGGGTAAAATGCGCAAATATTTCAAATAAGCAAGTGGTTATAAAATATTCATTGTTGTTCGGAGAATATTCATTTGGTCGTGGAATATTCTTCTTCTTCTGGGAATATTAAATGCGGCCATAGCATTGACCTTGTGTGGGCCCCATAACGGAAAGCGATTAGATGAAGAAAACAACAAGTATAAGTTGTTTATAAATAACGGCGTCGTTGTTACCGTTAATACTGTTGAAATACTCGGTGGTTAAAACACAGTAGCACACGATATTTGATTCTTACGTAAGAAGGCACTACTCAATAATTGTTACAGAAATTAATGTTCAATATTTTATTGATTCTATAATTGCTACGTTGATATTTTATATTATTGTTGTTTCAATAATTATCACTACACAATATTTTCCATTATCAGATCAATAATTCATATTATTTGAATAATATTATTAGAAGCATTACTGGCAATGTCTAGAAATTTCTGTCTAAGGAGAGGTTTGATCACCTAATTGCGCGCCAGTAAGGAGAAATCCTTATTGGAAAGCCCCCTCTTTCTTAGGAACGGCCCAGTTGTCGATACTGTGATTCTGTAATATTATTTGTGAATAATTAATTATTGATTTATATGATAAGGAAAATATTCATTTTATGTGGATATAGATGGAGAAAATTTTAAAGTGACAATTGTTGAAAAATTGATATTTTATCTTTTCTGATAAAATAATTCATTTAAATATATTATATAATAATTGTGATATTTTTACAATGAATGTGTGATATATGAATAAATGAGGAGGAAGAGTATTTTTGTAACTAAAAATAATTAAAACATGTTTTTCATGTTTGTGGACCCCATTTCTTGACTGAAATTTGATTATAGCCTATAAAATCGTCCATATATGGATTTTGGTCAATTTCTGTTTGGAATTTAGAAAAATATAAACTTACAAAGTTGTAGAGAATTAAATTTCCTATGAAATGGACATAAGATTTGAATTTTTTTGATAAAAGGGCTATTTATTGTGAATTATTGAAGTTCCGGATTAATGATTTTTTTGGAGTTTTAAAAGATTTATGCGAGAAAAACATTTTTGTGACTTTTGGTGGCTAATTTTTGACCAAGTTTGTGTGCATAGGAAATTTAATAAAATATATTAATATTTTATTAAATTTTCTGCTTTGGTGTTCTAAGCATTTTCCTATAAATAGGGTACTTAGGTTAGAATTGAAAATCACACCAGAAATAAGTTTTCTCTCTCTATATTATCGAGCGTATTCTTGTGAGTATTTTGATACTTTGAGTGTTGCTATCTGATTGCAAGTTTCCTTCAAAGACTATATCCGATATTCCGAATGTAAGTATTGTCTTTTCGAGGTAAGGGATGTTATTTTTTTAAAAGTGATATTATTTCTTCTAATATCATTATGCCGGAATATTGGTAATATTTTTCTTGTGAAATTCTTGACTTTTTAGTGTGGGGTTACTATTCACGTATACGGAACTATTCACGTATATATGACTTTATTCACGAATCGGCCACTATTCACGGAAAAATTAAATTTTCGCTTTTTTTGTCCAAAATATCTATTATGGATACTAGCTTTGATTGTTTCCATGTTTTGATCATTCTTGAATTTTACTTCACTATGGTTATTTATGAATTATTATTGAACTTAGACTATTTAAAGTACGAATCCTTAATATTTGTTCTTTTATTTCACTGGATTCATTTTCTTTAAAATATTTTTCATCATCCTCAGTCCTAAATGATGATATTACTGAATATCTTTGGCCTGTAGTGCAAAGATGGTAGATTTGCTTATGAATATCTTTGGCCTATAGTGCAAAGATGTACATGTGTTGAGATGAACATGACCAACTGATGAATATCTTTGGCCTGTAGTGCAAAGATGAATATTTGATTTAAGATGTATATTGATTGATGTTACAGGGATAAAATATTGATGATGGATTTTTTTTTTAAATCATAGAAGATAGTAGATTTCAGTCTCTATGTAACTCTTCTAATGAATTGTTATTTTCGCTGCGAATATTGATTTAAAACATGTTGTCTATTGTATTTTATCAGATTTTTTCCCTGTTGAAGACTAATAATAATTTGTTCTATATTATCTTAGTCATAATATTCTTTACTGGGCTAGTTGAGCTCACCCTTTTCCTTTTTGTTCCATTTTTCTTCTTAGGAGGCGAGAATGTAGCGAGTACTAGTCGGGGAGTGGAATGATGGTTCTAGAAGTTGTTTTACTAGTTCTCACTATTTTGTAAAATAGTGCATCAATAATTGTAATGAGGACTTATTTGAGTGTGGATATTGTCTAGAAGATAATATTTGTATTTAAACACACAGTTTAAGTGTTGTCGTATTTTGCTCGACAATTGTATTAATAAAGTTGTAGTTGTTTCTGTACCATGTGTTTGGCGACTCAGAATGGGTGATGTATACCTATTTTGGGGGCGTCACATACCGTATTAACTTAAATCCACAAATTAGATAGAAACAAGTTAAACACCTTAATCAACTAACTCACTATATCTCTATGTGAATTATAATTAAAGAAGGTTTAAGACTAAGTTCTTTATCCGATTACACGCGATGTCAAGCATATCTCTACCTTAACATTCATCAAGATTCTGCTATTCACAAAATTCATGAACACATGCTATATTAACTAAGTCTAGATTCGTATATCCTCTCTCGATTCCATACAAATCCAGAAAGAATGGTTGATCAGACAATTCACAAATTCAAGCTCAAATTAATATAGATAAACTGGAAATTAGCTTGTTGAACTGGAAATCAAAGTTACAAAATCATCGTTTCACTTAAGGATCCACCATAAGCCTAAAAAGTGAATTAGTTCATCATGAATGAAATAATAACTGAATAATTCAAAGATAACATCCATTCAATTACAAAAATTAGACTAAGAAGAATAATAGTGAAAAACACCCTTCACGTTGCCTAAATATGCAATCGTCACGAAAATCTCTTCAAAATCTCCCTCCAAAGCTTGCTGTGAAAAATCTGTCAATTGATCTCTGTAATATGCCTTGTGTGTTGTTTAATTCATTGTTAATTGAGCAATAAACATCTAATACACATTTTTCTGGTTAATCCCATGTCCAATAGAGTTCACTTGTTATCCAAATGCTAACACATCAAGTTCCAATAGAGTTGTAAGCACAACAGGATTCTCAGATGTCGAGACCCCTCGCCCCGGCGGGGGTATAAGCCTAAATAAGGCCAGCCCCAGCGGGCATCCTATCTGTTAATTGATGTTGAAGACCCTCATACAGTGGGTGTGTATATGCAAAAAGGGCTTCAGTTTTACGGGGTCTATTCGCTAAACTATTTGCTAGCTTCATGTTTGCTTCCATAAATGCTCCGAATGACTTCAATTCTTCGCTAATTGCCACAACAACCACCCTACACATAAAAGAACACAAAACGAGTAAAACGAACATGAAAACAAGAAAATAGCAACGATTAAGCTTGAAATTGACAACAATTTATGGATATGAAATCCACTTATCACCCATCTCATATTCCGCATAGATCCTCTCAAGTATGTGTTCAGTAAGCCTATACTGAATTGTCGGCTGTCCAGATGGCAGTTGATCCTACAACAATTTGACATCGTCTACGTGACACAAAAGTCTGTCAAGGGTCAAGGAATTGTGGATTAACTGGCCGCAGCACCTACAGGGTATTACAAACCCTTAGAAACATATTTCCCCGGTGAAGGGGTAATGGCAGTTCAGCAACACCATCAGTACGATGCATGCCACACATGGAAAATGTATTTTAATGGAGCTGTTAACATAGAAGGTTTTGGAGCTGGAGCAATTCTAGTATCTGGTATAGGGGAGTAGTATCCCGTCGCCGTCAAATTGCAGTTTGTCAGCACCAACAACACAGCTGAGTATGAAGGCTGTATCATGGGGCTAAAACTTTTCCGTTCAATGGGCATTAGGCGGTTAACTGTCTTTGGGGATTCCGAATTAGTAATCAAATAATCCACGGGAATCTATCAAACCAAGGAACTACATTCACTGCCTTACCATTGACAAGTTTTATAGATGGCTTTGGAGTTCAAAGAACTCTTCTTTCTACACATTCCTCGTAATAGGAATGATTTTACGGATGCACTAGCAACGTTAACCTCCTTGATTCACATACCTGACAAGGAAAACATGTCAAGCATCACATTTGCCTTGTAAAAGGCCCCAGCTTATGGGAACTATGTTGGAGAAGTATCGGATGAGATACCTCCCATCCATAACCCTTGGTATCAACATATCAAGGAGTATCTGCGAGATGGATCTACATCCGCTGAGGCGAGCCTGACAAAGAAGAGGCGGATCCATCGACTTACTATGAAATTCTACCTGACCAGAGATGCACTCTACAAGAGAGATGCAGGATTAGGTCTCCTCAGATGTATAGACAAAGACCAAGCTCAGAGGCTCATGGATGAGATCCATGGTGGAGTATGTGGCCCACACATGAGCAGACCCCTACTTGTCAAGAAGATCCTCAGAACATGGCATTATTGGCTTACGCTCAAAGTTGACTGTGTTGATCACGTCAAGAGGTGCTATCAATGCCAAATTCATGGGAATGCTATCCACGCCCCTCCAAGGGAACTCCATAATATGAGTTCACCATGGCCCTTCTCAATGTAGGGAATGGACGTGATCGGGACTCGTCGAGCCCAAAGCCAGCAATGGACATTGATTCATATTCATCATGATCGACTACTTCACTAAGTGGGTAGAAGCAGCCTCCTTCCCCAGGGTTACTAAAGAAGTCATCATTGCTTTCATCAGAAACAATATTGTTTATTGATATGGACAACCTGATATGGACAACCAGAGGTCATTGTATCTGACAATGCTAAAAACCTCAACAACAAAATGGAGGAGTTATGTAATAAATTCCACATCAAACACCTTAACTCTGTCATCTACCGTCAAAAGATGAATGGTGCTGTTAAAGCGGCTAATAAAAATATCAAAAAGATTATGCATAAAATGTCCGCCAATCACAAAGGATGGCCTGACCTCTTGCCTCTGACTTTATTAGCCTACAGAACTTCCATGCGTACTTCCACTGGGGCAACACCCTACTCATTAGTCTATGGGATGGAAGCAGTGCTCCCCATAGAGGTGGAAATGGAATCCCTCAGAGTATTGAAGACCAATGGGTACAAGACAGGTATCACCAAATGTCTCTAATAGACAAAAGACGAGCCTCGGCTATCTTCCATGATCAGTTACATCAGCAAAGGATCGCCAGATCCTACAACAGGAAAGTCTGAATACGACAGTTCAAACAACATAACTTTGTTTTGAAGAAGATCATTGACAACCAAGATCAATCTAAGGGAAAATTCGCTCCTAATTGGGAAGGCCCGTTTGTTGTCAAGGAGGTATTGACAGGAGGCGCTCTCAGACTACAGGAAATGGATGGCGATGAATTTCCACAGCTTATCAACTCGGACACCATGAAATGGTACTATGTCTGAGGTTTCCATCAAGCAAACATCCTGGTTTGGATCATCAAATAACCAGTCATTCCAGTTTTCTAACCCTATTTTTAAAAACTCTTCTGCCCCTTAGGGAAACATACACTTCAAACCAATAGCCTGGTTTTACCTTATTTTATATCTTTCATATAATTTCGGTTATCCTGAAGACGGGATTGAACCTTTCACACCTGTAGTTTATCCTGAAGACGAGATTAAACTTTTCTACACTTGCAGATTGTCCTGAAGGCGGGATCAAACTTTTTCATACCTTTAGTTTGTCCCAATCATGGGATCAAGCTTTCTTCTCCTTGCAGTATAGCCTGTACATGGGATTCATACTTCTCTTTGGCTGCAATTCATCCCGAGGGGCGAACTACGTCAACCTGATCTCCCTGATACACGGGAGTACGTAGGTAACCATATTCTATATGGCACGATCACAATAAACAAAAAATAGCAAAAATATTTCTGCCATTTCTCTAAAAAAATAAAAACAACAAAAACATTTCTACAGCCTTCTTCATCAATAAAGCTTCTACACCCATCTGCCTTTCACATTCAGCGTTGAACCTCTTACATCAGGTTTGAACTACGCAGAACTGATCTCCTCTTCAATAGGAGTACGTAGGCAGCCATTTATGGTTCGGTCTAACCCCCTACCAAAAAAAAATACTTGTCACACGGTATTGGGATCAAATTTCAATCTACCACATTTCATTGGCTTCAGACCAAAGGGATGGAATTACCCAACCTCTCTTCACCAATAGGAGATTCGGTGACCATTTAAGCTGCGGTTGTGCCTCAAAGAGCAACACCAATCCATAAGAGGTGGAATTAACTAGGCTTCTCACAAATAGAAGTACTAGTGACCATCTGTGGTGCGGTCAATCTCAGAGAGGAAAAGCCACACTCCTCTCCACATTTCCATAGAGAAACCAGTCCCAAGACACCAAAGATGGTAGGGATACATACAGATTAATGATCAGTTCTAAAAGATCCTGTGACGTCTCATTGTCCATATATCAAGGATGAGGTCAGAACGCATCAAGATCACAAGTCCTGAAGAAACATGCAAATATCAAGCAAGTATCAAGGCACAACTGAAAGGGAAGTAAATCAAAATATATTTCTCTGCCATATATAATAGTGTTTGATGTATACAATATTTGTTGTACATGACAAAATGGCTAAGCTAGTCTGTGTAGGAAAAATACAAGTCTATCTACGGATCTGTGTGTATGCAAACTATCAAATCTAACATAGCATACCTCTCTAAAGAAGGAGGTAATGCTGCAAGCTCCTGCCCAATGGTATCTTCACGAGCTAGCAGTTCCGAGGCTAACTGTATAGTAGCATGATGCTCATCAATATATGCACTCATATCGGCAAGGATGCCAATCGTATGGGATCTCACTGAAGTATTGTCTATGACGGCCACATCCCGGGAAGATATGGCAGCATCCCGCTCCACAATCAATGCATCTCTGGTTGATCTAGCCTCGTCTCTCTCTAACAGAGCGGCGTCTCTCCCATCAAGAGCTGTCAACATCAACGCCCTAGCCTGATCTCTCTCATAGGTCATCAGATGTAGACTCTGCTCCAAATCATCGTCTTTGAATCTTTGAATTACAAGAGCTTTTCGTAGTGGGAGAATCCATCACAAATGCTAGCAACCCAGCAGTCAAATCCTCCTCGATGGGTATACTAGCCTCCTCTATAGGCTCCTCGTCGTCGGAATCAGTCCCCTACACTATGGATACTACCGCAACCGATGCAGTCTCTATCTCCATCCATGCAAAATACTCTGCAGAACAACCCGGATGGCTGATGGAAAACTCAGCTAGCTCTCGCTGATCGCAACAGGCATACAACCTGGATCTATCCTCTACTAATAATTGCCGAGAAGCAAAGTGTTGACTCGATGTCCCCTCAAAAGGATGGAAGTCCTGGAACTGGTCAAACTGACACATCACGGTAAGTGGGTGGTAAGTAATAATGCCTCTCAAACCAGCTAGAGGAAGATAATCCATGCCTGAAGCATGAGTAATGAAGTTGTAGGGTGAACTAAGCCCTGTACATGGAAATATAGCAAACGGATCTCCGATCCCTGCCAGGAAAGCTGACCAAGATGCAGCATCTGTACACTCTGTAGGCTAAAAGGAGTATGACATGGCTATATCATGGGTGAAACAATACCCATGCCATCTGAAAGTGCCAATCGGTCTCAAGTGTGACATAAACCACACATATATCATAACCGAGCTGCCTGTAAACACTCCTGCCGGATAAGTACAACAGTATGTGGCCGACCTCAGAGTCTCTGCCATAATCATCGGTATAATGGCGTGACCTTCCCTGAGAGCTCTCACTGCCATAATGACCCCTATGTCCAACTCATCCATATAATGTGGCATGTAGACATATGACAGTACGCATAACAGCATTACATCCACTCTGGCTGAACGCCAATGATCCTCCGGTGTGGTGAAATCCCCGGAATGTCGTGCATAACTATCCTCATAGCCAAATCTGTCAAACAAAAAACGTTGGGATATAACGTGGCCAAATATGATCTCATCCTGCACCACCATACGCCTCAATCCGGTGAGGGTCATGAACTGCCTACTCATGTCTCCGATCTCCATGTGCACGCAAGGTCTGCCCAATGGCAGCATCGTCAAATGTGCATATTCTTCCAGAGTAGGAGTCAACTCTTGGGTCCCAAATCGGAAAACTTGCCTCTCCGATACCCAGTGCTCTAGCATACCCTCTATGAATCCTGTAGGAACATGAAACATCAACAGGGTCATAGTATGCTGCAACAAACCATCTACAGTCACCCTGTCTGATGGTGACATGTTATCATACCACGATCGCATACCCAATGCGACCAAAAATGGTGGGGTATGATCAATACGGCTAACTGTCGAAGAAGACATCTGTACGGGCCGTGTCATAAGACCATCCAGTGGTCAATGCTGAATATCTTTGGACATACATACATATGCATAACATAATAACATGCATGATAAAATAGATGACAATATGATATAGGGAATGGAAAACTGTACATATATTCCTAAGTATATCATCATTTAACACATCTTCGTATAGCTAAAATACAGGGAAATGGGGCAAAACTGCCCTACAACTAACAGAGGCCTAACAAAAGATATAACGAGAATGGGGCGAAGCTACCCAACATCTTACAGAGGCCTATCAAAAGAAATAACGAGAATATACATCAGAAGAAGTCAATGGTATCGATGTCTACATCGTTAATCCTGTCCACCTGATGTTACTCCTCCTGAGTCACTGGATCTCTATCTACAGGGATGTCAGGCCTATACAAGGGAGGATCTTCACCAACAAAGCCATATGGGTCACCTGAGGGGCCAGCGCCAGAGCTGGAAGGATCAAAAGTATTTGCATCTGAAGGATCTCTTCCCAAGTGCCGAATAAAGAAATGTGCCCGGTCCAACTGCCGGGTCAAACTGTCAATCTGTGTCACATGAGTCGGATCTCGGACACATGCTAGCCAATCCGTCATCATCACAGATCCTGGAACCATATCCCCCATGAACTGAGTGGCACGAGTCTGGGCTCCAATGGTACGAGGGAACCACCAATGCTAGAATATCTCCTAAGTGCAGGGACCCTCTGATAATGTGAAACCGTCAACCCCCAACAACGGGATATCAATGACGGGTGACTGTAAAACAGGCCAATAACACCTGGAAGGAGGCAAGATCGGCATTCGAATCTCTCCTGTGGTGCTCCTGATAGCACGTTCTCCTAAATATAGCTCCTATCCTCCATCTGTGAAGAGAGGAATCCTATGGGTAGAAATCACATACTCGACTCTAGTTGGGTACCCATCCTCAAATCCAATGCTCAAATACTCCCCAGAGTAGGGAACCCACGTGATGACATCTGCTGTCAACAACTCTAGCTGTAGGCGACAATGAGTGAAACCCTCAGTAACAGGGACTTCCGCCAATATGGAATAATGCCATCTCTGTCCTCGTGGATAGGTGTCTAAACCTAGTACACTCACAGGACGTAAACATGAAAGCCTCTCATAGGCCCAAAACTGCCAATACAAAGGCAAGCATCTACTGTCAGTCAACTCTCTTAACCTATACATGGGAAAAAACAAGAGAAATACTCACCAGTATAAACGGGTAGAATCCTAGCCAAGCCTCGGTTAAACCCTGTGATCACATAAGCATTCCCCCTGAGGAAGTATGAAAAGGTGTAGGAACCCCAATCATAATCTCCTATACGGTCCACGTGTCGAGTGGCGCTGATCAAAGCGAAGGACACCGTAGAAGAGTTATCTGCTATGAAGCAGCCCCTAATGATCATCTGGAACAATCGCCGAAGAATGTGATCCCTAACTCTCACATCATCGGGTATGGACTCACTCAACAGCCCGCTCATAGCATCTACGCTCAGAGGACCTATACGTACAGTCCTTCCCTTGCGTGCTCCGTCTGGGACTCTTAACAAGGATTTGATGGCAGTAGGAGTGATATCCGTCGTACAAGGCACTGGATCCCCTCCAAACTCCATACCTGTGATAAACCGCCAATCCATCGGTGTCATCATCACCTCACAGTCTAGCAAATAGAGTGACTGAGTCTGGTGAAACCAGCACTCAGACAATGCCCTGAGGTAACCCCAGGGACAACGACGGGAAAGAATGGAAAAGAACATTTCGAATCCCTAGCTATGTACAATCGCTCTATAGTCATCATGCAAAGCTTGATACATAGAGTGGATACTGAACCAATTCCCTAGAGGCTGTGTAAAGCCGGGAACCTACATCAAATGCAGATCAACATCAGAACCCTTTACTCCTCATCAATAGGAAACAAGGAAGATTAAGATCTAACTTTATACCTCATTTGCATGCAGGTAGACTGAAGGATGTCAACTCAAGTCACCCAGAAGCTCTGGGTTTGCCACTTGAATACCTAGCAAATCCCTACGGGGAACACGTGCAGCAGGAGCAGGAACCTCAACTGGTACATCCTCGTCCTCGTCCTCTACGTCCGGCACTTCAACCCGGATAGGACGTATCACCGCCTCCACCAAACGATGAGGCTGTCTAACAGGAAGGGGTCGAGGCACTTCAGAAGCCCTCCTCCGTACACAAGAAGTGGTCCTACGGGAACTACTCGACTGTCCGGATCCATAATATCTGGACAACATGTCTCCAAATCACCTCAGAAAGGGTGTGGTAAATTCTTATCTAGAGCTTTTCAAGATGCATTTTTATGACTACATGCATGCTTCCATTATTTTTGTAACGACCTGGAATTCGGATCGTCCAGAATTTAAGTTTAAAGAATTAGTTATTAATAAAATGAATTTTTATTAATAATATTATGTGCTATGTGTTTATTAACCGTTCTAGAACCTAAGATGATTATAAGTCGGGAGCATTCTGGCTACGAGCTAGACTGAACGAGTAATAATTTTCAAGACAAAAATGAAAATTTTTCGGGAACAAAAATATTTTTGGGGAAAAAGACGAAATATGCACTATTCACCTGACGAAACCTAAGGGTTAGGGTTTGAATAACCTAAGCCTTTTTGAGAGTTCGGTATGTCGAAATGACATTCCGTCAAAAGATTTGACAATAATATATCTTGAAAAGTTAAGTAAGTCGATAAAAGTTTTTCTCTAAAAATGTGTAAAAATCGGACGAAATAAAAACGACCAAAAGTACTGTTATGTACTTTTCATTCGTTTAGCTACGTTAGGAGAAAACGTGAAGGAAAACGCTTAAAACCAAAAAGTGTTTTTCAGCTTTTCAGAAATCCAAAGAATACGTAAAAGTTAATTGGTAAAGGAAAGACGAAATAGTGAGGACTGCTAAAATATTATCCACACTCAAATAAGTCCTTATTACAATTATTCATACACTATTTTACAAAAATAGTGAGGACTGCTAAAATATCTTTCTAGAACCATCACTCCATACCCCGACTCGATCCTGCTATGTTCTCACCTCCTGAGAAGAAAAATAGAACAAAAAGGAAAAGGGTGAGCTCAACTAGCCCAGTAAAGAATGTTATGACTAAGATAATATACAACAAATTATCATTAGTTTTCAACAGGGAAAAAAAATCTGATAGAATATAATAGGCAACAAGTTTTAGATCAACAACTGCAGCGGAAACATCAATCCATTAGAAGAGTCACATAGAGAATGAATTCTACTATCTTCTAAGATTTAAAAGTTCATCATCAATATTTTATCCCTATAACAACAATCAACATTTATCTTTAATCAAATATTCATCTTTGCACTACAGGCCAAAAATATTCATTTGTATCACCAGTTAGTCATGTTCGTCTCAACACCTGTTCATCTTTGCACTACGGGCCAAAGATATTCATCAGTTAATCATTCATCTTTTTCTCTGAGCCAAAGATATTGATAATATCATCATTTACGGTTCGAGGATGATGAAAAATATTTTAAAGAAAACAAATCCAGTGAGACAGAAGGACAAATATTAGGGATTCGTATAACAGTTTATCCAAGATCAATAATACTTCATAATAACAAATTTTGAAGCAGAATTCAAAAATAACGATCAAAACATGGATACAATCAAAGATAGTAGCCAAAATAGACATCTTGGACAAAAAGGAATTTTTTTATTTTTTGATGAATAGTGTCGTATTCGTGAATAGTGTCGTATACGTGAATAGTAACCCTGACACAAAAAGTTCCAAATTTGATTAAAAAGTTCACCAATATTTCGGCATAATGATATTGAATAAAATAATATCATTTAAGAAGAAAATAACATCCCTTACCGAAAACTTGTACCGAACAGCAACTCTCAAAGTATCAAAATACTCACAAAAATACGCTCGATAATCTAGAGAGAAAAAAAACTTGTTCCTGGTGTGATTTTCAATTCTAACCTAAGCATCTATTTATAGGAAAATGCTAGAACGCCAAAGGAGACTAAAATAATAAAAAATTATTATTTCATTACTCATCATCCACGCATACCTTGTTGACAAATCTAGGCTGCCATTCTTGAAAAATCCCAACAGCCCACATGTTAAAACAAAAGTGGGTCCCACCCATAATTTAATAAAAAATCATTTTATTTTCTAAAACTTCAGTAATTCATAGAAAATAGCCCGTTTATCAAAAAAATACGAATTTTATATCCATTCCACACAAAATCAAATTCTCTACAACTTTGTAGCTTTATGTTTTTCCAAATTCCAAACCGAAAATATCCGAAATCCACAAACGGACGATTTTCAACACCATTTCAACACCTTTTAAAATTCATAACAAATCATGCGTTAATTTTCAACGGTTCAAAATTTGTGGACATAAACTCAACTCATATATGTATAACATATCCAAAAATCACAACGATCCAACGGTCGGATTAAAATTACAACTCACGCAATAAAGCTTTAAGAACACCAATTTGAGTTTTTAATACCTCCAATCCGACAAAATACTGATAAAATACCTCAACATTAATTCCTTCATTTACAACCACATAAATAAATCCATCATTTATATCCACATCAAATAAATATTTCCTTATCATATAAATCAATAATTAATTATTCATAAATAATATTATAGAATCACAATTATGACAACTAGGCCGTTCCCAGGAAAGAGGGGGCTTTCCGATAAGGATTTCTCCTTACTGGCGCGCAATTGGTGACCAAACCTCTCCTTGACAGAACTTTCTAGACATTGCCAATAATGCTATCTAATAATATTATTCAAATAATATGAATTATTGATCTGATAATGGGAAATACTGTGCAGTGACAATTATTAAAACAACAATAATATAAAATATCAACGCAGCAATTATTGAATCAATAAAATAAAATATTAAGCAAGAATAATCTGTAACAATTATTGAGTAGTGCCTTCTTACGCATTTAATCAATAATTCAACAATATTGTGCAATCTGGTGCATCTCTTTGTGCAACCACGCATATATCTTGTATTTTTAACCTAGGGTATTCGAGCAAAGGTTAAGCGGTAACAACTACCCCATTATTTATAAAAACTCAAACTTTGTCATTTTTTTCATCCGATAGTTATTCCGTTATGGGGCCCACTAATGACTGCGCCATCGTACGGATATTCCCGACAAAAAGAATATTCCACGACCAAAAGAATATTCCCCGACAAAATGAATATTTTATAACCACTTGCTTATTTTGAAAAATTTGCACATTTCACCCATAACCAAAGCATTATATTAAATTAACACCTTAATAATTTAGAATAATGAATAGATGAAAATTCAATTTTATTTATAATAAGTTGGGGTCTTACAACGATTGTGAAATTCTATACTATCCGGGTATGGCAGATGTTGTGGCCGACGCCTTAAGTAGAAAGGGTCGTGAGAAACTGATGATGTGGACCGAACAGGAGGAGTTAATTTCAGCAATGGAGAAGCTGGAATTGGAAGTAAAGTGTCCTATGGAGGTTGATGAGAATCTATTTTAGATGCAATCTGGTCCAACTCTACTAGACAAGGTTAAGGAGGCTCAACTTCATGATGACGAATGTCAATCGGTGAAAAAGAAGATATCCGAAGGAACCGAATCAAGATTCAAGATGGATAAGGAAGGAATACTGAGATTTGAGAATAGAATTTGGGTACCGCCAGTAACTAAGATTAAGGAAGAAATTTTGAGCGAGGCTCACAACTCAAGATATTCGATTCATCCTGGTAGCACCAAGATCTATCAAGATCTTCGATAACATTTTTGGTGGCCAAATTTGAAACGAGAGGTTCTAGAATGTGTTTCCAAATGCCTGACATATCAGAAAGTGAAAGCAGAACATCAGAGGCTGAGTGGGTTACTACAACCTTTAGAGATTCTAAAATGGAAATGGGAACATATTATGATGGATTTCGTGGTTGGCCTACCGACAACTCAGAAAGGCTACGACGCAGTATGGGTTATTGTTGACCGATTAATGAAATCCGCACACTTCCTTCCGATCAAAATCAGATTCAACTTAGATTAGTTGGCAAGGTTATATGTAAAAGAGATTGTTTTAAGGCAAGAAGTTCTGGTGTCAATTGTTTGTGATAGAGATCCGCGTTTTACGTCAAACTTCTGGAAACGTCTACAAGAATGCATGGGTACATAGTTGCGAATGAGCATGACATATCACCCTCAGATAGATGGACAAAGTGAAAGAACAATTCAGACATTGGAAGATATGTTAAGAGCTTGTGTAATGGACTTCAAAGGAAATTGGGATGATCATCTACCGCTCGTAGAGTTCGGCTACAACAACAGTTACCACGCTAGTATTGGCACGCCACCTTATGAAGCGTTATACGACAGAAAGTGCAAAACTCCGCTATACTGGGATGAAGTTGGCGAAAGACAATTACTAGGCCCGGAATTGGTACAACAAACAACAGAAATAGTCAAAGTGATCCGAACAAGATTGACAGCAGCTCAAGATAGACAGAAGAAATACGCTGATCCACACCGTAAAAATGTTGAGTTCGAGCCAGGTAGTTATGTGTTTTTAAAGGTCTCTCCCTGGAAGGGAAAGATCAGATTCGAAAAGAAAGGGAAATTAAGCCCAAGATTCATTGGACCCTTTAAAGTTCTACAAAGGGTCGGAGAAGTTGCTTATGAGGTAGCCTTACCTAAAACTCTAGAGAATGTCCACACCGTTTTCCATGTCTCAGTCCTACGACCCTATAAACCTAATTACAAGCACGTGATTGAATATGAACCCCTACATTTCGACAAAGACTTATCTTACGAAGAAATTCCAGTTCAAATTGTCGACCGAAAAGAACAAGTTCTGAGAAATAAAGTCATACCTTCTGTTAAGGTAATTTGGAGGAACCACAACGCTGAAGAATCTACGTGGGAACTCGAAGAGAATATGATGAAGAATTATCCTCATTTATTTACTTAACTTATGTGTAAGTGATTCTGGGGACAGAATCTTTATAAGGGGGGAGAATGTAACGGGACGAATTGTTGAGTTGTGATTCTGAGGACAGAATCATTTTAAGAGGGGAAAGATGTGACAACCGAGATTTTGTAATTTAATTTTAATATTTATTGGATTGAATAAATATTTTTCGATGAATTAATTATTAGATTAAATAATTAATTGATGAAGCTGTGGTAGATTAATTTAATTATATGTGTTATAGTTATTAAATTAATGTGGAGAATTTTTATTATTGGAAGTATGTGATTATGTGAGCTTATTGTATTAAAAGAAATATTTAATAAGCTTAATGTTATTTTTTTAATTAATTTAATAAATAATTAGAGATATAATAATTTGACATTATTAATAAATGAGAAATTTAATTATGTGACTATGTGAATTAATGAGAAATTATTATATTTTATTTAAAATAAATTAAATAAGATATTGGATTTATTTATAAAGGGGTGTGACATTTTCCAAACTAGATTATAAAGGTTTTATTAAATTAAATTGGGTATAAGCCTTTAAGGCTAGCCAAACGAGGCCTTAAGGGGAGTTGGGGGCAGTTAAACCACGTATGGAGTAACTGACCTCAATTCTACTCATAAAGGATCAGTTCATTTTATGTTTACGTATTCTTCATTTAGAATTTAGAGAAATTGTGGGAGAAACTCTGTGATTGAAGTACTATCTGAAAGAGAAATTGTCATCCTCACTCACACTACGCTTGGGTAATCTCTTCAACCTAATTCCTATTTTACGTCTTTTAAAGTTTTCATGAATATAGCTCTTAAGTCTTCTGTAAAGTCTTTGTAGTTTGATAGGGTAACAATTATGTGAATATATGTATTAATATAGCATCATAGCATGTTTTAATATATATTGTATATGATTCCATATCATCAATTTCATAATACTATAACGTATGTTATGGCTTCAAAATTTACAGAGTATATTATATGGCCATATGGCCCTTATACGTAAAATTAATATGTCAAACATAAATTGTTCTGCAAAATTCACACTAGTATATGATTATGCATGCTAAAACAAAGTAAACAAAACTTGAATGGATGGATTTGGTGTTATAACGAATCTGTGGTGTTGAATTTTATGATTTATGTTCAAAACCTTTAAGAACATCAAGAACAGTGAAATTTACATATTTTAATTCTGTAATTATGTGTTTTAATGGGTTAAAATCACTCTATAAAATGTTGGGTAATGATTATGTATGAATTTTAGCATGTGGGTATGTTAAATTAGTGAAATTAATGATCATGTAGTGTTTATTTTGCTGAACTCTATGTTCTTGGCGAACTGAGAATCAAAATCTGGAGTTTCACGCCGCGACGCCAACTCTGTAATCGAAGTCCCAAATAAATGGGCCAAGACATAGTATAATGTTGAAATAGCAAAATACCACTTAGTAGAATAGCCCAGAAATAAGTTTTTTAAAATGTTTAAGTCTTGCAATGTGTTATTAACTTAATCTAATGAACATAAAAACTTGTTAGACATATAATGAGATGTTAAAATAAATTCTTAACACATCCATAACACAATTATGTGTGAATTGAATGATTTAATGCATAGTTAGCTTATTGTTCGTGAAGTCTTAATTTTGACAATAAGTGTAGTAATTGACTAAGTATAGTAATGAATTCGAGTTAGACAAAAGAATAAACTTGTTATGTTTAGTACGTTATAATTAACTGGTATTGTGAACGTAAATGATATGTAGGATTTAAATCAAGGAACGAGTTTAATTAAAGTGTAATCTACGTATGTGGCAAGTTTCCTAACCCTACTTGTTATTGTTATTCAAGTTATGAACCTACATCGGATAAATTCTCATTATTATTGATCAAGTTCAATTTCCTATATCAAAGATCATTAATCTTATCAAAGCATGTTTCTGTTATACAATATTTATTCTATTGTATACTTCTCGAGATTATTATTCAATTTAAATATTAGTTATTTTTGAACCTTGTAAGACTAGCGGACCCTTATTGATTCGACTAGTCCATAGTTGATGAACGTTCTAAATTCAGAACTCTTGTTGAGCTAATCCAAACCAAACTTCCTTTGGTGCAGACTCGAATGTCAAACTGAGATCAACAACCCTGTATAGGGAATTACTTATGCGTTAGCGTTAAGATATTGTGCACAGTATGGTACTAAGGGTTGATCCCCCTAAGTACGAGAAGAAGAGTCCATAGTCTTATGATTGTTAAAGGTTTCAAGTATAAACACTTGACAACCTAGGACATAGTTCAAGGTCTTATGACCCTCAGAAGTTCTTTTGTTTCTCGTTATTCATTCTTGATTCAAAAGTTGAGTTTCCTATTTCAGAAGTCTTTGATTTATTCGCATGTTATTATTCATTTGTTATATTGTTATACTTGTGGGCAATCGTGCTCACTCTTGCGTAATAATAACATTGTAGTTAAGAACGAAAGATCAGACGAGCCTTCCACTAGTAAAGGCAAGGGCAAGATTAACAAGTAATGAAGACTGGTTATTTATGTGGTTATGTAATGATATTAGACTTGATGTTACTTAAGACTTATTATTTGTTTATGATTTCGTACAGATGTTTTAAGGTTAGAGCAACCTGGGATTTTATTTATTATACAGTTGATGTAACCCCATTAGGGGAGATTTATTTATTATTTCTATCTATTGCATGGTTTGCATTTATTTATGGGTAGATAGATAGATGATATTTGATAGTGAACACCAAATCCTTTGGAAATGGAAGTACCGGATTTGGGGGTGTCACACGTAGTGCATGGATAATTCGTGGTCGTAATACTAATGAATATCATTGGCCAGTAGTGCATTGATAATTCAGTGATGTGGATTATTTATTGAGTTAAGTCTCAGCGATAAAATTGATGATAAACTTTTTAAATCATAGAAGATATTAGATATCATACTCTACTTGACTCTTCTAATGGATTACTTATTCCGCTGCAGTTAAACTTGTTGTTTATTATCATTTTAACAGTACTGTTGAAGGCTAACGATAATTTATTCTGCATTATCTTAATTGTGATGCCCCCAAAACAGGTATACATCACTCATCTTTAGTCGCCAGATACATGGTACATATCTCAAATACAAACTTAATTATACAACTGTCGTGTAAAATACGACAGAACATAGCTGAGAGTTTAAACACGAATATTGCCTTCTAGACAATATCCACACTCAATGGAGTCCTCATTACAATAATTATCACACTATTTTATAAAAATAGTGAGGACTACTATAGCCACCATCTTGGACCATCACTCCATTCCCCGACTCGTCCCAGTTATATTCTCATTTCCTGAAGAGAATAGTGAAAGAAAGGGTGAGCTCAACTAGCCCAATAAGAAATATTATGACTAAGATAATGCAGAATAAATTATCCTTAGCCTTCAACAGTGTTAAACTGATAAAATACAATAGACAACAAGTTTTAGATCAACAACTGCAGTGGAACAAGCAATCCATTAGAAGAGTCAAGTAGAGCATGATATCTACTATCTTCTATGATTTAAAAAGTTTTTCATCAACTTTATCCCTGTAATACTCATCAACAGTTCTTTGTTATACCCAAGATAAAAAGAACTATCATCACCTGTCTTCACCTGAACCACCAAAGATTATAGTTAAATCATGTAATAAACAATTTCTCCTTGCCACAAAGGTTTAATAGAACTTTACTCAATATCCTTACCCCAAAGGCTAAAGATATTCAAATGTAATAACAATGATCATACCAATCAGTTGTCTACCTTTGCACTACGGGCCAAAGATATTCAACTATAAAACCAATGGTCATGATCATACCAATCAATTGTTTGTCGCTGCACTACTACCAAAGACATTCAATCTGTTAACTAATGGTCATGATCCCCTTAATCACATCATCGAATTATCCATGCACTACGGGCCAAGGATATTCGTTATTATTACCAGTGGTTATGATCATGTCATACACCTGTCCATCTTTGCACGTAAGCCAAAGATATACGACTATAAAACCAATAATCAACAATCCATCTTTGCACATAAGCCAAAAAAATATACAATCGTAAAACTAATAATCAAATAATCCATTTTTTTACGTAAGCCAAAAATATACAAATCAGTAAAACCAATAATCAACAGTCCATCTATGCACGTAAGCCAAAGATATACAACTATAAAACCAATAATCAACAATTCGTCTTTGCACGTAAGCCAAAGATATACAACTGTAAAACCAATAATCAACAGTCCATCTTTGCACGTAAGTCAAAGATGACTTTCATCACAATATAAGCATAAGGATGATGACAATGATATAAACATTAATCAAACGAAATCAAGGATAAATATTAAAGACTTTAAATTTATCAAGAGTTTAAAAATATCCAAATTGTCAACATGATACTGCTTTGTGGAGTAAAATTCAAGAATAATATTAATGTACCAAAAATAATTTGGATAGAAAAAAAAAATATTTTTCAGGTAAATAGTACCTCGTGAATAGTAACTCGTGAATAGTAACTCATGAATAGTAACTCATGAATAGTACTCCGTATTCATATATAGTACCGTATACATAAATAATGTCATATACGCAAATAGTGTCATATACATGAATAGTGTCGTATACGTGAATAGTAACCCCAACACAAAAAGATAAAGTTTTACAATAAAATTCATATCAATATTTATAACACCTTAATCCAAATATTATAAATCACTTAATAATCTCATAATCTAATATTATTACAATATTTTAATCATTTTTTAAACTTATAAATAATTTATTTTAATTATTTACACTTTACTAATTAATGCATTTAATCATCCTAAAATGCCAAAATCATAAGATTTCATCCCCAATAATCAAAACTCTCATAAAAAATCTGCAAATACCTTATATAGGATTTTTAAGCCATTAAATCCTATTTTCCAATTTTCTTACTTCACATAACATATTTAATTCATTTACTCATAACTTGTCTATTTTCATGAAAAATACCAAATCAGTACAAACAAATTTTCTTTTCTGGGATTTAGCAGAATATAGTCCCATATTGAACATATATTTTTCTCAGAATTTTTAAAATTCATTTACTATTTTCCATATGGCTAAAACTGCCGAATATTTAGACATTTTTCAAAAATTGTACTTTTGTCCAAAAATTCCGAAATTTACAAGGTATACTGCTGTTATATAGATGTACTCCCAATAAAAATTTTACCAATTTTGGAGTTAACCACAAGGAGTTATAAGGGTTGACTTTTAAAATAGTCTTTTCCTATAAAATTCATAACTCCTTATCTGTACATCCAAAAATCGTCATTTTTGGACACAATCTAGAAAACTCATCAAATTATCATTTCAAATTTTTCCAGAATTTTTGAGGGTCGGAAAAATTACGAAACTGCCCCTGGCAGAAACCCCTTACTTACAACAGTTGAACGAAAATAATATTCCTTACAAATATTTTACGAAAATAATATTCCTTACGAATATAATAAATATTGAACAATAATAATATTCATATGAAAACGAAAAATAATATCTCTTCAGAATATAAAAGAAATAATAACCCTTACCTTAGAAGAAGACTGCATACTGGAGTAGTGAAGTAGCATATGTAACGACCCGGAAATTCGGATTTTCCAGAATTTAAGTTTAAAGAATTAGTTATTAATAAAAGAATTTTTATTAATAATATTATGTGCTATGTGTTTATTAATCGTTCTAGAACCTAGGATGATTATAAGTCAGGAGGATTCTGGCTACGAGCTAGGTTGAACGAGTTAGAATTTTCAAGACGAAAATCCGAGAACAAAAATAATTTCGAGGAAAAAGACAAAATAGGCACTATTCACCCAACGAAACCCTAAGGGTTAGGGTTTGAATAACCTAAGCCTTTTCGAGAGTTCGGTATGTCGAAATAACATTCCGTCGAAAGATTTACCGATAATATGTCGTAAAAAGTTAAGTAAGCCAATAAAAGTTTTTCTCAAAAAACGTGCAGAAATCGAACAAAATAAAAATGACGAAAAGTACTGCTGTGTACTTTTCACTCGTTTAACTACGTTAGGGTAAAACGTGAAGGAAAACGCTCAACGCTAAAAAGTGTTTTTCAGTTTTTTGAAAATCCGAAGAATACGTAAAAGTTAATCGGTAAAGGAAAGACGAAATATCCAAAAATATTTGAATTCTGAGAATCACATTTTTTAAAACCGCTTGATGAAACCCGAAAGACGGAAGCCTACCGAAACTTAGTTATTAAGTAGACTTAAGGCTAAGTTAACTTAACACTTAAGTCATGAATAGTATGGAGGTTGGAATAGTAAGGAGGTTAGGGGTGAAATGACTATTTTACCCTAGCTTTGGATTTTCTATAAATAGGAAGCTTATTTCATTTGTTTGGGATTTTGAAAATTGTCCAACATTTGAGAGAGAGAGAGATTTCGGATGAGGGAGAATAGGAAAAGGAGGAGAAAAAGTTGCTCGTGAGCAAACTTTGTCCGACAGAAAGAGATCAAAAGAGAAAGGTAATCTGAAACCTAGTCTCTTAGAAATTTTCTTTAAGTTTCTATGTTCAAAAACATATATTAATGAGAATAAGAAATAGATGAGGTTATGAATGATTTCATATGGTTGATGTTAGGTTTGTAATATTCATGAACGCAATCAAATTGCATAAAATATGCGGAATCGTGGAAAATTAGAGTTTTAAAATTTTACAAACCATATACCCGAATCATCCTTTATGCACAATTATTAATTAAACGAAAAAGAAAGAACAAGAATCATACCCTTGAAGATACGAGCTTCCTCAGGTACAAGTTCACCTCAAATCCTTTTCGCTTTCAACTTGAATCCACCGGGTTTGGTTCCTTCCTTTGATCAACGTTAGCCACCCAAGTGTTTGGCCTCTAGAGGTGATCCACCAAGGAAGAACAAAAATTCAAGAAGATGGGTGTTTGGCTAAACCATAGTTTTCTATCTATATAGAAAAATGTGTACTCTCCCAACTATTGGAATTACGTATTCACGTGTTGTGAAAGTGTCAACCACCTCACCCATAATAAGACTGCTCTTATTTATAGATGTAGGCAACCCTCCTTCACAATTAAAAAATTGGGTTTTATTTAATTAATTAAATTCTTTTAATTAATTAAGCTCCCTAATCTTATTGGGGATAATTAATTAAACTCTTTTAATTAATTTTTCTCCTAATCCTATTAGGATATTTGAGAGTACTTTTATTAATTAATTCCCAAACTCCTTTAGGAATTAAATAATAATAGTAATAATAATAATAATAAGACTCCTCTTATTAATTTATATTTAATATTTCTAAAATATTAAATAATAAATATTAAGTTATTTAATTTAATATATCACCATAGATTAAATTAAATATACTTAATTTATTATTACAATTATGCCATTAACTTCTTAAATAATTATTCTTCCTTTTACGGTGTGACCCTTTAGGTTCTCCATATTAAACCGGTTGTGAATAAATCAATTAGAACAATTCTAATCTTATTTAAATAAATAAATTAAACTAATAATTTATTTAAATAAATAATATTTATTTTACAATAGGGATAAGCCTCCCTAGCGATCAACGACTTTCCAGATAATATAGATTTTAACATTAATCATAAAAGAACCTTTGAGTAAATAGTTACCGTACAATTCAATCCTTCCACCATACAATATCCCAATTAAATATAAGACATGAAATTACTGTCAAGTCTTATTTTATTTAATTATATGTTTTTCGATTCTTAAATGCACAACTCCAAATAATGCAAATTAGAAACTCCTTTCTAATTTTATTATGCCTTGGCCAATGACTAATGGGTTGTCATTTATCGAATCACATAAGACATTTCTCTTCTTTTACTAGGAGTGGTAGATTCTTTATTGATCATACATTATCTCTATGTACAACTTATTATACCCAAGCATACCCTTTGATATACCCTAAGGGTCTTAAGGAATAAGTCAAAGTATAACTCATCATACACAAGATACTATGATGATCTCAAGTCCAAGGATCACTTGTACTACTATCACTACATGAATTCCTATTGACAGACAAGTAAAACTCCATTAGGTATTCCTTAGCGAGCAACATTCAGTGAACTTATTCTCTAATAAGCACCTACATACTTGCTTTAGTGTCTCCACATAAATGACCACGAGATCAATCATCCTCATCCAATTAGTAAGCATCGTATGTACCAATCTATCCAGATTCACTAATCCCCAATTTAGTAATCCAACGATTGGGAACTATTTTAGTTTTAAGCTTTCTAAGAATTTAGATCTCATTAGAATGATCATCATCATTATTCTAAAAGCATTGCTTAAAACTATGGGTTTATCACATATTATAAAACAGCATCATGTAGATAATTAAAAGCCTTTAATAAATTAATACTTTTTATTAATAAATGAATAAGATTGTTACAAAGTATATGCTTTATCATCAAACATGATTGGCTTGTGTGCATACTACTTTCAATCTCCCACTTGCACTAAAGTCAATCATCATGGTATCTCATACCCTTCTTCTTTAAGTGACGATTATCCTGCTGTTAGATAAGCTTTAGTTAATGGATATGTAATGTTGTTCTTGAGAGTTCACTATCTCTATAGTGATATCTTTCAATGATTCCTATAATCAAATGAAAGTGCCACAACACATGTTTAGATCCAAGATGAGATTTAGGAAACTATTCCTAGTTCTGTAATGAACTTTTAATTCAAACAATCAACTTGCAGCTTCATTTATATCTATATACTTTGTCTTTATCACTAAACCATCAACTCTTTGCTGTTTGAAACCTTTTTCAATTCACTACACCATCGTTCAAGGTAACCCTTTACCTTAAAGTGGATTTTCTGTCGTCTTGGTCTGTCTAAAAAACTTGAGTTTGTTAAGCCCTCTAGTTTTAATTTAGACCCACCATAAATATGATCACATCCTTAGTTCCAGTTAAGTACTTTAAGATATTTTTCACTGTCTCACAGTGAACATCTCTAGAATATGACTGATCAACATTAAGTCACGTACATTTCATTGCATACATGATAGTTACTCATGCGATCTCTCCTTTTGGAGTCTTTGGGGACTAGTAAGAGAGATACACTCCAGGGCTCATCAACATGAAATATCCCATGGAGTTTGCCATGTTAAATGACTTTAGCATCAAATGAATATACGCTCCTTAGGTTAAGTCGAGCATCCTATTAAATCTATCTATATAGATTTGTATCCCCAATTAAGATACTCTTCCCAAATCATTCATGGATGAATGTTTAGACAACTTTATTTTTACTGATTATAGCATTAGTATGTCATTCCTTATTCGTAGTATATCAACATATAATACTAGTAATGTCACGATGCTCCCACTGATCCTTTTGTACACACTAGGTTCATTCTTGTTTTTGATAAAATCAAACTCTTTTGATTGTCTCATCAAAACGAATGTTCCATATTTGAGAAAGTTGATTCAATCTATTTCTCTGAGTTTCTACAACTCTTACCTCATCGTACGTAACTGGATCATCATCTTCTATGATGTGTACCTCATCATCATCATCTATGATGAATCCATACCTCCCAAGTATCTTCGATACTATTCCAGATTTACGATTCGATTGTGGTACAATAGGTCTATCTACAGGTTCCTCTTATTTGACTTATAGTGTTTTGTGGTTCTTGAACTCTTCAAGATCTATTATCCTCTCACTAGCCCCTTCAATGATAAACATCTTTATCTTAGAAGGCTTCGTGTTTTTTTCGCAACAAACACCTTTTGCTAAGTAGGATTATAGAACATATACCCTAAACTTACTTTAGGATGTCCCACAAATCTACACTTGTCAAATCTTGTCCCAAGCTTATCCTTTGAAACTTTTTCACATAAGTTGGACAACCCCTTATCTTAACATACTTAAGATTAGGAATCCTCCCTGTCCATAACTTTTATGGAGTCTTGGGGTCGGATTTTGAGGTTACCTTTTCGTAGATATACTGCCATTTCTAGGACATCATCCCAGAAGGATACTGAAATGTCGGTAAAATCATTATAGACCGCACCATGTCCAATAAGGTACAATTTTTCCTTTCAGATACATCAATCAATTATTGCGTATTAGGAGGCGTCCATTGTGAGAAAACCATTTGAGATGATCTAGAAACTTATTGCACAAGTATTTATTCCTTGATCTAATCAAAGAATCTTAATACTTTGCCAATTTGTTTCACTTCTGAATTCTTTGAACCTTTCAAATAATTCACACTTGTATTTCTGCAAATACACACATTCAACTTTTTGAATGATCATCTCCTTTTCTTATACTAGTTTGTTCAATTTGCGAAATTATTTTCACGTAAGTCAAGTATACAAAATCCATTAAGTAATATTCCAATTCTATACAAAATATTATTATTATAAATAGAACAACAATTGTTCTTAAATATAATACCAAAGATTTCATTGTCCTACAATAAAATAGAAATAATGTTTCTAACAAGAACTGGAATACAATAACAACTTATTGACTTAATAGATTTGCTCGTAGGCATTGCTAAACTATAAGTTTCTATGGCTAATATGGCAACCTTTGCTTCATTTTCCACACATAGGATTACTTATATTTGTTTAGATTTCTACTTTTACTTGGTCCTTTCATAAATCTATATTTATGATAACCAAAGTCGGTATCCAATACCCAAGTAGAAACTTAACTTAAAGAAAAATTTATTTTAAATTATGAATAAAATTATATTTATAACTGAAACTTCACTAAGCTTCTTTGGTTAGCCTCTGCAAGATGCTTCTCGCAGTTTCTTTTCTAGTGTCCTTTCTTATTGCTGTGGAAGCAAACTCCTTTGCTATCCGTATCAGTTTTGTTCTTATTATCCTTGTTTTTGCCTTTTTATTTACCTTCTTTGAATCGTTCTTCTTTTTAGAAGATCATTTGGCCCCTACGAGTAAGACTTGGTCTTTCTTGGTTTGAAAGTGACTCTCAACATTTTCAACATGTTAAGCAAATCAGCGAGGCTGATATCTAGCTTGTTCATATGAAAAATTCACAATAATTGTGAAAGGAGTCCAGGAGTGAGTGCAAGATCAAATCTTGGCTCAACTCTCCATCCATGACGAAACCTGTTGTCCTAATTGATCAATCAAATTGATAATGTTTAGGACTTTTATCTGTACTGTAGTGTCATCGGTCATTCTAAATCGGAAGAGCTCCTTAGATATCTGATATCTATCAGCCCTACTTTCCTCACCATCAACTACTTGATGTGCATGAATATAGTAGAGAGCATCTATAGTTTCATGTCTTGTGTCAAGCTCGTTACTCATAGATGCGCGAGCATGATGCATCGAGCTAATTTGTGCATCATCTTGCCACTTTCTAAAAGTAGCAATCTCTTCCTCAGAGGCATTGTCTGCAACCATTGCAAGAAAGACGTATTAAGGACATTTGTCTGCAACCATTGTAGGAAAGACGTATTAAGGACATAAGATAGCTTTTCAGCCATGAGAACTATTCTCAAATTCTTTAACCAATCCAAGTAATTCAGTCCGGTTAATTAACATCTAATATGTTTCGCAGTGATAGTAATTTAGACATTATAAAATTCTATAAATGAATTTGTAATTAACAATATTTTAGCATACATTCTTTTATTAATTACCAAAATAAATTAGGTCTTATTTTAAATTAGTATCTCTCACTATTTTCTTCAAACTATATTACCCTCACTTATATAGTTCGGCAAAATCTAATTAAAGATTTGCTAGTAAGAATAAGGATCCCATTTCAAATGTATATAGCCATGTGGTGACACAACAAACTATATATAAATAAATAGGTAGACAACTCTTGTCAATTACAACAACTATTTAACTCCTTGTATTTTGCCTCTTAAATTGTTTTGATCAAGTGGTGGCACATCCGAATCAAAATTATCCAAGTTAAGTCCAACCTAGCACTCCATATATTCAAAAAAGAAAAATATTGTCCTTGTGATGTCACAACAAAACAATATTGTTCAATTTTCTTTATAAGCATCAAATGTGATAAATTAACATCTTAAATACTTAATACTTGCCTTGTGGTGACACAACAAACTCATATTAAATATTTAATACTCTATTAATTTTATCATGCTGGAAGGCGACGTTCGATATTCTAAATATCTTTGAACGCTTAGGACTTAATATAAAAAATTTGAGTGGTTTGTTATTAATTTCTCTCATCTTGTTTAGTGCGCATGCTGCCGCACGCACACACACACACACACACACACACACACACATATATATATATATATATATATATATATATATATATTTATATATATAAAATACGCGTCATATTAATTAACATGCGAAGCATGTTTGCATAATATATAATATATATATATATAGTATAAGCATGCACATATAGAATACTATATTCTACCTGGATTGATTATGAATTTTTATTCTAGTTTGGCTCACTAGAGCCACCAAGTGAACCAAAGGTCAAACCCTAGGGGTGCAAGAATTAATATTTAAATATAACTATTACATTTAAACCTGGGCTCCATTACAAACGGGTCTTCAAGCACTCCTTGCTCCTTGATCTCCAATTCTTCAAAATTAATTCTAACTATTCTTATTATAAAACTATTTAAAATAAATAGAAACCTTGATCAGCAGTCAAGGGAAAGTACATAGGAGGGAGTTAGAATTTAGATAAAGAAAAATTTAGAGAAGACGAGGTACGCAGACCCCATTTAATAAAACTCATACATTCATGCATCTAACTAAAATAAAATCCAATCACATTAGTCAATAATCCATAATCAATCTCATTTATTATCATACACATCACTATATGCATCAATAAATAATATTCGTCTCATGAATAATAAACATTCAATATATATATTGATATCATTTAATGGGCAAATTTAGTTAGTATAAAATATAATTTTGAATCAAAATAAACTCTTTTATTTTAATCCAAATTTAAATCAAAATAAAACTATTTTATTTTAATTTATCCAATTTTGAATAAAATAAATTATTTTATTTTAATCAAAATAAACTCCTTTATTTTAATTAATTATAGAATTCAATTCCATGTAAAAAAATTTTATTAAAGGAAACACGGATTCTTTTTCCTATTCACAAATAAACTCTTTTATTTTAAATAATATGAAATCTTATTCCATATCTAAATAAACTCTTTTATTTAAGGAAACATTCAATCCAATTTCAACTCTAATTAGTTATCATGGAATTCAATTCCAACTCTAATTAGTTAGCATGAAATTTAATTTTAAAAATTAAAATAAACTTTTTATTTTAAGATTAAAATAAATTTTTTGTTTTAAAATTAAAATAAACTTTTATTTTAATTATAAAATAATTAAAAATATATATTATATATATATAACCCGTTCCGAAATACACGTTGTAATCATATAATCTGACTACTGTAGTGTATATATATATCAACGATATATATATATATATATATATATATATATATATATATATATATATATATATATATATATATATATATACACTTACCTAGTGGAAAATCAATAAAGTAATCACATATTACTTAACAAGTGAATGTAATCATGATTCCACCAGAATTATATATACCACGTAAATCCCTAGAATTTTGTTAAGTAAATATAGTAAATACTAACAAGCTTTCACAGTACCCCTTTTCAAAATAGGATCTAAACGTGGTTTACAACAGTTTTTCGGAAATTTATTAAGCTTATTTATTTATTTAAATTTTATCCAACAAAATTATGTCCAATTAAATTGTTCTAAACACATATCAATATACATATCAAATTAAAATTAATGGTATGGTTCTGATACCACTGTTAGGTTTGTAATATTCATGAACGCAATCAAATTGCATAAAATAAGTGGAAACGTGGAAACGTGGAAAATTAGAGTTTTAAAATTTTACAAACCATATACCCGGATCATCCTTTATGCACAATTATTAATTAAACGAAAAAAAAATAACAAGAATCATACCCTTGAAGATACGAGCTTCCTCAGGTACAAGTTCACCTCCAATCCTTTTCGCGTTCAACTTGAATCCACTGAGTTTGGTTCCTTCCTTTGATCAACGTTAGCCACCTAAGTGTTTGGCCTCTAGAGGTGATCCACCAAGGAAGAACAAAAATTCAAGAAGATAAGTGTTTGGCTAAACCATAGTTTTCTATCTCTATAGAAAAAGGCGTACTCTCTCAACTATTGGAATTACGTATTCAAGTGTTGTGAAAGTGTCAACCACCTCACCCATAATAAGACTCCTCTTATTTATAGATGTAGGCAACCCTCCTTAACAATTAAGAAATTGAGTTTTATTTAATTAATTAAATTCTTTTAATTAATTAAGCTCCTTAATCTTATTGGGGATAATTAATTAAACTCTTTTAATTAATTTTCCTCCTAATCCTATTAGGATATTTGAGAGTACTTTTATTAATTAATTTTCAAACTCCTTTAGGAATTAAATAATAATAATAGTAATAATAATAATAAGACTCATCTTATTAATTTATATTTAATATTTCTAAAATATTAAATAATAAATATTAAGTTATTTAATTTATTATATCACCATAGATTAAATTAAATATACTTAATTTATTATTACAATTATGCAATTTACTTCTTAAATAATTATTCTTCCTTTTATGGTGTGACCCTTTAGGTTTTTCATATTAAACTGGTTGTTAATAAATCAATTAGAACAATTCTAATCTTATTTAAATAAATAAATTAAACTAATAATTTATTTAAATAAATAATATTTATTTTACAATAGGGATAAGCCTCCCTAGCGATCAACGACTTTCTAGATAATATAGATTTCAACATTAATCATAAAAGAACCTTTGAGTAAATAGTTACCGTACAATTCAATCATTCCACCATACAATGTCCCAATTAAATATAAGACATGAAATTACTGTCAAGTCTTAGTTTATTTAATTATATGTTTTTCGATTCTTAAATGCACAACTCCAAATAATGCAAATTAGAAACTCCTTTCTAATTTTATTATGCCTTGGTCAAGGACTAATGGGTTGTTATTTATCGAATCACATAGGACATTTCTCTTCTTTTACTAGAAGTGGTAGATTCTTTATTGATCATACATTATCTCTATGTACAACTTATTATACCCAAGCATACCCTTTGATATACCCTAAGGGTCTTAAGGAATAAGTCAAAATATAACTCATTATACACAAGATACTATGATGATCTCAAGTCCAAGGATCACTTGTACTACTATCACTACAGGAATTCCTATTGACAGGCAAGTAAAACTCCATTAGGTATTCCTTAGCGAGCGTATGTACCAATCTATCCGGATTCACTAATCACCAATTTAATAATCCAACGATTTGGAACTATTTTAGTTTTAAGATTTCTAAAAATTTAGATCTCATTAGAATGATCATCATCATTATTCTAAAAGCATTGCTTAAAACTATGGGTTTATCACATATTATAAAACAACATCATGTAGATAATTAAAAGCCTTTAATAAATTAATACTTTTTATTAATAAATGAATAAGATTGTTACAAAGTATGTGCTTTATCATCAAACATGATTGGCTTGTGTGCATACTACTTTCAGTTAAAACCATGAGAAATAATGAAAATAAGAATTTGAAGTTTAGTTTAATAATTTCTTAAGGAAGTATAAGATTCGTAATGAATTAGAACGATCCGAGTGGGTTATATAAACAAGTAGGTGAAATAAGTAAGGAATAATGTTCTATAACATCAAATTCCAATAAAAAGTAAAATCGTAATAAAAAATATCAATTAAAATGAAGAACGAACGAAGAACACAAAGAACACGAAGAACACGCGAAGAACACGAAGAACGTTGTTGATGGACAAATTTAAAATCATCTTAGGATAATTGTTATTGATGGACAAGTTTAAAACCATCGTGTATAATTGAGATGCATATTGCTTGGTTAGGAACGGTAGAAACGTTCATGAAGAACGAATTAAAACTTAGCTATAACGAAGTTATGGCGAAAATTTCGTAAAAGAAAAGCTAGAATTAGAAAGTTAGTAAATGAACCCGAATGTGTAGGGTTTTATAAGAATGTAAGAGAAAATAAAAAACATTAGTCGTGGACTCAAGAACGAATGAATTCCGAGTTTGGATGACCGAACAAAACAAAGAGCGTTAAAAACGTAAAATAAACGAAGGGTGAAGATTAAGACAATTGAATGGCACATTAACGGATTTAGAACGAAGTTCTATCCAAGAGGGATTAAAGTACGTAAGATAAGGAAGAGAATGGCTTTGGAACGACCTCGTTCCGAGTTATAACGAATAAGTTATGAAAGCGGGAAGTAAGCGTCTCAAATTGGATTTAACACTTAGAGAAATTTTCTAGGGTTAGGGCTTGGCGCCGTGGCACCAGCCATGCCTTGTAAGGCGGCGTTGCAGCGCCAGACTAGGGAATTGGGTACTGCAAACTTGCACCGTGGCACGAGAGATAGAAGGGAGAGTGACACCGTAGTGCCAATGTAGGGAAAAAGCCGGAGAAGAGCTTTTAACTACTCAGCTCTTGGGGGAAATGTAAGGAAAGATAAAGAACATAATGTTCAGCTAATATAACACTTTAACAAGTGAATTAAACCTTTAATGAAGGTTGAATGAAAAGATTAAATAAGAGTAAAAGAGAAAGAATGTAAATGTGGATTACGGAACCGATATCCAGGGACCGTAGTTACGATGAACGAACGTGAGGGATTGCTAGGGTTGTGATTCCTTAGACGTTGAGCGACGAGGGTAATGAATAACATTTTGATGTTATTTCATGATAGTGAGAGATAAGTGTGAAGCGTATAGACGCTATGTACGCAACGCTGTTGCGATAAAATAGCAGTCTTAGCATACAACGAACGGTATGACTTGGACAATAAGAATGACTAATGAACATGGGGTTCATGGGATGGATAACAATCGAAAGCAATTAAAACCTTGAGTAAAGGTTGAATGATAGATTAAGAGACGAGCAATGTGAACGTTGAATACATAAATGATCCTCGTGAATCGTATTCGCGTCGAACGAACGTTCTAAGTATACCCTGGTTGTATGACCTAGACGTTGACAAAGGTAGTAAGTAAGACATGAATTATCGAGAAAGCCGTAATGAACGGTAATAAGATTAATAAAAGCCGAAGGTGAGTCGTATAAGAATGAATCCCGAGGTATGACATTTAGTTACCAGAAAGCCGTAAGGAATAAGAAATTAACTTAACGAACGTTATAATTAATGGTTAAGATAAGTTATGATAAGTTTAGGTTGCGGTGCAATCGTAACCTTTGATGGTTGACATATGGGAGCTGGGCTAAACAATTCCTTCAGAGAGCGAAGGTATATACAAAACTGGCAACCAATCTAACTCACTGTTATGGGTAGTGTAGATGAGATGGGAACTTGTTTGTTGGTTGGTTATGGGAAACCACTCAGAGTACCATATGGACTACTAGCATAGAAACGACGTGTGCTGAGTCCTAGAGAAGTTATAAGAAGAAGATAAAAATTTAAAACATCAAAGATGATGAACGTATAAGTAAGACATCTCCGTATGTCATAAAGCTGTAGAACGGTAATGAAAGTGGTCGCATAAACTTAGGTTGCAAGAACGCGAACCCTAAGAAGTAAATTTAAGCAAATCAATGCATAAGTCAAATATATATGTCTAATTATTGTATGTGGTTTTTTCTTATGTGTTATATGGAATTGAAATGAACAGTTCGGCGTAAACTGTAGCTGGGCATAAGGCAAGTTTCCTAACTTCATTCATATTTCAAATGAATGCTAGTTTCTTAAACTTCTCAGATGTTGAACTTGAGAAGTTCTGTCTATGTGCGAATGTGCGATATTTGTACAAGGTGGTAGAATGTATGAGGCCTTGAGCCATAATGTGAACACTTTGGTGTTTCTATGATATGAATCGTTTCGTGATTGTCGCTCAATACAAGTATGATCAGTTTATACATGAACCGTTATTGTTAAGTTTGTGCTAATGATTCTAGCCAGGCAGGATGTGTATGAAAAAGGTAGAAGAATGAAAGTATTTCAAAGTGAAATTGACCGATGTTTTAAAATGATAGGAATCGAGATTATTCCTATTATTCAAGATGCTTCATAACTTTTGTTCGGTTATCGAAGTTCTAAAGAAATGTTTGAATCTTAAAGTTGTTTGTTCAACTGTGATGACTTGCTGGGAAATTGAATGCTCACACTTGCTTTAAATAAAAAACATTTTCAGCGAACGATGTTAGAAGAAGTTAAGGATCTCATAAAGATCAAGCTGACGGTATTCAGATGGAGTTCCATTCAGAATGGGAATGAGTGAGAAGATCATGTGAAGACTTGTAATATAAAATAAGTTAAATGAACTTTAGATTAGTTTAATGAACTATTATGTATCCTTAGTGGCGGATGAAAGTCACTCGTGTAAGATGTAAAGGATAATGTAATTATCGTTATTTGTAATGAAAGGAGTTATAAGGTTTTAGAACCTGTGAATTTAGAATGTATATTGTTATATTTTAGTATATAATGATATATATTTGGATGAAGATGGGATCGTGATGTACGGAATTCGGGTGTGAAGATAGACCGGATTTTAGGGCGTTACAGATTGGTATCAGAGCTGATAGGTTATAAATCTTAGGTAAGAGTATCTAAGACTATAATCGTAGAGAGAGGGATAAGAAGATCACCACGTGATCATAGTGAATCGTAGTAATGTGAGATGAGTCGTTAAACGATGAATGATGTATAAGTACTACTAAGTAGCACGGAAAAAGAACTTCATTGAGTTGTAAAGGATAACATATCTGAATTAAAGAAAATTTGTATTAAGTAAAGAGAAATTTAGAAGTTGTAAAATTTCAATTGAGGACTCATGTGATGATATGAGAGTTGTATGAACCTTTGTTATGGGCAGAGGTTTATGCTTGGTGTAACAACTGCTTAGCTTATTACAGTGATAATCATTGGAATCGGTCGTGCTGTCAAGATGTATATGACTAGAAGGTGAATCTTTTCACATGAATATACTTGATAGGTAGAGAACGATAAGGTAAAAGTGAGTTCTTGAAACTCATACTTATGGTAATGCTCGTGACTCATAATGATATGGTAGGTTTTTGAACTTCTTAGCGAATGGACGCTTATGGTCTGTCTGGGATGGTTCTTAAACTCATATTATTGTGGAAAGTTCCTGAACTCATAATGTGTTGTAAGTTGATGGACTGTACTAAGGTATAGGGATGTTTAGACTGAAAGTGAAGTTATTTTCAATAAGCTTAGTATTGAAGGTGCTAGAGAAGATTAAATATTGTCGCAAGTAAGACAATGAAGGAAGATGGAGAGTAGGATATTCAAAGTCATCTAGCTATGCTAGATTTCGAAGTTTATTGAATTCGTGCTGATATGTACATTTTAAAAAAGGAAAGAATTGGTTCAACTTTTGGAACCAATAGATTTTAAAAGAACTATTCTTGGTATGTCTATGCTAATTACTTAGGCTAGACAAAAGTTAATTTGAAATATCAAAATGAATTTTATATCATCAATGCATTTGATGCAAAGATGGTAAACGGATGGAGTTATTAGTACAATTAAACCTAGTGTTGGATTTGATCTTGTGATCAACTACCTGCTATGGTATGATGTATAATGATGAAGTCGTAAACCGGATTTAAGTCCTCAATGTCTCCGTGAAAAGTGCGGTATCATGACGTCATAAAACGTTTTGATGTGTTGTAAAAGAATTTAAAGAAGTAGTAGATGTAAATTGAGTTGACTAAACGAATGTTTCAAGTTGATATCCAATTTATTGGTATGGTCTAAGCTATTTGATTAGGCTAGACAAATTGTATGTCATGTTATAAGAAAATCGAGATTTCTTTGAGAACTTGTGCCAAACCAAATTATTTTGCTTCGGAATCTGATGAATAAGTCTGAGGTGAACATACCCCGAAATGGGGTTATACGATGGGTTGATCACCTACGTATGAAAGAGGTAGTTTACCTTCTTGGTGATTATAAACTGACCGTGTAAGAAGGGTTTACGGTGAAATGCTGTTAAACCTAGTAAGAGTTCATGGTCAATTTGACCCCTCAGGAAAAGTATGAAATGTTTTAAAGGAATTCTTATATTCCTCGTTGTTCATTCTACTCCATAATTCTTGATAAGTTGTGAAGGTGAGAGAATGTTTGAAAGATAGGAACTTCTTTGAAGAGAAGTTGAGAAGATGGGTAGGCTAAAATTTTGAGGACGAAATTCTGTGAAGAAGGGGTGAATGTGATGACCCGGGTATGGGTGTGGTTTTGAGAAATTTCGAGGATGGAATTTTTATAAGAGGGAAGAGTGTAATGACCCGGAAATTTGGATTTTCCAGAATTTAAGTTTAATGAATTAGTTATTAATAAAATGAATTTTTATTAATAATATTATGTGTTATGTGTTTATTAATCGTTCTAGAACCTAGGATGATTATAAGTCTGGAGGATTCTGGCTATGAGCTAGGTTAAACGAGTAAGAATTTTCAAGACGAAAATCTTGGAACAAAAATATTTTCAGGAAAAAAGACGAAATAGGCACTATTCACCCAACGAAACCCTAAGGGTTGGGGTTTGAATAACCTAAAACTTTCCGAGAGTTCGATATGTTGAAATGACATTCCGTCAAAAGATTTGCCGATAATATGTCGTGAAAAGTTATGTAAGCCGATAAAAGTTTTTCTTGAAAAACGTGCAAAAATCTGATAAAATAAAAATGACGAAAAGTACTGCTGTGTACTTTTCACTCGTTTAACTACGTTAGGGTAAAACGTGAAGGAAAACGCTTAACGCTAAAAAGTGTTTTTTAGTTTTTCGGAAATATGAAGAATACGTAAAAGTTAATCGGTATAGGAAAGACAAAATATCCAAAAATATTTGGATTCCGAGAATCGTAGTTTTTAAAATTGTCGGACGAAACCACGAAACATAAAGGCTAAGTAGACTTAAGGGCTAAGTTAACTTAACACTTGAGTCATGAATAGTATGGAGGTGTGAATAGTAAGGAGGTTAGGGGGTGAAATGACTATTTTTCCCTAGCTTTAGATTTTCTATAAATAGGAAGCTTATTTTATTTGTTGGAATTTTGAAAATTGTCCAACATTTGAGAGAGAGAGAGAGATTTCGGATGAGGGAGAAGAGGAAAAGGAGGAAGAAAAGTTGCTCGTGAGCAAACTTTGTCCGATGAAAAGAGATCAAAGAAGAAAGGTAATCCGAAACCTAGTCTCTTAGAATTTTTCTTTAAGTTTCTATGTTCAAAAACATAGATTAACGAGAATAACAAGTAGATGAGGTTATGAATGATTTCATATGGTTGAAATCATGAGAAATAATGAAAATAAGAATTTAAAGTTTAGTTTCTAAATTTCTTAAGGAAGTATAAGATTCGTGATGAATTAGAACGATCCGAGTGGATTATATAAACAAGTAAGTGAAAGAAGTAAGGAATAATGTTCTATAACATCAAATTCCAATAAAAAGTGAAATCGTAATCCAAAATATCAATTAAAATGAGGAACGAACAAAGAACACGAAGAACACACGAAGAACGCGAAGAACGTTGTTGATGGACAAATTTAAAACCATCTTAGGATAATTGTTGTTGATGGACAAGTTTAAAACCATCGCGTATAAGTTAGATGCATATTGCTTGGTTAGGAACGGTAGAAACGTTCATGAAGAACAGATTAAAACTTAGCTATAACGAAGTTATGACAAAAATTTTGTAAAAGACAAGCGAGAATTAGAAAGTTAGTAAATGAACTTGAATGTGTAGGGTTTCATAAGAATATAAGATAAAATAGAAAACGTGAGTCGTGGAGTCCAGAACGAATGAATTCTGAGTTCGGATGACCGAATTACGGACGAACAAAACAAAGAGCGTTAAAAACGTAAAATAAATGAAGGGTGAAGATTAAGCCAATTGAATGGCACGTTAATGGATTCAGAATGAAGTTCTGTCTGAGAGGGAGTGAAGTACATAAGAAAAAGAAGAGAATGGCTTTAGAACGACCTCGTTCTGAGATATAACGAATAAGTTATGAAAGCGGGAAGTAAGCGTCTCAAATTGGATTTAACACTTAGAGAAATTTTCTAGGGTTAGGGCTTCAGTTTCAGAGAGCCGCCCATGCCTTATAAGCGGACCGCTAACACCATACCAGGAGTGTGTACTACAAACTTGCAATCATGCAACACGAGAGATAGAAGGAGAGTGGCGCACAGATGCCAATGCAGGAAAAGTTTAGAAGAGCTTTTAACCTTTCCAAATTTGGGGAAATATAAGGTAAGATAAAGAACATAATGTTCAAGTAATATAACACTTTAACAAGTTAATTAAACCTTTAATGAAGGTTAAACGAAAAGATTACATAAGAGTAAAAGAGAAAGAATGTAAATGTGGATTACGGAACCGATATCCAGGGACCGTAGTTACGATGAATGAACGTGAGGGATTGCTAGGGTTGTGATTCCTTAGACGTTGAGAGACGAGGGTAATGAATAACATTTCGATGTTATGTCATGATAGTGAGAGATAAGTGTGAAGCGTATAGACGCTGTGTACGCAACGCTATTGCGATAAAAGAGTAGTCTTAGCATACAACGAACGGTATGGCTTGGACAATAAGAATGACTAATGAACATGGGGTTCATGGGATGGATAACGATTGAAAGCGATTAAAACCTTGAGTAAAGGTTGAATGAGAGATTAAGAGACGAGCAACGTGAACGTAGAATATGTAAACGATCCTCGTGAATCGTATTTGCGTCGAACGAACGTTCTAAGTATACCCTGGTTGTATGATCTAGATGTTGACAAAGGTAGTAAGTAAGACATTAATTATCGAGAAAGTCGTAATGAACGATAATAAGATTAATGAAAGCCGAAGGTGAGTCGTATAAGAATGAATCCCGAGGTATGACATTTAGTTGCCAGAAAGCCGTAAGAAATAAGAAATTAACTTAACAAACGTTATAATTAATGGTTAAGATAAGTTACGATAAGTTTAGGTTGTGGTGCAATCGTAACCTTTGATAGTTTACATATGGGAGCTGGGCTAAACAATTCCTTCAGAGAGTGAAGGTATATAATAAAAAAAACCGATCTAACTCCTCAATTATGGGGCAAAGTGTAGATGAGACGGGAACTTGTTTGTTGGTTGTTTGTGGGAAACAACTCAGAGTACCATATGGACTACTAGCAAAGAAATGATGTGTGCTGAGTCCTAGAGAAGTTATAAGAAGAAGATAAAAATTTAAAACATCAAAGATGATGAACGTATAAGTAAGACATCTCCGTATGTCATAAAGCTGTAGAACGGTAATGAAAGTGGTCGCATAAACTTAGGTTGCAAGAACGCGAACCCTAAGAAGTAAATTTAAGCAAATCAATGCATAAGTCAAATATATATGACTAATTATTGTATGTGGTTTTTTCTTATGTGTTATATGGAATTGAAATGAACAGTTCGGCGTAAGCTGTAGCTGGGCATAAGGAAAGTTTCCTAACTTCATTCATATTTCAAATGAATGCTAGTTTCTTAAACTTCTCAGATGTTGAACTTGAGAAGTTACGCTTCATGTGCTTGAATGTGCGATATTTGTACAAGGTGGTAGAATGTATGAGGCCTTGAGCCATAATGTGAACACTTTGGTGTTTCTATGATATGAACTGTTCTGTGATTAAGCTGTTCAATACAAGTATGATCTGTTTATACATGAACCGTTATTGTTAAGTTTGTGCTAATGATTTTAGCCAGGCAGGATGTGTATGAAAAAGGTAGAAGAATGAAAGTATTTCAAAGTGAAATTGACCGATGTTTTAAAATGATAGGAATCAAGATTATTCCTATTATTCAAGATGCTTCATAACTTTTGTTCGGTTATCGAAGTTCTAAAGAAATGTTTGAATCTTAAAGTTGTTTGTTCAACTGTGATGACTTGTTGGGAAATTGAATGCTCACACTTGCTTTAAATAAAAAACATTTTCAGCGAACGATGTTAGAAGAAGTTAAGGATCTCATAAAGATCAAGCTGACGGTATTCAGATGGAGTTCCATTCAGAATGGGAATGAGCGAGAAGATCAAGTGAAGACTTGTAATATAAAATAAGTTAAATGAACTTTAGATTAGTTTAATGAACTGTTATGTATCCTTAGTGGCGGATGAAAGTCACTCGTGTAAGACGTAAAGGATAATGTAATTATCGTTATTTGTAATGAAAGGAGTTATAAGATTTTAGAACCTGGGAATTTAGAATGTATATTGTTATATTTTAGTATATAATGATATATGTTTGGATGAAGATGGGATCGTGATGTACGAAATCCGGTTGTGAAGATAGACTGGATTTCGGGGCGTTACAGCAGACTACTCTTCGTCTTTCTCTCTATAGCTTCTCTATCTATAGCTTCTATAATTGCTCTTGTGAGACTTAATGAATTGGTGAGAAATGAAGGAAGAATGAACTTCTATTTATAGGAAAATATAGTTTCGATAATTGCACATTTTGGGGCTCAAAATATTATAGTATAATACCTTCATCTTTTCCTTCATTTTTAATTTAGTCCTGCAAGTATTATCAAACTTGCACCATCTCCCCTAATAGTAAATCCTGTGAATCAATAGTAAATCATATGAATCAATAGTTCTGCATGTGAAAATACTGAATTACAAAGATAAGACCTCCATTTATACCTCCATTTTTAACTTAGTCATGCAAGTATTATTAATCTTTATGCCAACTCCCCTAATAGTAAATGAATGTGAATCAATAGTACACACATGTGAACAAATAGTTATAATCATGTGAATCAATAGCAATTAATTGCTCATTTATCCTAAGTTAGTTACTGGATTGGTCAATATAACCTCCAGACATCAATTATTATCGAAATAAATGTCGATTTCCACTAACACTAATAATTCCAAAAATGGAACTATCAATTTCATCTTTAATCAACATTTAACTTATTCATCATTAATATTATAACTCATAATATTTAACAACCGTGTCGTTCTGTGAAAGAGGGCTTTCCGATAAGGATTTCTCCTTATCATGCATAATTAGGTGACCAAACCTCTCTTTCGATGTAACTTCTAGACATTCTCAATATTGCAAATAATAATATGAATAACTTTGCCGCCTCAATTATTGATTTAATAAATATATCATATTATGCAGATGATACTGTGACAATAATTGAATCAATAATATGAGAGATATGATGCAACAATTACTGTAGCAATAATTGAGTATAACTGAGTGGCTTTCTTACGTAAGCATCAATAATCAATACTGTGTGCTACTATGCAACCAAGCATTTTACTGTACTTTTATCACCGATTATTTTATGAAAACTTTCTTACTTTGAAAATTTTTCAAATATCACCCTTAACTTTAACCTTTTATCAATTTAACTATTTACTAAAATAGAAAAAATTGAATAATTTTATTTCATAAAATTCGGGATCTCACATTAATCATAATATTTCTTACTGGGCTAGTTGAGCTCACCCTTTTGCTTTCATTATTCTCTTCAGGAAATGAGAACGTAGTCGGGACTAGTCGGGGAACGGAGTGATGGACCGAGATGGTGGCTATAGTAGTCCTCACTATTCTATGAAATAGTATGATAATAAAATTAATGAGGACTCCATTTGAGTTTGGATATTGTCTACAAGACAATATTCGTTTAAAAACTCTCAGCTATGTTTTATCGTATTGTATAAATGAAGTTTGTATTTGATTTTTGTACCAAGTATTTGACGACTAAGAATAGGTTATGTATACTTATTTTGAAGGTGTCACTATCCATCTATACAACTCACAAGTTAAAACAATTTTGCATTTATCACAATCGCTCACGCTGAATTGATTAGGCATTGTCATCACATGATCATTACATCTAGATAAAACACAAGTATTATGCAATTTATCAAACATATTATATAAACAAAGAAAAGAATAATGATACTTGTTTACCAATTCAAAATCGATGAACAAACTCATTGTCCCATCCTCCTTAGGTATTGTGATCTCAAAATTAGCAAACAAACTCATGTCTTTTCTCATGATACCCACTTTCACCAACTCCCCAACCCGCCTCGGTAACTCCGTCATCTTCTCGGGAATACTATTAGCTTATTGATATAGAATGATAACACGAGGTATATCATCAACAACCTGTACAAGAGATAAAATAGAACTAGACAAAGAAGAGTTTATCCGATTAGTATTCAAAAGCATCATCTTGTACGAATGTACAATCATTGAATTTTCAAAATACAAATCACTTTCCAACTCACTCTTTTTTTCATAGTCATATATTTCTTCTCTGTCTTCTTTATGCTCACTCTCTCGTTTGTTTTTCTCTCATTTATTTTCAAACTAAATTTTTTCATTCTCTCTTTTCTTTTCTCTCTCTTTCTTTTCAACTTTTTCTTTTACATTATCAATCTCTTGAACAATTACTTTTTGTTGATTATTTTTACATGTATTTTCTTTTACTAACTCATTTTCTTAATCACTTTCTTTTGAATGTTCACCAGCTTTCTCTTGGTCATGGATATCATCGTGAAAATTAAAACCCTATAGCTCTCCTTGGAATACATATTCAATTATATCTTCTTCCTCCTTCAGCTGAACTTGTTCCCTTTGAGCCTTAGAAGCATTTTGTAGTTGCATCCAACAATCCTCCAATCCCTTGCAACACGCCTCAATGATGTCTTATTTTATGTTCTTAGATGCCTTATGAATGTCTTATGCTTGTCTCCCATGCGAATCCTCCTTGCGTACATGTCGGTGAACCCTCTTATCATCTTCTAATGTTGATCGCCTTGAAGATTGCTCTACATGTCTTTGAGATGTATATTCCTCCCTCCTATCTAGCTGTGCTGGAGCAAACTGCTTTCTCATTGCTATTTTTAATTCTGCCCATGTCTCGATCGGACGCTCTCCACAATTTTTGCAAAACTCCTACCATACAATTACATGATCGGAGAACTCTTGAACTGCCCATCTGACTTTCCTCCGCTCGGAGTAGTCATGATAATTAAACTCTCACTCCATTTTCCTCTCCTATCTCAGATATGCCTCTATATCAATATTTCCCTGGAAAGTATTCCTTCGAGACCCATAAAAACTTTCATAATTGTAGCCATACATGTTCATTGCAAAATAAAGGTTAGTAGATAAAAACAATTTCCTCACACACTCTCTTACGTGTTTCGCTCAAACAATGATGAATCTTTCATGTATTGCTCAAATTTGGCTTTTACCCTCTAATAATCTTACACTCTTGCCTTTTACCTCTAATATTCTCTCTTATAGGTTCTTTTTGAATTCACCAAATAAATTCACAGTTTTATAATGCAATTCAAAAGAAACTTATCAAGAACAAAATAGAGAAGGTATAACTATCGGAATAATACAAAAATCACATATTGATTATCTCGTACTACTCTTGTATGCCTTTAAATTTTATGAGTAGGTTTTTCTAGAAAATTATTGTGTTGCTTGTCGGAATTGATGCTGAATGGTAAATGATAGAATGATTAGATGGTAGAATGGTGTGCTGCAAGTTTGGTTAGCACATTAGAAATAGAATCTATTTTTTTTTCTTTAATACTCTTTTTTTAACGATTTTTTTAACAATATATATTTCAACAGAAAATTAAGATAAATAAATAGCTAGAAAGCTTAGCTTTGATACCAAATAATGGACTCCACGACACGCTTGCGTGAGGTGGTCATCGCCTCGACCGTTTCTAGCAAGTTATGAAGGTGGAACACTTACAACACCTTAACCCAACGTTAATAAAGAGACGAAAACCTTGGTACAATTGCTTTGTGCTAGGAAGCTTGCGTTGAATGGAACACCAACGACACCTTGACCCAATTCTATAACGAGACAAGAACCAAAAGTACAATCGACGATTAATGCAGTAGAAGATGCCACACACAACTATGTATTGTTGTATGATAAGTTAATAATAAATCTCAAGAAAACTCAGAACTAGTCTAGGAATTCTTAAAGAACCAAAAGATGAGAAGAATCTCACAAAGTAATTTTATTAATCAAAAAGTCTCTTCCTATTACATCTCAGAACGATATAGAAATTTTTTAAATAAATTAAAATATTTATTGAATTAAATAAATATTTTAAATAATTTATTTAGTGAGATAAATAAATAATTGATAAAATTGTGGTGCAATAATTTAGTTTAGTGTGTATGTTAACTAAATTAATGAATGGTAATTTTATTGTTTAAAGATTTAATTTAATGAAATAATTAAATTAAATAAATTGTTTGATATTTAAGAAACTAATTAAAATAAATAAAATGATGTTCTAGTTTAATTTAATAATTAAATTAAATGTATAATAATTTGTTAAGTATAAAAATAATTACAATGGAAATTATAATTATAATTGTAAGAACATAAATTAATTAAATAAAAATGTGACAAGTGGAACTATATAATATAAATGTTATCAAAATAAATTAGAAACCTAAACTAAGTGTAGCCAAACAAGGCCTTGTGGCCTTTGGTTTAATCTAACTGACGTAGCCTATTAGTTTTTTACCTGACGTACATGGGAGAGCCAATTTATATTATGCGTATTCTTCCTAAGGCTAAAGAACAGAGAGTTTGGAGAGGAAGAGAGAAACAGTGAGATTGAGAGAGAAATCTATGTAATTTCATCAAGAAGAAGGAGAAGGAGTGTTGGGAAACCTTGTTATCATCATCTTGCAAATCAAGGACTAGAAGGTACAACCTATTATTAATTCTAATTTGTAGTTTTGTGATTTCTAGTCTCTGTGAAATAGGAATTGTGTGGGATTGTTGATATATATACGGAAAGTATTACAAGAATTTGATAATCATTGTATACAAGTAATTTTGGTGGTTAAATTTATGAAAGTCATGTTTTATGTTCTTAAGTTTTCTTGGGAAAAAGAGAAAGTTAAGTTGATGATTTGTTAGAGTAATTGGTATTTGTGTTGTAGATGGTTTGAAATCTGTTATAAGTTGCTTTTAAATGGTTTTAGAGTATTAAATTCGTGAAATTTCGTTTGAAGAAGAAAAGTGAAATTAAAAGTGTTATGTATATGTAAAATGGCTTAATTGAGTCCAAAATTTGATGTTCAATCCTTGATAGAATCTGTAAATTTATTGTAGATTGTGTTAGTACATCAAGAAACGAAAACAACGCAATTGAAATGGCTTAATTTGGTTAAGAATTGAAGATTTGGCGATTGAATTCGCTAAATATGTTAAAATTGAAGAAAATAGCAAAAACATGATTTTTAACCCTCTAAAATGTGGTTTGTTATGTTAGAATTGCTTTATAAATATTTGTTTTTGAGTTTATAAAGCTTATAAACATTTGGGTTTGGTTAATTGGGTGTTGGTTGAAGAAATTGGGATTTTTAGCTTAGAATAGAGACTGTAATCGTGTTTCGGAAGCGGTTTCGGAAGAGCGCGCACACGCCTTTGGGCTTAGGCGCATTGTTGTCTTGAGGTGTGCCAAATTCAAAGGTAGAAATGGCGTGGCCGTTCTAGTGGTCTAACAGACCTAGTAAATGAACTGTTAACAGCATCGCTTGGGAAATGTTAACTTAACCTACTCTAATAATTGTAAAGGAACTTAAAACATGTTATAAGATGTAATAATATATTGTAATCACAACGTTAAAATTATAGATTATGAATTAGTAAGTTGTGAAAGTTCATAACGTGGTGTTATGAGAATTGGTGTCGTTATGAAATCACCATATTGGGTACTGTTATATAATTAGAAGTTTATATTTATGGTACATGAATGACTAGGATAATCAGATAGTAAGCTAAAGATTTTAGACTTGACTAAAATGAAAAGTAAACCAATGAAGTTAGTGTTAATATAACTAATTGGTATTGTGATCTTAATGGTATGTGTAGGGTATTTGGCGAACGTTTGTAGTAATTGTGTAGCTTACATACGAGGGAAGTTTCCTAAACCCTAATCTTATGTTGAGAAAATTCCTTGGTTTTACCATATTTACGATTATGCAAACTGTTATATTCTAATTATTTTTCATTGAACAAGTCCCTAACTTTTATTGCTTTTTCTTCAAAGCATAAACTGTTCATGTTCATTATGTCAAATGGGATTTTCTAATTCCTTTGGATGTAATACTTTGTATATACCATGTCTATTCAATCGTAAATTATTGATATTCAATCGTTGAATTAGTTATTGTTGTTCAAACTTATGTTGTTGAGTTAAACCTTCAAATAGTAAGCAAACTCTTATTGATTGGACTAATCTATATGATGAGTGTTCTAAAATTCTAGAACCATTGATAAGCTAGTTCCAAACTAAATTTTATTTATTGCGGAAATCCTAAAATCAAACTGAGATGAACAACCCTATTATAGGGGATTATGTACGCGTTAATGTTTAGATGTTTGTGCACAATACATGGTACGAAGAGCTGATCCCCCTAAGTACGAAATTTAAGGTCTGTATAGTCTAATGACTGTTAAAGGTTGAAGTAGAAATACTTAACAACCTCGGGACATAGTTCATGGTCTTAAAGACCCTCATATATAAATCTTGAGCTTGTTTTCTGTTCTTGGTTCGTAAAATAAGTTTTCTACTATTCAGTATTCAATGTTTAACCTTATGTTGTTGTTATTATCATTGTTTATATTAGTGAGCAATTGTTTGCTCACTCTTGCATTTAAACACTACAGCTAAAATTGAGAAAATTGATGAGCCATCTTCCAGCAAAGTCAAGGGCAAGATGTCCAAATGATGAAGACCTGTTTAGTTTAGTTACTGAACTTATGTTATAAGACTTAATTTATTTTGTGATGTATTCTACAGACTTCTGTAATAGTTTAAGGTTAGATTACCTAGAATTTATTTTAAGATGATGTAACCCATTAATGGGGAGGATTATTATTTTAATTGTTTAAATTATGTTTTAATCCTTTATATGGGTAGTTAGATGTAAATATTTTGAAAGTGAGCACCAAATCCTGTGGGAATGAAGTACCCGGATTTGGGGGTGCCACAACATCAGCTATGTAATCTATTTATAATGATGGAAGAAATCTTAATTCTATAAGAAATAAGAAATCAAAACCCTAACTGTCTACTATAAGGAATAACAATTTGAATAGAAATAGAAATTCTAGCAAAAAAATCAATATGGAAATCAAATCCTATCTAATAAATATCCTAGATACATTAGAAATATGGAAAGATATGGAAATCCCTCAAAATAAGGAATAAGTCTGATCAAAAATGCATTTCTTAGAATCTGTGCTGCATGACTAGCGCCCCCTGCGCCGCTCATAAGGCCAAACTGGCAAGGCTTGCACTGTATAAGTATAATTTTTCCCCGCCTAGCGCGCCCTACGCCAAACCCAATGTATTCTTAGCGCACCCCACGCCGGATCGTCAGAATGTACTTTCTGTGTTTGTATGTACCAAACTTGAATTCTTGTCCATTTTTCTTCCTTTAACAACCTTGAAGTTTTGTTTAGACCGAGTTAATGAACTTAGAAACATCTCCCACAATAAACGTTTTGCTATGCATTCTCTATCTTTCTCCTTTGTTTCGTGCATTAAATAATGACTTGAATTGCGTTGATTTGGATTTGCAAAATATATGGTATCTAGCAATCCAAAAACGTATGACTTATCCTCTCCTCACGGTTCACTTGAATTAAACCCCAATATAAGCCTCTTTGAGTCGATTTGGGCCCCATCTCATAAGATCTCTTGAATTATCCTTGAAACTAGAGTTTAGTGAATGTCGTTTGATGTGAGCCTAGTCAGGATGTTATCAACGTGAAGCTGAGTGGTGGTTATCCTACTCTCGGAGGCTTTTGGGTAGATGCTAAGTCAGCTTATGACTACTCATATATTCTATTCATTTTAAGTTAATTATTATGCATGTTATTTAATTTTCATTTAGTTGTCTCTTTAATTCTCTCATATAGACTAATAGATTATTTTTAATTGTATGAACAGGGTGGCGATGCTAAGCAGGCTGGTGATGCCGATCACGAGTGGGGGGAAGACGACATTGATTTTGAGACACCAGAGCAGTAACATCGACCTCCACTCGAAGATTATCCTCACAGTGGTGGTACTGTTAGTTTACGTTCATTTTTTTGTATATAATTTACTTAGATGTTTTGTAAAACATTGTATAGTTATTTGGTTTTATGTGAATTATTGTAGTTTAGCTTAATTATTTGTAAATCAATGTATTTTTCTTTAGTTTTGTAAATCATTGAAGCTACCTTTATTCTTTGTAGTTTATAGGTTATACCATTGTAGTTTAGCTTGATTCTTTGTAAATTAATGTATTTTAGTTTAAAATTGTAAACCATTAAAGTTACTTTGATTCTTTTAGTTTATAACTTATCGTATATATATATATATATATATATATATATATATATATATATATATATATATATATATATATATATATATATATATATATATATATATATATATATACGCTATATGTTGTCGGAAAAGTAGTTATATATAAACGTTAAAATGTGAATATATGTTGTTGAAAAAGTAGTTACGGTGTATTATTGGTTGATTACGATATATGTTGTCTCGTAAAAAAGTAGTTATTGGTTGATTACTGTATGCGTTGTTGGGATAAAATTGGTTACAGGTACTAAAATGAGGTTTAAAACATGGAAACTATAAAAAATTAGTAAAAAAACCATTACTTCCGATGGAATAACATAACCCCGACGAAAAATCCGTCAAAAATAAGAATTTATAATTAATTATAAAAAAATAAATTTTTGATAGATCAGGCTTTATTTCCAACGGACGTTTCGTCAGAATTTATTTCCAATGGACGTTCTGTCAGAATTATGAATCCCCAGATGAGCATAAACTTGACACGTGTACATGTCCTTATCGACAATATTAGTCTGTTGGAAATAATTTGGTCTAAAATAGTCTATCTATGACGGACCATTCGTTGGCCATAATTCCGTCGACAATATTTATTTCTGACTGAATTTTTGATGGACTTATCTCTAACCAACTTCATTATGACTGAATTTTTGATAGACTATTCCATTGGAAATAGGTTTATTCAGAATAAGCCCATTTCTGATGGAATATTCCATCAAAATTAAGCCTTTTTCTTGTGATATCTGGGCTTGGTGTTTTGTTTTGTTATAGTAGAAATTTTTTCCTCCCCTCTATTTTTTTTCTTTGCCCCCTAATTTCTACTATCTGGGATTGATGTTGAAAATTATATTAAATGAATTTGTGTGTATATGGGTTAATTTATGGCGGGATAAAAGGTTGTGTCGTAGGCTCTTTAAATGGCGTGACCCTCCATTTACAAAGAGATCAAGGGAAGTGATATTGCAGTTGAAAGAAAAGATAGAAAGAAGTAATGAAAAAAATGAGAGTTTGATGGAAGTAATAAAGAATATGGAAAGTGGGAACACACCGATGAGCAAAGGTGAGATAAACAATAAAGAAATAAATCAAGAAAAAGAGGTTTTCGTGCTACAAAGAGAAGTGCAGTTGAGGAAGAAAATTGACAAGAAAAGTTCGATGGAGAAGAAATTATGGATTATTTTAGTGTCTTGTCTTTTTATTTTGGTTGTTTTGAATTGCTCAACTTCTAATGTTTAAATGTTTGGTTGAATCTCTTTTAGGCCTTTAATGGTAAATATTCAATCTGTGTTGGCTTTTAATAATATAACCAAGATGTATTGGTGATGAAGGTTGTTTATAATTTATGTATTGAAGGCTATTTTGGTAAGTATGTATTGAATGCTTAAGGTTGTTTATAATTTTTTTATTGAAGGCTATTTTGTCAAGTAACACCAAGAAATGAATATGACCACATGTTTAATGAAACACCAAGAACTGAATGTAACAGATAGGAATGCATGTGGCACCAACCTGTGCACCTAATAAGTTACTAAGGCAAAAAAATACAGAACCAGGACATTTTATAAAATTCACTGATACATAATATATTCATTTGATAAAACCATAAACATTTGATCCCAGCCAGAGCATGAGTATAAAGCAAACATTTACGACATAATTACAGAGCATTCATATTCCAAAATGCATTCACCAACTTGTTACACTTGTAAGAAGTAGTCATAAAAATCATTCAAACCCTACCTGAGTATGAGTACATAGTAAAACACAAAACCATAAACATTCACTTCAAAGCATAGTATATTCATATTCAAAACCATAAGCATCCAATCCTAATTGTACAAAATATTTGTAACCCTCTCCTAATCTAACCACCATAACTTATCAACATTCAATTCCTGTCATGTACCATCATACACTAGCATAATTACCAACAAAATAATATACCTACAAAATACTACATCCAACTATAACTGCATATGTAGTTTAAACAGTTTCAAAAACATTACATCATGACATAATTAGTTAATCTCCCAAAAACTCACTCCAAATTATAGAAATTCTATTTTTTATCAAACTTTGATCCACCCTACTTCCTTGAAATTTTATATGGCCTTCGTGTGGATTCTTGGCTTCCAACAACATCTATCTTCCTTCTACCCCCTCCTCTAGTTTAAATTGAGGAGGAGAATGAGCTGATACTTGGTGTTTGGAATCTCATTCCACTATTTAGAGGGGTGTTATTGGTGGGAAAAGCAGTATTATTCATCACACGTGGAGTTGGCATCTGCAAAAGATAAAAAAGTTAAAAATTAACTCAACAATTAAATGATAGCATGAAAAGTAGAGCAATATAGGTCTTCAACGTTAGGTTTATATATAGCGCGTACATGCAATCAAATTACATAAATGTAAGATCCCAACTTTTATGAATAAAGATTAATTTTCTCGAAATATCTTTTTGAATATTAAGGTGTGGATTTGATATAATGTTATAGTTGTGTGTAATATTTATAAATTTTTCAAAGTAAGCAAGTTGGTATAAAATATTTGATTAGTCGAAAAATATTCATTTTATCAGGGAATATTCGTACGACGACACAATCATTAGTGGACCCCATAACGAAATTACTGTCGGAGTTAGAAAATAATAGAAATATCTTTTTATAAAAAATAACGATGAAAGTTTTACCGTTAAATGTTGAAATACCAGGTGGTAAACATACAGTAATACGCGTGGTGACATAGTAACACATGGTATTGTACAATATTTTTGATTATTGATGCTTACGTGAGAAGTCGCTCAGTTTTATTCAATTATTGTCACAGTAATTGCTGCATAGCATCTCATGTTATTGATTCAATTATTGTCACAATATTTTATGTTATTAAATTAATAATTGAGACGATACATTTATTCATATTATTATTTGCATTATTGACGATGTCTAGAAAGTTCTGTCGAGGAAATGGGTTTGGTCACCTAATTGCGCGCCAATAGGGAGAAATCCTTATCGGAAAGCCACCTCTTTCCTGGGAATGATCTGGTTGTTAATATTGTGAGTTATAATATTAATAATGTGACGCCCCCAAATCCGGCTATCTTCTAACCCGACATATGGTGCTACACTGTACTTATAACCATACAACCATTCCATTAAAATACAATAAAATGAATGTAATTACTATCTTCTTATTACAATCAAAGTATAATCCTTCCCAAGTTCATAAACCGATTACATCATTTGTTGCTCATAATGTATAATACATACAAACATACTAATCTATTACACGATGGCTAAGCATCCATCTTAGCTTTTCCCTTATCTCTCTTAGCATGCTTAGTACGTTCATCCTTAACTGCAATTATATAATTCACGCAAGAAGTGAGCATAACAGCTCAACAAGTGTAACAAAGGGTACAATAATACCACATTCGTTAATTATATAACAACTCATACACAACTAAACAAATAGTTATGAAGTATTATCAAACAAGAATACTTTAACAGTTCATAACATCAATTCCCAAGGTATAGAGTATATTCGGAATTTCTGAACCGATCGATAGACCATGAACAGTAGCTTTCTGTTTTCATACTTGAAAAGGATATCACAACACTAAGGTTGTACATCCGCATTATTTACAAGCACTTCTAGGTGATCAGCCTATAGTACTCTATGTTGATCAACACTCATTCATTAAACGTATTTATGTTTAATATTTGGCAAACTCACGTGCCCATCGAATAATCGCTGAAAAATACTTTTGTTTGTTCATAGACAAACCTTACCTTCACATCCATACCAATCACTTGGCATAAGATAGCGTTAACATTTCTATATAGAAAGATATGAATATCAATCAATCTATATACTACGAGTAGTCTAGCCGAGTTAAATCTGGCATTGACACCTTCTTTAAAACCAGTCGTGCAATTCGGTACAATGAATCACATAAAACTTGGCTAACTTGAAAGTTAGACAAGCGTTAAGAAAACTTGCCTTTCAGCGTCTTCAACTAACTCAATCTACTGACCACAACCTTTACAGAATCAACATGATATATTCACATAGCACATTGTATTAGCTATCAAATAATTATTCACATTGTTCCTACCAACTTCTTTCTCTTCTATGTCTTTGTTAACTTAATATCAATAATAAATTCAACTCGACTTACTACCCTTCATCCCGGCTTATTAACCAACTGACGTTATTAATCGGACTCGAACATCGTTGATAAAGTACCGACTTTGTTCATCATTCATAACTTATTAACATACATCAAATTCCTAAGTTTAATACCATATACCTTAGTATAGGTAGTATAGGAATAGTTTCAATACACTTATGAAGTGTACAAACATTACCCTTACAGATCTATGAATAATTAAAGTTCAAAACCTAAGTTCTCTATCAAAAGCCCTGCACTCGCGCCGCGGCATGGGCTTCTTAGTACTAGACTGGAATTGCAAGGCCATTTAGCAATGGCCAGTCCTCATTCTGGCATTGCACATGAGATTTTACTCTATCAGTGTCGTTGCGGCACCATTTAGCACTATGCAACTACATCTGCTTCAAGATCTTGTGGCGGCAAACGCTTAACACTATGTTCGCAATCGCGGCCCTGCACAAAGCAGACTGTAATTTTCAACAGATAAAAATTTTAATGAGATTCCCGGAGCCATAAATTCTTCGTTATAGGTCCGATTTGGTCCGTTCAAAAGCCTACACGTCATAAAATGACATACTCTACTCGTTCATATAAGAATTCGACACTTTCGAATCCATTAACTCCAAATTCACTATTGAGTTCAATTTTTAAGCGTTCGTAAACGTTAATAAGCGTTCAATGCTCGTTTTCTTCGTTTTAAGTCAGAATCCGACAATTCTCGAACTCATAACTCTTAAATACCCTATCTCACGTGTTGACATTGAAAAACAACGTTTTCAAGTCTCACAAAAACTTTCAACCTCCAATCCGGAATTTCAACGTTTTTGACGTTTAACGTCTATTTCCGTGAAATTCGCCATAACTTTGTTACTAATGCTCTCTAGGCCAAATCACATGGAATACTCCATGGATTTCATATCGACATCTTAACCAAGCAAGATGCATATATTAACGTATTGATGGAGTTCAATCGTTTATCAACAATCGATCTCAATAATCAATATTTTCATGGTTTGAAACTATATCGAACCTCATAATTCTTATGATCTCATGACTTATAGAGATTGAATCTATATTAAGTCATCTTTAATCCACTATACAAGACACATAGCACCTATTTATGATTTTCCATGATAAAAGAAAATCAAAAGAGATGAAAATGAGAAACAAGGAGTATTACCTCAAGAACTCTTATGAAATCTCTTGGAAAACTCTAAGTCAAAGCTTCCAAAGTGTATGATTTGTGAGTCTAGCTCTCTTTCTCTCTCAAATAATCTAAGTTGGGCAATTGAAAAATTCTCAAATGACCAAACCTAGCTTCCTATTTATAGAAAATGAAATGGTGGACAATCTAGACAATAAACAACCCACCTCCTTACTATTCACACTTGGTCACCAAGTTAAATGCTTGGTGACCAAGCATTAAGCTTGGCTTGCACACCAAGGCTGGCTCACTCTTGCCCATGGGTCATCCCCATGGGTTGCCCCATGGGTTTTACCCATTTGGTGACCCACCGGTTCGATCCACGGTTCGGTTTTCTTGTGTTGGAAGAATGCATATTTTGATTTGATGTTTAAAGAAAATACTTATGATTATATGTAAAGCCCTTCAAGGAATATATGTACAAGGGCTTAGTGATAAATCAAATTTGTTAGGTTGATCTTTGCTTTGAATGTTCATCATTTCATAAATGAATGTATAGATAAAGAGATCAAAGATGTTAGGTTGATCCATGACTTGAAGAGTATAGATAGGCTTCATCAAGAATCATAGTCTATCAAACTGATCAACAAATTACAGAAGCTAAGGCAGGATCATAGAGCTTAACAGATCGTAGTGTATCTGCCTTGAAGGACCTCTTCAGCAATCGTAGAGTGGTCCAGACGTTTGCCGAAGCTAACTCAGAGATCGTAGTGTGCTCTAAAAAATGTAGAGTCTGCAAGACGAGCAAGCAAAGATCGTAGTGTGCAAACTCTTGAAAGGAATCGTAGTGTTCTATTTAGAACAAGCATGACAAGACACCACAATATGGATCGTAGAGTGTTGTCTGTCTTGTATTAGAAACATCGAGCTCTATCTTCTGTTTGGAGATAAATTTCAACAAATGAGGAATGGGATTTAAACGTTGAAGCGCTCACCAGTCCCAACGGTACAAAAGATTTCCTTAGTATTCATCAAAAGGAACATGTTTAAGAAGATAAGAAAAGGACCATTGGGCAGAGGAAAACACCTTTTTAGGAGTTAGGTGAGAAAGCAGTCTGCCGTGTCAGTGGGCCAGAATGCAATTCAGAAGATGTGCAGAAATGTCTCCATCAAAGCTTAAAAATGTCAAACACATTTAATGCTTCATCAGATGACTTCAATGGATAGATTTCAAAGATCACATATATACGGAATACAGACATATGAGAGAAGTAAGCAAGTACTGAACAAAACGCACAAGAACACTCAACGCTGAACTCTACGATCTGAGAAAAAGAGGAAGCTTGCTCAGCTAATCAGTTCTTTCGAACAAGTGCTTAACTGCAACTGAGTTCAACTAAACAATTATCAATCTACTGAAGTAAGAAGTTCCAAGTCAGAAGGACTTGAAGAGTTCTAAGTGAATTGTGAAGAGCCAAGTCTGCTAGACTTGAAGAGTTCAAGAGTGAACTTAGAAGTGCCTAGATTGCTGGTCTAGAAGGAATCTGTGAGATTCAGAAAGTGCAAAAGACATTCTTAGTCGATTTCCTACTCAAGGAGTAGAAGAGTGGACTAGGAGCTTTGAATGCTCCGAACCACTTAAAAACAACTGTGTCTATTTATAACTGCTATAACTACCTTTCTCTCTTTAACTTTCTTTCTAAAAGAGATTTTAAAGAAATAATAATTCCGATGTGATTAAAAGCTTTATCAAAATAGTCTTTAAACAAAGAAAAGTTTTTAATATCTATTTAACCCCCCTTCTAGATAACTATTGTGCCTCCGAGAACTAACAATTGGTATCAGAGCAGGTTCTATAATATAGCCTACAAAGCTTGAGTAGATCCAATGGCACACTTACCAAGCGAATCAAAGACTGGAGGAGGCAGCAAGCCACCTATATGCAACAAAGATAAATTTGCTATCTGGAAGGTTAGGATGCAAGCTTACATGGATTCAATAGATGAAGATCTATTTGAAACTGTTCAGAATGGGCCCTATGTTCCAACAAAGCTTGCACCAACTACATATGACTCAAATAGAGTACAGATTAAGGTCAAAGGAGAATGGACAGAGAACAAGAAGAGAGCTGTCCAACTAGATAAAAAGGCCCAAAACATTTTATTCCATTCCTTAGAAGATGATCTGTTTGAAAACGTGGTCAACAACAAAACAGCAAAGGAGGTTTGGGAAGCACTACTCATTATGCATGAAGGAACAAAAGAAGTCAGAGAAAACAAAAAATCTCTCTAGACTCAATAATATGAGATGTTTGCTCACGTTCAAGGAGAGAACGTCACTGCCACATACGAGAGATTCAATATTTTGCTCACCTATCTACGAGCCTATGGAAAGATCTATCCAAACAAAGATCTGATCATAAAGTTCATGAGAGCCTTACCAAGCAAGTGGGATGCCAAAACCACTGCCATAAAAGAATCAAAGAATCTACACGAAATAATTGTTCAACAGTTATATGGCAACCTCTTCACGTATGAATTGGAGCTGACACAACGAGCAGGAACGTTGTCTGAAGGAAGAAAGAAAGATAAAGGTGTTGCTCTCAAAGTAACCGAAAACATCTCCAAAGTCAACACTGATGTTGATTCTGACTATGATGAAGATGATGATGAGGACTTTGCAATGCTGGTTAAAAGACTACGAAGATTCATGCGACAAGGCAAAACCAGCAAGCCAAAGAAAGTTAGCAACTACAACAGTCAGGAGCAAATGAATGACCTATGCTACAACTGCAAGAAACCTGCTCACTTCATTACCAACTGCAACAAACCTCTCAGAGAAGAACTCAAGACGAAATCACATGCAAAGAAGGAATACAAAGGTAACAAAAGGCCACAGAAGAAAGACAAAGGCCTTGTAGCTTGAGGATCGTGGAGTGACTCTGAAAATGACTCAAATCTAGAATCTGGAGACGATGAAGATCCTCAAATGGTTAATCTTCGCCTGATGGCCAAAAATGCAAGGGACAAATAGAACTCTAATATACATGAAGTAAGTATCGATGATGTATTTGACTTCAACTCTCCTGATGTAGATATTGATGACCTTAGAACTGCATTACACGACATAACATCTGAGCTGCATCAATACATGAAGTGGTTTAGAGTTCTGTCTAAAGACTATTCACTTCTTCAAAAGGAGAAAGAAAAAGTTCAAGAGGAACTAGAAACAGTCCTTCTCAGTACTGATTCTCTCTCCAAGTTTGAAGCTGAGAATAAGCTCTTGAGATAGGCAAATGAGCTCAGTCCACAAAGAGAGTCTAGTCTAACCTCAAAGATTGAGGATGTAGAAAAGACAGTCTGTACTTGGAATAAATTATCTTCATCCATGGACTCCTTAATCTCTAACCAGAGAAGTGCCTCTGATAGAACAGGGTTAGGCTTTAGGGAATCTGCCTCAAAGTTAAGTGTGGAAAAAGAAAAGGAAATTAGCACTAATAATGCCTCAAGTTTATGTAGAGGCATTATATTTGTGAAATCCTCACAAAAGGATGAGCCTATCGAACCCTGCCCTGCTGATTCAATTCATATTCCCTGGAGTAAGGGATCCCATACTGGTCTAGGTTTTAAAAAAAAGAAAAGTAATCTAGCTACAACTCATCAACCTCGAAGGATCGTAGAGTCCAATAAAATCAACTCTACAAACCAACGAGGAAGATACAGTAGAAGTAAGATATACTCTTCTCAATTAATGAAACAAGAGAACACATGGAAAAGGGAATATCAGCCTAGCAGGAGGATGATCAATAACCCACAAAAGTCCAAATGGAGGAAGAACTTTCACACACACAATAACATGCATCATATCAAATGCTTTGTATGCCACAGAGTTGGCCACAAGGCTGCAAATTGTCATTATAATTCCATACATGTGAGACCCAAAATCAAGCAGATTTGGGTCCCCAAGGGTACTAACATAATAGGACTCATGCAAGTATGGGTACCAAAATGAAGGTTTAATGTTACCTCAGGAAGAGAGCTCCACGAACACAACCTGGTATCTGGATAGTGGATGTTCAAGACACATGACTGGGAACAAAGCCCTTCTATCTAACTACATAGAGAAGGAGGGTCCCTCGATCATCTTTGGAGATAATGACTCTGGCAAGACAAGAGGATATGGCTCAGCTGGAAATGGTGCGGTATCCTTCAGCAAAGTGGCCTATGTGGAAGGACTACAATACAATCTTCTAAGCATTAGCCAACTCTGTGACAAGGGTCATCAAGTAACATTCCTCAACAATCAATGTCAAGTCCGAGACCTAAAGACATCTGCAGTAAAGCTAACCGAAACAAGAGAAGGAAATGTCTACACAGTAAATATTGGAAAACTAAGCTCAGACGAGATAATATGCTTTTTGGCTAAAGCATCTGAAGAAACGAGCTGGCTATGGCACCAAAGATTATCCCATCTCAACTTCAAAAATATGTCTAAATTAACTTCAAAAGATCTAGTTGCAGACCTACCCAAATTCAACTTCGTTAAAGAAAGGCCCTGCAATGCCTGTCAACTTGGGAAACAGACCAGAAGCTCATTCAAGAGCAAAACCATCAACTCAATTGACAAGCCTCTGCAATTACTACATATGGATCTTTTTGGACCAATTCCAACGACAAGCCTTGGGGGAAAGAGATACTCACTGGTCGAGTGATTTACACTACACCAGATTTATATGGGTATTCTTTCTGACCTCAAAAGATGAAACAAGCTCCCAACTGATCAAGATGTTCAAGCTGGTGATGAACGAGAAAGGAGAAAAAATCAAGGCCATAAGAAGTGATCATGGGAGGGAATTCGATTTCTCAGAAATGGATCAGTTCTGCACAGACAATGGGATTAGTCACAACTTCTCAGCTCCACGAACTCCCCAATAAAATGGAGTTGCTGAAAGAAAGAACATGACATTAATAGAGGCTGGAAGGACTCTACTAGTCGCAACTCATCTAATCTAAAGTATACAAGCGTATAACCAACACTGCATGCTATACTCAGAACAGATCACTCACACACTCTACGATTAAGAAGACTCCTTATGAACTTTGGAAGGGAAGAAAGCCAAGTGTCAGCTAATTTCATGTGTTCGGTTGTGCATGCTACATACTCAACAATGGAAAGCAGTACTTGACAAAGTTTCAACCAAAATCAGATGAAGGAATCTTTCATGGGTATGCCATAGACGGCAAGGCCTACAGAGTGTTTAACAAGAACACACTGAGTGTAGAAGTCTCGATTAACATCATCTTTGATGAAACAGACTTGGACAAAACAATGTCTCAAGATGCTGCGACTAACAATTCAGACACTATGAACGAGGTCGTCGAGCTCAACACTACGATCACAGTACCAGACAGTGAAATCGTTGAGCAAGAAAATGAGATCGTAGAGAGGCCTACACCAAACAACGAACCTCCACATCAAGAAGAAGAAATAGATCTTGAAGATCTAAGATAAGAAGGCATAAGAACTGATGTCCCAACAAGAAGCAGATGGGCAAGAGATCACACTCAAGATCTAATCATTGGAGATCCGAATGCAAGAGTCAAAACAAGAGCGGCTACTCAAAATGAATGCTTCTATTTAAGCTTCCTATCTCAAATAGAACCAAAGAAGATAGAGGATGTTATGGAAGACTCCAGTTGGATAGAGGCCATGTAGGAAGAACTTAATCAGTTTGAGAGAAGCAAAGTATGGAGATTGGTTCCAAGACCAAAGAATCATTCTTTAATTGGAACCAAGTGGGTCTTCAGAAATAAGATGGATGAAGATGGGGTGATAACCAAGAATAAGGCTAGACTAGTGGCCAAGGGCTACTCTCAGGAAGAAGGCATTGACTATGATGAGACATTTGCACCTGTTGCCAGACTAGAAGCCATCAGAATATTCCTTGCCTTTGCTGCTCACATGAAGTTTAAAGTCTTTCTGATGGATGTCAAAAGTGAATTCTTGAATGGTGACCTTCAAGAAGAAGTCTATGTAGAGCAGCCTCCAGGTTTCATCACTCCATCTCTTTCTAATTATGTCTTTAGATTAGACAGCCTTATATGGTCTTAAACAAGCACCTAGAGCATGGTATGAAACACTCACTAACTTTCTTATTGAAAATGGATTCACTAGAGGTAGAGTAGATACCACACTATTTCTTAGAAAGCATAAAGATAATTAGTTCAAATCTATGTTGATGATATTGTCTTTGGTTCTACTAATGAAAAGTTATGCAAGAAATTCTCCAAGCTTATGCAAAGCAAATTCGAAATGAGCATGATGGGTGAGTTGAACTTCTTTCTTGGACTACAAGTAAAGTAGACTGATGAAGGAATTTTCATAAACCAAGCCAAGTACATTACAAACTTACTCAAAAAGTATGACATGGAATCAGCCTCTCCCATGAAAACCACAATTGTTCCTACAACCAAGCTTGACAAAGATGAAAAAGGTAAAAGTATTGATATAACTCAATACAGAGGTATGATAGGCTCTCTTTTATATCTTACTGCCAGTAGACTAGATATAATGTTTGCAACATGCATTTGTGCAAGATTTCAGGCTTGTCCTAAAGAATCTCATTTAACTGCTGTAAAAAGGATTTTCAGGTACCTTAAGGGTACACCCCACTTGGGGCTTTGGTATCCCAAGGAATCCTCATTTGAGCTAACAGGATACACAGATGCTGATTTTGTAGGCTGCAAAATAGATAGAAAAAGTACCAGTGGCACTTGTCAACTACTAGGTAACAGACTTGTGTCTGGTTTAGCAAGAAGCAAAACTAAAAGATCTACCTCAACTACGTAAGTTTGAATACATTGTCTTTGGCGATTCTTTGTCTTTCAGATCCTATGGATGAAAAATCAGCTAGCAGATTATAGGTTTGAATTCAAATCCATACCTATTCATTGTGATAACACAAATGCAATTACTATAACTCATAACCATGTCATGCATTCTAGGACTAAGCATATAGAAATAAGGTATCACTTCATTAGGGATCATGTACAAAATGGAAATATATCGTTACAATATATCCCTACTGAAAAATTAACTTGCTGATGTTTTTACAAAACCTCTAGATGAATCCAGATTCAATAAATTGATAAGTGAGCTAGGCATGCTTAACTTGTAAACATGAAATAGTGTGTTCTAGTTGGTGCTAACCATATAGATTTAAGGGTTATGTTCGAAATCAAAGACATGATCAAAGTAAGTCCACGATCGTAGAGCCAAAGTGTCATAAATCTCAACGAATGCTACACAGACTCAATGATGGTAAAACAGACTCGACGATTACAAGGACCATCTCAACGATCATAGTCCCACTAAAGAATACATTAGCTCAGAAGGAGTTAAGGGCAATTCAGTACAATCCTTCTCTGTCAAAATTCGTAGAGCCAAGCAAAATTCGACACCTGTCCCACTAAGCAAAATAGAGAGAGGGAAATTATAAGTACAAATTAAAATCGTCTTTTTGAAATCTGAAGTTCAAAAGATCATCTCTTTCTTCCTCTCTTAAGCAAAAACCCTAAATCAGTAGCAAGCTCAGTCAGTCTCACTTCCTGCAAAGAAATCAATGACAGTTTCCAGTGTTATCTCCGGCAACAGACTTTGTTTTGACGAGTTTAATTCAGCTGAACCTCAATTTCACAAGACATTGTCGCTACTAAAGAAGGTAGGCCTTAAAGAACCCCTGGGTACGGACACATTGATCTACCCAAAGCTGGTAAAAGAATTCTACAATAACAGAGTATTTGAAAGCAACACCATCACTGCGAAAGTCAGGAGCGTCCAAATCAGACTAAAGGCTGAGGACATCAATTTAGCCCTAGGCCTCAAATCTGAAGGGTATCCATCCTTAGATGGCATAGACTTCCATAAAGGTCTCAAGAAGATGCATCACAAGAAATCACCCTCGTAAAAGGATACAAAAAGAAGGAGTTTCCACAGAGGTATGAGTTTTAGGCGATATTGTTGGAAAATGTATATGTTAGAAGAGCTCGGTCATGACTCTTGTGAATGAGATACAACTCAAACTCATGACTGCCATATGTTATAAAATATAACTTAACTATGGGGCTCTGTTACTTGAATGGATTGGGAAGTGGTTGATCAGCCCAAAGAAAACAAAGAGCTCACAGAAGATGCTCTACAGACGATTTATAAGCATTATCCTACAGGCTGCTCTTGGTGACTTAATCGAGGATGATGAAGGAGAAGCCATCAATCCAAATCGATGAATGACCCATCAATTATTTGAAAACTGGAAAAGGAATCCAGCTAAAAATGTGAAGATGATGTCTAAATCCAGTGGAAGAACTGGTGAAATAAAGGAATCAGGAGTGCCAGGGAACACGTCAATTGTCAAAGAAACTGAAGAAGAAGAAGAAGAAGCTAACCAGGAAGAACCCATTGCTTTAATCAGAAAAAGCAAAGGGAAAAGGAAGCTAAAAACCAAAACTACAGAAGAATCTCAAGGATCCACTACCAATAAGTCCACAGAGTCCTCAGACATTGAGACTCTACCGATCCTAAGAAGGAAGCAATAGCAGGCTGAGGCATAAGAAGATAGAGCAACCATATCTCAGCTGCTGAAAAAGAATAAAATTAGTCACAAGACCAAAAGGCCATCAATCTCTTCAATCGTAGAGTCCCTGCCGATCGTAGAGACCAAACCAAACAAGGAAGTAGCTGCAACAAACATTTTGGCTGATCAGAAGTATAAAACTGAAGAAAGTCCTGAGGCTGTGGCTCAGCCTAAAAAGCTAAGAAGAAAACTGGTCAAGAAATATATTCTTGTCAATGAGAAAGCACTAAAGAAGGAAGAAAAGGAATTGCCTACTAAAAAGGAACCAGCAAATGAAAGCCAAACAGTCAAAGCTCCAACTAAGGGGGAGTTACATGTGGATTTGATGATAGAAGATACACCTATTGAGGGGGAGATGATAGAAAGTGCTCCAACTGAGGGGGGGCTGCTAATCGACCAAGTGGATGATCACACTAAGGGGGAGGTTCATAATATCGCCATGATAGCAGAAGAGGTTTATGCAGACAAAGAAGGAGAACCAATACAAGAACATTATGAGGCCATTGATATAATGGAATCCTCAAATGAGAATAGAGAAGCGAAGAAAGACGACGAGGTCGAGATCATAGCCGTGGGCATTGATGGGCACAAAAGAGCCAACTATGAGCAATTATTTGCATATCTTCCTATGATGCCTTTCCACCGAACTCAAATTCTGAACTCTTGGGATCACATGTTTTGGAGTTTCAAAGATTATCCAGCTATCTCAGTACTAGCCAATGGATTCCCAGCGAGATTCAATTTTGCCAAGAAGCTTCTCACCAACAGTTCTTCCTCAAAGAACAAACTTGAGGTACTATCTATCCTAACTCTTTCAGAGTTAATCACTTGCCATCATCCTCATTTAATCAATTTTATGAATTCCAACAATGGTTGAAAGTGATTCTTCATCCACTGAATCAATTTCCAGTTGCCGAATCCCAAAATTTTGTAATTGAGGAACCAAATAAGATCGACTCCCTAATGCTCCCATAGCCTACCAACTCTACGATCACTGACTTTAGCCCCTCAGTAGAGTATCCACCTCAAATCGTAGAGTCACCAAGCTTCAACATCCAAACCCAGGCCCCTCCATCAGATATTCCCTCTTCCTCTAGAAATGAATGTTTCAATCTTGATCTTCCCCTCTCCTCATTGCAAGATAAATTCAAAAGCAAACCTCCTCCCTTCTCAAAATTTTCCACACTAGACGAAATTCTGTTAGAGCTGCCCACCAAAACTGATTTGTCAGAAATATCTAAGAAAGTTAATTCCCTATAGCGAAAGTCAATTCCAGCGGTAATGATGACACCAAAGGTTGACTCGGACAAGTCAAAGTCGGTAGTTCAAGTGAGAGTGCTTTTCGTAACTTCCCAAAAAGCGAGAAATCCGAACGAGGTAATCACGGGTAAACTAATCATAAACTCTTGTGAAGTCTATACCTTATTTGATATCGGTTCTACCCATTCTTTTATTTCTCTTACTTGCGCTCAATGTTTAGATTTAACTCTAGAGAAATTAGACTTTGAGTTGTCTGTTGAAACTCCGTTGGGAGAAACCTTCATTACATTCACTATTTATAAGTCTTATTTGATTAAAATTGGTACCCTCACATTACCTGTCGATCTTATCTCCTTTAAAATACTTGCATTTGATGTGATTTTAGGGATTGATTAGTTAACTACTCATCATGCTAAAATTGATTATTTTCGTAAGGTTGTTAGCTTTCATATTCCTAACCAACATATTATGTGAATTCAAGCAACCAAACCACTAAAGTCAATCACTGTCATATCAAGCCATAAAGCCATTCATTTATTAAAAAATAGATGTCAAGTTTTATTAGCCCATCTCACGAATTTAAATAAAAATACATCAGATTTGAATGATATTTCTATTGTTAATAAATTTCTTGATGTATTCCCTGAAGAACATCCTAGCCTACCCCCAAAGCGTGAAATCGAATTTTGTATTGACCTTGAACCCGATACAAAACCCTCAAATATTTCTTCACCCAAAATGAATGTAACATGCGCCAAAGACGTTGGCTTGAGCTGTTGAAAGATTATGACTGTACCATTCAATACCATCCTGGAAAAGCGAACGTGGTAGCTGACACATTGTGTGATGCCCCCAAATCCGGGTACTTGAAACCCGTACTTGGTGCTCCACGATAACATTCATTCAACCACTTAATGTATTAATTAAACAAAATTATTATATCAAAGTCATCAACCTTCCCAATCTCGAGAACCTTTAAGTGTTACATTACATGATAAATATTATATTATCCTACTACAAACATCATAACAATATAAAGTAATCTATTCCCTTAGCTTCCCCTTCCCTTTGTCCTTGCTGGAACCTTCAGGACATGCTAGCTTAACTGAAAACATTTACTACGTAATGACTATAAATTTTGAAACAGTTTAATAAACTATAAATTTTATTTTAATTTTCAAAAAGGTTAAATAGAAATTCATCTGCAAACAGTCACGTCGTACGGACACGGAGGGTGATAAGCCCGTTATGCCCTGTATTGATCAACACTACTTGTTTGAACGATAAATCGTTCAGTTGGTTCGCCTTTAGCGCATAAAAGTTTTTCCATGTTTGGGATGTTCATAATTAATCTGACATTCGAAATAAAACATTTCAATTTAATAATAATAATATTCTATCATGTTCTACAATATTCTTTCGTTCTATGTCTAGCTGAGTTAAATAGCTTAGACAATTTTTAAATAACATATAAATACCTAAAATTAGTAGGTATGTGTCGACATGAGATTAAAAACAATCATTATTCAAGTGAGGGCACTTGAATAATCTAACTTAACTATCTATCAACAAGGTATATACTGATCATACATTACTACAATACTGGTAAACGAATATAATTCTATAACTGGCATAAATACTAATATTTAAATACATGACCGATAATAGTAGGGTATAATAACTTATACAACAAGATTATAATATTCGGTAACTTACTTATATAGGAACATTGCATAAATAGAAACAAAGAGTAAGGATACTTGCCTGATCTGCTGCTTACACAACTTAGATTTTATCTTTTATACTGAAACCTATCATTCATAAGATCATTCTTTTGATCAGAATAATATACGATAACATATAACACTTCTATTTGCAGTCATCATATAGCTTAAACACATTGTCACATTGTTATAATTGTCATTCTAACACAAATAATTACTTATCAAGTTAATCTATATAAAAATTTGGGTCAACTTCGGTAACATTTCGGTGTACCGACGGTTTTATCGGATAATAATCGAGTTTATATTTACTTAAACTCTAATCTGTAACTTCAACACTATGGTAGATAATTTAAATATTAATCATATTATTTTTCAAGGTTTTATAATAATTTTTAAATAATTATTATAATTTATCATGATTTTTAAATACTAAAATCATTTTTAAATGATTTAAATTTATAATAATTCCATTATCATTAATATAAAAATATTAATGAAATACTTGACAAAATATCTAAGTCATTATCAATAACTTAAAATATATTTAAAACATTTAATTTACCCTTAAATGATTTTTAAAACATTTAAAATTATTTTGAAATAATCTCCATTAATATATAAATATCAATGTATTATTCATGAAAATATTAAAAGTAATTTATTATCACTTCAAATATTTTTAAATCCTTTATATCATTTTTAAATGATTTTAAATCTTTAAAACCATTTTTAAACTATTAATTAATAAATATTAAATAAACCTATTATCATTAATATTAAATTATTAATGAAAATTACCTTAAAATATTAAAAGTCATGATTTATAACTTCAAATATTTTTAAACCTCTTATTATCATTTAAATAATTTTTTATAATATAAATATTATTTTTAACACATTTATTTAATACATTTATTAAATAAATTTAATATCATTAATATTCAAATAAATAGTAATATTAATGAAAAATATGTCAATTCATCAAAAGTTAATTTTTATAACTTAAAATAATTTTTAAAACTGATTTTATAATTTTTAGTAATTTATTTCTATTTTTAATGTATTTTTCAGAAATTATAAAACAAAAATAATTAAATTCGTCGCTAAAGGCTTTAGCGCCAGTTTCTGTCGCGATAGGTGTTCTTGAGGCTCATGAACACTGACAGTCAGTGTTCATGGTGCCTACTTTGACCGTTTCTAATTCTCAGTCTACACATGATTTGGAAAATTTTAAGCATTGGTCATGTAGTATTTATGTAATACTACATGAATCAAGCATAATATCAGTCATACAAACACATAGCACAAAGATTTGGCCATTCAAAGTCATTGTCAGAACTTTCTGGGTTTTCCAAAAAACCCAGTCAGCTTCAAGGGTTCATTTTGAGACTTACCTTTATATAGGTTCTGGTAATGGTTATTGTGTTCTAATGGTTTAGAGTTGTAGTCCACATGTCAAGGTACATTTATCAATCATCAGGTCAGTTATACAGCATCAAAATCATCAGATAGCAACTGGTCAAACGTTGTCAGAAATAACATTCATACGGTTTCTTGGGTTTTCCCAGAAACTCCATCAGTGAGCGAGTGGCCTAGTTTGACCGTAAATAACTTTCAATCTGTTGGCTAACTAAGTGATTTAGGAGCATGAATATGTAGTACACATACAAGAGTTTAGCCTTAATACAATAACACAATCAAAACATCAAACACATGCAAGATCAGAGATCACGAACAACTTGTCAGAAGCTGAAAAAGTTACCCAGAATTTGAAAGTCAATGCCGAGAGACCTACTTTGACCATCCATTACTTCCAATATGTTGATTGTTTGAGTGATTTAAAAGCATGGATCTAGAGTATAACAAACATGCTATAAACTAGATACATCAACAGCAACAAAACACTTAACATCTGACAATTATAGGCTTGAGAAAATGTTATCAGACACTGTTCTTGAGTTTCTGGGCTACCCAGAAACTCTTGGTCATGCTCGGTCAACTGAGTTTGGCCATGAATAACTTTTGTTCTGGACATGATCTAAGCCAGATTTCAAGTCCAGAGCAAAGTCCTTATAGCATACTACAAATCCAAATCATAAAACATACAAAAACATTAACATGCTCAGATCTATGGCCTCTGACATTCGGTTGTCAGGCCATAAATTTAGGGTTCTTGGACAGTTTTGAAAAGTTGATTTTTGAGCACTTTGATGCTATAGATCTATGATTTAACGTCATAGATCATCATATAACATCTTCTAGCATGCATCTAAACACTTAAACACAAAATTTATATTAACATGTAAGATTAAATAGGGTTAGCGTTTTATACCTCTTTCTTGAAAATGCTTTTAATCTTGCTTCCTTAACTTTTTATGATGGTCTAGAGGTTTGTTTGGGGATTGAAAAACTTAGAGAATTTTTTGGCTTAGAGAGAGAATAGCTAGGTTGAGTGTTTGGTAAAAATGTGTAACTTAAGTAAACTTTTTCTTTCTTTTTACACTTAAAGTTTGATTCAATGTATCCAATCTTGCAAGGTGTCAATAAGAATAAGGATGGCTGATAAATAAGAGCACATGGGATATCTAACATGGTGAGTCATGCTTTGTAGAAAACATTTTTGCTTATAAGTTAAGTAAAAAGGTAATTTGGTCATTTTTCATACTAAAGGGTATCTTGGTCTTTTCCACTTGAATTATAGGGGTAGTTTGGTAATTTCATACATTTCCCATAACTTTTAATCTTAACATTTGCTAATTACCATTAGGGCTTGCTAATCATCAATTAGGGTTTAAAAATTAGGTTTATGGTTTCTCGAAAATCAAATTAGGGATTTTAACTTAGCATTTAGGGTTTGTTGATAATTATTAGGGTTTCCCCTAATTAGATTCATAATCACTAACATATCTCCTTGATCACATGTAACTGATTAATAATCAATCTTAATTTTCTATTTAGGGTTTGAATTAGGGTTTAATGGTTTAAACTTAGGGTTTTCTACTATTATGCTAATTCTGATCAGCATTGAACCATACACACATATAATACATACATATCACATTAAAATATAATTATTATATATTAATATTCTCTTTCCTTGTTTATAATCGATGAATTAGGGTTATGGACCATATTCGACTTATCTTTCATTATCAGTCAACTTAAAAATTTAAATTGACTAATCAGCTAAATCCTTATCACATATATTCAAAATATTATTTGTAAATAAATAAAATAAAATAAAAATTCGTAAAAATACGGATATATTTATTCGAAAATTTCCTGGGTCTTTACATTCTCCCCTCCTTATAAAGATTCTATCCCCGGTTTCACTCTTACCTTACCCTTAGTATTAATGTTTTATCCTTAGATTTTTAATTATGAAAAATTGAATTACTATATTCTCCCCTCCTTATAAGATTCATATTATGAATCCGGAACTGAAATTCCCCCTTCAAAAATCCTTTTATTAGTGATTTATTATATTAACTTATGACACGAGAATAGGTTAAATCTGAATCAAGTTTATATATTAATGTAGATTATTGGGTTTATACCTGAAACTCCATCTCCCGCTGCAACCGTATCTTTAACTATCATATTGAAGGTCTTTGCGGTCGATTTGGTTGGCTGGCTGGGTGGAGTTGGACCAATTATTTATAGCGTCCCACTACTCTTCCCCGTATTGACATTTCCCCCATCAGCTCTCCTTTTCGGACATTCCCTCACCCCATGTTCTGTTGACCCACAAATAAAATAACCACTACTCATCCTAGGATTAGGACAGTTGGGAGAGATATGTCCCTCCTGTCCACACTTAAAACACACAAACTTTCCCTTCATGCACTCTCTAGAATGGTTCTTTCCACAGTTTCCACATTGCACAACTTGCTTCTTCATTCCCTCCTGCTAAATTTGGATATTTCCTAGATTGTCTCCTTTTCTCTTTCCCATCATACTCCCACAACTCCCTTCCACTTTCATAGATCCCTCGATCTTAGCCTTATTCTTCTTCTCCTTATTGTAATGAGTCATGGCTTCACTTCCCTATTCGGCTATGATAGCCTTGTCCAGCAGTGCTACAAAAGTACTTATCTGTAATACTGCCACCTTGTTGTAGAGCCAGGGTTTTAAGCCCAGCTCAAACCTTCGTGTCTTTCTCACTTCTGTGTCCACTTGATGTGGAGCAAACCTAGCTCATTCATTAAATTTTGCCGCATACTCTGCGACTGACATGTCTCCTTGCTTCAATTCCAGAAATTTTACCTCCATCCTAGCCTGCATACTAGTCGAAAAGTAATTCTCAAAAAATAAAGTCTTAAATCTATCCCAAGTTATCACACCTTCTCCTGCCCTTGTCTGATTTGCTTCCCACCAAAAGTTTGTCTCCCCCTTCATCATGTAAGTGGTAAAAGCTGTCTTTTTCCCTTCAGATACCTAGCGATCACAAAAGCCTTTATTATCTCCTTTATCCAAGTCTGAGCTTCTACCGGGTCAGTTGTCCCTCTAAACTCTGGTGGTCCTACTGCTTTGAAGTCTTTAAAATTTGTGAATCGATTATCGGGCTGGTTTTCTCTGCCTGGTATCACATTCCACATAGCTTGAGCTATTATGTTCACAAAATTCTGTATTGGGTCTGGTTGTTGTTGTCCTCCCGTATTGTTGATCGATTCTTCAACCCTTTGGTTTCGATTTTGTCTTCTTGGCGGCATTATCTGATAAAATCATAATTTATTCTTTTATTAACTTATATTTTATGTCTTATCACATATGTTTAACATATAACGCATGATTCAAACTCAAATAACCATGTACTTAAAATATTAAATTTTGAAAACTTGGTTTATTGGATTATCAATTATCAGATAAAGACATAAAAACTTATTTTATTAAACAAACATATATTCACATTCTTTCATAGTAATTTACATCGGATAACACATATTGTTCTAAGCATCAGCTATCCCTTTATGACAACAAAAGTCAGGATTTACTATTATAAGTTATACCAAAAGTTAGGAATATTACATTACACACTCATACATATCATATCATTAAACATACATATTCAAATACTAATCCTACCTATTCACTACACATTCTCCTGATCTTGGACAATCTTTCGCCTGATGACCTTCCAACCCACACATAACACATGCACCTTCTTATAGGTAGGACAATAAAGAGAGGTATGTCCCTTATAGCTGCAAATATAACATTTTTTTCCCTTTCTTGTACATGCCTCTATGTTTCCTTTTACAGTTTCTATTCTTTTCTATTTTCTTCATGTTTTTAGAATTTTCTAACTCCCGGTCCTTCATCTTTCTTTTCCTCTTCTTGCTCGAAGTTGCACCTGATATTCTGCTTTTAGCTCCTATCTGATCTATTTGGATCTTAAGCTTATCTTGTTCTTCCATTATTTCGATCAACGCCTTCTTTAATTGACTATTAAATACCTTTTCCATTTCTAAAAACCTGGTTCTGCAGATTCTGTACTTCGGTTGATGCTTGATCAGCTCCAACTTCGGTGTACGAATCACTATCTGTTAGTTCCACCATTTCTAGGTCTGGTTCTATATTCTCCAAAATGATCACTTCATCAAAGTTACTTTCAACGTGAGCCTCTATTTCAGCTATTGGCTTCGATATTAGCTTAGAGGTATTGTCTCGATCCTTCTTCATGTTATAAGCATACAATAATCCTTTTCCATCTTACATCTACACACAAATTATCTTGATTAGTACATATAGTATATACACATAGCAAGTAATAGTTTTATATAAGTTATCTTTTATTTTGTTTTACGATGGATTTATTTAATTCATCTCCTTTAAAATCTATTTGAGTTATTTATATTTTAAATGTTTCCCTCAATCCTAAGGTTATAGTCTAAGGTCTACTTCCACCTAAGGTTTCTAACCTAAAGCTTTGATACCACCTTGTGACGCCCCCAAATCCGGGTACTTGAAACATGTACTTCGTGCTCCATGATAACATTCATTCAACCACTTAATGTATTAATTAAACAAAATTATTATATCAAAGTCATCTACCTTCCCAGTCTCGAGAACCTTTAAGTCTTACATTACATGATAAATATTATATTATCCTACTACAACCATCATAACAACATAAAGTAATCTATTCCTCCAGCTTCCCCTTCCCTTTATCCTTGCAGGAACCTTCAAGACTTGCTAGCTTAACTGAAAACATTTAAATTTAAAGCAAGAATGAGCATTTGAGTGCCCAACAAGTAATAGCAATGAATAAAGATTATCTGAAAGATTTGAATATTTTCTTTCGACGACACTTCAACAACAAAGTAAATGTTGTGAAGTAAGCTGAGACAATACATAGCTACATATTAATTCTATTTCATTTTTGAAACTACGTACTGACTATAAATTTGGTAACAGTTTAATAAACTATAAATTTTATTTTAATTTTTGAAAAGGTTAAATAGAAATTCATCTGCAAACCGTCATGTCTTACGGACACGGAGGGTGATCAGCCCGTTATGCCCTGTATTGATCAACACTACTTGTTGGAATGATAAATCGTTCAGCTGGTCCGCCTTTGGCACATAAAAGTTTTTCCCTGTTTGGGATGTTCATAATTAATCTGACATTCGAAATAAAACATTTTAATTTATTAAAAATAATATTCTATCATGTTCTACAATATTCTTTAATTCTATGTCTAGCTAAGTTAAATAGCTTAGACAATTTTTAAATAACATATAAATACTTGAAATTAGTAGGTATGTGTCGACATGAGATTAAATACAATCATTATCCAAGTGAGGGCACTTGAAAAATCTAACTTAACTATCTATCAACAAGGTATATACTAATCATACATTACTACAATACTGGTAAACGAATATAATTCTATAACTGCCATAAATACTAATATTTAAATACGTGACCGATAATAGTAGGGTATAATAACTTATACAACAGGAGTATAATATTCGATAACTTACTTATACAGGAATATTGCATAAGTAGAAACAAAGAGTAAGGATACTTGTCTGATCTGCTGCTTACACAACTTAGATTTTATCTTTTATACTGAAACCTATCATCCATAAGATCATTCTTTTGATCAGAATAATATACCATAACATATAACACTGCTATTTGCAGTCATCATATAGCTTAAACACATTGTCACATAGTTATAACAGTCATTTTAACATAAATAATTACTTATCAGGTTAATCTATATAAATCTTGGTTAACTTCGGTAACATTTCGGTGTACCGACGGTTCTATCGGATAATAATCGAGTTTATATTTACTTAAACTCTAATCTGTAACTTCAACACTATGGTAGATAATTTAAATATTAATCATATTATTTTTCAAGGTCTTATAATAATTTTTAAATAATTATTATAATTTATCATGATTTTCAAACACTAAAATCATTTTAAAATGATTTAAATACATAATAATTCCATTATCATTAATATAAAAATATTAATGAAATACTTGACAAAATATCAAAGTCATTATCAATAACTTAAAATATTTTTAAAACATTTAATTTACACTTAAAATCATTTTAAATAATCTCCATTAATATATAAATATTAATGTATTATTCATGAAAATATTAAAAGTAATTTATTATCACTTCAAATATTTTTAAATCCTTTATATCATTTTTAAATGATTTTAAATCTTTAAAACCATTTTTAAACTATTAATTAATAAATATTAAATAAACCTATTATCATTAATATTAAATTATTAATGAAAATTACCTTAAAATATTAAAAGTTATGATTTATAACTTTAAATATTTTTAAACCTCTTATTATCATTTAAATAATTTTTATAATATAAAATTATTTTTAACCCATTTATTTAATACATTTATTAAATAAATTTAATATCATTAATATTCAATTAAATAGTAATATTAATGAAAAATATGTTAATTTATCAAAAGTTAATTTTTATAACTTAAAATAATTTTTAAAACTGATTTTATAATTTTTAGGAATTTATTTCTATTTTTAATGTATTTTTCAGAAATTATAAAACAAAATAATTAAATTCGTCGCTAAAGGCTTTAGCGCCAGTTTCTGTCGCGATAGGTGTTCTTGAGGCTCAAGGACACTGATAGTCAGTGTTCATGGTACCTACTTTGACCGTTTCTAATTCTCGGTCTACACATGATTTGGACAATTTTAAGCATTGATTATGTAGTATTTATGTAATACTACATGAATCAAGCATCATATCAGTCATACAAACACATAGCACAAAGATCTGGCCACTCAAAGTCATTGTCAAAACTTTCTGGATTTTCCAGAAACCCAGTCAGCTTCAAGGGTTCATTTTGAGACTTACATTTATATAGTTTGTGGTAATGCTTAATGTGTTCTAATGGTTTAGAGTTGTAGTCCACATGTCAAGGTACATTTATCAATCATCAGGCCAGTTATACAACATCAAAATTATCAGATAGCAACTGGTCAAACGTTGTCAGAAATAACATTCATACAGTTTCTGGGTTTTTCCCAGAAACTCCATCAGTGAGCGAGTGGCCTAGTTTGACCGTAAATAACTTTTAATCTGTTGTCTAACTAAGTGATTTAGGAGCATGAATATATAGTACACACACAAGAGTTTAGCCTTAATACAATAACACAATCAAAACATCAAACACATGCAAGATCCAGATCATGAACAACTTGTCAGAAGATGAAAACTAATTCTCGGTTACCCAGAATTTGAAAGTCAATGCCGAGAGACCTACTTTGACCATCCACTACTTACAATCTGTTGATTATTTGAGTTATTTAAAAGCATGGATCTAGAGTATAACTAACATGCTACAAACTAGATACATCAATAGCAACAAAACACTTAACACCTGACAATTATAGGCTTGAGAAAATGTTGTGGAGACATCGTTCTTGAGTTTTACGGTGCCTTGAGAAACTCTTGAGTCATCTTTCGGTCAACTGAGTTTGACCATGAATAACTTTTGTTCTGGACATGATCTAAGCCTGATTTCAAGTCCAGAGCAAAGTCCATATAGCATACTACAAGTCCAAAACATAAAACATACAAAAACATTAACATGCTCAGATCTATGGCCTCTGACATTCGGTTGTCAGGCCATAAATTTAGGGTTCTTGGACAGTTTTGAAAATTTATTTTTGAGCACTTTGATGTTATAGATCTATGATTTAACGTCATAGATCATCATATAACATCTTCTAGCATGCATCTAAACACTTAAACATAAAATTTATATTAACATGTAAGATTAAATAGGGCTAGGGTTTGTTTGGGGACTGAAAAACTTAGAGAATTTTGTGGCTTAGAGAGAGAATAGCTAGGTTGAGTGTTTGGTAAAAATGTGTAACTTAAGTAAACTTTTTCTCTCTTTTTACACTTAAAGTTTGATTCAATGTATCCAATCTTGCAAGGTGTCAATAAGGATAAGGATGGCTGATAAATAAGAGCACATGGGTCATCTAACATGGTGAGTCAAGCTTTCTAGAAAACCTTTTTGCTTACAAGTTAAGTAAAAGGGTAATTTGGTCATTTTTTATACTAAAGGGTATTTTGGTCTTTTCCACTTGAATTATAAGGGTAGTTTGGTAATTTCATACATTTCCCATAACTTTTAATCTTAACATTTGCTAACTACCATTAGGGCTTGCTAATCATTAATTAGGTTTTAAAAATTAGGTTTAGGGTTTCTCAAAAATCAAATTACGGTTTCTAACTTTGCATTTAGGGTTTTTGATAATCGTTAGGGTTTCGCCTAATTAGATTCATAATCACTAACATATCTCCTTGATCACATGTAACTGATTAATAATTAGTCTTAATTTTCTATTTAGGGTTTGAATTAGGGTTTAATGGTTTAAACTTAGGGTTTTCTACTATTATGCTAATTCTTATCAACACTGAACCATACACACATATAATACATACATATCACATTGAAATATAATAATTATATATTAATATTCTCATTTCTTGTTCATAATCCATGAATTAGGGTTGTGGACCATATTCGACTTATCTTTCATTATCAGTCAACTTAAAAATTTAAATTGACTAATCTGCTAAATCCTTATCACATATATTCAAAATATTATTTGTAAATAAATAAAATAAAAAAAATTTATTCATAAAAATATGGAAATAATTATTCGAAAATTTCCCGGGTCTTTACACATTGAGTAGAAGATCGTATGCGATTACGAGTGCGACGTTGTTAACACAAAGACCCATTTCATATGACTTACAAATGATAGAGATAGAGTTAAAGACTCTAGGGACCCACGTGATGATGTCAAATATACGAGTAGAACAGACTTTAATCGATAAAGTTAAAGTTGTTCAAGCTACAAACCCGGAGCTGATGAATATGAAGAAGAAGGTGCAAGAAGGTGTTATTCAAGAAGTAAGAATCGATGAAGAGGGAATACTTTGAGTCAACTCTAGACTTTGTGTTCCTAATGACTCTGATTTAAAGTATAAGATAATGATGGAGGCGCACAACACACCATTTGCAATCCATCCTGGGAGTACCAAACTGTATCGTGATATTCGACATACATTTTGGTGGAGCAATATGAAGAGAGAGATAGCCGAGTTTATCTCAAGGTGTATAACTTTTCAACGTGTCAAGGCAGAGCATCAAGTGCTAAAAGGTCCATTGCGACCACTTCAAATTCCAGAATGGAAGTGTGAGCACATTACCATGGACTTCATTACTATTCTTCCCAAGGTTTCTCAAGACATAGATGCAATTTGGGTCATTATTGATAGATTAACCAAGTCTGCTCATTTCTTACCTATACGAGAAAATTATTCACTTGAACGTCTTGCTCGTATATACATAAATGAGATTGTAAGACTATATGGTATGCCAGTATCCATAGTTTCCGATTGAAACCCAAGATTCACTTCACATGCAATTTTGGGTTAGTTTGCAAAAATCTATGGGCACGAATTTATGATTCAGTTCAGCATATCATCCTCAAACAGACGGGCAGACGGAGAGGATTATTCAAACTCTTGAAGATCTATTAAGACTTTGTGTCCTTGACTTCAAAGGAAGTTGGGACAAGTTCTTGCCATTGGTGGAATTCTCATACAATAACAGTTATAACAAGTATCAGTATGGCTCCATTCGAGGCGTTGTATGGACGTAAGTGTCATTCTCCAGTATGCTTGGATGAGGTGGGTGAAGCAACTTTGTTGGGACCGGAATTGGTACGTATGACAACGGAAAAGATTCAAATGATCCGACAACGTATAAAAACCTCACATGATCGACAAAAGAGTTATGCTGATCTTCATTAAAAGGACATGGAATTTAATGTTGGAGATCATGTGTTATTACGTGTTACTCCATGGAAAGGAGTTACAAGATTTGGAAAGAGAGGAAAGCTCAACCCTCGATTTATTGATCCATTCAAAATCCTCGATCGAGTAGAAATTGTGGCCTATAGACTCGCTTTACCACCAAGTATGTCTCATGTTCATAACATTTTTTATATATCTATGTTACGTAAATATGTGAAAGACCCGAATCACATTATTGAATTAGAACCAGACGAGATAGCGAAAGATTTAACGTATGAAGAGGTACCTATTAAAATCTTGAATAAGAAGGTTCTACGCTCCAAGGTTATACCTCAATTCAAAGTTTTGTGGAGAAACCACGATGCTAAGGAAATGACCTGAGAGTTAGAATCTGAAATGAAATCAAGGTATCCTCACCTCTTCGTCATACCAAGTACATACACCAATTTCGAGGACGAAATTTCATAAGAAGGAGAGGTTGTAAGACTCCAACTTTTATGAATAAAGATTAATTTTCTCAAAATATCTTTTTGAATATTAAGGTGTTGATTTGATATAATGTTATAGTTGTGGGTAATATTTATAAATTTTGTAAAGTAAGTGAGTTGGTATAAAATATTCGATTGGTCGGGGAATATTCATTTTATTAGAGAATATTCGTACGACGGCACAATCATTGTTGGACCCCACAATGGAATTACTGTCGGAGTTAGAAAATGACAGAAATATCTTTTTATAAAAAATAACAGTGAAAGTTTTACCGTTAATTGTTGAAATACCCAGTGGTAAAAGTATAGTAATACGCGTGGTGTTAGAGTAGCACACTGTATTGTATAATATTTTTTATTATTGATGCTTACGTGAGAAGTCACTCAGTTTTATTCAATTATTGCCACAGTAATTACTACATAGTATCTCACGTTATTGATTCAATTATTATTACAATATTTTATATTATTAAATTAATAATTACGACGACACAATTATTCATATTATTATTTGCATTATTGACGATGTCTAGAAAGTTCTGTCGAGGAAAGTGGTTTGGTCACCTAATTGTGCGTCAATAGGAAGATATCCTTATTGGAAAGCCTCCTCTTTCCTGTGAATGATCTGATTGTTAATATTGCGAGTTATAATAATAATGATGAATGTTAATGAAAAGGTGTTTTGTGAAGCCAAGTGTATTGAGATAAATAGAGAGGATTTTTATGAAGTATTTGTTGTAAATTTTGCATATTATTTGGACCCCCACTTACCCATTTATCAAAACTGTCGGTAGAAGTTATTTCAGTTTTGTTATATATATATATATAATTTAATCGGGGAATCAATTTCACGAGTGGTGTACTTTAAATATATATATATATATATATATGTAAACACTCAAAATTTTCTGCACGCTTGTTACTGACATTGCAGGAGAGCAGATTCATCTTTCGGAGATAACCCTGGAAGACAGCTCACATCCATTCTGGATACTACTGAAAGTCAATCCCAACCCCAGAACACACCCCGGGAACGTCATTTCCAACCCCGGAACACAAACCGGAAGGATCATTTCCAACCTCGAAGATAACCCCGAGTTTCGTCCTTGGCGATAACCCCAAGGAATGACGTTACAGTTCCGACTATAACTCCGGAAATGCTTATTTTAAATACATGCTATCAGCTTCAAGCTCAAACCTCCTGCCGAGGCACTCATACCTCAGACCCGGAGCTAACACCGGGTAGACAGACACACCCATAAGATGACCTTGCGGCATTCAAACACTTGCAATAGTCCAATCTCAGATGTAACCCTGAGCAACGTCTACTTTCAGCTCAAACCGGCGATAACCCCGGTGAGGAGTCAAATGTCATCTTGCCACTTCAACATTTCCTCTCACAAGATGACATTGCGGTATACAAACAAGTAGTCCAATCTCAGATGTAACCCTGAGCAACGTCTGCTTTTAACTCAAACCGGCGATAACCCCAGCGAAGAGTCAAACGTCATTTTGCCCCTTCAATAACTGCGTGTCGTCTCAACACTTCATACATACATACATTCAACGATGTCCCACAAGAACCGAGGAGTTACAATCCCGAGTGACTATTACGCGTGGCAGTACCTTGGATAGAATTTGAAGCTTGAAGACCATGGGCATGGACCCCTCTTCCTGAATTCGTACAACCTCTAATCCATGTCATTGCGTAACTCTCAACACAAGCGGTCCGAAGAAGGTCACATATAACACGTTCGGATGCTCTGATTGAAGTTCCGTAAGTTCGATCAGACATTACCGTGCACGTGTGCACGTACTTCAAGACGACAGGTCCCGCGAGGCCCGGATGCACCACGACCAACTGCAGGTATAACCGCGGCTACCGTAGGTGTACCTGCGGCCATCAGTATATAAATATAGACATTGGGGTCAGCCATTTGAAGAGAGATAAAAGAGAAAAAAGGCGAGGAAGCCCTGTCCAATTTACTCTGTATACACCCATATTGAGTGTTTCCTCAGTTTAAACACCTGTTAGCTCACATATAGCTATACTTTTATCCGGCGGGAGCTGAGTGTTTATCCACATAGAGTCATAGAAGTCTACTTTGGCAGCCTATTGTAAGCCTTCTTACATTCTATAAAGCCTTCTTTCTATATTAGCACACACTGTTATACAAGTTGAGAGTCGTGTTGTGTGCGTTTGCCCGGACTTCGGTCCATGGTTTTCATTTCTGTATGTATATATATACTTATATATATATTTATATATTTTATATATGGACTAATATTATCGAGTTATGCCTCGATTGAGCCTAGACTTATGTTTGGAGCTTTTATTTGCTTTTATATATATATATATACTTATATATATAATTGTTGTCAGACATATCTGATTAGCATGGATTTTATATCCTATATTTTTACACTGCTTTTTTTTTTATATATATATATATATATAATAGGTGTCAGACATATCCGATGAGCCTGGATTTACATTGGTGTGTTTATTGCTATATATATATATATATATATATATATATATATATATATATATATATTTATATTTCGTCTTTGCTCAAGTTTACTTGTGGCGGTTGATCGCTTTTGACTTTTATTCTGATTCGTCCCACGGAGTTTACTTCGTGGTGGTTGATTATGTCCATGTATATATATATATATATATATATATATATATATATATATATATTTATCGCTTTTATATATTTACATTTTCGATCCCCAATGGAGTCGCTTCGTGGTGGTTGATCAAGTCTGTATATATATATTTACAACTTTTATATATATAACTGTTTACTACTTTCCATACAAACTGCAGTATCATGTGAGCCTAGGAATCATGTGATCACAGATTCTGTTTACTGAATCTAGATTCGGTTCCCATGATGAATATTTTTCAGCTGTGAGCAGCCTGTACATTATTTTACAGTGTCTAAATTTCGTTGGATGGCTGTCATGCCCATGAGGAGTTCGGCACTGTTGTATATTATTTTCTAAAAGATGCTTCGCATCTCGAAAATAAAAGCAAACAAGCCAAACATTTAATAATAAAAATGGAAGTATCAAAGGCCTCAATTACTATTGAGCACAGGGTTTGAAAAACCTCTTTTTACAACACTTCGTTGATATATCTGGTGAAAACTTAATTTTTCTATAAATTCAAACCTTATGTATATAGGTCCGAACGAGGCACAACACTACTTCCAAATAATTGCACATTGATCCACACACACACACACACACACACACATTAATATAACAGTTTCTATGAAAAGTGGCGGTCACCGTGGCAACACGAATGTCGGGGGGTTCCTAACACCTTCCCTCCGCATAGTCAAGCCCCCGGACCCAAACGAATCTCGGTTTCACAGACCCATTTAGCAATGTCACATCACTGGGTCAATGTGCAAACCTTTTCGGTTGCGTTGGTGCAACCAGTTAAATACACCAACTGGCGACTCTTAAAGTCAAATCATCGACATTATATATGTCAGACCTTTTTCACTTATTTTTTCAAACAAATCTCACATTAACATGAGAACACCAAAGAACAAGTAACGAAAAGGGACACTAAAAAATCCTAACATCGACAGGTGGCGACTCTGCTGAGGATTCCAGTAAGAGGGCTTAAGCCGCTATTACAAGCTTTTCAAAATTGCTATATGCTTGTGTGTGAATGTTGCATTTACATTTATGATGAATGTGTACTAATGCATCTTACTTACTGCACTGGTAAATATCTATCTGTGATATTAGTGCTTCACACATGTCATCATTTTGCATAAACGGTGAGACACGTTGTATGTGAATGTAAGTTGTGTGGTTCCTCCACCAGGAGGCTATACTGTCGGTGTTTGATTACTGGACTCGTAGGAAGAATAATTCCAATTGGGCTCAGGAAAGGCACCACCCAGATTCTCTCTAGTTGAAAGACCGGATTAACCTCCAGTCAAGTAGATTGCAATGATTTGGGAACCTTCATGCCAAAAAGCCACGAGAGTAACCCTAAGATAGGTCAACCTCTAATAAACCAAACGTGGAGGAAAGTCTCTTCATACTTTCCATTTTCAATTACTTGTAAAAACATTTACTTGTAATTTTATTCCATGTTCATTTTTATGTAATGGAAAATATGAAGATTATCTGTGCATGCATGTTATCAATTAACACCCGGTTTTGCAGGACAATATTCCTAAAATGGACATGTTATGATAACATTTACATTACCCTAAGACTAAACTACATAAGTCTTTTGTAGGGAAATCATTGGGCACATTACCATCTGCCAAAATCCAAAATGGCAACGAGCTTCATGACCAATCATGTCTTCGTCTCGACCCGCCTAATCTGTTGCTTTCGTTAAGAATTTGACGGATTAAGTCAGCAAATCATAAATTTGGTTGTCTTACTTAAAGAATTGCATCAGTCCACTCAGGGTACAAAGATGCCTCCACATACAGAATCCTCTACACAATGAGGAACACAAGGTCTAGATAAAACAAATCTAGAACCTCCGCTGGATACGACCAATAAAGACCTTGAAAACACCCATCTCAAAAGAGATCCAAACACTAGTGATATCAGGAAGAAAGTACTCCAAATGGAGGAAACTATCCGTGTTCTCAAAGGGATTGGAACACATGGAAGTGTTTGATATGTTGACCTTTGCATCTTCCCTGGTGTTCATTATCCAGAGAAATTCAAAACCCCTGATTTTGAAGTATGACGGATTAGGGGATCCTTATACACATTTGAAAGTGTTCATTGGAGAACTTGGGTCTTACGCAGAAAATGAAAAGCTCAGAATGCAGCTGTTTTAAAAAAGTCTGACTAGAGAAGCCCGTTCATGGTATACCAGATTAGACAACTCAAAGATCCATAGCTGAGAAGAGCTGGCTCACGCCTTCCTCACTCAATACAGTTTTCAATCTGAAATGGCTCTTGACCGGTACCAAATTACCAAGGTCTAGAAACAGTCTAATGTGTCTTTCAGAGAGTATGCTCAAAGGTGTAGGCGCCTTGCTACTCAAGTTATTCCTTCCATGACGAAATCAGAAATGGTCATGACGTTCATAGATGTCCAAGAAGCTCCTTTCTATGAGATAGTCTTAGCTGGTATTGGCAAACCATTCTCTGAAATGATCAAACACGGAGAGATGGCTGAAATAGGATTGAAGTCTGGTAAAATTGAAGACCTAGCCGCTCTTAAAGCTGTTGTTGAGCACATCCAGTCCGGATCTTATGGAAACAACCCCCGGAGGGTCCATAAAAAGAAAGAGGAGGATGTTTCCTTGATACTACAAGGTCAAAAAGGCAATCAAAGCATGCCTATACAAAGGAGAAACTACTCCCCTCTTCAAGCACAATCTTCAAACCCTCCATTGCCTAAAGGTGGAGATGCAAAGCGACCTCGGACGTTCACACCCTTAGGGGATTCGCTTGAGAATATTCTTACTCTTTTGACTACTCAGAAAAAAATTACACATCTTCTTCCGCCAGCCAACCCTAATGGGAGGGGTTTTAATGCTACTCGGAAATGTGCTTATCATGCCGGAGCACCTGGACATGATACTCAAGATTGTTGGGCCTTGAAACACAAGATCCAAGATTTAATAGACAACGGTGAGATCGTGGTCACCAAACCAGGTCAACATCACATGCAAGACAACCCTCTTCCTCTACACAAAGAAGAAGAGGTCAACATGATCAGTTGGAGCACTAGACAGAGTTCCAATTCTAATGGTGAATCATCCCAAACCCTCAAAGATGGTGTTGACAGATGGGATTATGCAAAGTTCTAGTTAACTATGGAACAAAAGATGAAAGCTCTTTGCAAACAAATTGAGCAATTGGCAGAACTGGTGACCCACCAGCATCAAGTCACGCGCCAATTAATCAAGCAGGAGCATGCCTATCTCCTTCTTTTTGTTATGAATGCTCCATCACCACCTTCAGAAAGTGAAGCTATGGAGGATAAGGTTACAAAGAGATCCAAAGCTAAAGCTCGTCGAGATTTTGCCAATCAAAGGGAATTTACCTATCTTGGCCAATGTATGTAGGAGATATTGCAAATGTTGATCAATGAAGGAAGAATTACCTTCCTTCTGCCTCCAATCAATCCCTGCTTAGGACGGTTCAATTTTGATGAAGTGTGTCAATATCATTCAAATTCTCGCGATCACAACACAGAAGAATGCTGGGCACTCCACCATCTCATTCAGAATCTTATTGATAGCAGTGTCCTGCAAATAGCAGATGATTACACTGTGCAACTCAAGGGTGGGAATGCATATCCTACCAAATGGAAGGGATCAACAGCAGTTATATCCGAAGTGGATGATGAGACTGTCAAAGTAATCCTCATACAACCAATTCAACTCAAAGGAGCTGACAATCCTTTGAAAGTGGCCGCACCAGAGCCAATTTCTTTACCTTTCAGACCACAACATCTTGTTGTCAGCTTACACAAAGTTCCATGGAATTATGGAGAAGCTAAAGGATCCACGTCTCATATCTCTGCTACAGTGTCGAGGGAAAATCCAATGTATCTTCCTCAATGGGTTATGAAACCTATTTACGAAGCAAAGCGTAAGGTTCCCATGGAGAAGATTGAAAAATTCCTCCGCACTATGGGCCACAATGGAGCCAAGGTGGTTTTAAGCTTTCGAGAAGTTCCACACCAGATATCTATACTGGACTTGGTTTTCTCTTTCGAAGATCATCAGAAGATTTTACTGAAGGTTTTGGAAGAAGCCTATTTACCAAAATCAGTGGATGTGGAAAAATTTCAACATTTGGTTGATCACATTTTCAACAACAATGTGATATCCTTCACTGATGACGATATACCGCCCGAAGGGACCGGTCATTGCAAACCATTACACATTGCAGTTTTGTCTTCCGGGTATATGCTAGCTAGAGTTTTGATAGATGGAGGCTCGTCTCTAAATATCTGTCCTTATGCCACCTTGGTGAAGATGAATGTCAATCTCAAGCGGATCCAAAGCAGCCATGCAGTTATCAGAGCTTTTGATGGATCCCGATGAAATGCCGTTGGAAAGATTGAATTTCCAATTGAGATTGGTCCAAATACATTTAATGTATCCTTCCACGTCCTCAAGATAGATTCAGGATACAACCTACTATTGGGGAGAACATGGATACACATGGCTGGAGCCGTTCCCTCCACGCTACATCAACAACTCAAATACATTGTCAATAATAGTTTAGTCACTGTCAATGCTGAGCCGGAATATCCTAAACAAGGAGATCTGCCAATCATCAGTTTCAACTTTGAAGTTGAGCATGCCAGTTTTCATACTCTGGAAGTGAGTACCACGTAATACCATTCTATTGGAACGCCACTTCCCATACTCAAGATTTCTTCCGAGGTTATGTCGGCCACTCAAGAAATTGTGTCATTGGGTTATCAACCTGGACAAGGGCTTGGTAAAGATAAGCAGGGTATTAAGCACCCTATCCAAGTGTCCAAACCAAATTGGAACAAATTAACTAGGCTATTCGCGGCCGACCATAGGAATCCTCACAAGCACAAACAGATTCCTCAAGCTTCTGCCGCACGGCGATTTTTTATACCTTTACCCCATGAGCTAATACAGTCCCCAATAAAGGTGTCAGCCCATGTTATGGCCATGCTATTTCCTAAACCAGTGCCAATCAAAGCTAAAGAGGTGTTGATTCCTGATCCCGAAGTGAAAGAAAAAGAACGGAAACGTAAACATGACATTGCCCTGATGATGGAAAACATACGTGTCATTGTTCATGATGAATATACAAACAGATACACCACAGATGATGATTGCCCAGATGTCATGGTTATCATTCAGGAGAAGAAGTACAATGACGATCCTTCCATCACTGCACTCCATCAGGACTTTGCCCTAGACAATTGGAGCAGCACTCCATGCATTGGTCGACGAGGGTAAAATGGGCAGAAAAATCCCTTTGCCCTGTAGATAACTTTAATTGCTTGCTTTTCTTTACAGTACTAGTAGTTATTTTATCAAGTATATGTTAACACTTTTGTATGATCAAACAATTGCATATATTAAGTGAAATCATATTTTGTTTCAGAACTCTTAATTTAGATGTGCATGTACTTGATAATGAGGTGCCTTCTCTCCACAAGGGTTGTAACTTTGATGCAAAGTTGGACTCAGACTTGATGGACATGCAAGAGGACATTGAGACACCTCAGGAGATTAAGGAATGGGTCACAGACAAACCTAAACACAATCTTGATCAAACCACTTCTTTCAATCATGGAACCTTAGACAATCCTAAGCTTATCCAAATTGGTTCAGACCTTACAACAAATCAACGGAATGACATGGTTGTACTATTAACCCAATTCCAGGATGTATTTACATGGTCTCATGAAGATATGGTGGGTTTATCCATGAACATTGTTCTTCATCGCCTTTCCATTAAAGAAGGATTCAAGCTAGTTAGGCAAAAACTCAGGTGATTGAAACCTGACTGGAGTTTAAAAGTTAAAGAAGAAATTGTGAAACAATTTCAAGCTGGCATTATCATGGTGTCTACATATCCGGAATGGATATCCAACATTGTTCCCGTGCCTAAACCAGGAGGAAAGGTGCGAGTCTGCGTGGATTACCAGGATTTGAACAAAGCTTGACTTAAAGATAGCTTTCCCGTGCTATTTATCCACAATCTTATTGACAATACTACTCAATACGACATGTACTCCTTTGCTGATTACTTTGCGGGGTACCATCAAATTATGGTCGCTGAGGAGGACCGTTAGAAAACTGCTTTTATCATGCCTTGGGGAACCTTTTACTATAGACGGTTGTCATTTGACCTCATCAATGCCGGGGCAACCTATCAGCGAGCTATGATGGCTCTTTTCCATGATTTAATGTATAAGGAGATTGAGATCTACATGGATGACATCATTGTCAAATCCTGAAGGGAGGAGGACCACTTAGACCATCTCAAAAAGCTTTTCAACAGGTTACGTAAGTACAACTTGAAGTTAAATCCAGCCAAGTGCGCCTTTGGTGTTAAGTCAAGAAAGTTGTTAGGTTTCCTAATCAGCCACAAAGGGATTGAACTGGATCCTACCAAAATCCAGGCCATCAAGGAAATGCCCATTCCTCAAACAGAAGGAAATCTGAGGATTTTTGGGAAGAATCAACTTCATTAGCGGTGTTCATTTCTCAACTCACAAAGAACCGTGTGAGCCAATCTTCAAGTCATATGAAGAACTCCATGAAATGGAACGATGTGTGTCGTAAAGCCTTCCTCATAATCAAAGAGCAACTGATTAATGCTCCTATTTTGGTACCTCCCAGGGATGATGTTCCCCTATTCATGTACCTGTCCATAAATGACAATTCCATGGGGTCAGTATCTTTGTGGTAAAAAAGACGATAGAGGCCAAGAACGAGCTATCTATTACCTCAAAGAAAAGATTCAGCATCAGTGAACACAAGTACACTCTGATTGAGAAGACTTGTTGTGCTTTAACATGGGCTTCCATGAGGTTACAGCATTACCTCCATGGTCACACAACCTATCTCATATCCCGCGTGGATCCTCTCAAGTATGTGTTCAGTAAGCCCATACTGAATTGTCGACTGTCCAGATGGCAGTTGATCCTACAACAATTTAACATCGTCTACGTGAAGCAAAAGTCTGTCAAAGGTTAAGGAATTACAGATCAACTGGCTGCCGCACCTGTAGGGAACTACAAACCCATGGAAACATACTTCCCTGGTGAAGGGGTAATGACAGTTCAGCAACAACATCAGTACGATGCATGTCGTACGTGGAAAATGTATTTTGATGGAGCTGTTAACATAGAAGGCTCTAGAGTAGTTCTAATATTCGATACGGGGGAGCAGTATCCCGTCACCGTCAAATTGCAGTTTGTCAGCACCAACAACACAACTGAGTATGAAGGCTGTATCATGAGGCTAAAACGTGCCCGTTCAATGGGCATCAGGCGGTTAACTGTCTTTGGGGATTCCGAATTGGTAATCAGACAATCCATATGAATCTATCAAACCAAAGAATTACATTTACTGCCTTACCATCGGCAAGTTTTATAGATGTCTTTGGAGTTCAAAGAAATCTCCTTTCTACACATTCCTCGTAATATGAATGATTTTGCGGGTGCATTAGCAACGTTGGCCTCCTTGGTTCACATACCTGACAAGGAAAACATGCCAAGCATCACGTTTGCTCTGAAAAAAGCCCCAGTCTATGGGAACTATGTTGGAGAAGTATCGGATGAACTACCTCCCATCCACAACCCTTGGTATCAGCACATTAAGGAGTATCTACGAGATGGATCTACAGCCACTGAGGTGAGCCTAACTGAGAAGAGCCGGATTCATCAACTTGCTATGAAATTCTACCTGAGCAGAGATGCACTCTACAAAAGAGATGCAGGATTAGGTCTACTCAGATGTCTGGATAAAGACCAAGCTCAGAGACTCACGGATGAGATCCATGGTGTAGTATGTGGCCCTCACATGAGCGTACCCCTACTTGTCAAGAAGATCCTCAGAATAGGGCATTATTAGCTTACACTTAAAGCTGACTGTGATGATCACGTCAAGAGATGCTATCAATGCCATATTCATGGAAATTCCATCCACGCCCCTCTAAGGGAAATCCATAATATGACTTCGCCATGGCCCTTCTCAATGTGGGGAATGGACGTGAATTGAGCCCAAAGCCGGTAATGGACATCGATTCATATTCACCATGATCGACTACTTCACCAAATGGGTAGAAGCAGCATCCTTCCCCAGGGTTACTAAAGAAGTCATCATTTCTTTCATCAGAAACAATGTCATCTGTCGATATGGACAACCAGAGGTCATTGTGTCAAACAATGCTAAAAACCTCAACAACAAAATGATGGACGAGTTATGCAGAAAATTCCACATCAAACACCTTAACTACATTATCTACCGTCCAAAGATGAATGGCGTTGTTGAAGTGGCTAATAAAAACATCAAAAAGATCATGCAGAAAATGTCCGCCAATCACAAAGGATGGTCTGACCTCTTTCCTCTGACTTTATTAGCCTACAAAAATTCTATGCGTACTTCCACTAGGGTAACCCCCTACTAATTAGCCTATGGGATCGAAGCAGTGCTCCCCATAGAGGTGGAAATGGAATCCCTCCGAGTGTTGATGGATGCTCAGTTGGATGAAGATCAATGGGTACAAGACAGGTATCACAAATTGTCTCTAATAGACGAAAGGCGAACCGCGACTATCTTCCATGGTCAATTATATCAGCAAAGGATCGCACGATCCTACAACAAAAAAATCCGACTACGGCAGTTCAAACAACATGACTTGGTTTTGAAGATGATCATTAACAACCTAGATCAATCTAAGGGAAAATTCGCTCCTAACTGGGAAGGCCCATTTGTTGTCAAGGAGGTATTGACAGGAGGTATTGACAGGAGGTGCTCTCAGATTGCAGGAAATGGATGGCGATGAATTTCCACAGCTTATCAACTCGGACATCGTGAAACGGTACTATGTCTGAGGTTACCATCAAATAAACATCCTGGTTTTGATCATCAAATCACTAGTCATTCCGGTTTTGAACTCTTTCCTTTCTACATACTCTTCTACCCCTCAGGGAAACATACACTTCAAACCAGCAGCCTGGTTTCACTTCATTTCAAACCTTTCATACCATTTCGATTATCCTAAAGACGGGATTGTACCTTTCACACTTGCAGTTTATCCTAAAGACAGGATTTAAACTTTTCTACGCTTGCATTTTGTCCTGCTGATGGGATCAAACTTTTTACACACCTGCAGTTTGACCCCATTATGGGATCAAACTTTGTTCTCCCCGTAGTATAGCCTGCACATGGGATTCACACTTCTCTTTGGCTGCGATTCGTCCTGAGGGGCGAACTATGTCGACCTGATCTCCCTGATACCCTGGGGTTCGTAGGAAACCATATTCTATATGGCCCGATAGCAATAAAAAAAACAAAAAAACAACAAAAACATTTTTGCCCTTCCTCTACAAAAACAAAAATGACAAAAATATTTCTACACCTCTCTACCTTTTAACATTTAGCGTGGAACATCTTACACCAGGTTCGAACTACGCAGGCTTAATCTCCTCTTCAATAGGAGTATATAGGCAGCCATTCATGGTTCAGTCAAACCCCTACCAGAACAAAACTTCTTGTCACACAGTACTGGGATCAACCTTCAATTCACCACATTTCATCGGTTTCAGATCAAAGGAATGGAATTACCCAACCTCTTCTCACAAATAGAAGATTTGGTGACCATCTAAGCTACGATCGTGCCTCAAAGAGCAATACCAACCCATAAGAGATGGAATTAACTAGGCTTCTCAAAAATAGAAGTACTGGCGACCATCTGTGGTGCGGTCAATCTGAGAGAGGAAAAACCACCCTCCTCTCCACTTTTCATTCAGATACCAGTCCCAAGACACAAAAGATGGTAGGGATATACAGAAATCAATGATCCGTTGCGACGTCTCAATGTCCACCTATCAAGGATAAGTTCAGAATGCATCAAAATCACAAGGCCCTAAAGAAATAGGCAAATATCAAGCAAGTATCAAGGCATAACAAAAAGGGAAGTTAATCAAAATATATTTCCCTGAAATACATAATACTGTTTGATATATACATCTGTGTTGTACATGACAAAATGGCTAAGCTAGTCTGTGCAGGAAAATACAAAGCTATCTACATATCTGTGTGTATGTGGACAATCAGATCTAACATAGCATCCCTCTCTGAAGACGAAGGTAGCTCTGCAAGCTCTTGCCCAATGGTATCTACACGCGCTAGCAGATCAGAGGCTAACTGCATGGTGGCGTAATGCTCATCAATGTAAGCACTCATATCAGCAAGACTAACAGTCATCTGGGATCTTATTGAAGTACTATCTGCAATGACCACATCCCTAGTAGATAATGCGGCATCCCGCTCCACAATCAATGCATCCCTGGCTGATCTAGCCTCATCCCTCTTTAAAAGAGTGGCGTCTCTCTCATCAAGAGCTGTCAACATCGCGACCCTAGCCTGATCTCTTTTATAGGTCATCAGATGTAAGCTCTGCTCCAAATGTTGTGCCAAATACTGAGTAACAGTGGCACTCGGGGTCGGAGATTCCATCACAAATGCTGGCAGCCCAGTAGTCAAGTCATCGATGGGAATGTTAGCCTCCTTTATAGGCTCCTCATCGTTAGAATCAGTCTCCTGATCGTCAAAATCAGTCTCCTGCACTGTAGATACTACTGCAGACAATGCAGTCTCTGTCTCTATCCATGCGGAATACTCTGCAGAACAACCCGGATGACTAACAGAAAACCCAGCTAGCTCTCGCTGATCCCAACAGGCATACAAACTAGATCTGTCCTCTGCTAATAAATGGTATGAAGCGAAGCGCTGACTCACTGCCCCCTCAAAAGGATGAAAATCCTAAAATTGGTCAAACTGACACATCACGACCAGTGGGTGGTAAGTAATCATGCCCCTCAATCCAGTTAGAGGGAGATAATCCATGCCCGGAGCATGAATAATAAAGCTGTAGGGTGAGCTAAGCCCAAAACACGGTAATATTGCAAACAGATCTCTAATCCCTGCCAAAAAAGTTGACCATGATGCAGCATTTGTACACTTCGCAGGCTAAAAGGAGTATGACATGGTTATATCATGGGTGAAGCAAAACCCCTGCTGTCTGAGTGTTCCAATCGGTCTCAAGTGTGACATAAACCACACAACAGCATGACTGAGCTACCTGTGAACACTCCTGTCGGATAAGTACAACAGTATGTAGCTGACCTCAGAGTCTCTACAATGATCATCGGTACAATGGTATGACCCTCCCTAAGAGCTCTCACTACCATAATGACGCTGATATCCAACTCATCCATGTACTGCGGCATGAGGATGTATGATAATACGCATAAAAGCAGTACATCCACCCTGGCTGAACACCAATGGTCCTCCGGTGTGGTGAAATCCCCGGAATGCCGTGCATAACTATCCTTACAGCCAAATCTATCAAACAGAAAACACTGAGATATCACGTGGCCGGATGTAATCTCGTCCTGTACCAATCTACGTCTTAATCCGGTGAGGGTCATGAACTGTCTACTCATGTCTCTGATAGCCATATGCATGCAAGGTCTGTCCAGCGAAAGCATCGTCAATCATGCATACTCCTCCAAAGTTGGAGTTAACTCCTGGGTCCCAAATCAGAAAACCTGCCTCTCTAATACCTAGTGCTCTAGCGTACCCTCTACAAATCCTGTGGGAACCTGAAACATCAACAGGGTCATAGTATGCTGTAACAAATCATCTACGATCACCATGTCTGATGATGATATACTATCATACCATGAGCGCATACCAGATACCACCAAAAATGATGGGGTATGATCAATACGGCTTGGGTCCCACACCTCTGGCTCGCTCTAGTTAGAGTTGCAAAGGAGGTCTCATAAGCTGAAAAGGCCAAATTAGGAATAAAAATTCTACGCGATTAAGAGGAATAGCCTGAAATCCTGGTTTCGTACGTGTTAGAATTAAACTCCCGCCATCTCATTGGTATTCGCCTGAATGCATGGTATACTATATCGATGAGCTCAGCTTTCACAGATCATGCTCAACAATACCTCACAAAGGTCCGATGCTGTCATTATAGGGTCACAACCCTAAAGCTCCCCGACGGGGGTTACAACGCAAAACCACGAAATGATAAACCACCCCGACGGGGGTTACAACGCCGAAGTTATCAACTGATGAAGTATCCACGGCGAGGGTCACAACGCACATCTATCAATCATCCACGTATCCCCGGCGGGGGTCACAACGCACATCTTTCAAGCATCTGCGTATCCCCGGCGGGGGTTACAACGCAATACGACCATTGATACACACATTAATGTAGGTCAAGCAACCTTAACATCATGTCAGCCAATGGCAAGTAAACCCATCAAAGCAACTTATTCAAGTATCCCCAACGGGGGTTATAATGCAATGCGACCATTGACTATCCAGTGATATACACATCAACGAAGGTCAGGCAACCCTGATGGCAACAGACTGTTGACAATAACTCCCACAGAATGAAGGAATATGTTATACACACCCTCAAACAGACAAAGCTTTATCCCCATAGATCTCTTATACACAAGAGGTACCTCTATGGAATATAAGCTAGTGTCTAGGATTCAAGACTTTGGTGATAACCCCAACATCAACATCCATGAAGACTTGGATCGCATGTCCAAGGCATCACTGATTGTCATCCCAGTAGGATTACCTGACAATCATGCATCATACATTTGCATCATGTTGCTTCACATTGCATCATGTTTATTTTACTTGCATTTCAAGTGTCTAGGATTCTTTATCCTATCCATGCCTTGCATTGCATGAATATGATAAAGAGGGGTATCTGTAGACACTCAAAATTTTCTGCATGCCTGTTACTGACATTGCAGGAGGGCAGATTTGTCTTTCAGAGATAACCCTGGAAGACAGCTTACATCCATTTTGGATACTACCGAAAGTCAATCCCAACCCCAGAACACACCTTGGGAACGTCATTTCCAACCCCAGAACACACACCAGAAGGATCATTTCCAACCTCAAAGATAATCCCGAGTTTCGTCCTTGGCGATAACCCCAAGGAATGATGTTACAGTTCCGGTGATAACTCCAAAAATGCTTATTTCAAATATATGCTATCAGCTTCAAGCTCAAACCTCCTGTCGAGGCACTCATACCTCAGACCTGGAGCTAACACCAGGTAGACAGACACATCTACAAGATGACCTTGCGGCATTCAAACACTTGCAGTAGTCCAATCTCAGATGTAACCCTGAGCAACGTCTACTTTCAGCTCAAACCGGCGATAACCCCGGTGAGGAGTCAAATGTCATCTTGCCACCTCAACATGTCCTCTCAGAAGATGACATTGCGGTATACAAACAAATAGTCCAATCTCAGATATAACCCTAAGCAACGTCTGCTTTCAACTCAAACCGGCGATAACCCCGGCGAAGAGTCAAACGTCATTTTGCCCCTTCAACACCTGCACGTCGTCTCAACACTTCATACATACATAGATTCAATGATGTCCCACAAGAATCAAGGAGTTACAATCCTGAGTGACTATTACGCGTGGCAGTACCTTGGATAGAATTTGAAGCTTGAAGACCATGGGCATGGACCCCTCTTCCTGACTTCGTACAACCTCTAATCCATGTCATTGCGTAACTCTTGACACAGCGGTCCAAAGAAGGTCACATATACCTCGTTCGGATGATCGGATTGAAGTTCTGCAAGTTCGAGCAGCCATTATAGTGCACGTACTTTGAGACGATGGGACCCGCGAGGCCCGGATGCACCATGACCAGCCGCAGGTATAACCATGGCTACCGCAGGTGTACCTGCGGCCATCAGTATATAAATATAGACCTCGGGTTCAACCATTTGAAGAGAGAGAGAACAGAAAAAAAGGCAAGGAAGCCCTGTCCAATTTACTCTGTATACACCCATATTGAGTGTTTCCTCAGTTTAAACACCTGTTAGCTCACATATAGCTATACTTTTATCCGGTGGGAGCTGAGTGTTTATCCATATAGAGTCATAGAAGTCTACTTTGGCAGCCCACTGTAAGCCTTCTTACATTCTATAAATCCTTATTTCCATATTAGCACACACTGTTATACACGTTGAGAGTCGTGTTGTGTGCGTTTGCCCGAACTTTGGTCCGTGGTTTTCATTTTTGTCTGTATATATATACTTATATATATATATATATGTATATATTTTATATATGGTCTAACATTATCGAGTTATGCCTCGATTGAGCCTAGACTTATGTCTAGAGCATTTATTTGCTTATATATATATATATATATATATACTTATATATATAATTGTTGTCAGACATATCTGATTAGCCAGGATTTTATATTCGGAGCATTTACCTGCTTTTATATATATATATATATATATATATATATATACTCATATATATAATTGGTGTTGGACATATCTGATGAGCCTGGATTTACATCCTAAGTGCGTTGCTATCGCTTTTATATATATATATATATATATATATATATATATATGTATATATATATATATATTTACATTTCGTCCTGCCTAGAGTTTACTTCGTGGTAGTTGATTGCTTTTACAGCTTTATTTACATTCCGTCCTTCCTAGAGTTTACTTCGTGGCAGTTGATCGCTTTTACAACTTTATTTACATTTCGTCCCATTCGAGTTTACTGTGGTGGTTGATCATGTCCATATATATATATATATATTTATCGCTTTTATATATTTACATTTTTGATCCCCATGGAGTTGCTTCGTGGTGGTTGATCAAGTATATATATATATATTTCTGAGTTATATATATATAATCGCCATCGCTTTCCATACAAACCGCAGAGATATGTGAGCCTAGGAATCATGTGATCACTGATTGGTTCATTGAATCTAGATTCTGATCCCATGATGGACATTTTTCATTTGTGAGCAGCATTTTGTACATTATTTTTACAAAGGTCTCGAATTTCCTTGGATGGTTGTCATGCCCGTGAGGAGTTAAGACGTCAGATATTATTTTTCAAGATGCTTCGCATCTCGAAAATAAAAGCAAAAAAGCCAAACATTTAATAATAAAAATGGAAGTATCAAAGGCCTCAATTACTATTGAGCACAGGGTTTGAAAAACCTCTTTTTACAAAACTTCATTGATATATCTAGTTAAAACTAAATTTTTCTATAAATTCAAACCCTATGTATATAGGTGCGATCGAGGTACAGTACTACCAAATAATTGCACATTGATCCACACACACACACACATTCTTAAAATAGTTTCTTTGAAAAGTGGCGGTCACTGTGGTAACACGGATGTCGGGAGGTGCTTAACACCTTCCCTCCTCATAATCAAGCCCCCGGACCCAAATAAATCTCGGTTTCACAAACCAATTTAGCAGTGTCACATCACTGGGTCAATATGCAAACCTTTTCGATTGCGTTGGTGCAACCAGTTAAATACACCAACTGGCGACTCTTAAAGTCAAATCGTCGACATTATACATGTCAGACCTTTTTCACTTATTTTTTCAAACAAATCGCACATTAACATGAGAACACCAAAGAACAAGTAACGAAAAGCGACACTAATGAAGAATTTGTTATTTGCAGAGTACTGCATAGTGCTGTATAGTGCAACATAGTAAAATCAAAATTTTCTTCAGTTTCGCTAGTGAAGAATTTGCCAAATTTTTACTGTGCGTCCGTGATATTTTTTCTATATAGTATCCTTCCGATCTCCTATAAATAGGATGCTTAGTTTAGAATTGAAAATAAAACTAGAATCAGAGAATTCTTCTTCTATAATATTGAGCGTATTTCTTTTGAGTTTAAGAAAGTTTTGAGTGTAGAAAACAGTGAAAGTTTTCTTCAAGAATATATCCGTTATACCAGTTGGAATTGCTCTCTTTTTGAGGTAAGGGGTATTATCTATTTCATATTCGCTTACGATATTATTTTTTGTATTCGTAATGAATTTTATTTTCATTCAATATTCGTAAGGAATATTATTTTCATTCAATATTCGCAGGGATATTGTCTTCATTTAATATTCATAAAGAATATTATTTTCGTTCAATATTCATAAGGGATATTATTTTTGTTCAATACTCGTAAGAAATAATATTTTCTTTCATACTTTGTAGTATGTAGGTAATATTATTTCGTTTTAGATTCCGAATTCTATACTCATTTTTTAAAGTATTACTTCTATACTCCTTGAAATTAATGAAATATGTTTGAAATTTATGTTTCATCTAGTATCGTTCCACTAAAATATTTTTTTAGACATTTTTGATAAATTTTGATCTTTATATGTCTGGGTACTATTCCCGACGTACGATTCATGGGGTACTATTCACCCAGGTACTATTCACCTGGGATACTATTAATGATAAAAAATAATTTCTTTTATGTTCAAATCATTTTTGATACAATATTATTCTTGAATTTTACTCCACAAAGCAGTATCATGTTGACAATTTGGACATTATTGAATTATGGATAAATTAAATTATTAAATCTTTAAAATTTATCCTTGCTCTCATTTATTTGAATTCTTACATCATTGTCATCATCCTCATGCTTATATTGTGATGAAAGTCATCTTTGTCCCGTAATGCATAGATGGACTGTTGATTGGTATGATTATAATCAGGGATTATTCGATATAATCATGACCTATAATGTTACAAATGACGTGGTAAAAGTACTCATTGGCCCGTAGTGCATTGATGGACAGTTGTTGGCATGATCATGACCATTGGTGATAACACGAATATTCTTGACCCATAGTGCATGGATAATTCGTGGATGTGATACTAATGAATATCCTTGGCCCGTAGTGCATGGATAATTCAGTTTTGTGGATTATTTATTAAGCTGATTCTCAGCGATAAAATTGTTGATAAACTTTTTAAATCATATATGATAGTAGATATCTTGCCCTACTTGACTCTTCTAATGGATTGCTTATTCTGCTGCAGTTAAACTTGTTGTTTATTATATTCTATCAATTTAACACTGTTGAAGGCTAAAGATAATTTATTCTGCATTATCTTAGTCATAATATTTCTTACTGGGCTAGTTGAGCTCACCCTTTTGCTTTCATTATTTTTCTTTAGGAAATGAGAAAGTAGCTAGGACTAGTCAGGGAATGGAATGACGGTCCGAGATTGTGGCTGTAGTAGTCCTCACCATTTTATAGAATAATGTGATATTAATTGTAATGAGGACTCTATTTGAGTTTGGATATTGTCTAGAATACAATATTCGTCTTAAAACAGTAACGAACGAGAATTTTCTAATTAATTTTATTAATTTTAAATATTTATTGAATCAAATAAATATTTGAATTGATTTATTTATTGAGACAAATAAATAGTCGATGAAGATATTGTGTAATAATTTAATTATGAGATATGTTAATTAAATTTATGTTTTGTGATTTTATAGTTTGATTTAATTTAATGAGATGATTAAATTAAATGAATTATTAAATAATTATAAAGTCGTTCTAATTTAATAATTAAATTAGAGATTTATTGATTTGTTAAATAAAATTATATTTTATTATGGAATTCATAATTACATGGTAATTGATTAATTTGATTTAAGGGTTATATTAATTTAATTGTTTAAAGGTGTGACAAATAAACTATAGGATAAATAAATTATTAAAATAAACTAAATGGGATATTTGAGACTAGCCAAACATGGCCTTGTGTCTCTTGGTGTTTGTAACAGCTGAACCCATTGGGTTTTTTTACCTGAAAATTTAAGTTGCGTATTATATTTTATATCAGTTTTTTTTCTTTATGTGTTATCACTTGGTTAAGCCTAAGTCTAAAGAGAGTAGATAAAACACAAAGGAAGAGAGACAAGAGATTTTTGTGAATTTGTAAGCCAAATTGGAGAGTCAAGAAGGAGAAGAAGAAGGGAATCATCTTCTAACAAGGCTAAACAAGAATAAAGAGGTAAATAACCTAGTTTTTTTAGTTTGGGTGTTCTTGAGTTATCCTTTAAAATTAGAAATGTAGTTGGATGAGTTGCTAAATAGATGTTATATATATGTTGTTAGATGTTTATAATCTGATAATTGTCATCTAGAAATGATTTTTAGAAATCAAATTCATATGAAATATGTTTTTAATAAATATTTGGGTCATATTCTTAGTTTATATGTTCTTGAGTTTTTTCATAGAAACTTTGATTTATGTTGTATAATTGGATGAGATACGGTCTATATATATTAGTTGATGATTATAATCTGTTATATGTAGTTTACAAATGATTTTGGTTTATCAAAATCATGAGTAGTCAGGATTGAGAAGAAGGAATTGATTTTGGTTGATTATGTGTAAAACAGTTTCCTTTGAGTCAAATATTGATGTTCAATTCATTTAGTAAACTATAAATTGATAATCATTTGTGTTAATACATTCAAAAATGAAAATAACACAAGTTGAATGAATCAATTTCGTTAAGAAATGAATTCGTAGTGAATGTATTCGCTAAACATGTTAAAATATGAAAATTTAGTATAAACATGAGTTTTATGTCAAGATTTGGGTTAGTTAATGTTTTTGTAAATTGTTGATTCTTTGGTGTGTTGTAGTTCTATGAATTACGAATCCATAGAATTGAAAACAGACTAATTTGGATGTGTATAGGTTAAGGTATGAAGATTATTAGGGGAAAAAGGGTTAAAACAGTAAACTAGTAATTCTGGTTCTGCTATTAGGTACAGCTAAGATGTGCCCTAAGTCTGTTGGGGCGCGGTTGTGCTCCAAGGCACAGCTGCACTGGTCCCAAGGATTATTTGGGCTTTGTTGCGCTCATGTAGTGCCAGATGTAACTGTTTTGATATCTTTTGGTAAAACGGTCATAACGTTTTCATATAAACTATGATTGAGGCGTTTCAGGATGATTCAGAAAGATAAGGAGTAGAAATACAACTTGCCTTTTTTAAGTTTTTCGATTTAAGGTCTGTAATAGGGGTAAAAATCACCATCTTTAGGACTAATGTGTATTCGAAGGCAATCAGCGGGCATCGGGCATGCACATATGCAAGTGTAGTGCTTCTGACGATAAAGGATGTTAATCTAAGTTATAAAACATGAATATTAGTAAATATAATGATGCTTAACATTAATAACATGATGTATTAGATAAGTTGTATAAGCATACTAAGCGTACGCAAGCGAGACAAATCTGGTGTGCGACGAATGAACGTCGAAACGCCATGACAAGTGTTAATGAACTTAAAAAGTGTTTTAATTAAAATGAAATTAAAATTATAAGATATGGAATGTGATTAATATAAAACCAATAAGGAGTCCTAGGAAAACTTAAACACTTTAATGAACTTCGAGTTTGACTAAGAAGGAATATAGTTTTGAGTAATAAGTTATAATATATTGAAACTCAACGTTGTAAGAGTTGAGAATGTGATTTAGATGCTAAAAGTCTTATGTTATATGTTAGTGAGTTTTCAGATTCGTTTTATGTGGTTGATTAATATGGTTAAACCTTAAGCTAAAGGTTATAACTTAACTAAGATGAGAATTGAATCTATGAGGATAATGTGTATGTAGTTAATTGATGTGATAATCCTAATGGTATGTGTAGGATATTAGAGTACGTGAGTTGTAATTGTATAGCTTACGTAAGAGGCAAGTTCCCTAACCTTTTCTACTTTATTATTCAGCAAGGTTTACTTTTCACTGTCATGTTATACTTATGCAAGTTCTCTATCTCTAATCTCTTATTGAGCAGTTAAGCTATTATTGTTACTCAAGTTTCCTAACCTTACTTTTACGTTATGCAAGTTCTTGAAGTTATTATTCAATTAAGCAAGATCTCTAAATTTAATCTTTTATTATGCAAGTTCTTGTTCTTAACTTGTTATTGTTATGCGTATTCTTTAACTCTGAATTATTGTTGAGTAAATTTCTAAACTACGCTTTTCCTTGAGCTAGTTAATTAATCTTTACTCCTTCATTTCAAGCGAGGTTGTTTTGTTTATTCAAAGTTTGTACTATTATTGGAAAGCATGATCTTGTTGAAAAACATTGGTTCAGCTAAAATTAATCGTTGTTCAATATATTATCATCAATGTCATTGCATTATCTTACATTGTTGTACTGAACTCTTTGTTGACTAGCGATTCTTTATTGATTCAACTAATCCTTAGTTGATGAATGTTCTAAACTCTAAATTACCCCTAAAGTCAGTTCAAACCAAACTTCCTTTGGTTTGCTTATGAAACTGTATAGTCTTAAGAATGTATAATCGATGACTAATATTTGTTCAGCTAATAAACCATTGATAACCTATCTCTTATTGATACATAGACATAATTCGTTTACAATCAAACTCTTTAATAGTTATTGATCCCTACTTAATTCAACCAGTACTTGGTTGAGGAGCGTTCTAAAGATTTAGAATTCCTTTGAAGTTAATTCCAAACCAAACTTCCTTTGGTTTAGAATGTGATAATCTAAGGTGAGATGAACAACCCTATATCAGGGGATTATTTTAGAGCTACGCAATGGCATTAAAATGTTTGTGAAATACATAGTACAAAGGGCTGATCACCTGGAGTACGAGATGATGGTCCACATAGTCGTTTAGACTATTAAAAGTTACAGTAAAAACACTTGTTAACCTAGGACATAGATGATGATTATGGACTTTTAGACTGTTAAAGGTTAAAGTAGAAATACTTGATAACCTATAGCATATTTCGTGATCTTGTAACCCTCAGTGTATTCTTTTGATGTTGATAGCTGTTGTTATCTTAAACGTTCATTATTCCTTTGAACTCATAGCTTTTGAATTAAAGTTGATTGTTCTTGTAAGATTACTTTACCGTTGAAAGCTCAGTTAATTGTCATTCATAGAATGTTATTCTATACTATTCTTCTTGTGTGAAATTGTTTGCTCACTCTTGCACAAAACAATGCAGATGAAGTTAAGAAGTTTGAAGAGCTTTCTATAAGCAAGGGCAAGGGCAAAGTGCTTGATTAGAAGACGTTTAATTTACCATTTATTTATGAAGCATATGTAATACATTTAATTTTTATTATGTTTTAATATTCCGCTGATGATTGTAATAATAAAGGTAAGATGACCTGGGATTTATTTGAGATTATGTAACCCTTTAATGGGAGATTTATTGTTTAAAAATTTGAGTTTAATTATATCCTTTATTTATGGGTAGTTAGTTATGATTTAATTAGACAGTGAAGACCAAATCTGTGGGATTCAAGTGTCCGGATTTGGGGGTGTGACAAGTTGGTATCAAAGCTTTAGGTTATGAACCTTAGGTGGGGAAACCATAGGCTATAACCTTCTAGGAGATCGAAAACATAGAGGTGATAAAATCTCATCGAGTTCTAAGGAATGAATTAAGGAAATTCATTGAAGATAAAATGATAAAAGACTTTATGTGCTTATGTGTTAATGACTTATGTGCTCGCAAGTACTTAGGAGTAGAGAGAATCATACATATCGAGTTTTGGGAGTTATTAAAACTTTATTGTCAGAATGTTTGATGAAGGAAGATAGGGATTAGGAGACTGAGAAGTTCGTATAGTCTGAGTATGGTTGGTATTGGGAAAGCCATACCCGTGGATTTCTGTTATTGAACTTGGGTATGAGCTTGAGTTTGATCATGAAGATGAATTTTAGAAGGTAAAGATGAAGTATTACTAAGAGGAGTTAGGAAAGCAATAGAGCGCCAAGCCACGCTAGCGCAAAAAGATGTCGCAACTCAAGACTTTACCACGCGACTTGCAGATGTAGAGTAGAGCTTATCTCAGTTAGAGTATTAAAGAGGATAGTTATTAACAAGATTGTGCATGAATGACTCAGGAAAGGAGTCAGCAAAGTAGGCGAAAGCTGAGGACGCGTGGATGAAGGCTTCTAAACACATAGATCATGCTGAAGACAAGTCAAAGAGTTCCAAGCGAATGATGGAACTTAGAATTTAGTCTTCCACTTTCCTGATGATTCATATCGTGGAGCAGGAGCGAAATGAAGTTGTACAACGTGGAATGTTCTTGTAGATTGCAAGAAAAACAATAAGATGATATATAAATTATGCTAAAAATTAATAAGATGTAGATCCTGACTTTTGAATAAATAGTGGGATATGATGAAGTAATCCTGGAATTTTGTTATTACATGATAAATGATATAAATAGCAGTGAGGCTATTTTGTTATGTGTAATATAATAAATTAATAAAGTATTATTATTTATTAAGATAAATCATGTGTTGTTTAAAAATGGTTGACATAAGTTAGAAAAAATTTAATGTTTGGATGAATGATGATCTAATAGTGAAAGTTTTAAACAATAAGATGCCACCTAGAAGAAGACAACAGTGTCAACAGACCCCCAAGGAATATGCATACAATAGTAAAGCTAATGCAAATATAGTGCCACAATTGGTGAATTTGCTGGTAGGAGCACTGACAAATCAACTAAATTCCTGGTTGTATCGTCAAATCTCGATGTTTCAACTGAATTAATTCACAATAGGGCTGGAAAGAATGATGGTCATAGATGGGGAAGGTAATACGCTGACATACAATCAAGAGTAGAAGGAAAAGAAAGGTAAAAATGGATATAAGGCAGGAGGTAGCTGTAGGGGTAATATTCAGAAAAGAAAGTGGAACGAAAATGTCACCGTTGGAAATCAACAAGGAAATGAAAAGAAGAAGATGGATGCGTGTAGCAACTGCAGAAAGAAATATGTAGGTGTTTGTTTGAAGGGAAAGAGGGTGTGCTTTAATTGTGGCTTGAAGGGCCACATTGCACCAAAATGTTCAAGACCGGGGAAGGGAGCCTGCTTTATATGTGGATAGAAGGAACACTTGGCTCGAGGTTACCCAAAGAAAGCCGTAGGAAAAGAAAGTGGAAGCAAGGGGGGCAGTGGTAAGCTAGTTATTATAGAATCAACTTCACCGAGTCGACCAACCTAACAATCATCCAATATGAAGATCCAGGACGCAATGCAAGGTATAGTTCTGATCAATTATCTATATGGCTGCGTGTTATTTAATTTAAGTGCCACTTATTAATTTATGCCTGATGAATTTGCTTAGAAATTAGATTGGCTTCAGAAAGAGTTAGACTATTCCCTAAATATAGAAAGTGTGAATAATGATTCCTTTTAAGTTAATGTGTAGAATTATCATATTGGTATTAAAGGCCACGTGATGTCAATGGATTTATTTCCAATTTGATTTGTGAAACTCTGAGGTTGTTAAACAATGTGGTGATAAGGGATTGTCAAAGAAAGTGTGTAAACCTTGTGACTCCGAGGAAGTCAAAGGTAGTATTTTATTTTTTGTTGCAGATCACCTGTACAGTAGAGTTATTTATCGATGTTGTAAGTGGAGAAGTTGATAAGAAAATAGTGTGTGGGATACGCGAAGTTCAAGATAGCCACTTCGTTAGATAACTTGACAAGGAAATCAGTGGAATTTATATGGGTAAGGATATTATAATAATTGAAATATTAAGAGAATGGATTTCCGACTCGTGATTTAGAATTAGTGTTAGTAGTGGTTGCCCTAAGGATTTGGAGGTATTATTTTGGGAAATAGTGTGAGATATAAAAAGACCATAAATGTCTAAAGTATATTCTCGTACAGGGATATTTAAGCATGCGTTGAAGTGATAGTTGGAGTTGATCAAGGATTGTGAATGAAAAATCCTAAATGATTATGGTTTCCGACGTCTTAAGAAAAATATAGGAGTTATTTTTATTAACTGCGCAAAATGGGTTCATAATAGAAATGGTTAAGTTGTGGTGGGAGGTAAAGAAAGAGTAACTCCAAGATGAAGGTATCAATTCAAGATCGATATTGAAGGGGGGCTAAATGTTGAAGGAATTAACTAGGTTTCGTCAGTATCAAGAATTAAAGTGGAAGCACGAATATATATTGCGCCTTCGGCAATACTTTTGGTGGCAAAATATGGTGATAGATTTCATGATATACCAAAGTTAGCATATTACCTATCGATCAGTGTGCGAAGTTATATGTTAAAGAAATTATTTCAAGGCACGGTGTTTCAGTATTAATCTTGTCGAACCGAGATTCATGATTCACATCGAATTTTCAGAAAAGTTTGCAAGGATGCGTGGAACGTAGTTAGAAATAAGTACGTCATATCATCTGCAAATCGATTGGCAAACTAAAAGGAAATCCAAACATCGGAAGGAATGCTAAGCGCATGAGGGGTTATAGATAATGACATACGAGGAATTCGTATTGAGCAAGTTAAGGGCAGGGTAAGAATAAGTTAAGAGTAAGGTAATGTTAGGTGGTATTTCAATTGAGGACTCATATAGTGACTAAGTTGTACAAACCTTTGTATGGGCAGAGGTTTTGTGCATGTACTTGGTTTATCGCATTGATAATCATTGGAATATCGGTGTCGCGCTATCAATGTATATGTGGTGGAAAGGTGATTCTTTTCTCATGTATATATTTGATAGTTATAGGGCTTTTAAGATTTGGTTAGATGATATTAAAATTAGGTTCGGTTCTTAAAACTAAAGCATATGGTAAGTTTATGAATCATAATCATATGGTATGTTTTAAACCCCTCAGCGAAAGGACGCCTATGGTCTGACTAGGATAAGTTCCTAAACTCATATGATTATGGCAAGTTCCTGAATTACCAAAGTGTGGAAGTTTTGATGTTCTATATTGGGTATAAAATGGTTATAGTATAGGGAGCATTGATGAAGTTGAAAAGATGGTTTTGAGGTAGCCTTACCTCTACAGTTAGAGCGCATTCGCAATATTTTGCATGTTTCGGTGATATGATCGAACAAGCCCGACTGCAATCATGTGATCAAGTACGAACCGTTATAGTTTGATAAAGGTGTATCCTATGAGGAAATTTCTATTTACATAAGTTAACAGAAAAGAACAAGTTCTCAAGAATAAAGTGATGCCTTTTGTAAGGTAATGTGGAAGGACCACAATGCTGAAGAAGCTACGAGGGAACCCAAAAATGAGATGATGAAAAGTTATCCTGAGTTATTTGTGTAATCTATGTCTTCGATTCTGGGGACAGAATCCTTGTAAGGAGGGAAGAATGTAACGAATGAATTTATTGAGTTGTGATTCTGGGGTCAAAATCCTTTTAAGGAAGGAAAGATGTAACGAACGAGAATTTTCTGATTAATTTTAAATATTTATTGAATCAAATAAATATTTGAGTTCATTTATTTATTAAGATAAATAAATAGTCGATGAAGATATTGTGTAAATTTAATTAGGAGATATGTTAATTAAATTTATGTTTAGTGATTTTATAGTTTGAAGATTTAATTTAATGAGATAATTAAATTAAATGAATTATTAAATAATTATAATGTCATTCTAATTTAAAAATTAAATTAGAGATTTATTGATTTGTTAAATAAAATTATATTTTATTATGGAATTCATAATTACATGGTAAATGATTAATTTTATTTAAGGGTTATAATAATTAAATTGTTTAAATGTTTGACAAATAAACTATAGGATAAATAAATTATTAAAATAAACTAAAATGGGATATTTGAGACTAGCCAAACATGGCCTTGTGTCTCTTGGTATTTTTAACAGCTGAACCCATTGGGTTTTTTTACCTAAAAATATAAGTTGCGTATTATATTTTATATCAGTTTTTTTTCTTTACATGTTATCACTTGGTTAAGCCTAAGTCTAAAGAGAGTAGAGAAAGCACAGAAGAAGAGAGAAAAGAGAGTTTTGTGAATTTGTAAGCCAAATTGGAGAGCCAAGAAGGAGAAGAAGAAGGGAATCATCTTCTAACAAGGCTAAACAAGAATAAAGAGGTAAATAACCTAATTTTTTCTTAGTTTCGGTATTTTAGAGTTATCCTTTAAAATTGGAAATTTAGTTGGATGAGTTGCTAAATAAATGTTATATATATGTTGTTAGATGTTTATAATCTGATAATTGTCATCTAGAAATTATTTTCAAAAATCAAATTCATATGAAACATGTTTTTAATGAATATTTGGGTTATATTCTTAGTTTATATGTTCTTGAGTTTTTTTCATAGAAACTTTGATTTTTGTTGTATAATTGGATGAGATATGGTCTGTATATATTAGTTGATGATTATAATCTGTTATATGTAGTTTTCAGATGATTTTGGTGTATCAAATTAACGAGTAGTCATGATTGAGAAGAAGGAATTCATTTTGGGTAATATGTGTAAAACAGTTTACTTTGAATCAAAAATTAATGTTGAATTCATGAAGTAAACTGTAAATTGATGATCATTTGTGTTAATAAATTCAAAATAAAAAATAACGCAAGTTGAATGAATCAATTTGGTTAAGAAATGAATTAGTAGTGAATGAATTCGCTAAACATGTTAAGATATGAAAATTTAGTATAAACATGAGTTTTATGTCAAGATTTGGGTTAGTTAATGTTTTTCTAAATTGTTGATTCTTTGGTATGTTGTATTTCTATGAATTACGAATCCATAGAATCAAAAACGGACTAATTTGGATGTGTATAGCTTAGTTTATGAAGATTAGTAGGAGAAAAAGGGTCAAAAATTGCAAGAACAATAAACTGGTAATACTGTTTCTGCTATTAGGCATAGCTGTGTTGTGCCCTAAGTCTCTTGGGGCACATATGTGCTCTAGGGCGCAGTTGCGCTGGACCCCAAGGCTTATTTGGGCGCAGCTACGCTCATGTAGTGCCAGATGTGATTATTTTGACATCCTTTGGTAAAATGACCATAACTATTTCATACGAAGTCTGATTGAGGAGATTCAGGATGATTTGAAAAAGATAACGAGTAGAAATACAACTTTCATTCTTTAAGTTTTTCGATTTGAGGTCTGTAACAGGGGTAAAAATGACCATCTTTAGGATTGATGTGTATTCAGAGGTAATCGAGGGCGTCAGGCATGCACATATGCAAGTGTAGTGCTTCTGACGATAAAAGATATTATTTTAAGTTATAAAATATGAATATTTGTAAATATAATGATGCTTATCATTAATACATGATGTATTAGATAAGTTGTATAAGCATACTAAGCTTACGCAAGCGAGACAAATTAGGTGTACGACGAATGAACGTCGAAACGCCGTGACAAGTGTTAATGAACTTAAAAAGTGTTTTAATTAAAATGAAATAAAAATTATAAGATATGGAATGTGATTAATATAAAACCAATAAGGAGTCCTAGGAAGACTTAAACACTTGAATGAACTTCGAGTTTGACTAAGAAGGAATATAATATTGATTAATAAGTTATAATATATTGAAACTCAACGTTGTAAGAGTTGAGAATGTGATTTAGATGCTAAAAGTCTTATGTTATATGTTAGTGAGTTTTCAGATTCGTGTTATGTGGTTGATTAATATGGTTAAACCTTAAGCTAAAGGTTATAACTTAACTAAGATGAGAATTGAATCTATGAGGATAATGTGTATGTAGTTAATTGATGTGATAATCCTAATGGTATGTGTAGGATATTAGAGTACATGAGTTGTAATTGTATAGCTTATGTAAGAGGCAAGTCCCCTAACCTTTTCTACTTTATTATTCAGCAAGGTTTACTTTTCACTGTCATGTTATACTTATGCAAGTTCTCTATCTCTAATCTCTTATTAAGCAGTTAAGCTAATATTGTTACTCAAGTTTCCTAACCTTACTTTTACGTTATGCAAGTTCTTGAAGTTATTATTCAATTAAGCAAGTTCTCTAACTTTAATATTTCATTATGCAAGTTCTTGTTCCTAACTTGTTATTGTTATGTGTATTCTTTAACTCTGAATTATTGTTGAGTAAATTTCTAAACTACGCTTTTCCTTGAGCTAGTTAATTAATCTTTACTCCTTCATTTCAAGCAAGGTTGTTTTGTTTATTCAAAATTTGTAATATTATTGGAAATCTTGATCTTGTTGAAAAACATTGGTTCAGCTAAAATTAACCATTGTTCAATATCTGATCACCAATGTCATTGCATTATCTTACATTGTTGTACCGAACTCTTAGTTGACTAGTGATTCTTTATTGATTCAACTAATCCTTAGTTGATGAATGTTCTAAACTGTAAATTACCCCTAAAGTCAGTTCAAACAAAACTTCCTTTGGTTTGCTTTATGAATCTATATAGTCTTAAGAATGTATAATCGATGACTAATATTTTTTCAACTGATAAACCATTGATAACCTATCTCTTATTGATACATAGACATAATTCATTTGCAATCAAACTCTTGAATAGTTATTGATCCCTACTTGATTCAACCAGTACTTGGTGTAGGAGCATTCTAAAGATTTAGAATTCCTTTGAAATTAATTCCAAACCAAACTTCCTTTGGTACGGAACCTGATAATCTAAGCTGAGATGAACAACCCTATATCAAGGGATTATTTTAGAGTTATGCAATGGCGTTAAAATGTTTGTGCAATACATAGTACAAAGGGTTGATCACCTGGAGTACAAGATGATGGTCCGCATAGTCGTTTAGACTGTTAGAGGTTACATTAGAAACATATGTTAACCTAGGACATAGATGATGATTATGGTCTTTTAGACGGTTAAAGATTAAAGTAGAAATACTTGACAACCTAGAGCATAGTTCGTGGTCTTGTGACCCTCAGTGTATTCTTTTGATGTTGATTTATGTTGTTAACTTAAATGTTCATTATTCCTTTGAACTCATAGCTTTCGAATTAAAGTTTATTGTTCCAGAAAGAGTAATTTACCATTGAAAGCTTAGTTAATTGTTATTTATAGAATGTTATTGTTTACTATTCTTCTTGTGGACAATTATTTGCTCACTCTTGCACAAAACAATGTGGATGAAGTTAAGAAGTTTTAAGAGCTTTCTACAAGCAAAGGCAAGGGCAAAGTGCTTGATTATAAGACGTTTAATTTACCATTTATTTATGAAGCTTATGTAATGGATTTGATTTTTATTATGTTTTAATATTCCGCTGATGATTGTAATAATAAAGGTTAGATGACCTGGGATTTATTTGAGATTATGTAACCCTTTAATGGGAGATTTATTATTTAAACTTTTGAGTTTAATTATATCCTTTGTTTATGGGTAGTTAGATATGATTTAATTGGACAGTGAACACCAAATATGTGGGATTGAAGTGCCCGGATTTGGGGGTGTCACAAAAATTCTCAGCGCATGTTGTATAATTAAGTTTGTATTTGTATTTTGTACTATGTATTTGGCGACTCAGAATGGGTGATGTATACCTATTTTTGGGGCATTACAATAAACATAGCAGAAGCGCGATAAAATTAAATTTAATTTTTTCATACAAACCATCACCATGATCATCCTTGTGCTCAATTATCAATTAAACGAAAGAGATGGAGATATAGAATCATACCCTCGCATATCAAAGCTTCCTCATGTACAAGTTCATCTCCAATTCCTTCTCGCTCTACTTGAATTCCACCGATAAAATTCATTCTTTAGATCAATATTAGCTACCCAAGTGTTTGACATCCAGAGGTGATCCACCAAGAAATAATATTTATTCAAAAAGATGGGTGTTGGCAAACCCTAGTTTTTATCTTTATAAAAATCGTAAGTACTTTCCAAACTATTGGAAGTGCGTGTATTGTGTAACCCTAACCCATAATAAGACTTCTTATTTATAGATATAGGCAACCCTTCTAAACTATTTAGGAATATTAAACTGTTTAAATTAATTAAACTCCTAATCCAATTAGGAATTTATGAGAATACTCTTATTAATTAATTCCTAAACTATTTAGAAATTAAATAATAATAGTAATAATATTAATAAGACTCCTCTTATTAATTTATTTTTAATATTTCTAAAATATTAAGATATTTAATTTATTCTATCACCGTAGCATAAATTAAATATACTTAACATATTATTACAATTATGCCCTTTACTTTTTAAATAAATATGTTCTTTTTATGGTGTGACCCTTTAGGTTCTCCACATTAAACTAGTTGTGAATAAATAAATTAACTATTTAATTAATTTAAATAAATAATATTTATTCTACAATAAGGGTAAGCCCCCTTAGCGATCAACAACTTTCCAGATAATATAGATTATAATATTAATCATAAAAGAACCTTTCAATGAAAAGTTACCGTACAATTCAATCCATCTACCATACAATGTCCAAATCAAATATAAGACATAAAATTACTGTCAAGTCTTAATTTTATTTTATTATATGTATTTCGATTCTCAAATGCAAAACTCTAAGTAATGCAAATTAGAAACATCTTTCTAATTTCATTCTATTTTGGCCAAATATTACTGATTTGTCATTTATCAAATCATATAGAACATTCTCTCCTTTTACTAGAAGTGGTAGATTCTTTGTTGACCATTCATTATTTCCATGTATAACTTATTACCCAAGCATACCCTAGAGGTCTTAAGGGACATGTCCAAGTATAACTCATTATACTCAAGATACTATGATGATCTTTAAGTCTAAGGATCACTTATACTACTATCACTTAAGGAATTCCTATTGACAGACAAGTAAAACTTTATTAGGTATTCCTTTAGTGAGCCACGTTCAATGAACTTATTCTCTAATAAGCACCTACATACTTGCTTTAGTGTATCCACATAAATGATTATGAGATCAATCATCCTCTTCCTAAGAGCAAACAAAGTATGTACGAATCTATACAGATTCACTAATCCCCTTTTTAGTATTCCAATGACTAGGAATGATTTTAGTTGTGAGCTATCTAGAATTTAGATCTCATTAGCATGATCATCATCATGATTCTAAAAGCATTGCTCAAAACTATGGGTTTATCACACTTAATTTAACAGCATCACGTAGATAACAAAAATGCCTTTAATAAATTAATATTTTTATTAATAAATGAATAAGATTAAAAAGTATATGCTACATCATATCAAATATAATTGGCTTACGTGCATACTACTCTCATTTAATACTTACAAACATTAATGCTTGTGTTGGTCTATCTTTACTTTTGTCATTAGAGCATCCAACCTTTTCTTTACCTTTTCTTGTGGGCTATAATATATATCATAGTTAATCTTTATCATGCTATGTAAAAAAATATACATACTAAATGCAAGTCTAAGTCAATAAGTGGACATGTAACTTACATTAGGTGTTAGAATATTCACTTGGTTGAATTGCTCTCTTTCTCTAATTACTAAATCATGCAGTGCAGTAGGCTCTTTAATGGGCTCTTGGATAGGCTCTACACTGGGCTCTTTAACTAGACATTGTTTATTTCTATGATCAGATTTTCTACAAATTCTATAGCCTAAGGTTCTTCGCCCCTTAAGTTTTTTAACCTATTGCTTTGATACCAACCTGTGACACCTCCAAATTCAGGTACTTTCAACCCACATATATGGTGTTATACGATACTACTAAGTATACATTTATTCCATTGAAATAACATCAAAATGAGGGTATTTACTACATTCTTATTACAATAATAATAAATCCTTTCCCAGGTTCTGTAACCAATACATTCTTCTTTTGTCATAGTATAATTAACACAAATATAATAGTCTATTATAGGATAAACTACTTATCCATCTTAGCTTTGCGTCTATCCTTACCAGAACCCTCCGTTCGTTCGGCCTTAGCTTCAATCATATAATTCAAGCAAGAAGTGAGCATAACTAGCTCAACAAGTCTAGAAATATATATTACATACACCACATCAAGAATTATATGATTATTCTTCATTAACTGAACAAATATTTATGAAGTACTATAAAAGATTGAAATAGCTCTTATCATTCTTATAAACCATTCCAGAGTACATATAGTAACTTAGGAATTCTGAGAAGGTCAAAAGACCATTAACATTCTCTTTGATTTTTATTCATAAAAAGGACAACCCAACACTAAGTCCCTAAGTTCGTAAGTCCAATATATCTTATGAGCACTTCTAGGTGATCAACCTATAGTACTCTATATTGATCAACACTCATCCGTTAAACGTATCTACGTTTAAGTTTTGGCAACCTCATGTTCCCATCGAATAATCGATATAAAATACTTTTGTGTATTCATACTCAGGCTTACATTTGAATTCATACCATACAATTGACATATGATAGCGTTATCAATACTATATCGAAAGACTTGTAAACAAATCAATCAAACTCTTAAAGTTTGTCTAGCCGAGTTAAAACTGGCACTAACTCTTTCGTAAAACAATTCATGTACATTATAACATGAATCATACGAATTCCTATTTATAGGCAAGTAAAACTCCATTAGGTATTCTTTAGCGAGTCACGTTCAGTGAACTTATTCTCTAATAAGAACCTACATACTTGCTTTAGTGTTTCCACATAAATGATCATGAGATCAATCATTCTCATCCAATGAGCAATCAAAGTATGTACCAATCTATCCGAATTCACTAATCCCCTTTTTAGTAATCAATTGATTGAGAACATTTTAGTTTTAAGCTATCTTAGGATTTAGATCTCATTAGCATGATCTCATCATGATTCTAAAAGCATTGCTTAAAACTATGGGTTTATCATATATTATTAAAACAACACAATGTAGATAATTAAATGACTTTAATAAATAATTATTTTATTAATAAATAAATAAGATTGATTACAAAGTATATGCTTTATAATCATACATGATTGGCTTGTATACATACTACTTTCAATCACCCACTTGCATTAAAGCCAACCGCCATGGTATCACATACCCATATTCTCTAAGTGATGATTGAACCGCTATTGTGTTAGCACTTTAGTTAATAGATCTGTAATATTGTACTGAGAGTCCACACGCTCTAGGGTGATCTATCCTCTTTAAAGATCTCCCTGATCAAAAGAAACTACCGCAACACGTGTTTCGATTTCTGATGAGACCTGGGTTCCTTAACATGAGCAACAACTCTAGTGTTATCATAGAATAAAGGTATTGGTCCTCTAATGCTAGGAACCACACCAAGTTTGGTTATGAACTTCTTCATCTAAACAACTTCCTTTGCAGCTATGTACTCTGCCTCTGTCACTGAATCAACAACTGTTTGCTGCTTGGAACCTTTCCAACTCACTACGCCACCATTCAAGGTAAACACATACCCCAAAACGGATTTACTGTCATCTTGTTCCGTTTGAAAACTTGAGTATGTGAAGCCCTCTAGTTTCAATTCAAACCCACCGTAGACAAGAAATACATCCTTAGTTCTTCTTAAGTACTTTAGGATATTTTTCACCACCTTTCAGTGCTCTTCTCCTGGATTCGACTAATATCTTCTTGTTACACTAAGTGCATGAGTGACATCCAATCTATTACATATCTTACCGTACATGATTGATCCTATTGCTGAAGCATAAGGAATCTTACTCATACGGTCTCTCTCTTCAAGTGTCTTTGGGGCCTATTTCTTGAAGAGATGTATTTTATGGCTCATCGGTATGAGACGTCTTTTGTAATCTTCCATGCTAAACCTCTTTAGCATCGAGGCAATGTAAGTTCCTTGGGATAAGCTAAACATCCTTTTAGATCTATCTCTATAGATCTTTATCCCCATAATATAGAATGTTTCTCCCAAGTCCTTCACGGAGAAGTGTTTAGATAACCAGATTTTACTCAATTATAGCATAGAAATATCATTCCCTATCAGTAATATATCATCAAAATATAATACAAGGAATGAAATAGCACTCCCACTAACCTTCTTGTACATATATGGTTCATCCTCATTTTTGATAAAATCAAACTCTTTGATTGTCTCATCAAAACGGATGTTCCATCTACGAGAAGCTTGCTTTATTGTATAAATGGATTATTGTAGCTTACAGACTTGATTTGTTCCAAATTTTGAAACAAATCCCTATGGATGTGTCATATACACATCTTCCTCAAGTTTCCCATTGAGGAAGGACGTTTTCATATCCATCTGCCAGATTTAGTAGTCGTGGTAAGCTGTAATCGCAAACAAAATCTAAATGGACTTGAGCATCGCTACTGTTGAGAAGGTTTTGTCCTAGTCAACTCCTTGTCTTTATTTGAAACCTTTTGTGACCAGTCGGGCCTTATAGATCTCTACCTTTCCATCTGCTCTATTCTTTCTTTAAAGACCCATTTACACCCAATAGGCTTAATGCCTTTAGGTGGTGAAACCAAAGTCCATACTTGGTTTTCAGCCATGGAGTCTATCTCGAATTTCATGGCTTCTTGCCACTTCTCGAAGTCTTTACTACTCATAGCCTGTTCATAATTCAATAGATCATCATCATCTACAATGTGTACCTCATCGTCATCCTCTATGATGAATCCATACCTATCAAGTATCTTCGGTACTCTTCCAGATTTACGAATAGGGTGTGTTACAATAGGTTCTTCCACTTGGTTAGGTACCTGACTTTGGTCCATAGTATTTTATGGTTCTTGAACTTCTTTAATATATATTTTACTCCCACTGACCCCCTAAAGGATAAACTCATTTTCCAAGAAGGCAATATGTTTCGCAACAAACACCTTTTGATTATTTGAATGATAGAAATAATACCCTGATGTTTCTTTAGGGTATCCCACAAATCTAAACTTGTCGGACACAAACATTTTGACATAAGCTGGACAACCATAAGTCTTAACATGCCTAAACTTGTTATGCCTCGTTTGCAGTTATATACACACATAATTTTGTATAAAAGTTCAATTGTAACAAGAAATAGAAATAAAGTTTTGGAAAATAGGTTTTCAAACCTTTATGCTTAATAGTAATTGAGGTCTTTGATACTTCCATTTTATTATGTGTTCGGCTTGATTGCTTTTATTTTTGAGATACGAGGCATCTTTGAGAAAATAAGATACATAGTAGTGCCGAAATCTTTGTGGGCATGAGAGTCATCTAAGGATATCCAGACACAGTAAATAATTTACAAGCTGAGAAATATCCATCATGGAAGCCGAATCAAGATTCAGAGGCTGAATCTTTGATCACATGATTCCTAGGCTCAAATGAAAGAGCAACATGTACAAAAGCTAGAAAAAGAACTAGATTTGAGTAAATCTAAACCATTCTAGCTCTAACGGTTCCAGTTTAGTCACTTTTGAACCTATTAAAGTTAGAAGTAGCCAGATTTCTGCAAATCTAGCCCGCAGTCTAAAAGATTAAATATCTACATTATGAAAGCAGTTGAAGCATATTTGTATAAAAGCAGTGAAAAAAATAATATATATATATATATAGAAGTAGTAGAAAGCTTAAAATTTGAAAAATCTTACATTGGGTTGCCAAGAAGACTTCAGATAGCTTTTGACGCCTGAAAACATGATTTCCACCGGTTAAACTTCAGTATGTTACAAAACACGAGCTTACAATTATTTAGAAAGAAGAATCACTCAGTTTAGAGCACTCTAGTGGGGGTTACAAGCTGAAATTACAGAGTTTTTCTTATATTTTATGGTTGATGGGGGGTTTATTTATAGACCAAAATTGTCGTGGGTCAACCTGCAGTAGTAGCGGGTTTACCTACGACTGTCTGGGCTACCCAGGGCTTTGCGGGTCCCATTGTCTCAAAGTATGTGTACTCGGACGACACGATGTCCACTCGAACCTTCATAACTTTCAATCTGTAAGTCCGATGGAAGCGTGCTATACCATTACGGAAAGCTCTTTCCTAGAGCTATGCAATGACTTAGGGCTTTCCCTTTTCCAAATCTAGGAAGATGGGTCCATGACTTAAATGGCATCTCCAGGTCTTCGCAGGTAGTCTGTTGGGCTGTTTTACGTAGTTTGCGCTCGGAAGTTAAGCTATGGTTCTTGTGGGACATTTTTTGACACAATTTACATTGAAATAAGTTGGTTTGAGTTGAGTTGAGGTTGAGTTGGCAAAATAACCATTTTTCCCCTCCAAGGGTTATCTTTGATTTTGGCACAATTGTAAATATCTTTTCTCAGGGTTATCTACGAGATTGACTTGCTATTAACTCTGACTTTCCTCAGGGTTATCTCTGAGGTTGGCTTGACCTCCAGGGGTTATCTCCAGGGTTGGAACTTGGTCTTCTGGGGTTATCTCTAGGGTTAAAACTAAATCTCCCAGGATTATCTCCGGGGTTAGAACTGTATCTCTCGGGGTTACCTCCAAGATTGGAAACTTGATCTCCCGGGTTTATCTCCAAGGTTAGGATTTTCTCTCCTGGGGTTATCTTTGGGGTTGGATTTGATGTTGTGGTCTTCCAAGGTTATCTTTGGAGTGTGAAAAAGATGATTTTGCCTTCCTGCATAGTTAATAATAGGAAAACAAAATTTCGAGTGTCTACAGATGCCCCTCTTTATCATGTTCATGTAATGCAATGGAATGAACATGATAAAGATGACTAGACACTTGAAACATGACAAGATATATTTAGTGATGTAAATCGCAATGTTATGAATGTTATGATGAATTTTTAAATACTTTTACAAATTGCAGTTCATAAATCGCACATCGTATTTCGCACTTTGCACTTCACTTTTCTCAAATTGTACTTCAAAACTCGTACATCACATTTCACAAATTAGAAATTTCAATTCGCACATCACAAATTGCTTTACCATCACCGGTTATTATTGATGCCTATACCGGTGTTGACTCTAACGGTTTTGCATTTTGTTGGTGTTCCCGATGCTTGTTTGATGAAGATAAATTAAGATGTTTTCTACATCTCTTCTAGGGATGACGTTCTAAAATCATCAGAACTTCCCTATGTATACGCTGTTAGTTTGACAACGGTGCCTATCCTTCTGGTAGTTTGACAACGGATCCTACCCTGCTGGTAGTTGGCTACGCTGACATCACCAAACTATTTCGATTCCCACTCGAATGGTGGTATACAAAGCTTCCATCACTGAACTGTCTTGATGTTGCACTAAATTGATGCCAATGGTTTAGAATACTGAATCTTCCGATACCTTCGCTGAAGTAATATTTAACGGCTTACTTCACCTGACTCCGCCTGATGTTACGCTGGATTGATGCCAACGTCTTACAATACCAACTGATGTTTGTGATGAATTTTTTCTCTAATCTAGGAATTTAATGTGCATGCATATTTAAATCTACTAGAGATGCATGTTAAACCTTGATGGAGATGTACGCTGATGTAGCATATTTTTATATGTGCAGATCCTGCATGATGTGATGATCTAGATTTATCCTTAGGAGCTTATTGTCCTAGGTTGAAGCACATTTTAAATTGTCTGGAGTAGAAACTTACCTCACCCTTTCTAAGGCGATTTGAAGTTTTTTTTAGTTGTTGGGTGCTTGTGCACCATTTCTTTGTGCTTTTGAAGCGCAACCCAGCTGAACTGATGACCTGAGTACCGCTGACATCCCTGGAGGGTGCAGCCCATTCTTTCGCTACCCAAATTTGAACTTTAGTGTAGAGGCCTCGACTTGTGAGGACTTGATGTAGGTTAACGCATTTGATTGTGAGGATTTCATTTGCTAGACCTTTTGTCATTGGGCTTTGCTTTTGAGTTCATGACTCTCTTGAGAATTTTCTCCTTCTTTTGTAGGGGCTGTTAGGTTTGTAATATTCATAAACGTAATCAAATTTCATAAAATAAGCGAAAACGTGGAAAATCAGAGTTTTAAAAATTTTATAAACCATATACCCGGATCATACTTTATGTACAATTATTAATTAAACGAAAAGATAAAGAATAAGAATCATACCCTTGAAGATTAGAGCTTCCTCATGTATGAGTTCACCTCCAAATCCTTTCACGTTCAACTTGAATCCACCGGATTTGGTTCCTTCCTTTGATCAACGTTAGCCAGCCAAGTGTTTGGCCTCTAGAGGTGATCCACCAAGGAAGAAGAAATATTCAAGAAGAAGGGTGTTAGGCAAAACCCTAGTTTTTCTATCTCTCATAGAAAAGGGCGTACTCTCCCAAAAATTGGAATCACGTCTGTTGTGAAAAAGTCAACAACCACCTCACCCATAATAAGACTCCTCTTATTTATAGATGTGGGCAACCCTTCTTAACAATTAAGGAATTGGATTTTATTTTAATTAATTAAAATCCTTTAATTAATTAGCCTCCTAATCTTATTAGGAATAAATGAGAGTACTAATATTAAATTAATTTCTAACTCTTTAGAAATTAAAAAAATAATAATTGTAATAATATTAATAAGACTCCTCTTATTAATTTATATATTTAATATTTCCAAAATATTAAATAATAAATATTAAGTTATTTAATTTATTCTATCACCATAGATTAAATTAAATACACTTAACATATTATTATTACGATTATACCATTAACTTCTTAAATAATTATTCATCATTTTATGGTGTGACCCTTTAGGTTCTCCATATTAAACCAGTTGTGAATAAATCAATTAGAACAATTCTAATCTTATTTAAATAAATAAATTAAACTATTAATTTATTTAATTAAATAATATTTATTCTACAATAGGGATAAGCCTCCCTAGCGATTAACGACTTTTAGGATAATATAGATTTCAACATTAATCATAAAAGAACCTTTGAGTAAATAGTTCGTGACAATTCAATCCTTCCACCATACAATGTCCCAATTAAATATAAGACATGGAATTATTGTCAAGTCTTATTTTATTTAATTATATGTATTTTGATTCTTAAATGCACAACTCCAAATAATGTAAATTAGAAACTCCTTTCTAATTTCATTCTGCCTTGGCCAAGGACTACTGGGTTGTCATTTATCGAATCACATAGGACATTTCTCTTCTTTTACTAGAAGCGGTAGATTCTTTATTGATCATACATTATCTCCATGTATAACTTATTATACCCAAGCATACCCTTTGATATACCATAGGGGTCTTAAGGAATAAGTCAAAGTATAACTCATCATACACAAGATACTATGATGATCTCAAGTCCAAGGATCACTTGTACTACTATCACTAAAAGAATTTCTATTGACAGGCAAGTAAAACTCCATTAGGTATTCCTTAAAGAGCCACGTTTAGTGAACTTATTCTCTAATAAGCACCTACATACTTGCTTTAGTGTCTCCACACAAATGATCATGAGATCAATCATCCTCATCCAATGAGCAAGCAACGTATGTACCAATCTATCCGGATTCACTAATCCCCAATTTAATAATCCAACGATTGAACTATTTTAGTTTTAAGCTTTCTAAGAATTTAGATCTCATTAGAATGATCATCATCATTATTCTAAAAGCATTGCTTAAAACTATGGGTTTATCACATATTATAAAACAACATCATGTAGATAACTAAAAGCCTTTAATAAATTAATACTTTTTATTAATAAATGACTAAGATTGTTATAAAGTATATGTTTTATCATCAAACATGATTGGCTTGTGTGCATACTACTTTTAGGGGAAAGCTTATGTCGCTATGATTTCTTGTAGGAGTTCTCCCCTTTCTTTTGATGAGTGGCTTGATCCCGCCTTAAACTATTTCCCTTTCTTGGAATCAAAAAATTCCCTAGTTCTTTCGCATGTTGTTGCCGGGGATTCATATGAGAAACTCTCTTTGTTGACCAAGTCACGAGTGAGCAATATCCTGCACATAAAAAGAATAAAATGCACCAAAAGTTTGATGGCTTGGCCGTCAGGATTAGTATACTCTTATGAATAAAGCATTTTAAGTAAAAGTTTATGAAATTGAATGAGTTATGAAATCGCAACAAAATTTGGAAACATCCATGGTTATTATTCATGGGTGGGATTAGATTCAAAAGACTTATCTCCCCATATTAGAGATACTTCATCTTCGATCTAGACGTTCTTCTTCGCAGACTTGATTTCATATGACACGTGCACTATGAGTGACGCAACTCCTAGCAGGGGTTTCATTTCTATGCCTTCGTAAATTTTCTTGATTCTAACTCTTTTTTCCTCTCGCCTAACTTGTCTCGTTTTCTTAGGCTATTCAGAATAACCCATGTAACGAGTTTTGGACCAATGACTCCGAATCTTGAGGGCTTTAGCGCACTAGGTGTTAAGACACCCATTCGAGTTTACTGGCTTGAGTAATAAAGGCCACGCTTTGAGACAAGTCAGGCAATCACCCTATTTTCTTCTTTACCTGAGCTTGAAAGGTCCATTTTCTTAGTCTCTAAGTCACCCATGTAGGGAGCGTTGGTTCGATGACTCCCAAACCAGATGACTTTAGGGCACCAGGTGTAAAGACACCCTTCGGGATTAATAACTTAAATAACCTATGCCACGATTCGGATCTGCTCAGGTTTTGCCTTTTCTTTTTTAATGCTCATTTTCTTAGGCGCTAAGTTACATATGTAAGGAGCGTTGGGCCGATGACTCCCAATCCAGATGGCTTTAGGGCACCATGTGTAAAGACACCCCTTAGGCTTAATAACTCGAGCAACCTAGCCTGCGATTCGAGACATTAGGTTGGCGACTTATATTTTATCTTTCATTAATTCCATTTATTTTTTCTATATCTTCATACCCGACAACTAAGAATTAGGGCAATCGCAAAGTGCAGACATGCATAAAGGTCAAGTCTGTTCTAAAAAGAACTTTGAACTAGGATGTCTTGCCCAATCAAAAATGTTGAATAGTCTTAATTCTCTAATCGTTCATGTGAATGTTTCCCCACGGATGCTTATCAGAGTTAATCCCATTCATAACAAGTTAAGCAAAACCCTCTTTCTAAGAATACTTAACATGTATATTATCACTAATGTATGTAAATGGAGACTGAAAGCTCATAAAGAGATTAAAGAATCATACCTCATATGTGGATTATTAATTCTGAGAATAGTAGGATTGGAAAAGATCAAATAATCATACCAAATCGCAAGTGAGATGATATGAGGGAAGCTCTGATGATGATAGACTATGCTGATGGTGATGAATGGTGCATTTTCCTCTTTGGGACGGTTGATAAATGCCCTAGTGTTGAGTTTTCACTATTTCTGAGATTGCTCCAATCTTGTTGTAAGGGTCCTAATATCGAGTTGTTGCCAATTTTGAAATTTCCCCATCCTTGCTTGTTGTCTAGGATAATTGCTTTGATAGATGGGCTAATAAGATGCCGAGATCGTAAGAGTCTTTTACCTCTGTACCATATTGTGAACAGGTAGTGGATTTGGGATTTGATTCCCTCACTCATTGTTCCTGACTTGTTTGCGCAATCGATCTTGATGATTTTTTTTCTGATTTAATAAGGAATTGTGATTGATGGTGTCGGCTCTTTGAAGATCCTTACGGCTGGTTGTCTTGGTGTATCGTTGTTTCTTCCTTTCCGGGACTTGTGCCAGATTGAATGGAATGACATTGAAGTGCTTGTCGGGTCTTCTCAATATGGGTCGCTAACTTTGAGGGCTTTTCTTAGGCGTAGACGTTTCAGGTTTGATATTGGTGTCTTGGGATTGAGGTTTGGGTTTGGATGTTTCTTTTGAGGGTCAGCCCGCACCACTGATGGTTGCCTACGTACTCCCATTGATGAGGGGAGATCAGGTCTACGTAGTTCCTGCTTGATGAGCTAAACTATTTGGGAGGTGTTTGTTCGGGTTTTTATTTAGTTTAACTGCACCATAAATGGTTGCCTACGTACTCCCATTGATGAGGGGAGATCAGGTATTTCATTGTTCAGGCTTTTGGCTGAGACTTGACTGGCTTGATTTTAATTTTTGATTTTTTTCAATATTTACATGCATGGAAAATAAAAGGCATACTGCGAAGAAAGTGATACCATCCCAAAATCTCCTAGAATCACAACTTTATCCTCTAAATCTATATCTTCTTGGCTAGCTGAGGCCTGATAGTCCAGTTGTCAGTGGTTATGTGGCCTTCAAGGCTCGCGATAGAGGTTACCTTTTGGTTCTGAAAATCTTCACTCATGGGCATAACTTGATCGCCTCCTGATTCAGCACATCCCTCGTGGATGATGGATCTGTCACAAAAAGGGATGAACTGTTGATTCTTTAATGGATTGGTTTCCCTGATAACCTCACCACCATTTTCTTCATATGTTCCTTCACCTTTTTCATGGGTTTGAGAGGATTTGACTATGAAATCTCCCCCATACTGTTGTTATATTTTTTGCAAGGAATTTTCCTTTTTAGCTTATTCTTCCTTGAAAAGAATCAGTATTTCATCTTCATCATCCAAGATGATAAAATTAGGAACGTGGTTGCTATCTTTGGGTCATATGATGTTTGGCGGAGGAATCTCCTTTGTTGATTCCCTTGTCTCCTTTATCATTCATTGCATTAGGATTAGTCCACCTTGTGTTCTGCCAGGATTGGTGCTCATAGCCTTCACCTGCTTTGAACTGCCTGTCTCGAGTGGACATCTTAAGCTTTTTATTTCCTTTTCGCCTTTTCTGGTCATGGGGAATTCTATCTTCAGCTCTCCATTTTCAATGAGATCCTGGATTTTATGTCACAAAGACCAACATTCCTCAGTCGCATGTCCAGGTGAGTTAGAATGGTAGAGACATATCTTAGTGGAATCATAACTCTTTATCTTGGAATTTATAGGAAGAAGCAACTCAGTAATCCTTCCATCATTTATTAGAGAGTGTAGCATTTCTTCATTTGATTTGCTCAGAGGGGTGAATTTTCAGTCTCTTTTGGAGGTTGTTTGATCTTTCTTCTTTGAGAATTTGCATTCCCCCGAGCGATTTTTCTACTAGCGAGATCTTCTAGCAATTTTTTCATTCCACTTTTCTTTTCCTTTCAAACTGCTTTGATCTTTTTCATTTAGCTAGCTCATCCTGGAGAGATATGGGCTTGCATTATGGTTAATCTCTTTTTTCTCTTGGCTTTCTAATAGTTTAGAGAAAAACAGCCTCGTATCCTGATGTTGGCGCACTATCATCTTAGCCAGAATATATACTTGATTCTGGATTGTCTCAAATTTTTGCATTACTTTCATACCCTCCTCCCAATTTTCCCACTTTATGACATTTTTTCTGTGCCTTTGGGGGTATTCCTCCGTCCTTCATATGTACTTACAATTTGGATACATTTCAGCGCTTTCTGACGCGATCATGTTTACTCCATCTGTATCATGCTGCAACAGAAGGTTGATGTTGACATTTTTCTAGTCAAGTCGTTGGACCACAATACTGTCATTTTTTATCAGATTTTGAATTTTATGCTTTAAGGAACTATAATCTTGTGTATCGTGTCCTGGAGACCCTAAGTGGTAAGCACATCTCTGGCTTGGATTGTATCTTTTGCTCCCTAGTTCCAGAGGTGGAGCCAGTTTGGTAATTTTCTTGTGATTCATTAACATCGACAATACATTTTCAAGGGAATCACCCAGTGGAGTGAACACCCGATTTTTTGTTCTTTCAAATTTTCTCTTTCTGTCCTGGCATTGGTTGAATGCAGCCTGTTGTTGAAATGGGAGATTGTCTTACTTTTTCCAAATGGGGGGACTGTAGGTTGGTCTCCTAGCTTGCCTCTGTGAAACGAGGGATACATATTCATTGCCTTTATCAGGTACCCTCTTGGGATCGCTCGCATACGTGCCAATTTGTATATGCTCGGCAACTGCTTCTAAGGCAGTGAAGTCTTTAATCTGGCATTCCTTCAGGCCCATCTCTGCTATTTCTCTGTGTTTGATCATCTCCGAGAATGGCTATCATATGCCTGCTAGGATTCTCTCATAGTAAGGCGCCTCTTTTATATCAATAAATAGCATTACCATCTCATTTTCTATCATTGATGGAATGACTTGCGCTTCCAGACGTTGTAATAACCCGATATTTTTTATATAATTAAATCAGAAATTTTGCGTATAATTTTTTATTATTATTAATATTTTAAAGGTGGTAATATGTATAAGGTAAAGTATATGTATTTATATGATAAATAAAACTTTTTTATTACATGAATAATTTCAAATAATTTTCTTAGAATTATTGACCATTATAAATTATATTTTTATAATTAATTTTGTAGTAAAAACATTTTTATTATTTATTTTCCATGAAAATATGATTATATATTATTTAAATAATATATGAAAGGATTATGGGAATTATTATAATAATTATTTTATTATATGAATTTTAGTTAATTATTTTAACTTCATTAATAATGTTATATATGTAAGATAATATGGAATTCAAACCCTAATTTTGGATTCTGATCAAGGAATGAGAATAATAATATAATATTATTTTTTATTTCAGTGCTATAAATATGTATTGTATATGTGTAGACTGATAATGGTTGGTCAATTATGATATATCATGCTAAAAACTAGTATTATTGTGCCAAACCCTAATTTGAAAACCAAACACAAGTTCAAGACTGTTTAGTAACTATATTATGTGATTAATGATTAGTATTGTAGATTGTAATCTTAATTAAGAAAACCCTAATTATTAGAAACCCTAATTTCTAAACTATGAACCCTAACTTCGAAATTATAAATCCTAATTAGTAATTAGAAACCCTAATTACTAAACTAGAACCCTAATTGCTAAAGTATATATGAAGCTTAATATTAATTAGGGAAACCCTAATTATTACTTAAAAACTCTAATTACTAATTAAAACCCTAATTGTCAAATTAGGAATCCTAACTACTAATTTATGAACCCTAATTGCTAATTTAGCAATCTTAATTAAAATTTGTAAATCTTAAATCTAATTTTCATGTTATATGTAATTAGGAAACTAAGTATGATTAAAAAACCCTAATTTTCCATTTTTAGAAATTAAATTTTCACCATTTTAAACCCTAAATAAAATTCCTAGAATTTTTTTTAAAAAAACTTAGGGTTAAACCCTAAGGGTTTGCTAAGTTACCAAATGGCCATTAAAATTGTATGAAAAATGACATAATTGCCCTTTTTGCATTGTATATTAGGAAACTTGCAAATCTAGCTAAGATATGTAGTTGTTGGCCAACCCTAAGCTTAGCCATGTGCTACAAAACTCTACAACTGAGCCAATCCACCAGCCAAATACATTGCATACAAGTCATATATAAGATCAAAGAGAGAAATTTCATTAGTTAGCTCATTTGTTTACTTATACTCATCCAAGACCCTCTCTGTGACGTCCTCAAAATAGGTCAAATCCACCCAACCTATTCTGAGTCGCCAAATACATGGTACAGAAAACAACTACAACTTTATTAATACAATTGTCATGCAAAATACAACAACACATACGTTGTGAGTTTAATACAAATATATACCAACTCTGACTCATGTCCCAACCGTGGACAATACCTCACAATTTCACCTTACATAAAGGTACAGTCAAAAACTGTTTTAGAAATTAAAATCTTTGGGAAGTGCTCAAGGAAACCTTGGTACATAGGAGGCCATGCGTCCAGGTTATGATAGATATCATATTTCCACAAAATTATCCTTGGTTGATCCAATAGACCGCAAAGAAAAATGAGAAGATTACTATCATGTTCCTTCCAATAGTGAGTCTTCTCTTGACATATAACTATCTCCACTGTCTGCAATTGAGAATTATATTTTAACCAAACTCCAAGATTATATAGGTAGTGCTCGTAGATATACTCAGCAAGTGGATGTGCACAACCCTGTCTTATGATAACACGAGGTTGTATGTCATTAGACATCTTATATGATAGTGACAAAACACCCTTCCAAAGTTGGGTTCACCTCACCCTATTGTTGTTCACCAAAATCAATTATTAAGTGACGTATAATATACGAGACACACATCTTACGTCCTCAATACTATTATATATTGTATGTCATGCCGTTTTATAATGTGTTGAGAAACTTTGACAGTCTCGGACCATCACACTATTCCCTTGTTATCCGGCTCGACCAAAATACACACTCTTATTATTCGAAGGAATTGTGAAGCAAAAGGGTGAGCACAACTAACTCCAAGAAAGAATATCGGGACTAAAGATAATTAAATTATCAATAGCCTTCATCAGTAATAAATCAGAGATTTAGAACATATGGTAGATGATAAAACTTTTCAACCATAGTTGCAGTGTAACGAGCAATCCATTAGAAGAGTCAAATACACAATAAAGTCTATTATCTTTTCCATGTTAATAGTCCACCAACAATGTTTTATCCCTGTAACATCAATCAACAGTTCCTGTCCACAATCATGTGAATAACTCATAATCATATTTGTGATTCTAAATTCATCTTCTCATTCAGGACGAAGATAATTTTCATCACATGTTTTTACCTGAAACAACAAAGATCATGGTTATACCAAATCACAGTTCCTGTTCATAATCAAATAAGTTCATCTTTGCACCACGGGCCAAAGATATTCATTAACAATTCATCTTTGCACTACATGCCAAAGATATTCAACAACAGGTCATCTTTGCACTACGGGCCAAAGATATTCAACAACAGGTCATCTTTGTACTACAGGCCAAAGATATTCCACAACAGGTCATCTTTGCACTACAGGCCAAAGATATTCAACAACAGGTCATCTTTGCACTACGGGCCAAAAATATTAATATATCAAAGAAATATATAATCATTTCAGAATTTATATAAACAATAATTATAACCATGTTGATCAATTCACCTTTGCACTTAAGCTAAAGATAATCGTTTATAAATTCAATGGTCATGATCATACCAGTCAACAATTCATCTTTGCACTACTGGCTAAAGAGAACCCGTAGTCACGATCATACCAATAATCTACCCATCTTTACACTCAAGTGAAAGAGAAATTCCATCACCAGGGTTATAAAAATGTTATATATGATAATAAAAACAATATGATCAAAATATGGATTTAATTTCAAGAGTAATATTCATAAATCCATGATTTCAAAACACCTTAATCCAAACGTTATAAATCACTTAATAATCTCATAATCTAATATTATTAATATTCTCACAATATTTTAATTATTTCTTAAACTTATAAACAATTTATTTTAATTGTTTACACTTTACTAATTAATGCATTTAATTATCTTAAAATGCCAAACTCATAAAATTTCATCACCAATAACCAAAACCCTCATCAAAAATCTGCATATACCTTATATAGGATTCCCAAGCCATAAAATTTCTTGTGTGCTTCATCATCCATTTAGATACAATTTGTTGCCTCGTTTAGGTGGAGGAGCATATTTTACCTACCAAGACTTGATAATCATGCTAATATGTTTTAAACCATTTACCATAGGAACCCAAAGAATCTAACATAAAAATATTTATAGCATACAAAGAAAAGCTTTTTCTTAAACCTTTTGGTACCAAACTTGATTTTCTCACTTTGGATCTAACTTTTGTTTTCCTAAATACTTTGATACACATATAAAATACCAATACTCATGTAAATCATGGGTTTTTAAAGACCAAAAACAAAATTTACTTGGTTCATAAAGATCTAACAAAAGAGAACACAAAACTTGAAAATTTTCAATTTCTTTCCTTTTTCTTCTTGCAAGCCTTATTGATCCTTCAAAGTAGCTTATGAGTTTAAGTTGTATGAAGATCCAAGACCCCTCCTAGACTCCCTATAATAACCTAAATCTGCAGCCCCCTTTCTCTCTTTATTGTTTTGTTTTGTTTTTCTTTTCTTAGCAACTTGGAAAGAGAGAGAAAAACGAAGAATTTGATTTTTGTTTAGTGTAATAATGCAAGGAATGTATCTACCCATTAGTTTACTTGCTAGCCTTGGATTACTTGCATATGTTAATAACCTAGTGATGAGTAACCAAAGATTTTGCAAATCTTTTACTTAAAAAGTAAGTAAAAGAGTATTTTCGTCATTTTGCACCCACTAAGGGTAATTTTGTAATTTCCCATTCAAATTTGAAGGTAATTTAGTCATTTATTTTATGGATTTAGACACATGGCAAATCTTGGTGATGAGTCACCAGGATTTGTAATTTATCTTTTGTTAAAAGATAAACTCGAGGGTATTTTGGTCTTTTTATCCCTACTAAGGGTATTTTGGTAATTTCCATATTATCCATAGGGTTATTTTAGTCATTTCACATACTTCCCAAATATTTTTAATCCTTAGGTTTTGATAACCAGTATTAGGGTTCCCTAATTAAATTTTAGGGTTCCATAATTTAAATCAGGGTTTACTAAGTTTGTACTCTATCCGATCAATCATTTACCATCAATTCTATATTATACAAACACAAACTCATCTATACAATTGTTATAATTGCTTTTTCTCTAGAATCCTTATCCGGACTTAAGGTTGGGGTTTTATTCTCTGTTAAGCACAACTCTACTAATATTTCTTAGTCAATACACAAATTGACCACTTCTCTAGACTTGTATCACAGATACTTAACACAATATTGATAATAAATATAAATATTAAAATATATATATATATTTGTAAAATTTCGGATCCTCACACAGATTGTTATGAATAACCCATTGTTGTATGATGTTTTTACTCCGAAAACATTGGTTGTTTCTCCTATTTCTTGTGTGCTTAATCATCCATTTAGATACATTTTGTTGCCTCGTTTAGGTGGAGGAGCATATTTTACCTACCAAGACTTGATAATCATGCTAATTTGTTTTAAACCATTTACCATAGGAACCCAAAGAATCTAACATAAAAATATTTATAGCATACAAAGAAAAGCTTTTTCTTAAACCTTTTGGTACCAAACTTGATTTTCTCACTTTGGATCTAACTTTTGTTTTCCTAAATACTTTGATACACATATAAAATACCAATACTCATGTAAATCATGGGTTTTTAAAGACCAAAAACAAAATTTACTTGGTTCATAAAGATCTAACAAAGAGAACACAAAACTTGAAAATTTTCAATTTCTTTCCCTTTTCTTCTTTGCAAGCCTTCTTGATCCTTCAAAGTAGCTTATGAGTTTAAGTTGTATGAAGATCCAAGACCCTCCTAGACTCCCTATAACTACCAAAATCAGAGCCCCCTTCTCTCTCTATTGTTTTGTTTTGTTTTTCTTTTTCTTAGCAACTTGGAAAAGAGAGAAAATGAGAGAGAAAAGCGAAGAATTTGATTTTTGTTTAGTGTAATAATGTAAGGAATGTATCTACCCATTAGTTTACTTGCTAGCCTTGGATTACTTGCATATGTTAATAACCTAGTGATGAGTAACCAAAGATTTTGCAAATCTTTTACTTAAAAAGTAAGTAAAAGAGTATTTTCGTCATTTTGCACCCACTAAGGGTAATTTTGTAATTTCCCATTCAAATTTGAAGGTAATTTAGTCATTTATTTTATGGATTTAGACACATGGCAAATCTTGGTGATGAGTCACCAGGATTTGTAATTTATCTTTTGTTAAAAGATAAACTCGAGGGTATTTTGGTCTTTTTATCCCTACTAAGGGTATTTTGGTAATTTCCATATTATCCATAGGGTTATTTTAGTCATTTCACATACTTCCCAAATATTTTTAATCCTTAGGTTTTGATAACCAGTATTAGGGTTCCCTAATTAAATTTTAGGGTTCCATAATTTAAATCAGGGTTTACTAAGTTTGTACTCTATCCGATCAATCATTTACAATCAATTCTATATTATACAAACACAAACTCATCAATACAATTGTTATAACTGTTTTTTCTACCGAATCCTTATCCAGACTTAAGGTTAGGGTTTTTATTCTCTGTTAAGAACAACTCTACTCATATTTCTTAGTCAATACACAAATTGACCACTTCTCTAGACTTGTATCACAGATACTTAACACAATATTGATAATAAATATAAATATTAAAAAATATATATATTCGTAAAATTTTGGATCCTCACACAGATTGTTATGAATAACCCATTGTTGGATGATGTTTTTACTCCGAAAACATTGGATGTTTCTCCTATTTCTTGTGTGCTTCATCATCTTGTTAGATACAATTTGTTGCCTCGTTTAGGTGGAGGAGCATATTTTACCTACCAAGACTTGATAATCATGCTAATATGTTTTAAACCATTTACCATAGGAACCCAAAGAATCTAACATAAAAATATTTATAGCATACAAAGAAAAGCTTTTTCTTAAACCTTTTGGTACCAAACTTGATTTTCTCACTTTGGATCTAACTTTTGTTTTCCAAAATACTTTGATACACATATAAAATACCAATACTCATGTAAATCATGGGTTTTTAAAGACCAAAAACAAAATTTACTTGGTTCATAAAGATCTAACAAAAGAGAACACAAAACTTGAAAATTTTCAATTTCTTTCCTTTTTCTTCTTGCAAGCCTTCTTGATCCTTCAAAGTAGCTTATGAGTTTAAGTTGTATGAAGATCCAAGACCCCTCCTAGACTCCCTATAACTACCAAAATCTGCAGCCCCCCTTCTCTCTCTATTGTTTTGTTTTGTTTTTCTTTTCTTAGCAACTTGGAAAGAGAGAGAAAATGAGAGAGAAAAGCGAAGAATTTGATTTTTGTTTAGTGTAATAATGTAAGGAATGTATCTACCCATTAGTTTACTTGCTAGCCTTGGATTACTTGCATATGTTAATAACCTAGTGATGAGTAACCAAAGATTTTGCAAATCTTTTACTTAAAAAGTAAGTAAAAGAGTATTTTCGTCATTTTGCACCCACTAAGGGTAATTTTGTAATTTCCCATTCAAATTTGAAGGTAATTTAGTCATTTATTTTATGGATTTAGACACATGGCAAATCTTGGTGATGAGTCATAAGATTTGTAATTTATCTTTGTTAAAAGATAAACTCGAGGGTATTTTGGTCTTTTTACCCCTACTAAGGGTATTTTGGTAATTTCCATATTATCCATAGGGTTATTTTAGTCATTTCACATACTTCCCAAATATTTTTAATCCTTAGGTTTTGATAACCAGTATTAGGGTTCCCTAATTAAATTTTAGGGTTCCAAAATTTAAATCAGGGTTTACTAAGTTTATTTCTATCCGATCAATCATTTACCATCAATTCTATATCATACAAACACAAACTCATCAATACAATTGTTATAACTGTTTTTTCTACCGAATCCTTATCCAGACTTAAGGTTAGGGTTTTTATTCTCTGTTAAGCACAACTCTACTCATATTTCTTAGTCAATACACAAATTGACCACTTCTCTAGACTTGTATCACAGATACTTAACACAATATTGATAATAAATATAAATATTAAAAATATATATATATTCGTAAAATTTTGGATCCTCACACAGATTGTTATGAATAACCCATTGTTGGATGATGTTTTTACTCTGAAAACAGTGGATGTTTCTCCTATTTCTTGTGTGCTTCATCATCTTGTTAGATACAATTTGTTGCCTCGTTTAGGTGGAGGAGCATATTTTACCTACCAAGACTTGATAATCATGCTAATATATTTTAAACCATTTACTATAGGAACCCAAAGAATCTAACATAAAAATATTTATAGCATACAAAGAAAAGCTTTTTCTTAAACCTTTTGGTACCAAACTTGATTTTCTCACTTTGGATCTAACTTTTGTTTTCCAAAATACTTTGATACACATATAAAATACCAATACTCATGTAAATCATGGGTTTTAAAGATCGAAAACAAAATTTACTTGGTTCATAAAGATCTAACAAAAGAGAACACAAAACTTGAAAATTTTCAATTTCTTTCCTTTTTCTTCTTGCAAGCCTTCTTGATCCTTCAAAGTAGCTTATGAGTTTAAGTTGTATGAAGATCCAAGACCCCTCCTAGACTCCTATAACTACCAAAATCTGGCACCCTCTCTCTCTCTATTGTTTTGTTTTGTTTTTCTTTTCTTAGCAACTTGGAAAGAGAGAGAAAATGAGAGAGAAAAGCGAAGAATTTGATTTTTGTTTAGTGTAATAATGTAAGGAATGTATCTACCCATTAGTTTACTTGCTAGCCTTGGATTACTTGCATATGTTAATAACCAAGTGATGAGTAACCAAAGATTTGGCAAATCTTTTACTTAAAAAGTAAGTAAAAGAGTATTTTCGTCATTTTGCATCCACTAAGGGTACTTTTGTAATTTCCCATTCAAATTTGAAGGTAATTTAGTCATTTATTTTATGGATTTAGACACATGGCAAATCTTGGTGATGAGTCACCAGGATTTGTAATTTATCTTTTGTTAAAAGATAAACTCGAGGGTATTTTAGTCTTTTTATCCCTACTAAGGGTATTTTGGTAATTTCCATATTATCCATAGGGTTATTTTATTCATTTCACATACTTCCCAAATATTTTTAATCCTTAGGTTTTGATAACCAGTATTAGGGTTCCCTAATTAAATTTTAGGGTTCCAAAATTTAAATCATGGTTTACTAAGTTTGTACTCTATCCGATCAATCATTTACCATCAATTCTATATTATACAAACACAAACTCATCAATACAATTGATATAACTGTTTTTTCTATAGAATCCTTATCCAGACTTAAGGTTAGGGTTTTTATTCTCTGTTAACACAACTCTACTCATATTTCTTAGTCAATACACAAATTGACCACTTCTTCTAGACTTGTATCACAGATACTTAATAACAATATTGATAATAAATATAAATATTAAAAATATATATATATATTCATAAAATTTTGGATCCTCACACTGATTGTTATGAATAACCCATTGTTGGATGATGTTTTTACTCGAAAACAGTGGATGTTTCTCCTATTTCTTGTGTGCTTCATCATCTTGTTAGATACAATTTGTTGCCTCGTTTAGGTGGAGGAGCATATTTTACCTACCAAGACTTGATAATCATGCTAATATGTTTTAAACCATTTACCATAGGAACCCAAAGAATCTAACATAAAAATATTTATAGCATACAAAGAAAAGCTTTTTCTTAAACCTTTTGGTACCAAACTTGATTTTCTCACTTTGGATCTAACTTTTGTTTTCCAAAATACTTTGATACACATATAAAATACCAATACTCATGTAAATCATGAGTTTTTAAAGATCTAAAACAAAATTTACTTGGTTCATAAAGATCTAACAAAAGAGAACACAAAACTTGAAAATTTTCAATTTTTTCTTTTTTCTTCTTGCAAGCCTTCTTGATCCTTCAAAGTAGCTTATGAGTTTAAGTTGTATGAAGATCCAAGACCCTCCTAGACTCCTATAACTACTAAAATCTGCAGCCCCCCCCTCTCTCTCTATTGTTTTGTTTTGTTTTTCTTTTCTTAGCAACTTGGAAAAGAGAGAAAATGAGAGAGAAAAGCGAAGAATTTGATTTTTGTTTAGTGTAATAATGCAAGGAATGTATCTACCCATTAGTTTACTTGCTAGCCTTGGATTACTTGCACATGTTAATAACCAAGTGATGAGTAACCAAAGATTTGGCAAATCTTTTACTTAAAAAGTAAGTAAAAGAGTATTTTTGTCATTTTGCACCCACTAAGGGTACTTTTGTAATTTCCCATTCAAATTTGAGGGTAATTTAGTCATTTATTTTATGGATTTAGACACATGGCACATCTTGGTGATGAGTCATGAAGATTTGTATTTATCTTTTGTTAAAAGATAAACTCGAGGGTATTTTGGTCTTTTTACCCCTACTAAAGGTATTTTGGTAATTTCCATATTATCCATAGGGTTATTTTAGTCATTTCACATACTTCCCAAATATTTTTAATCCTTAGGTTTTGATAACCAGTATTAGGGTTCCCTAATTAAATTTTAGGGTTCCAAAATTTAAATCGGGGTTTACTAAGTTTGTACTTTCATCCGATCAATCATTTACCATCAATTCTATATCATACAAACACAAACTCATCAATACAATTGTTATAACTATTTTTTCACCGAATCCTTATCCAGACTTAAGGTTAGGGTTTTTATTCTCTCATAAGCACAACTCTACTCATATTTCTTAGTCAATACACAAATTGACCACTTTCTAGACTTCAGATCACGAGATACTTAACACAATATTGATAATAAATATAAATATTAAAAAAATATATATATATTCATAAAATTTGGATCCTCATGCATTGTTATGAATAACCCATTGTTGGATGATGTTTTTACTCCAAAAACATTGGATGTTTCTCCTATTTCTTGTGTGCTTCATCATCTTGTTAGATACAATTTGTTGCCTCGTTTAGGTGGAGGAGCATATTTTACCTACCAAGACTTGATAATCATGCTAATATGTTTTAAACCATTTACCATAGGAACCCAAAGAATCTAACATAAAAATATTTATAGCATACAAAGAAAAGCTTTTTCTTAAACCTTTTGGTACCAAACTTGATTTTCTCACTTTGGATCTAACTTTTGTTTTCCAAAATACTTTGATACACATATAAAATACCAATACTCATGTAAATCATGAGTTTTTAAAGATCAAAAACAAAATTTACTTGGTTCATAAAGATCTAACAAAAGAGAACACAAAACTTGAAAATTTTCAATTTCTTTCCTTTTTCTTCTTGCAAGCCTTCTTGATCCTTCAAAGTAGCTTATGAGTTTAAGTTGTATGAAGATCCAAGACCCTCCTAGACTCCCTATAACTACCAAAATCTGCATTTTCTTCTCTCTCTATTGTTTTGTTTTGTTTTTCTTTTCTTAGCAACTTGGAAAGAGAGAGAAAATGAGAGAGAAAAGCGAAGAATTTGATTTTTGTTTAGTGTAATAATGCAAGGAATGTATCTACCCATTAGTTTACTTGCTAGCCTTGGATTACTTGCACATGTTAATAACCAAGTGATGAGTAACCAAAGATTTGGCAAATCTTTTACTTAAAAAGTAAGTAAAAGAGTATTTTCTCATTTTGCACCCACTAAGGGTACTTTTGTAATTTCCCATTCAAATTTGAGGGTAATTTAGTCATTTATTTTATGGATTTAGACACATGGCACATCTTGGTGATGAGTCACGAAGATTTGTATTTATCTTTTGTTAAAAGATAAACTCGAGGGTATTTTGGTCTTTTTACCCCTACTAAAGGTATTTTGGTAATTTCCATATTATCCATAGGGTTATTTTAGTCATTTCACATACTTCCCAAATATTTTTAATCCTTAGGTTTTGATAACAAGATTAGGTTCCCTAATTAAATTTTAGGGTTCCAAAATTTAAATCGAGGTTTACTAAGTTTGATTTCTATCCGATCAATCATTTACCATCAATTCTATATCATACAAACACAAACTCATCAATACAATTGTTATAACTATTTTTTTTCTACCGAATCCTTATCCAGACTTAAGGTTAGGGTTTTTATTCTCTCATTAGCACAACTCTACTCATATATATTTTAGTCAATACACAAATTGACCACTTCTCTAGACTTGTATCACGATACTTAACAAAATATTGATAATAAATATAAATATTAAAAATATATATATATATTCATAAAAATTTTGGATCCTCACATGTGATTGTTATGAATAACCCATTGTTGGATGATGTTTTTACTCTCAAAACAATTGGATGTTTCTCCTATTTCTTGTGTGCTTCATCATCTTGTTAGATACAATTTGTTGCCTCGTTTAGGTGGAGGAGCATATTTTACCTACCAAGACTTGATAATCATGCTAATATGTTTTAAACCATTTACCATAGGAACCCAAAGAATCTAACATAAAAATATTTATAAGATACAAAGAAAAGCTTTTTCTTAAACCTTTTGGTACCAAACTTGATTTTCTCACTTTGGATCTAACTTTTGTTTTCCAAAATACTTTGATACACATATAAAATACCAATACTCATGTAAATCATGGGTTTTAAAGATCAAAAACAAAATTTACTTGGTTCATAAAGATCTAACAAAAGAGAACACAAAACTTGAAAATTTTCAATTTCTTTCTTTTTTTCTTCTTGCAAGCCTTCTTGATCCTTCAAAGTAGCTTATGAGTTTAAGTTGTATGAAGATCCAAGACCCCTCCTAGACTCCCTATAACTACCAAAATCTGCAGCCCCCTTTCTCTCTCTATTGTTTTGTTTTGTTTTTCTTTTCTTAGCAACTTGGAAAGAGAGAGAAAATGAGAGAGAAAAGTGAAGAATTTGATTTTTGTTTAGTGTAATAATGCAAGGAATGTATCTACCCATTAGTTTACTTGCTAGCCTTGGATTACTTGCACATGTTAATAACCAAGTGATGAGTAACCAAAGATTTGGCAAATCTTTTACTTAAAAAGTAAGTAAAAGAGTATTTTTGTCATTTTGCACCCACTAAGGGTACTTTTGTAAATTACCATTCAAATTTGAGGGTAATTTAGTCATTTATTTTATGGATTTAGACACATGGCACATCTTGGTGATGAGTCACCAAGATTTGTATTTATCTTTTGTTAAAAGATAAACTCGAGGGTATTTTGGTCTTTTTACCCCTACTAGAGGTATTTTGGTAATTTCCATATTATCCATAGGGTTATTTTAGTCATTTCACATACTTCCCAAATATTTTTAATCCTTAGGTTTTGATAACCAGTATTAGGGTTCCCTAATTAAATTTTAGGGTTCCAAAATTTAAATCAGGGTTTACTAAGTTTGTACTCTATCCGATCAATCATTTACCATCAATTCTATATCATACAAACACAAACTCATCAATACAATTGTTATAACTATTTTTTCTACTGAATCCTTATCCAGACTTAAGGTTAGGGTTTTTATTCTCTTTTAAGCACAACTCTACTCATATTTCTTAGTCAATACACAAATTGACCACTTCTCTAGACTTGTATCACAGATACTTAACAAAATATTGATAATAAATATAAATATTAAAATATATATATATATTATATATATTCGTAAAATTTCGGATCCTCACACAGATTGTTATGAATAACCCATTGTTGGATGATGTTTTTACTACGAAAACAATGGATGTTTCTCCTATTTCTTGTGTGCTTCATCATCTTGTTAGATACAATTTGTTGCCTCGTTTAGGTGGAGGAGCATATTTTACCTACCAAGACTTGATAATCATGCTAATATGTTTTAAACCATTTACCATAGGAACCCAAAGAATCTAACATAAAATTATTTATAACATACAAAGAAAAGCTTTTTCTTAAACCTTTTGGTACCAAACTTGATTTTCTCACTTTGGATCTAACTTTTGTTTTCCAAAATACTCTGATACACATATAAAATACCAATACTCATGTAAATCATGGGTTTTAAGATCAAAAACAAAATTTACTTGGTTCATAAAGATCTAACAAAAGAGAACACAAAACTTGAAAATTTTCAATTTCTTTTTTTTTTTCTTCTTGCAAGCCTTCTTGATCCTTCAAAGTAGCTTATGAGTTTAAGTTGTATGAAGATCCAAGACCCCTCCTAGACTCCCTATAACTACCAAAATCTGCAGCCCCTTCTCTCTCTATTGTTTTGTTTTGTTTTTCTTTTCTTAGCAACTTGGAAAGAGAGAGAAAATGAGAGAGAAAAGTTAAGAATTTGATTTTTGTTTAGTGTAATAATGCAAGGAATGTATCTACCCATTAGTTTACTTGCTAGCCTTGGATTACTTGCACATGTTAATAACCAAGTGATGAGTAACCAAAGATTTGGCAAATCTTTTACTTAAAAAGTAAGTAAAAGAGTATTTTCGTCATTTTGCACCCACTAAGGGTACTTTTGTAATTTCCCATTCAAATTTGAGGGTAATTTAGTCATTTATTTTATGGATTTAGACACATGGCACATCTTGGTGATGAGTCACGAAGATTTGTATTTATCTTTTGTTAAAAGATAAACTCGAGGGTATTTTGGTCTTTTTACCCCTACTAAAGGTATTTTGGTAATTTCCATATTATCCATAGGGTTATTTTAGTCATTTCACATACTTCCCAAATATTTTTAATCCTTAGGTTTTGATAACCAGTATTAGGGTTCCCTAATTAAATTTTAGGGTTCCAAAATTTAAATCAGGGTTTACTAAGTTTGTACTCTATCCGATCAATCATTTACCATCAATTCTATATCATACAAACACAAACTCATCAATACAATTGTTATAACTATTTTTTCTACCGAATCCTTATCCAGACTTAAGGTTAGGGTTTTTATTCTCTGTTAAGCACAACTCTACTCATATTTCTTAGTCAATACACAAATTGACCACTTCTCTAGACTTGTATCACAGATACTTAACACAATATTGATAATAAATATATATATTCGTAAAATTTTGGATCCTCACACAGATTGTTATGAATAACCCATTGTTGGATGATGTTTTTACTTCGAAAACAGTGGATGTTTCTCCTATTTCTTGTGTGCTTCATTATCTTGTTAGATACAATTTGTTGCCTCGTTTAGGTGGAGGAGCATATTTTACCTACCAAGACTTGATAATCATGCTAATATTTTAAACCATTTACCATAAGAACCCAAATAATCTAACATAAAAAATATTTATCGCATACAAAGAAAAGCTTGTTTTTAAACCTTTTGGTACCAAACTTGATTTTCTCACTTAGGATCTAACTTTTGTTTTCCAAAAAACTTTAATACACATATAAAATACCAATACTCATTTAAATCATGAGTTTTTAAAGATCAAAAACAAAATTTACTTGGTTCATAAAGATCTAACAAAAGAGAACACAAAACTTGAAAATTTTCAATTTCTTTCCTTTTTCTTCTTGCAAGCCTTCTTGATCCTTCAAAGTAGCTTATGAGTTTAAGTTGTATGAAGATCCAAGACCCTCCTAGACTTCTATAACTACCAAAATCTGCAGCCCCTTCTCTCTCTATTGTTTTGTTTTGTTTTTCTTTTCTTAGCAACTTGGAAAAAAGAGAGAAAATGAGAGAGAAAAGTTAAGAATTTGATTTTTTGTTTAGTGTAATAATGCAAGGAATGTATCTACCCATTAGTTTACTTGCTAGCCTTGGATTACTTGCACATGTTAATAACCAAGTGATGAGTAACCAAAGATTTGGCAAATCTTTTACTTAAAAAGTAAGTAAAGAGTATTTTCGTCATTTTGCACCCACTAAGGGTACTTTTGTAATTTCCCATTTAAATTTGAGGGTAATTTAGTCATTTATTTTATGGATTTAGACACATGGCATATCTTGGTGATGAGTCACCAAGATTTGTATTTATCTTTTGTTAAAAGATATACTCGAGGGTATTTTGGTATTCTTACCCCTACTAAGGGTATTTTGGTAATTTCCATATTATTCATAGGGTTATTTTGGTCATTTCACATACTTCCCAAATATTTTTAATCCTTAGGTTTTGATAACTAGTATTAGGGTTCCCTAATTAAATTTTAGGGTTCCAAAATTTAAATTAGGGTTTACTAAGTTTGTATTCTATGCGATCAATCATTTACCATCAATTCTATATCATACAAACACAAACTCATCAATACAATTGTTATAACTGTTTTTTCTATTGAATCCTTATCCAGACTTAAGGTTAGGGTTTTTATTCTCTGTTAAGCACAACTCTACTCATATTTCTTAGTCAATACACAAATTGACCACTTCTCTAGACTTGTATCACAGATACTTAACAAAATATTGATAATAAATATAAATATTAAAAATATATATATATATATTCATAAAATTTCGGATCCTCACACAGATTGTTATGAATAACCCATTGTTGGATGATGTTTTTACTACGAAAACAGTGGATGTTTCTCCTATTTCTTGTGTGCTTCATCATCTTGTTAGATACAATTTGTTGCCTCGTTTAGGTGGAGGAGCATATTTTACCTACCAATACTTGATAATCATGCTAATATGTTTTAAACCATTTACCATAGGAACCCAAAGAATCTAACATAAAAATATTTATAGCATACAAAGAAAAGCTTTTTCTTAAACCTTTTGGTACCAAACTTGATTTTCTCACTTTGGATCTAACTTTTGTTTTCCAAAATACTTTGATACACATATAAAATACCAATACTCATGTAAATCATGGGTTTTTAAAGACCAAAAACAAAATTTACTTGGTTCATAAAGATCTAACAAAAGAGAACACAAAACTTGAAAATTTTCAATTTCTTTCCTTTTTCTTCTTGCAAGCCTTCTTGATCCTTCAAAGTAGCTTATGAGTTTAAGTTGTATGAAGATCCAAGACCCTCCTAGACTCCCTATAACTACCAAAATCTGCAGCCCCCTTTCTCTATCTATTTTTTTGTTTTGTTTTTCTTTTCTTAGCAACTTGGAAAGAGAGAGAATGAGAGAGAAAAGTTAAGAATTTGATTTTTGTTTAGTGTAATAATGCAAGGAATGTATCTACCCATTAGTTTACTTGCTAGCCTTGGATTACTTGCACATGTTAATAACCAAGTGATGAGTAACCAAAGATTTGGCAAATCTTTTACTTAAAAAGTAAGTAAAAGAGTATTTTCGTCATTTTGCACCCACTAAGGGTACTTTTGTAATTTCCCATTCAAATTTGAGGGTAATTTAGTCATTTATTTTATGGATTTAGACACATGGCACATCTTGGTGATGAGTCACCAAGATTTGTATTTATCTTTTGTTAAAAGATAAACTCGAGGGTATTTTGGTCTTTTTACCCCTACTAAAGGTATTTTGGTAATTTCCATATTATCCATAGGGTTATTTTAGTCATTTCATATACTTCCCTAATATTTTTAATCCTTAGGTTTTGATAACCAGTATTAGGGTTCCCTAATTAAATTTTAGGGTTCCAAAATTTAAATCAGGGTTTACTAAGTTTGTACTCTATCCGATCAATCATTTACCATCAATTCTATATCATACAAACACAAACTCATCAATACAATTGTTATAACTATTTTTTCTACCGAATCCTTATCCAGACTTAAGGTTAGGGTTTTTATTCTCTGTTAAGCACAACTCTACTCATATTTCTTAGTCAATACACAAATTGACCACTTCTCTAGACTTGTATCACAGATACTTAACACAATATTGATAATAAATATAAATATTAAAATATATATATATATTCATAAAATTTTGGATCCTCACACAGATTGTTATGAATAACCCATTGTTGGATGATGTTTTTACTCCGAAAACATTGGATGTTTCTCCTATTTCTTGTGTGCTTCATCATCTTGTTAGATACAATTTGTTGCCTCGTTTAGGTGGAGGAGCATATTTTACCTACCAAGACTTGATAATCATGCTAATATGTTTTAAACCATTTACCATAGGAACCCAAAGAATCTAACATAAAATTATTTATAACATACAAAGAAAAGCTTTTTCTTAAACCTTTTGGTACCAAACTTGATTTTCTCACTTTGGATCTAACTTTTGTTTTCCAAAATACTTTGATACACATATAAAATACCAATACTCATGTAAATCATGAGTTTTTAAAGATCAAAAACAAAATTTACTTGGTTCATAAAGATCTAACAAAAGAGAACACAAAACTTGAAAATTTTCAATTTCTTTCCTTTTTTCTTCTTGCAAGCCTTCTTGATCCTTCAAAGTAGCTTATGAGTTTAAGTTGTATGAAGATCCAAGACCCTCCTAGACTCCCTATAACTACCAAAATCAGCCCCCTTCTCTCTCTCTATTGTTTTGTTTTGTTTTTCTTTTCTTAGCAACTTGAAAAAGAGAGAAAATGAGAGAGAAAAAGTTAAGAATTTGATTTTTGTTTAGTGTAATAATGCAAGGAATGTATCTACCCATTAGTTTACTTGCTAGCCTTGGATTACTTGCACATGTTAATAACCAAGTGATGAGTAACCAAAGATTTGGCAAATCTTTTACTTAAAAAGTAAGTAAAAGAGTATTTTTGTCATTTTGCACCCACTAAGGGTACTTTTGTAAATTCCCATTCAAATTTGAGAGTAATTTAGTCATTTATTTTATGGATTTAGACACATGGCACATCTTGGTGATGAGTCACCAAGATTTGTATTTATCTTTTGTTAAAAGATAAACTCGAGGGTATTTTGGTCTTCTTACCCCTACTAAGGGTATTTTGGTAATTTCCATATTATCCATAGGGTTATTTTAGTCATTTCACATACTTCCCAAATATTTTTAATCCTTAGGTTTTGATAACCAGTATTAGGGTTCCCTAATTAAATTTTAGGGTTCCAAAATTTAAATCAGAGTTTACTAAGTTTGTATTCTATGCGATCAATCATTTACCATCAATTCTATATCATACAAACACAAACTCATCAATACAATTGTTATAACTGTTTTTTCTACCGAATCCTTATCCAGACTTAAGGTTAGGGTTTTTATTCTCTGTTAAGCACAACTCTACTCATATTTCTTAGTCAATACACAAATTGACCACTTTCTCAGACTCAGATCACAGATATTTAATACAATATTGATAATAAATAAATATAATATATAATATATATAATATATATATATATATTCATAAAATTTTGGATCCTCACATTGATTGTTATGAATAACCCATTGTTGGATGATGTTTTTACTCTCAAAACAAAGTGGATGTTTCTCCTATTTCTTGTGTGCTTCATCATCTTGTTAGATACAATTTGTTGCCTCGTTTAGGTGGAGGAGCATATTTTACCTACCAATACTTGATAATCATGCTAATATGTTTTAAACCATTTACCATAGGAACCCAAAGAATCTAACATAAAAATATTTATAAGATACAAAGAAAAGCTTTTTCTTAAACCTTTTGGTACCAAACTTGATTTTCTCACTTTGGATCTAACTTTTGTTTTCCAAAATACTTTGATACACATATAAAATACCAATACTCATGTAAATCATGGGTTTTAAAGATCAAAAACAAAATTTACTTGGTTCATAAAGATCTAACAAAAGAGAACACAAAACTTGAAAATTTTCAATTTCTTTCCTTTTTTTCTTCTTGCAAGCCTTCTTGATCCTTCAAAGTAGCTTATGAGTTTAAGTTGTATGAAGATCCAAGACCCTCCTAGACTCCCTATAACTACCAAAATCTGCAGCCTTCTCTCTCTATTGTTTTGTTTTGTTTTTCTTTTCTTAGCAACTTGGAAAGAGAGAGAAAATGAGAGAGAAAAGCGAAGAATTTGATTTTTGTTTAGTGTAATAATGCAAGGAATGTATCTACCCATTAGTTTACTTGCTAGCCTTGGATTACTTGCACATGTTAATAACCAAGTGATGAGTAACCAAAGATTTGGCAAATCTTTTACTTAAAAAGTAAGTAAAAGAGTATTTTCGTCATTTTGCACCCACTAAGGGTACTTTTGTAATTTCCCATTCAAATTTGAGGGTAATTTAGTCATTTATTTTATGGATTTAGACACATGGCACATCTTGGTGATGAGTCACCAAGATTTGTATTTATCTTTTGTTAAAAGATAAACTCGAGGGTATTTTGGTCTTCTTACCCCTACTAAGGGTATTTTGGTAATTTCCATATTATCCATAGGGTTATTTTAGTCATTTCACATACTTCCCAAATATTTTTAATCCTTAGGTTTTGATAACCAGTATTAGGGTTCCCTAATTAAATTTTAGGGTTCCAAAATTTAAATCAGGGTTTACTAAGTTTGTACTCTATCCGATCAATCATTTACCATCAATTCTATATCATACAAACACAAACTCATCAATACAATTGTTATAACTGTTTTTTCTACCGAATCCTTATCCGGACTTAAGGTTAGGGTTTTTATTCTCTGTTAAGCACAACTCTACTCATTTTTCTTAGTCAATACACAAATTGACCACTTTCTAGACTTGTATCACGGATACTTAACACAATATTGATAATAAATATAAATATTAAAAAAATATATATATATTCATAAAATTTTGGATCCTCACATGCATTGTTATGAATAACCCATTGTTGGATGATGTTTTTACTCAAAAACATTGGATGTTTCTCCTATTTCTTGTGTGCTTCATCATCTTGTTAGATACAATTTGTTGCCTCGTTTAGGTGGAGGAGCATATTTTACCTACCAAGACTTGATAATCATGCTAATATGTTTTAAACCATTTACCATAGGAACCCAAAGAATCTAACATAAAAATATTTATAGCATACAAAGAAAAGCTTTTTCTTAAACCTTTTGGTACCAAACTTGATTTTCTCACTTTGGATCTAACTTTTGTTTTCCAAAATACTTTGATACACATATAAAATACCAATACTCATGTAAATCATGGGTTTTTAAAGCCCAAAAAAAAATTTACTTGTTCATAAAGATCTAACAAAAGAGAACACAAAACTGGAAAATTTTTAATTTCTTTCCTTTTTCTTCTTGCAAGCCTTCTTCATCCTTCAAAGTAGCTTATGAGTTTAAGTTGTATGAAGATCCAAGACCCCTCCTAGACTCCCTATAACTACCAAAATCTGCATCGCCCCTTTTCTCTCTATTGTTTTGTTTTGTTTTTCTTTTCTTAGCAACTTGAAAAGAGAGAGGAAATGAGAGAGAAAAGCGAAGAATTTGATTTTTGTTTAGTGTAATAATGCAAGGAATGTATCTACCCATTAGTTTACTTGCTAGCCTTGGATTACTTGCACATGTTAATAACCAAGTGATGAGTAACCAAAGATTTGGCAAATCTTTTACTTAAAAAGTAAGTAAAAGAGTATTTTCGTCATTTTGCACCCACTAAGGGTACTTTTGTAATTTCCCATTAAAATTTGAGGGTGATTTAGTCATTTATTTTATGGATTTAGACACATGGCACATCTTGGTGATGAGTCACCAAGATGAGGGTATTTTGGTCTTCTTACCCCTACTAAGGGTATTTTGGTAATTTCCATATTATCCATAGGGTTATTTTAGTCATTTCACATACTTCCCTAATATTTTTAATCCTTAGGTTTTGATAACCAGTATTAGGGTTCCCTAATTAAATTTTAGGGTTCCAAAATTTAAATCAGGGTTTACTAAGTTTGTACTCTATCCGATCAATCATTTACCATCAATTCTATATCATACAAACACAAACTCATCAATACAATTGTTATAACTGTTTTTTCTACCGAATCCTTATCCAGACTTAAGGTTAGGGTTTTTATTCTCTATTAAGCACAACTCTACTCATATTTCTTAGTCAATACACAAATTGACCACTTCTCTAGACTTGTATCACAGATACTTAACACAATATTGATAATAAATATAAATATTAATATATATATATATATATAATATATATATATATTCGTAAAATTTTGGATCCTCACACAGATTGTTATGAATAACCCATTGTTGGATGATGTTTTTACTCGAAAACAGTGGATGTTTCTCCTATTTCTTGTGTGCTTCATCATCTTGTTAGATACAATTTGTTGCCTCGTTTAGGTGGAGGAGCATATTTTACCTACCAAGACTTGATAATCATGCTAATATGTTTTAAACCATTTACCATAGGAACCCAAAGAATCTAACATAAAAATATTTATAGCATACAAAGAAAAGCTTTTTCTTAAACCTTTTGGTACCAAACTTGATTTTCTCACTTTGGATCTAACTTTTGTTTTCCAAAATACTTTGATACACATATAAAATACCAATACTCATGTAAATCATGAGTTTTTAAAGATCAAAAACAAAATTTACTTGGTTCATAAAGATCTAACAAAAGAGAACACAAAACTTGAAAATTTTAAATTTCTTTCTTTTTTCTTCTTGCAAGCCTTCTTGATCCTTCAAAGTAGCTTATGAGTTTAAGTTGTATGAAGATCCAAGACCCCTCCTAGACTCCCTATAACTACCAAAATCTGCAGCCCCAATTTCTCTCTCTATTGTTTTGTTTTGTTTTTTTTTTTCTTAGCAACTTGGAAAGAGAGAGGAAATGAGAGAGAAAAAGTTAAGAATTTGATTTTTGTTTAGTGTAATAATGCAAGGAATGTATCTACCCATTAGTTTACTTGCTAGCCTTGGATTACTTGCACATGTTAATAACCAAGTGATGAGTAACCAAAGATTTTGGCAAATCTTTTACTTAAAAAGTAAGTAAAAGAGTATTTTCGTCATTTTGCACCCACTAAGGGTACTTTTGTAATTTCCCATTCAAATTTGAGGGTAATTTAGTCATTTATTTTATGGATTTAGACACATGGCACATCTTGGTGATGAGTCACCAAGATTTGTATTTATCTTTTGTTAAAAGATAAACTCGAGGGTATTTTGGTCTTTTTACCCCTACTAAGGGTATTTTGGTAATTTCCATATTATCCATAGGGTTATTTTAGTCATTTCACATACTTCCCAAATATTTTTAATCCTTAGGTTTTGATAACCAGTATTAGGGTTCCCTAATTAAATTTTAGGGTTCCAAAATTTAAATCAGGGTTTACTAAGTTTGTACTCTATCCGATCAATCATTTACCATCAATTCTATATCATACAAACACAAACTCATCAATACAATTGTTATAACTATTTTTTTCTACCGAATCCTTATCCAGACTTAAGGTTAGGGTTTTTATTCTCTGTTAAGCACAACTCTACTCATATTTCTTAGTCAATACATAAATTGACCACTTCTCTAGACTTGTATCACAGATACTTAACACAATAATTAACAAAATATTGATAATAAATATATATATATATATATATATATATATATATTCGTAAAATTTTGGATCCTCACACAGATTGTTATGAATAACCCTTTGTTGGATGATGTTTTTACTAAAAAAAACATTGGATGTTTCTCCTATTTCTTGTGTGCTTCATCATCTTGTTAGATACAATTTGTTGCCTCGTTTAGGTGGAGGAGCATATTTTACCTACCAAGACTTGATAATCATGCTAATATGTTTTAAACCATTTACCATAGGAACCCAAAGAATCTAACATAAAAATATTTATAGCATACAAAGAAAAGCTTTTTCTTAAACCTTTTGGTACCAAACTTGATTTTCTCACTTTGGATCTAACTTTTGTTTTCCAAAATACTTTGATACACATATAAAATACCAATACTCATGTAAATCATGGGTTTTAAAGATCAAAACAAAATTTACTTGGTTCATAAAGATCTAACAAAAGAGAACACAAAACTTGAAAATTTTCAATTTCTTTCCTTTTTCTTCTTGCAAGCCTTCTTGATCCTTCAAAGTAGCTTATGAGTTTAAGTTGTATGAAGATCCAAGACCCCTCCTAGACTCCCTATAACTACCAAAATCTGCAGCCCCCCTTCTCTCTCTATTGTTTTGTTTTGTTTTTCTTTTCTTAGCAACTTGGAAAGAGAGAGAAAATGAGAGAGAAAAGTGAAGAATTTGATTTTTGTTTAGTGTAATAATGCAAGGAATGTATCTACCCATTAGTTTACTTGCTAGCCTTGGATTACTTGCACATGTTAATAACCAAGTGATGAGTAACCAAAGATTTGGCAAATCTTTTACTTAAAAAGTAAGTAAAAGAGTATTTTTGTCATTTTGCACCCACTAAGGGTACTTTTGTAATTTCCCATTCAAATTTGAGGGTAATTTAGTCATTTATTTTATGGATTTAGACACATGGCACATCTTGGTGATGAGTCACCAAGATTTGTATTTATCTTTTGTTAAAAGATATACTCGAGGGTATTTTGGTATTCTTACCCCTACTAAGGGTATTTTGGTAATTTCGATATTATCCATAGGGTTATTTTAGTCATTTCACATACTTCCGAAATATTTTTAATCCTTAGGTTTTGATAACCAGTATTAGGGTTCCCTAATTAAATTTTAGGGTTCCAAAATTTAAATCAAGGTTTACTAAGTTTGTACTCTATCCGATCAATCATTTACCATCAATTCTATATCATACAAACACAAACTCATCAATACAATTGTTATAACTGTTTTTCTACCGAATCCTTTTCCAAACTTAAGGTTAGGGTTTTTATTCTCTGTTAAGCACAACTCTACTCATATTTCTTAGTCAATATACAAATTGACAACTTCTCTAATCTCGTATCACAGATACTTAACAAAATATTGATAATAAATATAAATATTAAAAAATATATATATATTCATAAAATTTTGGATCCTCACACAGATTGTTATGAATAACCCATTGTTGGATGATGTTTTTACTCCGAAAACATTGGATGTTTCTCCTATTTCTTGTGTGCTTCATCATCTTGTTAGATACAATTTGTTGCCTCGTTTAGGTGGAGGAGCATATTTTACCTACCATTACTTGATAATCATGCTAATATGTTTTAAACCATTTACCATAGGAACCCAAAGAATCTAACATAAAAATATTTATAGCATATAAAGAAAAGCTTTTTCTTAAACCTTTTGGTACCAAACTTGATTTTCTCACTTTGGATCTAACTTTTGTTTTCCAAAATACTTTGATACACATATAAAATACCAATACTCATGTAAATCATGGGTTTTAAAGATCAAAACAAAATTTACTTGGTTCATAAAGATCTAACAAAAGAGAACACAAAACTTGAAAATTTTCAATTTCTTTCCTTTTTCTTCTTGCAAGCCTTCTTGATCCTTCAAAGTAGCTTATGAGTTTAAGTTGTATGAAGATCCAAGACCCCTCCTAGACTCCCTATAACTACCAAAATCTGCACAGCCCCTCTCTCTCTCTCTATTGTTTTGTTTTTTTTTCTTTTCTTAGCAACTTGGAAAGAGAGAGAAAATGAGAGAGAAAAGCGAAGAATTTGATTTTTGTTTAGTGTAATAATGCAAGGAATGTATCTACCCATTAGTTTACTTGCTAGCCTTGGATTACTTGCACATGTTAATAACCAAGTGATGAGTAACCAAAGATTTGGCAAATCTTTTACTTAAAAAGTAAGTAAAAGAGTATTTTTCGTCATTTTGCACCCACTAAGGGTACTTTTGTAATTTCCCATTCAAATTTGAGGGTAATTTAGTCATTTATTTTATGGATTTAGACACATGGCACATCTTGGTGATGAGTCACCAAGATTTGTATTTATCTTTTGTTAAAAGATAAACTCGAGGGTATTTTGGTCTTTTTTACCCCTACTAAGGGTATTTTGGTAATTTCCATATTATCCATAGGGTTATTTTAGTCATTTCACATACTTCCTAATATTTTTAATCCTTAGGTTTTGATAACCAAGATTAGGGTTCCCTAATTAAATTTTAGGGTTCCAAAATTTAAATCAGGTTTACTAAGTTTGTATTTCTATCCGATCAATCATTTACCATCAATTCTATATCATACAAACACAAACTCATCAATACAATTGTTATAACTATTTTTTCTACCGAATCCTTATCCAGACTTAAGGTTAGGGTTTTTATTCTCTGTTAAGCACAACTCTACTCATATTTCTTAGTCAATACACAAATTGACCACTTCTCTAGACTTGTATCACAGATACTTAAAACAATAATGATAATGATAATAAAATAAATATATATATATATATATATATATATATATATTCATAAAATTTTGGATCCTCACACAGATTGTTATGAATAACCCATTGTTGGATGATGTTTTTACTCCGAAAACATTGGATGTTTCTCCTATTTCTTGTGTGCTTCATCATCTTGTTAGATACAATTTGTTGCCTCGTTTAGGTGGAGGAGCATATTTTACCTACCAAGACTTGATAATCATGCTAATATGTTTTAAACCATTTACCATAGGAACCCAAAGAATCTAACATAAAAATATTTATAGCATACAAAGAAAAGCTTTTTCTTAAACCTTTTGGTACCAAACTTGATTTTCTCACTTTGGATCTAACTTTTGTTTTCCAAAATACTTTGATACACATATAAAATACCAATACTCATGTAAATCATGGGTTTTAAGATCAAAAACAAAATTTACTTGGTTCATAAAGATCTAACAAAAGAGAACACAAAACTTGAAAATTTTCAATTTCTTTCCTTTTTCTTCTTGCAAGCCTTCTTGATCCTTCAAAGTAGCTTATGAGTTTAAGTTGTATGAAGATCCAAGACCCCTCCTAGACTCCCTATAACTACCAAAATCTGCCCCCCCTCTCTCTCTATTGTTTTGTTTTGTTTTTTTTTAACTTAGCAACTTGAAAGAGAGAGAAAATGAGAGAGAAAAGCGAAGAATTTGATTTTTGTTTAGTGTAATAATGCAAGGAATGTATCTACCCATTAGTTTACTTGCTAGCCTTGGATTACTTGCACATGTTAATAACCAAGTGATGAGTAACCAAAGATTTGGCAAATCTTTTACTTAAAAAGTAAGTAAAAGAGTATTTTCGTCATTTTGCACCCACTAAGGGTACTTTTGTAATTTCCCATTCAAATTTGAGGGTAATTTAGTCATTTATTTTATGGATTTAGACACATGGCACATCTTGGTGATGAGTCACCAAGATTTGTATTTATCTTTTGTTAAAAGATAAACTCGAGGGTATTTTGGTCTTTTTACCCCTACTAAGGGTATTTTGGTAATTTCCATATTATCCATAGGGTTATTTTAGTCATTTCACATACTTCCCAAATATTTTTAATCCTTAGGTTTTGATAACCAGTATTAGGGTTCCCTAATTAAATTTTAGGGTTCCAAAATTTAAATCAGGGTTTACTAAGTTTGTACTCTATCCGATCAATCATTTACCATCAATTCTATATCATACAAACACAAACTCATCAATACAATTGTTATAACTGTTTTTTCTACCGAATCCTTATCCAGACTTAAGGTTAGGGTTTTTATTCTCTGTTAAGCACAACTCTACTCATATTTCTTAGTCAATACACAAATTGACCACTTTCTAGACTTAGACTTGTATCACGATACTTAACACAATATTGATAATAAAAATAAATATATATATAAATATATATATATATTCATAAAATTTTGGATCCTCACATGATTGTTATGAATAACCCATTGTTGGATGATGTTTTTACTCAAAAAAACATTGGATGTTTCTCCTATTTCTTGTGTGCTTCATCATCTTGTTAGATACAATTTGTTGCCTCGTTTAGGTGGAGGAGCATATTTTACCTACCAAGACTTGATAATCATGCTAATATGTTTTAAACCATTTACCATAGGAACCCAAAGAATCTAACATAAAAATATTTATAGCATACAAAGAAAAGCTTTTTCTTAAACCTTTTGGTACCAAACTTGATTTTCTCACTTTGGATCTAACTTTTGTTTTCCAAAATACTTTGATACACATATAAAATACCAATACTCATGTAAATCATGGGTTTTTAAAGACCAAAAACAAAATTTACTTGGTTCATAAAGATCTAACAAAAGAGAACACAAAACTTGAAAATTTTCAATTTCTTTCCTTTTTCTTCTTGCAAGCCTTCTTGATCCTTCAAAGTAGCTTATGAGTTTAAGTTGTATGAAGATCCAAGACCCCTCCTAGACTCCCTATAACTACCAAAATCTGCAGCCCCCCTTCTCTCTCTATTGTTTTGTTTTGTTTTTCTTTTCTTAGCAACTTGGAAAGACAGTTGAAATGAAAGAGAAAAGCGAAGAATTTGATTTTTGTTTAGTGTAATAATGCAAGGAATGTATCTACCCATTAGTTTACTTGCTAGCCTTGGATTACTTGCACATGTTAATAACCAAGTGATGAGTAACCAAAGATTTGGCAAATCTTTTACTTAAAAAGTAAGTAAAAGAGTATTTTCGTCATTTTGCACCCACTAAGGGTACTTTTGTAAATTACCATTCAAATTTGAGGGTAATTTAGTCATTTATTTTATGGATTTAGACACATGGCACATCTTGGTGATGAGTCACCAAGATTTGTATTTATCTTTTGTTAAAAGATAAACTCGAGGGTATTTTGGTCTTCTTACCCCCACTAAGGGTATTTTGGTAATTTCCATATTATCCATAGGGTTATTTTAGTCATTTCACATACTTCCCTAATATTTTTAATCCTTAGGTTTTGATAACTTGAAGATAGGGTTCCCTAATTAAATTTTAGGGTTCCAAAATTTAAATCGAGGTTTACTAAGTTTGTATTTCTATCCGATCAATCATTTACCATCAATTCTATATCATACAAACACAAACTCATCAATACAATTGTTATAACTATTTTTTTCTACCGAATCCTTATCCGGACTTAAGGTTAGGGTTTTTATTCTCTGTTAAGCACAACTCTACTCATATTTCTTAGTCAATACATAAATGACCACTTCTCTAGACTTGTATCACGAGATACTTAACACAATATTGATAATAAATATAAATATTAAAAATATATATATATATTCATAAAATTTTGGATCCTCACACATGATTGTTATGAATAACCCATTGTTGGATGATGTTTTACTCTCGAAAACATTGGATGTTTCTCCTATTTCTTGTGTGCTTCATCATCTTGTTAGATACAATTTGTTGCCTCGTTTAGGTGGAGGAGCATATTTTACCTACCAAGACTTGATAATCATGCTAATATGTTTTAAACCATTTACCATAGGAACCCAAAGAATCTAACATAAAAATATATTTATAGCATACAAAGAAAAGCTTTTTTCTTAAACCTTTTGGTACCAAACTTGATTTTCTCACTTTGGATCTAACTTTTGTTTTCCAAAATACTTTGATACACATATAAAATACCAATACTCATGTAAATCATGGGTTTTAAAGACCAAAAACAAAATTTACTTGGTTCATAAAGATCTAACAAAAGAGAACACAAAACTTGAAAATTTTCAATTTCTTTCCTTTTTTTCTTCTTGCAAGCCTTCTTGATCCTTCAAAGTAGCTTATGAGTTTAAGTTGTATGAAGATCCAAGACCCTCCTAGACTCCTATAACTACCAAAAATCTGCAGCCCTTCTCTCTCTCTATTGTTTTGTTTTGTTTTTCTTTTTCTTAGCAACTTGGAAAGAGAGAGAAAATGAGAGAGAAAAGCGAAGAATTTGATTATTGTTTAGTGTAATAATGTAAGGAATGTATCTACCCATTAGTTTACTTGCTAGCCTTGGATTACTTGCACATGTTAATAACCAAGTGATGAGTAACCAAAGATTTGGCAAATCTTTTACTTAAAAAGTAAATAAAGAGTATTTTCGTCATTTTGCACCCACTAAGGGTACTTTTGTAATTTCCCATTCAAATTTGAGGGTAATTTAGTCATTTATTTTATGGATTTAGACACATGGCACATCTTGGTGATGAGTCACCAAGATTTGTATTTATCTTTTGTTAAAAGATAAACTCGAGGGTATTTTGGTCTTTTTACCCCTACTAAGGGTATTTTGGTAATTTCTATATTATCCATAGGGTTATTTTAGTCATTTCACATACTTCCCAAATATTTTTAATCCTTAGGTTTTGATAACCAGTATTAGGGTTCCCTAATTAAATTTTAGGGTTCCAAAATTTAAATCAGGGTTTACTAAGTTTGTACTCTATCCGATCAATCATTTACCATCAATTCTATATCATACAAACACAAATTCATCAATACAATTGTTATAACTTTTTTTCTACCGAATCCTTATCCGGACTTAAGGTTAGGGTTTTTATTCTCTGTTAAGCACAACTCTACTCATATTTCTTAGTCAATACACAAATTGACCACTTTCTCTAGACTTATATATCACGGATACTTAACACAATATTGATAATAAATATAAATATTAAAATATATATATATATTCATAAAATTTTGGATCCTCACACGTGATTGTTATGAATAACCCATTGTTGGATGATGTTTTTTACTCAAAACATTGGATGTTTCTCCTATTTCTTGTGTGCTTCATCATCTTGTTAGATACAATTTGTTGCCTCGTTTAGGTGGAGGAGCATATTTTACCTACCAAGACTTGATAATCATGCTAATATGTTTTAAACCATTTACCATAGGAACCCAAAGAATCTAACATAAAAATATTTATAGCATACAAAGAAAAGCTTTTTCTTAAACCTTTTGGTACCAAACTTGATTTTCTCACTTTGGATCTAACTTTTGTTTTCCAAAATACTTTGATACACATATAAAATACCAATACTCATGTAAATCATGGGTTTTAAGATCAAAAACAAAATTTACTTGGTTCATAAAGATCTAACAAAAGAGAACACAAAACTTGAAAATTTTCAATTTCTTTCCTTTTTCTTCTTGCAAGCCTTCTTGATCCTTCAAAGTAGCTTATGAGTTTAAGTTGTATGAAGATCCAAGACCCCTCCTAGACTCCCTATAACTACCAAAATCTGCAGCCCCCCTTCTCTCTCTATTGTTTTGTTTTTTTTTTTTTTTTCTTAGCAACTTGGAAAGAGAGAGAAAATGAGAGAGAAAAGCGAAGAATTTGATTTTTGTTTAGTGTAATAATGCAAGGAATGTATCTACCCATTAGTTTACTTGCTAGCCTTGGATTACTTGCACATGTTAATAACCAAGTGATGAGTAACCAAAGATTTGGCAAATCTTTTACTTAAAAAGTAAGTAAAAGAGTACTTTTATAATTTCCCATTCAAATTTGAGGGTAATTTAGTCATTTATTTTATGGATTTAGACACATGGCACATCTTGGTGATGAGTCACTAAGATTTGTATTTATCTTTGTTAAAAGATAAACTCGAGGGTATTTTGGTCTTTTTACCCCTACTAAGGGTATTTTGGTAATTTCCATATTATCCATAGGGTTATTTTAGTCATTTCACATACTTCCCAAATATTTTTAATCCTTAGGTTTTGATAACCAGTATTAGGGTTCCCTAATTAAATTTTAGGGTTCCAAAATTTAAATCAGGGTTTACTAAGTTTGTACTTTATCCGATCAATATTTTACCATCAATTCTATATCATACAAACACAAACTCATCAATACAATTGTTATAACTATTTTTTCTACCGAATCCTTATCCAGACTTAAGGTTAGGGTTTTTATTCTCTGTTAAGCACAACTCTACTCATATTTCTTAGTCAATACACAAATTGACCACTTCTCTCTAGACTTGTATCACGGATACTTAAACAATAAATATTGATAATAAATATAAATATTAAAAAATATATATATATTCGTAAAATTTCGGATCCTCACACAGATTGTTATGAATAACCCATTGTTGGATGATGTTTTTTACTCAAAAAAAACATTGGATGTTTCTCCTATTTCTTGTGTGCTTCATCATCTTGTTAGATACAATTTGTTGCCTCGTTTAGGTGGAGGAGCATATTTTACCTACCAAGACTTGATAATCATGCTAATATGTTTTAAACCATTTACCATAGGAACCCAAAGAATCTAACATAAAAATATTTATAGCATACAAAGAAAAGCTTTTTCTTAAACCTTTTGGTACCAAACTTGATTTTCTCACTTTGGATCTAACTTTTGTTTTCCAAAATACTTTGATACACATATAAAATACCAATACTCATGTAAATCATGGGTTTTAAGATCAAAAACAAAATTTACTTGGTTCATAAAGATCTAACAAAAGAGAACACAAAACTTGAAAATTTTCAATTTCTTTCCTTTTTCTTCTTGCAAGCCTTCTTGATCCTTCAAAGTAGCTTATGAGTTTAAGTTGTATGAAGATCCAAGACCCCTCCTAGACTCCCTATAACTACCAAAATCTGCCCCCTCTCTCTCTCTATTGTTTTGTTTTGTTTTTCTTTTCTTAGCAACTTGGAAAAAGAGAGAAAATGAGAGAGAAAAGCGAAGAATTTGATTTTTGTTTAGTGTAATAATGCAAGGAATGTATCTACCCATTAGTTTACTTGCTAGCCTTGGATTACTTGCACATGTTAATAACCAAGTGATGAGTAACCAAAGATTTGGCAAATCTTTTACTTAAAAAGTAAGTAAAAGAGTATTTTCGTCATTTTGCACCCACTAAGGGTACTTTTGTAATTTCCCATTCAAATTTGAGGGTAATTTAGTCATTTATTTTATGGATTTAGACACATGGCACATCTTGGTGATGAGTCACCAAGATTTGTATTTATCTTTTGTTAAAAGATAAACTCGAGGGTATTTTGGTCTTTTTACCCCTACTAAGGGTATTTTGGTAATTTCTATATTATCCATAGGGTTATTTTAGTCATTTCACATACTTCCCTAATATTTTTAATCCTTAGGTTTTGATAACCAGTATTAGGGTTCCCTAATTAAATTTTAGGGTTCCAAATTTAAATCAAGGTTTACTAAGTTTGTACTCTATCCGATCAATCATTTACCATCAATTCTATATCATACAAACACAAACTCATCAATACAATTGTTATAACTGTTTTTTCTACCGAATCCTTATCCAGACTTAAGGTTAGGGTTTTTATTCTCTGTTAAGCACAACTCTACTCATATTTCTTAGTCAATACACAATTGACCACTTCACACTTCTCTAGACTTGTATCACGATACTTAACATAAATAATATTGATAATAAATATAAATATATATAAATATATATATATATTCATAAAATTTTGGATCCTCACATGATTGTTATGAATAACCCATTGTTGGATGATGTTTTTACTCTGAAAACAGTGGATGTTTCTCCTATTTCTTGTGTGCTTCATCATCTTGTTAGATACAATTTGTTGCCTCGTTTAGGTGGAGGAGCATATTTTACCTACCAAGACTTGATAATCATGCTAATATGTTTTAAACCATTTACCATAGGAACCCAAAGAATCTAACATAAAATATTTATATAGCATACAAAGAAAAGCTTTTTCTTAAACCTTTTGGTACCAAACTTGATTTTCTCACTTTGGATCTAACTTTTGTTTTCCAAAATACTTTGATACACATATAAAATACCAATACTCATGTAAATCATGGGTTTTAAAGATCAAAAACAAAATTTACTTGGTTCATAAAGATCTAACAAAGAGAACACAAAACTTGAAAATTTTCAATTTCTTTCCTTTTTTCTTCTTGCAAGCCTTCTTGATCCTTCAAAGTAGCTTATGAGTTTAAGTTGTATGAAGATCCAAGACCCTCCTAGACTCCCTATAACTAAAAATCTGCACCCCCCTCTCTCTCTCTATTGTTTTGTTTTTTTTTTTTTTTCTTAGCAACTTGAAAAAGAGAGAGAAAATGAGAGAGAAAAGCGAAGAATTTGATTTTTGTTTAGTGTAATAATGCAAGGAATGTATCTACCCATTAGTTTACTTGCTAGCCTTGGATTACTTGCACATGTTAATAACCAAGTGATGAGTAACCAAAGATTTGGCAAATCTTTTACTTAAAAAGTAAGTAAAAGAGTATTTTTCGTCATTTTGCACCCCCACTAAGGGTACTTTTGTAATTTCCCATTCAAATTTGAGGGTAATTTAGTCATTTATTTTATGGATTTAGACACATGGCACATCTTGGTGATGAGTCACCAAGATTTGTATTTATCTTTTGTTAAAAGATAAACTCGAGGGTATTTTGGTCTTTTTACCCCTACTAAGGGTATTTTGGTAATTTCCATATTATCCATAGGGTTATTTTAGTCATTTCACATACTTCCCTAATATTTTTAATCCTTAGGTTTTGATAACCAGTATTAGGGTTCCCTAATTAAATTTTAGGGTTCCAAAATTTAAATCAGGGTTTACTAAGTTTGTACTCTATCCGATCAATCATTTACCATCAATTCTATATCATACAAACACAAACTCATCAATACAATTGTTATAACTATTTTTTCTATAGAATCCTTATCCAGACTTAAGGTTAGGGTTTTTATTCTCTGTTAAGCACAACTCTACTCATATTTCTTAGTCAATACACAAATTGACCACTTCTCTAGACTTGTATCACAGATACTTAACAAAATATTGATAATAAATATAAATATTAAAATATATATATATTCATAAAATTTTGGATCCTCACATGATTTTTATGAATAAACCATTGTTGGATGATGTTTTTACTCCGAAAACATTGGATGTTTCTCCTATTTCTTGTGTGCTTCATCATCTTGTTAGATACAATTTGTTGCCTCGTTTAGGTGGAGGAGCATATTTTACCTACCAAGACTTGATAATCATGCTAATATGTTTTAAACCATTTACCATAGGAACCCAAAGAATCTAACATAAAAATATTTATAACATACAAAGAAAAGCTTTTTCTTAAACCTTTTGGTACCAAACTTGATTTTCTCACTTTGGATCTAACTTTTGTTTTCCAAAATACTTTGATACACATATAAAATACCAATACTCATGTAAATCATGGGTTTTTAAAGATCAAAAACAAAATTTACTTGGTTCATAAAGATCTAACAAAAGAGAACACAAAACTTGAAAATTTTCAATTTCTTTCCTTTTTCTTCTTGCAAGCCTTCTTGATCCTTCAAAGTAGCTTATGAGTTTAAGTTGTATGAAGATCCAAGACCCCTCCTAGACTCCCTATAACTACCAAAATCTGCAGCCCCCCTTCTCTCTCTATTGTTTTGTTTTGTTTTTCTTTTCTTAGCAACTTGGAAAGAGAGAAAATGAGAGAGAAAAGCGAAGAATTTGATTTTTGTTTAGTGTAATAATGCAAGGAATGTATCTACCCATTAGTTTACTTGCTAGCCTTGGATTACTTGCACATGTTAATAACCAAGTGATGAGTAACCAAAGATTTGGCAAATCTTTTACTTAAAAAGTAAGTAAAAGAGTATTTTCGTCATTTTGCACCCACTAAGGGTACTTTTGTAATTTCCCATTCAAATTTGAGGGTAATTTAGTCATTTATTTTATGGATTTAGACACATGGCAAATCTTGGTGATGAGTCACCAGGATTTGTATTTATCTTTTGTTAAAAGATAAACTCGAGGGTATTTTGGTCTTTTTACCCCTACTAAGGGTATTTTGGTAATTTCCATATTATCCATAGGGTTATTTTAGTCATTTCACATACTTCCCAAATATTTTTAATCCTTAGGTTTTGATAACCAGTATTAGGGTTCCCTAATTAAATTTTAGGGTTCCAAAATTTAAATCAGGGTTTACTAAGTTTGTATTCTATCCGATCAATCATTTACCATCAATTCTATATCATACAAACACAAACTCATCAATACAATTGTTATAACTGTTTTTTCTACCGAATCCTTATCCAGACTTAAGGTTAGGGTTTTTATTCTCTGTTAAGCACAACTCTACTCATATTTCTTAGTCAATACACAAATTGACCACTTCTCTGAGACTTGTATCACGATACTTAACAAAATATTGATAATAAATATAAATATTAAAAATATATATATATATTCATAAAATTTTGGATCCTCACATGATTGTTATGAATAACCCATTGTTGGATGATGTTTTTACTCTGAAAACAGTGGATGTTTCTCCTATTTCTTGTGTGCTTCATCATCTTGTTAGATACAATTTGTTGCCTCGTTTAGGTGGAGGAGCATATTTTACCTACCAAGACTTGATAATCATGCTAATATGTTTTAAACCATTTACCATAGGAACCCAAAGAATCTAACATAAAAATATTTATAGCATACAAAGAAAAGCTTTTTCTTAAACCTTTTGGTACCAAACTTGATTTTCTCGCTTTGGATCTAACTTTTTTGTTTTCCAAAATACTTTGATACACATATAAAATACCAATACTCATGTAAATCATGGGTTTTAAAGACCAAAAACAAAATTTACTTGGTTCATAAAGATCTAACAAAAGAGAACACAAAACTTGAAAATTTTAAATTTCTTTCTTTTTTCTTCTTGCAAGCCTTCTTGATCCTTCAAAGTAGCTTATGAGTTTAAGTTGTATGAAGATCCAAGACCCCTCCTAGACTCCCTATAACTACCAAAATCTGCAGCCCCCCTTCTCTCTCTATTGTTTTGTTTTTTTTTTTCTTTTCTTAGCAACTTGGAAAAGAGAGAAAATGAGAGAGAAAAGCGAAGAATTTGATTTTTGTTTAGTGTAATAATGCAAGGAATGTATCTACCCATTAGTTTACTTGCTAGCCTTGGATTACTTGCACATGTTAATAACCAAGTGATGAGTAACCAAAGATTTGGCAAATCTTTTACTTAAAAAGTAAGTAAAAGAGTATTTTCGTCATTTTGCACCCACTAAGGGGGTTTTGTAATTTCCCATTCAAATTTGAGGGTAATTTAGTCATTTATTTTATGGATTTAGACACATGGCAAATCTTGGTGATGAGTCACCAAGATTTGTATTTATCTTTTGTTAAAAGATAAACTCGAGGGTATTTTGGTCTTCTTACCCCTACTAAGGGTATTTTGGTAATTTCCATATTATCCATAGGGTTATTTTAGTCATTTCACATACTTCCCTAATATTTTTAATCCTTAGGTTTTGATAACCAGTATTAGGGTTCCCTAATTAAATTTTAGGGTTCCAAAATTTAAATCAGGGTTTACTAAGTTTGTACTCTATCCGATCAATCATTTACCATCAATTCTATATCATACAAACACAAACTCATCAATACAATTGTTATAACTATTTTTTCTACCGAATCCTTATCCAGACTTAAGGTTAGGGTTTTTATTCTCTGTTAAGCACAACTCTACTCATATTTCTTAGTCAATACACAAATTGACCACTTCTCTAGACTTGTATCACAGATACTTAACAAAATATTGATAATAAATATAAATATTAAAAAATATATATATATTCGTAAAATTTTGGATCCTCACACAGATTGTTATGAATAACCCATTGTTGGATGATGTTTTTACTCCGAAAACAGTGGATGTTTTTCCTATTTCTTGTGTGCTTCATCATCTTGTTAGATACAATTTGTTGCCTCGTTTAGGTGGAGGAGCATATTTTACCTACCAAGACTTGATAATCATGCTAATATGTTTTAAACCATTTACCATAGGAACCCAAAGAATCTAACATAAAAATATTTATAGCATACAAAGAAAAGCTTTTTCTTAAACCTTTTGGTACCAAACTTGATTTTCTCACTTTGGATCTAACTTTTGTTTTCCAAAATACTTTGATACACATATAAAATACCAATACTCATGTAAATCATGGGTTTTTAAAGACCAAAAACAAAATTTACTTGGTTCATAAAGATCTAACAAAAGAGAACACAAAACTTGAAAATTTTCAATTTCTTTCCTTTTTCTTCTTGCAAGCCTTCTTGATCCTTCAAAGTAGCTTATGAGTTTAAGTTGTATGAAGATCCAAGACCCCTCCTAGACTCCCTATAACTACCAAAATCAGCCCCTTCTTCTCTCTCTATTGTTTTGTTTTTTTTTTCTTTTCTTAGCAACTTGAAAGAGAGAGAAAATGAGAGAAAAAGCGAAGAATTTGATTTTTGTTTAGTGTAATAATGCAAGGAATGTATCTACCCATTAGTTTACTTGCTAGCCTTGGATTACTTGCACATGTTAATAACCAAGTGATGAGTAACCAAAGATTTGGCAAATCTTTTACTTAAAAAAAGTAAGTAAAAGAGTATTTTCGTCATTTTGCACCCACTAAGGGTACTTTTGTAATTTCCCATTCAAATTTGAGGTAATTTAGTCATTTATTTTATGGATTTAGACACATGGCACATCTTGGTGATGAGTCACCAAGATTTGTATTTATCTTTGTTAAAAGATAAACTCGAGGGTATTTTTTTGGTCTTTTACCCCTACTAAGGGTATTTTGGTAATTTCCATATTATCCATAGGGTTATTTTAGTCATTTCACATACTTCCCAAATATTTTTAATCCTTAGGTTTTGATAACCAGTATTAGGGTTCCCTAATTAAATTTTAGGGTTCCAAAATTTAAATCAGGGTTTACTAAGTTTGTACTCTATCCGATCAATCATTTACCATCAATTCTATATCATACAACACAAACTCATCAATACAATTGTTATAACTATTTTTTCTACCGAATCCTTATCTAGACTTAAGGTTAGGGTTTTTATTCTCTGTTAAGCACAACTCTACTCATATTTCTTAGTCAATACACAAATGACCACTTTCTCTAGACTTGTATCACGGATACTTAACAAAATATTGATAATAAATATAAATATTAAAAAATATATATATATATTCATAAAATTTTGGATCCTCACATGATTATTTATGAATAACCCATTGTTGGATGATGTTTTTACTCTGAAAGAAAACAGTGGATGTTTTCTCCTATTTCTTTGTGTGCTTCATCATCTTGTTAGATACAATTTGTTGCCTCGTTTAGGTGGAGGAGCATATTTTACCTACCAAGACTTGATAATCATGCTAATATGTTTTAAACCATTTACCATAGGAACCCAAAGAATCTAACATAAAAATATTTATAAGATACAAAGAAAAGCTTTTTCTTAAACCTTTTGGTACCAAACTTGATTTTTTCACTTTGGATCTAACTTTTGTTTTCCAAAATACTTTCATACACATATAAAATACCAATGCTCATGTAAATCATGGGTTTTTAAAGACCAAAAACAAAATTTACTTGGTTCATAAAGATCTAACAAAAGAGAACACAAAACTTGAAAATTTTCAATTTCTTTCCTTTTTTTCTTCTTGCAAGCCTTTCTTGATCCTTCAAAGTAGCTTATGAGTTTAAGTTGTATGAAGATCCAAGACCCTCCTAGACTCCCTATAACTACCAAAATCTGCAGCCCCCCTTCTCTCTCTATTGTTTTGTTTTTTTTTTCTTTTCTTAGCAACTTGGAAATAGAGAAGAAATGAGAGAGAAAAGTGAAGAATTTGATTTTTGTTTAGTGTAATAATACAAGGAATTTATCTACCCATTAGTTTACTTGCTAGCCTTGGATTACTTGCACATGTTAATAACCAAGTGATGAGTAACCAAAGATTTGGCAAATCTTTTACTTAAAAAGTAAGTAAAAGAGTATTTTCGTCATTTTGCACCCACTAAGGGAACTTTTGTAATTCCCATTCAAATTTGAGGGTAATTTAGTCATTTATTTTATGGATTTAGACACATGGCACATCTTGGTGATGAGTCACCAAGATTTGTATTTATCTTTTGTTAAAAGATAAACTCGAGGGTATTTTGGTCTTCTTACCCCTACTAAGGGTATTTTGGTAATTTCCATATTATCCATAGGGTTATTTTAGTCATTTCACATACTTCCCTAATATTTTTAATCCTTAGGTTTTGATAACCAGTATTAGGGTTCCCTAATTAAATTTTAGGGTTCCAAAATTTAAATCAGGGTTTACTAAGTTTGTACTCTATCCGATCAATCATTTACCATCAATTCTATATCATACAAACACAAACTCATCAATACAATTGTTATAACTGTTTTTTCTACCGAATCCTTATCCAGACTTAAGGTTAGGGTTTTTATTCTCTGTTAAGCACAACTCTACTCATATTTCTTAGTCAATACACAAATTGACCACTTCTCTAGACTTGTATCACAGATACTTAACACAATATTGATAATAAATATAAATATTAAAAAATATATATATATTCATAAAATTTTGGATCCTCACACAGATTGTTATGAATAACCCATTGTTGGATGATGTTTTTACTCCGAAAACAGTGGATGTTTCTCCTATTTCTTGTGTGCTTCATCATCTTGTTAGATACAATTTGTTGCCTCGTTTAGGTGGAGGAGCATATTTTACCTACCAAGACTTGATAATCATGCTAATATGTTTTAAACCATTTACCATAGGAACCCAAAGAATCTAACATAAAAATATTTATAGCATACAAAGAAAAGCTTTTTCTTAAACCTTTTGGTACCAAACTTGATTTTCTCACTTTGGATCTAACTTTTGTTTTCCAAAATACTTTGATACACATATAAAATACCAATACTCATGTAAATCATGGGTTTTAAGATCAAAAACAAAATTTACTTGGTTCATAAAGATCTAACAAAAGAGAACACAAAACTTGAAAATTTTCAATTTCTTTCCTTTTTTCTTCTTGCAAGCCTTCTTGATCCTTCAAAGTAGCTTATGAGTTTAAGTTGTATGAAGATCCAAGACCCCTCCTAGACTCCCTATAACTACCAAAATCTGCAGCCCCCCTTCTCTCTCTATTGTTTTGTTTTGTTTTTCTTTTCTTAGCAACTTGGAAAGAGAGAGAAAATGAGAGAGAAAAGCGAAGAATTTGATTTTTGTTTAGTGTAATAATGCAAGGAATGTATCTACCCATTAGTTTACTTGCTAGCCTTGGATTACTTGCACATGTTAATAACCAAGTGATGAGTAACCAAAGATTTGGCAAATCTTTTACTTAAAAAGTAAGTAAAAGAGTATTTTCGTCATTTTGCACCCACTAAGGGTACTTTTGTAATTTCCCATTCAAATTTGAGGGTAATTTAGTCATTTATTTTATGGATTTAGACACATGGCAAATCTTGGTGATGAGTCACCAAGATTTGTATTTATCTTTTGTTAAAAGATAAACTCGAGGGTATTTTGGTCTTTTTACCCCTACTAAGGGTATTTTGGTAATTTCCATATTATCCATAGGGTTATTTTAGTCATTTCACATACTTCCCTAATATTTTTAATCCTTAGGTTTTGATAACTTGAAGATTAGGGTTCCCTAATTAAATTTTAGGGTTCCAAAATTTAAATCAAGGTTTACTAAGTTTGTACTCTATCCGATCAATCATTTACCATCAATTCTATATCATACAAACACAAACTCATCAATACAATTGTTATAACTGTTTTTTCTACCGAATCCTTATCCAGACTTAAGGTTAGGGTTTTATTCTCTCTTAAGCACAACTCTACTCATATTTCTTAGTCAATACACAAATTGACCACTTCTCTAGACTTGTATCACAGATACTTAACACAATATTGATAATAAATATAAATATTAAAAAATATATATATATTCATAAAATTTTGGATCCTCACACAGATTGTTATGAATAACCCATTGTTGGATGATGTTTTTACTCCGAAAACATTGGATGTTTCTCCTATTTCTTGTGTGCTTCATCATCTTGTTAGATACAATTTGTTGCCTCGTTTAGGTGGAGGAGCATATTTTACCTACCAAGACTTGATAATCATGCTAATATGTTTTAAACCATTTACCATAGGAACCCAAAGAATCTAACATAAAAATATTTATAGCATACAAAGAAAAGCTTTTTCTTAAACCTTTTGGTACCAAACTTGATTTTCTCACTTTGGATCTAACTTTTGTTTTCCAAAATACTTTGATACACATATAAAATACCAATACTCATATAAATCATGTGTTTAAAGATCGAAAACAAAATTTACTTGGTTCATAAAGATCTAACAAAAGAGAACACAAAACTTGAAAATTTTCAATTTCTTTCCTTTTTCTTCTTGCAAGCCTTCTTGATCCTTCAAAGTAGCTTATGAGTTTAAGTTGTATGAAGATCCAAGACCCCTCCTAGACTCCCTATAACAATGTAAATCTGTAGCCCCCTTCTCTCTCTATTGTTTTGTTTTGTTTTTTCTTTTCTTAGCAACTTGGAAAAGAGAGAAAATGAGAGAGAAAAGCGAAGAATTTGATTTTTTTGTTTAGTGTAATAATGCAAGGAATGTATCTACCCATTAGTTTACTTTGCTAGCCTTGGATTACTTGCACATGTTAATAACCAAGTGATGAGTAACCAAAGATTTGGCAAATCTTTTACTTAAAAAGTAAGTAAAAGAGTATTTTCGTCATTTTGCACCCACTAAGGGTACTTTTGTAAATTCCCATTCAAATTTGAGGGTAATTTAGTCATTTATTTTATGGATTTAGACACATGGCACATCTTGGTGATGAGTCACCAAGATTTGTATTTATCTTTTGTTAAAAGATAAACTCGAGGGTATTTTGGTCTTTTTACCCCTACTAAGGGTATTTTGGTAATTTCCATATTATCCATAGGGTTATTTTAGTCATTTCACATACTTCCCTAATATTTTTAATCCTTAGGTTTTGATAACCAGTATTAGGGTTCCCTAATTAAATTTTAGGGTTCCAAAATTAAAATCAGGGTTTACTAAGTTTGTACTCTATCCGATCAATCATTGACCATCAATTCTATATCATACAAACACAAACTCATCAATACAATTGTTATAACTATTTTTTCTACCGAATCCTTATCCAGACTTAAGGTTAGGGTTTTTATTCTCTGTTAAGCACAACTCTACTCATATTTCTTAGTCAATACACAAATTGACCACTTCTCTAGACTTGTATCACAGATACTTAACACAATATTGATAATAAATATAAATATTAAAAATATATATATATATTCATAAAATTTTGGATCCTCACACAGATTGTTATGAATAACCCATTGTTGGATGATGTTTTTACTCCGAAAACATTGGATGTTTCTCCTATTTCTTGTGTGCTTCATCATCTTGTTAGATACAATTTGTTGCCTCGTTTAGGTGGAGGAGCATATTTTACCTACCAAGACTTGATAATCATGCTAATATGTTTTAAACCATTTACCATAGGAACCCAATGAATCTAACATAAAAATATTTATAGCATACAAAGAAAAGCTTTTTCTTAAACCTTTTGGTACCAAACTTGATTTTCTCACTTTGGATCTAACTTTTGTTTTCCAAAATACTTTGATACACATATAAAATACCAATACTCATGTAAATCATGGGTTTTAAAGATCAAAAATAAAATTTACTTGGTTCATAAAGATCTAACAAAAGAGAACACAAAACTTGAAAATTTTCAATTTCTTTCCTTTTTCTTCTTGCAAGCCTTCTTGATCCTTCAAAGTAGCTTATGAGTTTAAGTTGTATGAAGATCCAAGACCCCTCCTAGACTCCCTATAACTACCAAAATCTGCAGCCCCCCTTCTCTCTCTATTGTTTTGTTTTTTTTTTCTTTTCTTAGCAACTTGGAAAGACAGTTGAAATGAAAGAGAAAAGCGAAGAATTTGATTTTTGTTTAGTGTAATAATGCAAGGAATGTATCTACCCATTAGTTTACTTGCTAGCCTTGGATTACTTGCACATGTTAATAACCAAGTGATGAGTAACCAAAGATTTGGCAAATCTTTTACTTAAAAAGTAAGTAAAAGAGTATTTTCGTCATTTTGCACCCACTAAGGGTACTTTTGTAATTTCCCATTCAAATTTGAGGGTAATTTAGTCATTTATTTTATGGATTTAGACACATGGCAAATCTTGGTGATGAGTCACCAAGATTTGTATTTATCTTTTGTTAAAAGAAAAACTCGAGGGTATTTTGGTCTTCTTACCCCTACTAAAGGTATTTTGGTAATTTCCATATTATCCATAGGGTTATTTTAGTCATTTCACATACTTCCCAAATATTTTTAATCCTTAGGTTTTGATAACCAGTATTAGGGTTCCCTAATTAAATTTTAGGGTTCCAAAATTTAAATCAAGGTTTACTAAGTTTGTACTCTATCCGATCAATCATTTACCATCAATTCTATATCATACAAACACAAACTCATCAATACAATTGTTATAACTGTTTTTTCTACCGAATCCTTATCCAGACTTAAGGTTAGGGTTTTTATTCTCTGTTAAGCACAACTCTACTCATATTTCTTAGTCAATACACAAATTGACAACTTCTCTAGACTTGTATCACAGATACTTAACACAATATTGATAATAAATATAAATATTAAAAATATATATATATTCATAAAATTTTGGATCCTCACATGCATTGTTATGAATAACCCATTGTTGGATGATGTTTTTACTCAAAAAACATTGGATGTTTCTCCTATTTCTTGTGTGCTTCATCATCTTGTTAGATACAATTTGTTGCCTCGTTTAGGTGGAGGAGCATATTTTACCTACCAATACTTGATAATCATGCTAATATGTTTTAAACCATTTACCATAGGAACCCAAAGAATCTAACATAAAAATATTTATAGCATACAAAGAAAAGCTTTTTCTTAAACCTTTTGGTACAAAACTTGATTCTCTCACTTTGGATCTAACTTTTGTTTTCCAAAATACTTTGATACACATATAAAATACCAATACTCATGTAAATCATGGGTTTTAAAGACCAAAAAAAATTTACTTGGTTTATAAAGATCTAAATAAAAGAGAACACAAAACTTGAAAATTTTCAATTTCTTTTCCTTTTTCTTCATAAAGATCCTTCAAAGTAGCTTATGTTACTATGGTTGTACAAACTCTACTTTGATTAAAAGAGAAGCTTCTCCCTTCATTAGATAAGTTGTAAAAGTCGTCTTTTGTTCTTCTTCCACTCTCGCAATAACGAATGTTTTCTCCATCTCCTTCACCCAAGTCTGGGCTTCAATCGGATCCGTGATTCCTTTGAATTCAGGCGGTCCTACCGCTTTAAAGTCTTTGAAGTTAGCCAATCTATCAGCTTGTTGATTCATCGCTCTTCCTCTTGCAACTGGAGCTCTATTTTCCATAGCTTGGGCTAAAATATCTATGAAATTCTGCATTGGGTCCGCTTGACCTCCTTCATTATTCACTGACTGTTCTTCTCGTTGAGTTCAATTTTGTCGTCTAGGAGGCATGATCTGATTTAAATAAAAATCTTACATTAATTTTCTTTCTCTATATAAATTCTTAACACAATAAGAATTCAACACATAGTTTTTATATAATCGCATATTTATTCAAATAGCACATAGTACTAATAGTACTTAACACATATTGATATCCCTTTTAAAATAATTTTAGGATTAACATACTCAACTTTACAAAAAGTTGCAATTCTCCAACTTTACACAAAAAGTTGACATTTTCCATTTTCACATAACTATTCCCAGTTCATCAAACTTACCACACTTATAAGTTCAGTAACTTGCCACAATTATATGAGTGTATGAACTTATATTAGTTAGACCTTTGGCGTCCATTCGCTGAGGGGTTCAAAACATTTCATATAATCATGAGTCATGAATTTACGATAAGTATGAGTTTTAAGAACACACAAATTAATCTTAATCTTATATTCATATAGAAAATAAAGATTTCATTCATAAAAACATATATATTACATATGTTCATACATCATTCTCGATATTACAATAGTTAATATCATAATCTTTTACCAAAAGATAGTAACGCTCATATCTAAGTTGTCTACCGACTACTCCCTTCACTAGTTTTCTTCTTGTTGGGACACTTGTTGAATCCGTGACCTGTTTTCCCAAATGAGAAACACTTCCTCATATTCAGCTTAGGACAATATAGAGAAATATATCCTTCCTGCTTACAGTTGAAGCACACGTTCTTTCACATCATGCATTCTCCCGCGTGAGTTTTTCCACACTTGCTGCAAGCTTGCCTCTTCCTCGGGTTTGAATTTTTAGAGTTTTCACTGTCTTCTTCCCTATTTCTCTTCTTCTTGTCCTTCTTGCTGGTTCCTTCAGACGATCCATCACCTTCAGTCTTCATCCTCTCCACCTGTGCCTTCAGCTCATTCCGTTCTTCAGTTATTTCACGTAACGCTCGCACTGTCTTCCACAGCTCCTCCAAGAGAAATACTTTACTCTAGAGTTCCTGGACTTCTGCAGATAGCTGATCTTGTTCTCCAACTTTGATCTTATTCTTTAACTCCATCTTAGCTTCTTTAGACTCCGCCTCATCATCACTACTCAGATACATCTCGGAATAATCATCATGATCACTCCCGAGATTAACCATGGGTTCATATTTTCCCACCTCTTCAACTGATTCATTTCTGTCTTTGGCACCTCGACATCTTGGCATTGATGCAACAATTACCGACATCTCCTTACTCATCTTATCTTCTCCCGACATCCTACAATTAGTTTAAACAACTTGATTAGTACTTCACCAGTACAAACTTCTCAAACTATGAGTCCACATATCTCACTATCGATATGCTTCGGCAATCTCTCACTTAGTACTCTAAATGACTATTCTCTATCTCGCTTATGGCTATAATCCTAGGGTTTCCCTCCACCCCACATAAGGTTTATAACCTACAGCTCTGATACCAACCTGTGATGCCCCCAAATCCGGGTTACCTGACCCCCGAATTTGGTGTTCACGATCCACAATATAATACAAATTAATTCTACGAAATAGCAAAGTGGATTGTTTTCCATATTTATACTGAGGGATCCATTGGATCTTGAACTTCTCTTCTTGAGTAACTATCAAAGATTTGACTTTGATATACCTAGGTGTATCAGATAACCATAAAGATTAAATCATACCCCTCTTCATGTATAAAAGTCATCAGCTTTATTATACCTTATATTATGCATAATACTTAATCGCACGCAAAGGCCGAATATACAACCAATAAAATGTTCCCTTTCTATAAAAGGTTGTTCTTCTCAGTCTCAGAATCAAGATTTTGATTTAACAATGAAATACTGTGATTTCAATTTTTATTTACTTCTTGATCTAGCCAAAATAATTGGTATTGTTCTATCAATAACAATTGAATTCTTTTCTCGCTTCTATCAAATTCTAATAAATGTTCGTCTAGCCAGAATAATTAGCTAAGACATTTCTCAACATAATTTGACAATAAACATAAATTATTTGTATTGTCAATACTAGCTTCTACGGATACGAATATCCAACAACATTTATTCTACGAATGTATATTTTCCGAATTAGTAATTCAATTTGAATTATTAAACATGCACTAACTGCGAATAATCAACAATAAATTCTTGGACGTGGTATAATTAACAATAATTAACCACTATAATATTTAAACAATATTAACTCAAGGTTGAGTTATGAAACTTGCCTCCTCCGCTGATTACAGCTACACAATAAACTTATCTGCGTTCGTAAGACCTATAACCAATAATATCGGTCTTATAATTAGCAGAATAATTTATGACACATAACATTGTAATTCACAGTCAATCTTCTCCTAGACACATTACCATATAGTCATATCAGTGTTTATAACCTATATAAACACTTAACAAGTCTAACTATTTTGGTCTGGTTAGAGTTCGGTCCGGTTAGACTTCGGTCCATTCTCGGTGTTCTGGTCACACTATCCGACAATTAACACATTTATTATCAATTAAATTTGGTTTCTAAGCTTCAATATTATTTTAGATAAGTCAAATATCATTAATAATATTTTCTGGAAGCTTTTAATAATTTATAAACAATTATTATAATTTATAATAATTTTTCAAACATCAAAATCATTTTTAAATGATTTAATTATCAAATAATCTTATCATCATTAATATTTAATAATATATAAAAATATTAATAACATACTTGTCGAAATATTAAGTTATTATCAATAACTTAAAATATTTTAAATCAAAAATATTCCACTTAAATGATTTTTAAAATAATTAAATTTTTTAAATCATCACCATTAATATTTAAATATTAATGAAATTATCATCCAAATATTATTAAAAGTTATTAAATATAACTTAAAATATTTTTAAATCATTTTTCTCATTTTAAATGATTTTTTAAATCAATAAAATCATTTTAATTCATTTATTTAATATAATAATTAAATAAATCTAACATCGCTTATATTAATTTATTAATGAGAATTCTCCAAAAATATTGAAAATTATATTTTATAATTCCAAATATTTTCTAATACTTTATTCTCATTTAAAATGATTTTTAAAATATTAAAATCATTTTTAACTCATTTATGTAATATAATAATTAAATAAATCTAATATCATTAATATTAAATTATTAATGAAATTTTTCTAAAAATATTAAAAGTTATATTTTATAACTCCAAATATATTTAAATACATTATTCTTATTTAAAATAATTTTTCATAATATTAAATCCTTTTTCTCTAATTCATTTAATATACTAATTAAATAAATTAAATATCATTTTTATTCAAATAATTAATATTATTAATGAAAAATTATTTCAAATTCTTAAAAATTAATTTTCATGATTTAAAATAATTTTTAAAATCGTTTTTAGTAATTTTTATAATTTATTTCTATTTTTAAATAATTTTTGAAAAATTAGAAAATAAAAATTAATTAAATCGTCGCTATAGGCTTTTAGCAACACAAGCGTCACTGTTGGTGTTCTTGAGCTCAAGAACACTGACAGTCCCATGTTCAAGGCTACTACTTTGACCACGTTTAATCTTCTGCCTATTATGTTTTTGGGCTTGATTTTGCATCAATTTTATAGTAGGTATGTAACACTACCAATAACAACCAACCTCTTGGTCAAACAATAACTCAGATGCAAGATCTGAGCTTTTAAACTTGTTGTCAGAGACCATCTGGGTTTTCAGGGTAACCCAGAAACCCAGACACTGTCGAATAGTCACTTTCTAGTGCAATTAATCTGGTATTTTGGTCAACAAAATGGTGTGTTCTTGGTTCAAATCTGTTGTTCGCATGACAAGGAAATCTACATAACATAATATCAGTCCAACTACATCATAGTTGTAATATTCAACCCGGTCAAACATGGTCAAAAATCATGTTCATACACTTTCTGGAAATTCTAGAAAAGTGTTCACGTGATCAGATGGTATAGTTTGACCAACCACTACCTCAATCCTGTTGATGTTTTATATGATCTAAAACCATGGATCTATAGCCCAATGAACAGGCTACAATATGATTACCATAACATTAACATAACACTTAAACACTGACAGATCAAAGCCTCCCAAAACACTGTCATTCGTTGTTTACACTTTCTGGGTTGCCAAGATTTATACTCGGTCATGGTCGATCAATCGACTTTGACTGATTATAACTTGCAATCTAGACATTAAACAACTGCGATTTAACTTCTAGATCAAAGCCAACATGATAGAGTATATATAAAAGCTTTAAAACAACAAAATGCACAAACGAACAAAAATCTATGGACTTTGACTTTTGCTTGTTAGACCAAAAATTTGTTCTTGGGCAGTTTTTGAAAAACACCATTTTAAAGCCATTTGATCCTATGGATCCATCATGGATCAACATAGATCATATAAAAATATCTTATAACACAAATTTAAACACTTAAACACGAATATTTTCATAGCATATAAGATCTAGGTTGAGATATGGTTTATACCTTTTCTAGTCCAAGCTATGATCTAGATCTCCTTAACAGATTTTTGGTGTTCTAGTAACTGATTATATGACTGAGAGACTTAAAGAATTTGGAGGTTTGAAGAGAGAAAAATTTTTTGAGAGCTAAAGTGCAAAATAAGCAAATGTGTATACTTTCTATCTCTTAATCCTTTATAATACATATATGTATTGCAAGATCTGATATAGCTGTCAATTAAGAGGCTGAAATGCTGATATTTTAAGTCACCAAGTCAAGCAATTAGGTTACCTACTAAAGGTGTTGGCAAGCAGTACAAGTTAACTAATAAAAATGTATAAAAGGGTACTTTTGTCATTTTCTTTCCAATTTTAATGGCATACTTGACAATTGCTCAAACCCTTAGGGTTTAACCTTATGATTCTAACCCTTAGGTTTTAAAACTTTAGCTTTCTAGGATTTTCTAATTGGGGTTTTTAAATTAGAAAATTAAAAGTTTAAAACTAAAATTAGGGTTTCCTAATCATATTAGTGTTTAATAAACACATTATGCTCGCCAATTTGGATTAGGGTTTCCTAATTAGGGTTTAGGAATCCCGAATATGAAATTAGGGTTTCCTGGCTTTTGATTAGGGTTTCTAGTTACGCGTTAGGATTTCTAATCCTTATATTAGGGTTTTTAATCTCTTATTAGGGTTTATTAATTACAAACCTTATCCGATCAATTATTGATCAACATTCCTATACAGTACAAACACGTATTCATCGATACAATTATTTTTATTGCATTTTCTACTGAATCCCTATCTAGAAATTAGGGTTAGGGTTTTCTAATTCTTTTAAGCATAACTCTACTGTAATTTCTTAGTCAATACTCAGATTGACTAATTCTCGAAACTTGTATCACAGATACATAGCACAATATTAACAGTCAATATTAAATATAAAAAAATTATTCGTAAAATTTGGATTATTCTAAATCCCGGGTTATCACAACTTCTCAGCATGCTTTGGCATAGACATGGTTTCTTACTTTGGTTCCAAAAATTGAACTTCCATTTTGTTCTGAAAACTCATCGAAAAGTACATCTCAAAAAACATTTCTTTGAACCTATCCCACGCTACTATTCCCTTTCCCCCAAAAACCTTATTCGTCTGCCACCAATAACTAGCTTCAGACTTCAACATAAACGTTGCGAAGGAAGTTTTCTGATCCTCATTAACTCTTTCAACGTCAAAAACATTTTCCATATCCATGATCTAGGTTTGGGCCTCAACTGGATTCATAGACCCCTGAAACTCTTGTGGTTCAACTGCCTTGAAGTCCATGAAAGTTGTAACTGGAACTTGCGACTGATTCACAAGTGCTATTGTTAACAAGGTCACCAACTGCTGAACTGGGTTAGCGTTGGCCTTGTTATTGTTGTTGTTAGTAAACTCTTCAACAAGTGGTTGTTGGCGTGGTTGTCTTCTTTTAGGAGGCATTTTCTGTTTAAGATATACGCTTATTAGATCACTACTCAATTACTTGAATATTTAAGGTTTAACTTAAGCATTCTAAGATTAAATCTTAACATATAACATTTTAATAAACTTTGATATTTTATTCATTCATAACTTTTTGAATCATAATAAGGATAGCATCTCTGCTATCTTCATGAACTTTCTTGAACTAGAAAAGTTTCAGGATAACATAGTCATCTTACCCCTTTATTTATTTCAATATAAGGGATTTATAATTTATTTAACACATATTTAATAACACAACTTATTACTCTTCCTATCTTGGCATATTAAGACGACTAGAGGCTTCTCTATGCTCTTCTTCCATAATATGTTACATTGTCCTACGATCCATCATGTACCATGGCAAGTCTTCAAATTGAGCTGGATAATAAAAGACTCGGTCTTGGGCCCTATTAATCACAAAAAGAAATGCATAATCCATTTCATTCATCTTGGCCTTCTTCGTTTAAACCGTGGCTTCAGCATGGTCTGCACGCTGAGTAGCCTTAATCCAAGCATCTTCTGCTCTCGTACGCTTAGCTGACTCCTCCATCAAATCATCTTTTAGCTTTTCAACTTCAGTCTTCATCTTTTCATTTTCAGCCAACAGCTCTTCTTAATGACCCTCTGTGTGAACTAGGTTCCATTCTATGTTCCCAAGTCATGAGTCGAGTTCCTTAATCTCCACATCCTTCTGCTCTATAATAGCCTAACACATATCATCCAGCTCCTTCAGCTCCTCAACCTTAGCATGTAATTCTATATTATGATCATACATCTCAGTTGATATGGAGTTTGGTGGAAACTCCACAAGATCCTCTTCCTCATCCTCCACCTCTTTCTCCTCAGAGTCCTCCTACTCAGGATTAGACACAGGCTCATTCCCCTGTCCTTCATCAGTGACTAATAGAGAAGGCTCTCTCTGGATCCACTGCTCCCAAATAACATGGAAATCTCGGGGCTCCTCATCTCTAGGTATCTGAGGTATCTCTTCCATATCTTGATTGGATCCTTCAACGTTAGACATCCTGACAACAAAATGCTTTTAAGTTTTATTTATTATGTGAAACTATTCGATACTCGCGAGCACATAAGTTATTAATAGATAGGCACATAATGACTTTTATCACTTTTTTTTATCCTCGATGAATTCCTTAATTCATTTCTTAGAACTCGATAAGAGTTTATAACCACTATGTTTTCTGTCTCCTTAAAAGTTATTTCCTAAGGTTTCCCCCACCTAAGGTTCATAACCTAAACCTTTGATACCAACTTATGACACCCCCAAATCCGGGTACTTCATTCCCACAAAATTTGGTGCTCACTATCCAAAACAATTAAATCTAACTACCCATAATCAAGGATAAAGACATAACATAAACAACTCAAAGACTAATCCTCCCCATTAAAGGGTTACATCAACTTAAAACAATCCCAGGTAATATAACCTTAAATTATTACATAAGTCTGCAGAATACATCACATAATTAAATAAGTCTTATAACATAGATTAAGTTAAGTAAATTCAAATAAGTCTTCATCACTTGGACATCTTGCCCTTGCCTTTGCTAGAAGACGACTCTTCAACTTTCTCAACTTTAGCCGCAGTGTTAAATGCAAGAGTGAGCAAACAATTGCTCACTAATATAATGATGACAATAGCAACAACACAAGAGTAAGCAATGAATACTGAATAATTAAGAACTTGTTCTTCGAATCAAGATTAGTAAACAAGTTCGAGATTTATATCTGAGGGTCTTATGACCATGAACTATGTCCCAAGGTTATTAAGTATTTCTACCTCAACCTTTAACAGTCATTGGACTATACATACATTTTCTTTCGTACTTAAGGGGATTAGCCCTTCGTACCATGTATTGTGTACAAATATCTAAACGTTAACGCGTACATAATCCCCTATATTAGGGTTGCTCGTCTCAGTTTGACTTTAAAATTTTCGCACTAATGAAAGTTTAGTTTGGATTAGCTTAATAGTGGTTCTAGAGTTTTAGAACACTCATAAATTATAGACTAGTCCAATCAATAAAGTTTTATTATATATTCAAAGGATCAAAATGATAATATAAGATTGAACAACGATACTTAAGTCAAAGATTGAATGTCAACAATATACAATTGACTATACATTGTATATACAAAGTATTACATCAAAAAGAGTTAGAAAACTCATTTGGGACAATGAACTTGAACAATATATGCTTTGAATAGCAAGAAATAAAAGTTGGGAACTTGCATAATAAAAGTTTAAAGATAAGAAACTTGCGCAATGATATCAAGTTAGAAATGTGAAACTTGCTCAACATAAGAATAAGGTTTAGGAACTTGTCTCGTGTGTAAGCTATACATTTATAACACAAGTTCGCCAAATACCCTACATATATCATTAGAGTCACAATATCGATTAGTTATACTATCATTAACCTTATAGGTTTAATTCTCATTCAAGTTCATCTCATTATCCCTTCACATATTCCAATCTCTGACACCGTTTACAGGTCTGAAATCACAAATATAATTAGGCATCGTCACACTTTAAATAACATCTCAAGTCTTAATCAAATAACAAGTTAAAGTTTTCTAAGTCTCTATCTTTTCAATCTTAATTCATCAAATACATGATTACAATCTGTTATGGAACTTCATTACATGTTTAACACCTTATCATTCAAATTAGGCTAGGTTAGACCAACATATCATGGACTGCAAACTAAAAAAAACATTGTTCAACCCAAGGGAGGGCAGAGTTGTGCTCGCCCAAGCCACAACCTTTGGTGTAATCTGCGTTGGCGATCTGCATTGTTCTTGTCCTCGACATAAAGTACGTCATACTGACGATCTTATGAGACAAGAACACAATAGTCTGCTTCCAACACTGATACGATTAAAACTCCAATTTCACAGTAACATGAACAAACCCACACACTAAAAACTTAACCAAAACCATATAACATATACCCTAAATGATTATAACTCCTAAAACAATCATAACCACTAAATTCAAAGGATTAAAATCATGTTTTTGCTATTATCTTCATTTTTAAAATATTTAGCGAAATCAACCACCAAATCATTGTTTTTAACCAAATTAAGCCATTTAAATTGTATTCTTTTCTTTTCTTGACACATTAACATAATCCATAATCAATTTACATATTATAATCATAATTGAACATCTATTTTTGGTCTCATTAAGCCACTTTCATACAAATATAACATTGTTAACTTAAAGTTTCTTCTTCAAACCAAATTCCATGGATTTGATCTCTAAAATTTGTTCATAGATGATAACTATCAGATTTTTACAAGACTATACATACATATAATCAACAATCTAACAAAAATTCCAAATCACAAAGAATATATATTACAAAATCGAGACTTGGAATTATGAATAGATTATACCTTTAATCCCTTGTTTACACTAGCAAAGATGATTAGCAAGCTTTTTCAAAGACTCATCTTCTCCAACTTCTCAATTCACTCTCAATTTCTCTCCCTAGCCTACTCTCTCTTCCTCTATATTTTCTCTGTTCTTCTTAGCCTCTTGGAAAAATAATACGCAGGACCAAAAATATAAAGTATATAATCCCTCCCACGTTCATCAGTTAAAAAAAACTAATAGGTTTATCAGTTAAATCATGCCAAAAGCCACAAGGCTTAGTTTGGTTGCACACTACAGCTCCCCCCTTTAATTTATTTTTATAACACATATATTATATAGTTCCATTGTCACATTTTTATTTAATTAATTTTGTTAAAGTCAAATTTACACTTATCTTATAATTATAATTATATTTATGCCTAACAAATTATTTAACATCTAATTTAATTATTAAATTAAACTAGAACATCATCACTACACAACACTACTATTATTGAACAATTTATTTAATTTAATTATTTCATTAAATTAAATCTTAAATCCATAAAATTATTATACATTAATTTAATTATCATTCCACACTTTAACTAAATTATTTCACCATAATTTCGTCAAATATCTATTTATTTCAATAAATCAAACCAAATATTTATTTACCTTAATAAATATTTTTAAATTACATAAAAATTCTCGTTCGTTACAACACAGGTATGATAGGGTTTCTCCTTTACTTAACTGCTAGTAGACCAGACATTATGTTTTCTACATGTATATGTGCTAGATTTCAAGCTAATCCTAAGGAATCACATTTAGTTGTTGTTAAAAGGATTTTAAGTATCTCAATTGCACACATCACTTGGGACGTTGGTACCCCAAGGAGTCCTCCTTTGAACTAACAGGTTATTCAGATGCTGACTTTGCAAGTTATAAATTAATAGAAAGAGTACTAGTGGCACATGTTGAATGCTAGGAAACAGGCTTGTGTCCTAATTTAGTAAGAAGCAAAACTCTGTATTAACTTCAACAGCAGAAGTTGAATATATTGCAGTTGGCAGCTGTTGTGCTCAAATCCTATGGATAAAAAATTAGCTAGCAGACTATGGGTTTGACTTCAAATCTATTCATGTTCATTGCGATAACACAAGTGCTATAGCAATGACTCATAATCATGTCATGCATTCTAGAACAAAGCATATAGAAATATGATATCATTTTCTTAGGGATCATGTTCAAAATAGAAATATATCTTTACACTATATCCCAACTGAAAAATAACTTGTTGATGTCTTCACAAAACCTTTAGACGAATCTAGATTTAATAAGCCAATAAGTGAGTTAGGAATGCTTAATTTATAATCATAATTCTATGTTTTAAAAGCTACTAACTATGTATATAAAAAGCTATGTCCAATCGTAGAGATAACAGAATGAGACAACGATCGTGGAATAGACTCAACAAACATAGTCTTCAAAAGAAAATTCTAGCATAGGGGGAGCTAAGGGCAATTTAGTCCTATCCATCCAAAAATTCTTGGCTCTATTCAAACTAAGACATGTGTCCCTTTCAGCAACAAAACTAAAAAGGGAAGTTACAAATACTTTTAAAAATGCATTGTTGTACTTTAACGTTTCTAAAATACAAATACTCTCTCTCTCTCTCTCATCTGAATTTTAAACACTCATTCTCTCGCCAAAACCCTAGGTTGAAAAATTAAGCACACTCAGTTAATCTCGATTGTTTCATGAAAATCACGGAAAGGAATGGCATCTTCAACTATAGTCTTTGGATATTATCTATGCTTCGATGAATTCAAGACTGTCAAGCCATAATTTCACAAAATTCTCTCTTTACTGAAGAAAGCAGAACTTCAAGAAGCTCTTGGCACAAGTACAAGGATATATTCAAAGTTGTTGAGGGATATCTACAACAATGGAGTTTATGATAACAATGTTCTTACAACTAAGGTCAAGGGTGAATTGATTCGGCTTGAAGTTATAGATATAAACTGGGCCTTAGGGTTTATATAAGACCCCAACTTTTATGAATAAAGAATAAATTTTCTCAAAATATATTTTTAAAAATTATGGTGTGGATATGATATAATGTATAGTTGTGGGTAATATTTGAAAATTTTGCAAAGTAAACAAGTTGATATAGTCGGGGAATATTCAATTGGTCAGGAAATATATGTTTTAACAGGGAATATTTGTACGACGGCACAATCGTTGGTGGACCCCACAACGAAGCATTGTCATAGTTAGAAAATGACATAATTATCTTTTTATAAAAATAATGGCGAATATTTTATTGTTAAACTGTTAAACTACCCGGTGGTAAAAGTACAGTAATACGCGTGGTTGCATAGTAGCACACGGTATTGATTATTGATGTTTACGTGAGAAGTCACTTAATTATACTCAATTATTGCTACAGTAATTGCTGCATAATATCTCTCATATTATTGATTCAATTATTGTCAAAATATTAAAATTTATATTATTAAATCAATAATTGAGACGATAAAGTTATTCATATTATTATTTGTAATATTAACGATATCTAGAAAGTTCTGTCGAGGAGAGGTTTTGTCACCTAATTGCACGCCAATAGGGAAAAATCCTTAACGGAAAGCCCTTTCTTTCCTCGAAATGATATGGTTGTTAAATATTGTGAGTTATAATATTAATGATGAATAATTGTTAATAGATTAAAAATGTGTTTATTAAAGATAAATAATTTGTGGTATATATTTATTCAATTTTTGATATAAATATAGGGATTGTTATGAGGCGTTTGTTGTAAGTTTAACTTAGTATTCTATGGAAAGATTTAATAGTTTTATGGACCGTCGATGGTGGTTTTAATAGATAACCAATTTGGACCATTGATGGTGATTTTAATAGTTAATCAATCTGGACCATTGATGGTGGTTGTAATAGTAAATCAATCTGCACCATTGATGGTGGTTTTAATATTAAATCAATCTGGACCATTGATGGTGGTTTAATAGTAAATCAATCTGGACCGTCGGTGGTGGTTTTAATAGTAAATCAATTTTGAGTGTCGGTGGTGGTTTTAAAAGTAATTCAATCTGGACCGTCGGTGGTGGTTTTAAAAGTAAATCAATCTGGACTGCCGATTGTGGTTTTAATAGTAATCAATATGAACCGCCCATTCTAATAGTAAATCAATCTGGACCGTTCGTGAATCAGTTACTATTTAGTCCATTCTCCTATAAATAGAAGCTTAATTCATATTTCATTTTCACCAAATCACTGAGATTCACAAGAGACACTATTGAGAGAGAATCTATAGAGAGTAAGAAGAAGAGTATCCTGCTACTTCACTATTGTAGTATCCAGTCTTCTACTAAGGTAAGGGGTATTATTTCTTTCGTATTCATAAGGAATACAAATTTTTTTTATTCATCTTTGAATATGTCGGAATAACCTTTCTACGCGGATTACGTACCATATGACAGGTGAAAATCCATTGGCAGTTTCGTATGTTATTTCTTTTAATATTCTTAAATCTAAACTTACTATGGTAAGTATTGCTTCTATAATCCTTAAAATTAGTGGAATATCCTTGAGTTTTGCACTTCATCGAGTATCATTTCATTGAAATATTGATCTGAACTTTCTTATTAAATATCAATATTATTACCTGGGGTACTATTCATGGGTTACTATTCACTATTCACTTGAATATTATTCACTCGGGTATTCGGGGCACTTTTTATGTCGGGGTACTATTCACGAGTTACTATTCATGGATTACTATTCACCCGGTTACTATTCACACAAATATTGGTCACTCGAGTATTCGGGGCACTTTTCATGTCGAGGTACTATTCACGGGGTACTATTCCTGAATTACTATTCATAATGTACGATTCACGGGGTACTATTCACCAAAAAAATTTATTTCTTTTCTGTCCAAATTATTTTTGATACATGGATATTATTCTTCAATTTTACTCCACAAAGCTGTATCATGTTGACAATCTGGACATTATTGAATTATGGATAAATTAAATTATAAATCTTTAAAAATTTATCCTTTGCTTTCTTTTAATTAAATTCTTATATAATTGTCATTATCCTCATGCTTATATTGTGATGAAAGTCATCTTTAGCTTATGTTCATAGATGGACTGTTTATTGGTATGATTATGACCAGGGATAATTTGGTATGATCATGACCATTGATGATTACACGAATATTCTTGGCCCGTAGTGCAGGAATAATTTATGGACGTGATACTAATAAATATCCTTGGCCCGTAGTGCAGGGATGATTCGATGATGCGATTTATTTATTAAGCTGTGTCCCAGCGATAAAGTTAATGATAAACTTTTTAAATCATAGAAGATAGTAGATATCATGTTATACTTGACTCTTCTAATGGATTGCTCGTTCCACTACAGTTAAACATGTTGTCTATTATATTCTATCAATTTAACATTGTTGAAGGCTAATGATAACTTATTCTGCATTATCTTAGTCATAATATTTCTTACTAGGCTAGTTGAGCTCACCCTTTTACTTCCATTGTTCTCTTCAGGAAATGAGAAGGTAGCCGGAACTAGTCGGGGAACAGAGTGATGTTCCGAGATGGTGTTATAGTAGTCCTCACTATTCTATAAAATAGTATGACAATAAATGTAATGAGGACTCCATTTGAGTTTGGATATTGTCTAGAAGACAATATTCGTGTAAAAACTCTCAGCTCATTTTGTATAATTAAGTTTGTATTTGTATTCAGTACCATGTATTTGGCGACCCAAGATGGGTGATGTATACCTATTTTAGGGGCGTCACATTTGGTATCAAAGCCATAGAAAAGAGCCCCGGGCCTTTATCTGGTGACTTCCAAGTCTTGGAATGCACCGAAGCTAGACTTTCTGTAGGGGACGCCATGAGTAACGGTGTCAAGTTCGTAGGTATCATTGTGAGGTGATATCCAAGTCTTGGATGCGAGTCACAGTTGGTATCAAAGCTTAGGGATAAGATCCTTGGCTATGATGTGAGACAAGAACTAGGAGGTGAGAGACGGGGAATTCCTTCGCTAGTATGACCTGCCTAAGTTTATTTGGTATTTAATTGGTCGGTCAGAGTATAGGGATAATATGTGGCATGTCAATTAACCTTTGTTTTGTGGCAGTGTTTGAAAATGGCATCTTAAAATGTTGAGCTAAGCAATGAAGCACATGAGATCGTTGAGTCACCAACGATCAATACCGACAAATGATGAACGATGGGATGTTCAGGGACTTCATGCAATTCATGCAACATCAGGTTAGAGTGGCTCCTATTCAAAATGCAGGTGGAAACACTGGCAACTCTCGGATGGTCACTGCTAAGCAGTTCAAGGAGTTTGGACCACCAGATTTTTTGGGAGAACCAAACTACTTAAGGTAGAAACGTTGATAAAGCAGATCACCAAGATATTTAATTTTTTGGGATGCTCCAAGGAGCAAGAGGTTCCCTTTGCTCCCTTCATGTTGAGAGGAGAGGTAGATTACTAGTGGGAATCAGGAAAATGTACTCAGTCTGCCGCACTCAAAATATCTTGGGGAAAGTTCCAAGAACTGTTCAACGACAAGTACTTTCCCGAAAGTATTCGACATATGAAGGAAGTGGAGTTTATCAAGTTGGAGAAAAACAATATGACCGTGTCGCAGTACGAGGCTATGCTTGTCGAGTTGTCCTAGTTCGTATCCCATTTGGTTGATAATGAGGAGAGAATGACGCGAATGTTTTTACGAGGTTTGAGACCCGAAATATGTCAATACCTCATTTCTCATAAACTATGTTTGTATTCAGATGTTGTAAATATGGCTCAGTTATTAGAGCACGATAATGAGTCAACACAACCAAGAGAGAGTAGCCGGTAAGTCAATAATACAAGTGGTAGCAGTCATCAAAGCGGTGACAACAAATGTGGAGGAATCAACATGAAATGGTAACCACTTTGGTGGTAATCATTCAAGTGAAAATTTCAAGAAGAGGAGATTCAATAATATGGAAAGATTCAAGACCACTATTTTTGTTGTTAAGGAAGGAGAAACTTCTATTGTTAAATAACACATCTATAATTCTCAATTTTGGTCTTAATAAATACATATATCTAATTTTATTTGATGTTAAACTCTATAAAATACGAAATAATTTATACTTTTCTATCTTCTTACTTTAATTCCTGAATCAAAACCTTTATCATCTACATGTCTTTAAATCAATATAATCCATGATTCACTTCATCACAATTATTATATCAAATTTTACATTTCAATCTGATAACCTTTCACATATCGATAACTCTAATATTAACTTTTACAACTCAACATTAAACTATACATCATAAAACATTTAGTAAATCTCATGAATCTTAATCATGGTTATAAAGAAATAACAACTTTAGCTAAAATATAAATCTTCGTATTATTTCTTATCCATGTTATTCAAGTAAAGACATAGTGTTACCTTCAATCCTTAATCGTAAAAATGGTTATTTGCAAGGTTGAGCTCGACAACCCAAAGAAAAATCTAAATAGCTTTTCATGCATCACGTAAGCACATAATAAAATGCTCAATATATATCTCATAAACATTGGACTAACATAACATACACGCTACAGTTCATATAACGAGTATAAGATGTATAAAGATTGAGTTCCTTACTAAATCAAAGATGCTTTTAATCAATCAACGAGAGATATAAGTTGATTTTAACATTTCATACATTCAACATATATATAACACATCATGCTCTTTTGCAATAAAGATTTAAAACAATCAAATTCACATAGCAAATAGAACCGAAAGACTTGCTTTTGATCGTTGTTTTTACTAATAACAATTTAACAAATTTTACAGCTTATCTTCACTTCACGTGTCTTCTACACAATTATATAAGCATTCACATCAACTATTAGTCACATAGAAATGCAAATTAGTTATAATGTAAACTTTACTTTACGCCTCATAACCTTCCTATCATATATATACACAATGTTCAATGTTATTGTGTTAACTTTCAACTTATATCTCACTATATTTCATATTCAAGTTCATTCAAGTGTTTAAGTCTTGCTAGGACTACTTAATGGTTTTATATTAACAATATTCAATATCTTATTATATTCATTTCATTTGATTTAAAACACTTTTTACGCTCATTATCATTTATCACTTGCTGCTTCGACGCTTATTCGGCCACCCGCCTAATTTGTCTCTCTCTTGTGTGTGCTTAGTATGCAGATTCAACTTATCTAATATATCATTTATTAATGTTAAGTATAATTATACTTCATAATATTCATGTTATATAACTTAGAACAACATCTATTATCGTTGACATTACTATACTTCTGTATGTGCATGTCCGACGCCTTTCGATTGCCTCCGAATACGTATCAGTCACAAAGATGACCATTTGGACTACTGTTCCCGACTTCAAATAGAAATATGTAAAGAATAAAAGTTGTAGGTCTATTCGTTCTCGTTCCGGATCATCTTGAATCACCTCAATCGGAGTTCGTAAGAAAACGTTATGCCTATTTTACTAAAACAGGTCAAATAGTCACAAAGACATACTTTGGGGAGCTGACCTAATTACTTTGGGCATAGCGCAATATGCCCTTAATTAAGCTTTGGGCAAATGACTTAGGGCATAGCGTAGATGCATACCATTAGCGTAAACGGACGGACTCAAGATACCGTTCTTCGCGATTTTGATCCTTTTTCTCCTACTAATTTTCATAACTCGAAGTTATACACATCCAAATTAGTCCGCTGATTCTATGGATTTGTAATTCATATAACTACAACATACTAGAATTCAAACAATTTAGAAAAACATTAACCAACCTAAAATTTGACCCAAAACACATGTTCATACTCTATTTTCATGTTTTAAACACATTTATTTAATTCATTCACATAAATTTGTTTCTCAACCAAATTGGTCCATTTAACTTTCGTTATTTTCGTTTTTGAATGTATTAACACAAACCATTGCCAATTTACAGATTAACACATGATTCAACCACTAATTTTGGTCTCAAAGTAAGCCAATATATATATATATATATATCACATAACAAAGTTCTTCATCCTAAACATGTTTCCATGGATTTTGATTTCTAAAAATCATTCCTAGACAACATATACAGATTATAATTATCTACCAACATATATATAATATCTATTTCTATCATATCATCCAATAAAATATAAGTTTCAAAAGAAAACTCTAAGAACACATATACTAAAGTTTGTAGAATATGTTATTACTCTTCGATTCTTGGAATAGATGATTAACAAGATGATTACCCTTCTTCTTCTCTTTCTTTGATTCTCAACCTTGTCTCTCAATTCCCTCAATTTCTTTCTCCTCAATTCTTCTTTCTTGTTTTTAGACTTGGGAAAATATATGTATAAAACTAAATCGATAAAACACATAACATAAAATTGATATAACATTAAGCATACAATTATATGGTTTCATCTTTAAATTATGCCAAAGGTCACAAGACCATATTTGGCAAAACCTCTCCAACCTCCTTTTAATTTATTTTCATGTTTTGTTTATTATATATTATACAAAAGTCACACTTATTAAATTTAAATCATAATCTTTAATTATCCACATAATATTTACTTAGCTAATATAATTCTTAATATTTATTTAATAAATATTAACCTTCTAAATTAATCATTCCTTAATTCCATTAATCAATTATATTAAAATAACACCATTACATTTATATTATAATTATTAAACAATTAATTTAATTTGATTATTTCATAAAATTAAATCTTCAATCCATAAAATTACCATATATTAATTTAGTTAATATAAACACTTAACTAAATTATTACACAATAATTTCATCGAATATTTATTTATCTCAATAAATAAATTATTTAAAATATTTATTTAATTCAATAAATATTTAATTCCAAATTTATTTAATAAATAGTTTTAACTAAAATCCCAATATATGAATATATATTTCTCTTCACACCGCATACATTTCAAAATATATATAGTATGTATATATATACATACTCAAACTCAAAACATCTCATAATAAGAATTTTAATTATTAAATTTCTATTTTAATAACTTATAAAAATTCGGGTTGTCACATCATTCCTCCTTATAATGATTCCGCTATCTAATCACCATCAAAAACCCTACCTTACTAAAGTTTTCACTAAATCTCTTCGTTGAATAACTTCAACACATTACCTTAATATAGGTTTTATATTTCCTACTCCCACCATTCTTGATAATAAATTTTGTAAGTTTTATTTCATAACCTTTATTTAGACTCAATTATATTTGAGTATTATATATTCTTTAACCCATTCATTTTCTTTTCTAAGGATCGTTATCATAAACACTCTGGATATTACATTCACCCATTCTTCTAAGAATTTCATCCTCAAAATTTTATTTATTAATCTTCATTCATTCAATCTATCAAAATAGATTTTATATTAATATTTTATTCATTCATTGGGTTCTAAAACCACTTCTCTCCAAAAGATCTTTCTACAATTATTAAACTTTTCTATTAAAAGTTTTACATTATTATTTGATAACTCATCTCCTTCTCATTTTAAAAATTTCTTTTCTCAACTTATTCAATATATTCATCATTCAAATGTCGCATTCTACTACTTACTTCTTTTCTAAGGAATATCATCCTTACCAAATTCGCCTTTTGTAATAGAAAGAATCTTCCACAATTGCTCAATAATTGGGAAGCAAAGATGAATAACTCAGATTTTAAAAGATTCCAAATTATGTTGAGGGTCATAAGACCTTGAACTACTTACGCCCACAAGTTATAAGTACTCTTTCAACTTAAACCTTAACATATCATTAGACTATAGGGACTCTCGTACTTAGGGTGTTAAGTCCTTCAGATTTATGTATTATGCACAAACATTTAAACACTATGAGTATGTCCATAGTTATAAGTAATATTTCAACTTAAACTTTAACAAATATAAGACTATAGGGACCCCTCGTATTTAGGGTGATTAGCCCTTCAGACAATGTATTGTGCACAAGCATCTAAATGCTTCCGCCAGAATCCCCTATAAAAGGGTTGTTCATCTCTAAACTTTTCAACATCCGAAATTCACACCAAAACAATTTGGTTTGGCATAACTTGACAAAGAACGCTTGAATTCCATGAACATCTTTCAATATTCGTCTAGCTAAATCAAATAGCATAGACTTCTTCAACAATTCAGACATCAATCAAATATACATATACATATATATATATTCTCATATCTTAAAGAAATCTCAAAAATTTTTTTTATGACGCCATGATATTGCAGATCAGTATTTTATATTCATTGAGGATTCCGTCATTTTGGTGATTTTATCATACTACATCATACCATAGTGGGCTAACGATCCTTAGATCACATCCAACACTAAGTAATATTGCATTGATGACTCCATCATTTTTATCATCTCTGCACCAGGTTCCATGACACATTGATGATATAAAAATACATTTTGATATACTTCAAATCATTTTTTTGTCTAGTAAGAAGCAAATTAGCATAGACATACTAATAACGTATATTATTTTTAAAACTCATTGGTTTCATCATTTGATCCAATGTTTTTCAAGAAAATAGAAGTTCAAACATCAGCAAGAAGTCAATAAATTTTGAAAGTCTAGCATTGCTAGTAGATTTAGAATATCCAGGTATCCATCAACTTCAATCATTACTCCATTACTTAATCATTACTCCATTACTTCATTCCCATAATACTCATCAATCTTCAATTCATCAATGCTCTCTATATCATAACCATTTTCACCCAATATAGTTCATCAAACTTAACGCACATTGAAGTTCGTGAACTTGCCACAATAATATGAGTTTAAGAACTTATCCTAGTCGCACTATAAGGCGCCCATTCACCGAGGGGTTCAAAACATACCATATTATTGTGAGTCGTGAACTTACCATATGCATTAGTTTTAAGAACCGCACCTAATCCTAATAATATCTCGACTAATCTTAAGAGTTTCTAACTATCAAATATACCCATGAGAAAAGAATCACATTTTCACCACATATACATTGATAGCGTGACACCAACATTTCAATGATTATCAATGTGATAAACCGAAAAAGACAAAACCTCACCCATACAAAGATTTGTACAACTCAACCATCATATGAGTTCTCAATTGAAATCCCACCTAACTCTATCTTACTCTTAACTTGTTTTCGCTGCCTCGATACTTAATTCCTCGTATCACATTATCTATAACTCCTCATGAGTTTATCTTGTACTATTTCATAGTACTTCATCTTCATATCATCAAGCTATAATTATTCAAACATTATAGATCATCTTCCTTTTATAACTTAAACAAATCACGTCGTGATCTTATTCTATAATCATCTCCCTTAAAATTCTTTTCTTAACTCGTGATCGTTTTGTTTTACAATCCTCCTTCTTTCCTTTTTCATCATTTATGATTTCATTTATGCTTTTAATCTTACAGGCTTTGTCTATTCATCATTATTCGTTATCTTGGCTATTGGAGTTAGGCAACTCCCATTTCTTATCTTTATATCTCTTCAAGATTCCTCTTTGAATTTTGTTGTTTATATAACACTTCTTCCCTTAAGAATTTCTAACTTTATTTACATTGCTCAACATTTCATTCGAGTTCCACATTTTCATCATTTGTATCCACTTTCTATACTTGGTACACATCGAGTCTCTAATAGTTTCAACAAGGTACGCTGAGTGGTTTCCCACAAACAACCAATAAACTAGGTTCCGAGTTGGTAGTTCATATATACCTCCGCTCTATGAAGGAATTGTTTAGCCCAGATACCACACATCAACTATTAAAGAGTACAATTGTACCATACTTCAATATAACTTTTTATTCTTAACTTCTTTATCACTCTCTTCTTATAGATATTGTCTATTTATTATCACCTTACATTCTTATTATTGGAGTTGGGTAACACCACATTCATAGTCCTTATAACTCAATGAAATTCTTCTTTGAATCCTCTCACACATGTTTTAATCCTTTCTTTATAAATTTCTTAAATTACTTCTTATTATTCAAACTCTACTTGAGCTTATTCTTTCATTATCTTCACCTCTCTTCTCTAAGGTTATAGCCTAAGGTACTCTTACCTAAGGTTTCTAACTTATCGCCTTTGATACCAACTCAGAATTTAACCCCAAAATTCATACAATATAATTTCAATTTTGGTCGTTAATAACACATCTACCTTCTAATTTTACAACATTATTAGATGTTAAACTTTATAAAATGCGGAATAATTTAAACTTTTCCATCTTTTTACTTTAATTTCTGAATCAAAACCTTTATCATCTACATGTCTTTGAATCATATTTTAATCCATGATTCATTTTATCACAATTATTATATAAAATTTTACATTTCAACGTGATAACCTTTTGCATGTCGATAACTCAAACTTTAACTTTAAAACTCAACATAAAACTATACATCATAAAACATTTAGTATATCTCATGAATCTTAATCATGGTTTAAAGAAATAACAACTTTAGCTAAAATATTAATCTTTGTGTATTATTTTCGATCCACGTTATTCAAGTAAGACATAGTGTTACCTTCAATCCTTAACCCGCAAAAAATGGTTATTTACAAGGTTGAGCTCGATGTCCAAATAAAATCTAATAGTTTTCATGCATCACGTAGCACATAATAGCATGCTCAATATATATCTCATAAACATGGACTAATATAACATACATGTTACGTTATTCATATAACAAGTATAAAAGTATAAAGATTGAGTTCCTTACTCAATCAAAGATGCTTTACTCGATCAACGTAGTCATAAGTTGACTTTAACATTTCATACATTCAACATATATATAACACATCATGCTCTTTGCAATAATGATTTAAAACAATCAAATTCAAATAACAATTAGGAACTGAAAGACTTGCCTTGATCTTTGCTAATAATAGTTTGACAACTTACATATATCTGCACTTCACATGCCCTACACAATTATACAAGCATTCACATTAACTATTAGTCACATAGAAACACATATTAGTTATAATGTTAACTCTACTCTACGCCTCATAACCCTTCCTATTATATATACAAAATGTTCAATGTTACTGTGTTAACTTTCAACTTATATCTCACTGTATTTTATATTCGAAGTTCATTCAAGTGTTTAAGTCTTGCTAGGACTACTTATTGATTTTATATTAAACACATTCAATATCTTATAATATTCAGTTCATTTGATTTAAAACATTTTTTACGTTTATTATCACTTATCACGACATTCGACGTTTATTCGTCACCCGCCCAATTTGTCTCTCTTGTGTGTGCTTAGTATGTGTATTCAACTTATCTAATATATCATTTATTAATGTTAAGCATCATTATACTTTATAATATTCATTTTCTATAACTTAGAATAACATCTATTATCGTCAACATCACTATACTTGTGTATGTGTATGTTTGACGCCCTCCGATTGCCTCCGAATACGCATCAGTCACAAAGATGACCATTTTGACTAGTTTTCCGACCTCAAATTGAAAACCTTAAAGAATAAAAGTTATAGGTCTATTCATCCTCGTTCCGGATCATCTTGAATCACCTCAATCAGAGTTCGTATGAAAACGTTATGCCTATTTTACTAAACTAGGTCAAAGTAGTCACATTCGACATACTTTTGGGTGCAAATGCGCCAATTAAGCCTTCATATACCAATTAAGCTCTAATTCTTAGGGCATAGCACAACAAAAGGCAACATTAGCGTAAAACGGACCAAGCTACGTTTTGCAATTTTTAACCCTTTTCTCCTACTAATCTTCATAACTTGAGATATACACATCCAAATTAGTCCGTTTTTGATTCTATGGATTCGTAATTCATAGAACTACAACATACTAGAATTCTAACAATTTATAAAATCATTAACCAACCTAAAATTTGACCCAAAACACATGTTCATACTCTATTTTCATGTTTTAAACACATTTAGCTTAATTCATTCGCCAATTCTGCTCAACCAAATCGTCCATTAACTTTCGTTACATTTTTTAACCACAAACTATTTGGTCTCAAATTAAGCCAATATATATATATATATATATATATTATCACATAACAAAGTTCTTCATCCTAAACATGTTTCCATAGATTTTGATTTCTAAAAATCATTCCTAGACAACATATACAGATTATAATCATCTACCAACATATATATAATATCTATTTCTATCATATAATCCAATAAAATATACATTTCATAAGAAAACTCTAAGAACACATATACTAAAGTTTGTAGAATAGGTTATTACCTCTTTGATTCTTGGAATAGATGATTAACAAGATCATTACCCTTCTTCTTCTCTTTCTTTGATTCTCAACCTTGTCTCTCAATTCCCTAAATTTCTCTCTTATCTAAATTCTTCTTTCTTGCTTTTAGACTTAGGAAAATATATGTATAAAACTAAACCGATAAAAACACGTAATATAAAATTGATATAACATTAAGCGCATAATTATATGGGTTTCATCGCTTAAATTATGCCAAAGGTCACAAGACCATGTTTTGCAAAACCCTCTCCAACCTCCTTTTAATTTATTTTCATGTTTTGCTTATTATATAATATACAAATGTCACACTTATTAAATTTAAATCATAATCTTTAATTATCCACATAATATTTACTTAGCTAACATAATTTTTAATATTTATTTAATAAATATTAACCTTCTAAATTAATCATTCCTTAATTCCATTAATCAATTAAATTAAAATAACACCATTACACGATATTATAATTATTAAACAATTAATTTGATTTGATTTTTCATAAAATTAAATCTTCAATCCATAAAATTACCATACATTAATTTAGTTAATATAAACACTTAACTAAATTATTACACCACAATTTCATCAAATATTTATTTATCTCTATAAATAAATTATTTAAAATATTTATTTAATTCAATAAATATTTAAAACAATTACCAAATTCTTTAATTTATCCAATAGTTAACTTAATTTGAACCTCACTTTCCCAATATATGAATATATAATTTCTTCACACTAGATCACACATTTCAAAATATATATAATACGATATATACATATTCAAACTCAAAACATCTCATAATAAGAATTTTAATTATTAAATTCTTATTTTAATAATATAAAATTCGGGTTGTCACAGTCAAGGGAGGACACACCGTATCACACATTTCAATTGTGGAAAAATCATAGCCTAATTTTAGTGCACCAAAGTCAAGTCCAATTTGGGATGGAGGCACGATATATACTGGTAGTTCAAGGGATAGCGTTTGTCAACCTCAAAAAGCGAGGAATCTGAGCGAGGTGATCTAGTAAGATAATCATCAATAAGATACCTTTTTGAATTATTACCAATTCTTTTATTTTCCTACTTTAACGTTTAAATTTACTCTCGGAGAAATTAGACTTTGATTTATCTGTTGAAACGTTAGAGAAACCATCATTACATCCATTTGTTTATAAGTATTGTTTGATTCAAATTCAGAACCAGGACGTTACACCGTCGATCTTATCTCTTTAAAAATACTTGTATTCGATGTGATTTTAGGAATTGATTGGTTGACTACTCATAATGCTAAAATTGATTATTTTCGTAAGGTTGTTAGCTTTCATATTCCTAACTAACCTATTATGCGAATTCAAGCAAATAAACCACTTAAGTCAATCATTGTCATCTCAAGCCATAAAGATATTTGTTTATTAAAAAATGGATGTCAAGATTTCTTAGCTCATGTCATGGATTTAAACAAAAATACGTCAGTCTTGAATGATATTTCTATTGTTACTAATTTCCTGACGTATTCCCTGAAGAACTTCTTGGCCTACCCTCAGAGCGTGAAATTGAATTTTGTATCAACCTTGAACCCGATACAAAACCCTCAAATATTGACGAGTTAAGTAGAAGATCGTATGCGGCTACGAGTGTGACGTTGTTAACACAAAGACTTATTTCGTACTACTTACAAAAGATGGAGACTCCAAGAACCTACGTGAAGATAACGAATGTAAGATTAGAACTGACTTTAATCAATAAAGTTAAAGCAGCTCAAGCTACAGACCTGGAGCTGATGCGTATAAGGAAGAAAGTGCAAGAAGGTGCTATTCCGGTAGCAAGAATTGATGAAGAAGGAATACTAAGAGTCAACTCCAGACTTTGTGTTCTTAACGATTCTTACTTAAAGTATAAAATTATGATGGAGGTGCACAACACACCATTTGCAATCCATCATGGGAGTACCAAAATGTATCATGATCTTCGACATACATTTTAGTGGAGCAATATGAAGAGAGAGATAGCAGGGTTTATCTCAAGGTGTCTAACTTATCAACAAGTCAAGACAGAGCATCAAGTGCCAAAAGGTACATTGTAACCACTTGAAATTCCAGAATTGAAGTGGGAGCACATTATCATGGATTTATTTACTGGTCTTCCCAAGGTTTCTCAAGGTATAGATGCAATTTGGGTCATTGTTGATAGATTGACCAAGTCTACTTATTTCTTACTGATACGAAAAACTTATACACTTGAACGTCTTGCTCGTATGTACATAAACGAGATTGTAAGATAGCATGGTATGCCAATATCCATAGTTTCTGATCCAGACCCAAGATTCATTTCAAGATTTTGGGTTAGTTTGCAAAAAGCTATGGGCACAGATTTACGATTTAGTTCGGCACATCATCCTCAAACGAACTAGCAGCCAGAGAGGACTATTCAAACTCTTGATGGTCTATTAAGACTCTGTGACCTTGACTTCAAAGGATGTTGGGACAAGTTCTTACCATTAGTGGAGTTTTCCTACAACAACAGTTATCAAGAAAGATGGCTCCATTTGAGGCGTTATATGGAAGAAAGTGTCGTTCTCCAGTATGATGGGATGAGGTGGGTGAAGGAACGTTGTTGGGACCGGAGTTGGTACGTATGACTATGAAAAAGATTCAAATGATCTGACAACATATAAAAACCTCAAAATATCGACAAAAGAGTTGTGCAGATCTTCATAGAAAGGACGTGGAATTCAATATCGGAGATTATGTGTTTTTAAGTGTTGCTCCATAGAAAGGAGTTACGAGATTTAGAAAGAGAAGAAAGCTCAATCCTCGATTCATTGGCCCATTTGTAATCCTTGATCGAGTAGGAACTGTAGCCTATTGACTCGCCTTTTCGCTAAGTATGTCTCGTGTTCATAACGTTTTTCACATATCTATGTTACATAAATATGTGAAAGACCCGAACCAAATTATTGAATTAGAACTGGACGAGATAGCAGAAGATTTAACGTATTAAGAGGTACCTGTTAAAATCTTGGATAAGAAAGATCATATTCTACGCTCTAAGGTTATACCTCAAGTAAAAGTTTTGTGGAGAAACCACGATGTGGAGGAAATGACCTGGGAGTTAGAATCTGAAATGAAATTAAGTTATCCTCACCTCTTCGACATATTAGATACGTACCCTAATTTGGAGGACGAAATTTCATAAGGGGAGGTTGTAAGACCCCAACTTTTATGAATAAAGAATAACTTTTCTCGAAATATATTTTTAAATATTTATGGTGTGGATATGATATAATGTTATAGTTGTGGGTAATATTTGAAAATTTTTCAAAGTAAGCAAGTTGATATAAAATATTCGTTGTGTCGGGGAATATTGATTGGTTGGAAATATTCGTTTTAACGAGAGGAATATTCGTACGGACGGCCAACACAATCATTGGTGGACTGAGTATAGAAGTATTATTCGTAATTAGAAAATGATAGAATTATCTTTTTATAAAAATAACTAAAAGTTTTCTGAATTAAACCGTTGAACTACCCAAAGAGTAAAAGTACACAAAGAATACACGTGCTTGCATAGTAGCACACAATATTGATTATTGATGCTTACGTGAGAAGTCCCTCAGTTATACTCAATTATTGCTACAATAATTACTGCATAATATCTCTCATATTATTGATTCAATTATTATCATAGTATTAATATTTTATATTATTAAATCAATAATTGAGACGACAAATTTATTTATATTATTATTTGCAATATTAACGATGTCTAGCTAGAAAGTTCAATGTGGACCGTCGGTTGTGGTTTTAATAGTAATCAATATGAACCGTCCGTTCTAATAGTAAATCAATCTAGACTGTTCATGAATCAGTTACTATTTAGTCCATTCTCCTATAAATAGAAGCTTAATTCATCTTTGATTCTCACCAATTCACTGAGATTCATAAGAGACACTATAGAGAGCAAGAAGAAGAGTTTTCTGCTACTTCACTATTGCAGTATCCAGTCTTCTACTAAGGTAATGAGTATTATTTCTTTCGTATTCATAAGGAATACAATTTTTTATATTCATCCTTTAATATGTCAGAATAACCTGTCTACGCAGATTACATACCGTATGACAGTTGAAAATTCATTTCCAGTTTCGTATGTTATTTCTTTTCATATTCTAAAATCTAAACTTACTATGTTAAGTATTGCTTCCATAATCCTTGAAATTAGTGGAATATCCTTGAGTTTTGTGCTTCATCTAGTATCGTTTCATTGAAACATTGATATGAACTTTCTTATTAAATATCAATATTTTTACCCGGGGTATTATTCACGGGTTACTATTTACCCGGTTACTATTCACTAGAATATTATTCAGTCGGGTATTCAGGGCAATTTTAATGTCAGGGTACTATTCATGGGTTACTATTCATCCAGTTACTATTCACTCAAATATTGTTCACTCGGGTATTCGAGGCTCTTTTTGTGACGCCCCCAAAATAGGTATACATCACCCATCTTGAGTCGCCAAATACAAGGTACAAAATTCAAATACAACTAAATTATACAACAGTCGTGTAAAGTACGACAAAATACATGCTGTGAGTTTTAATACAAATATTGTCTTCTAGACAATATCCACTCTCAGAAAAAAAATCCTCATTACATTTATTGTCACACTATTTAACAAAATAGTGAGGACTACTAGCTAATACTATCATCCGGGACCATCACTCCATTCCCGACTAGTCCCAGCTACGTTCTCATTTCCTGAAGAGAACAGTGAAAGAAAGGGTGAGCTCAACTAGCCCAGCAAGAAATATTATGACTAAGATAATGCAGAATAAATTATCATTAGTCTCCAACAATGTTAAACTGATAAAATATAATAGACATCAAGTTTAACTGCAGCGGATCAAGCAATCCATTAAAAGAGTCAAGTAGAGAATAAAATCTACTATCTTTTATGATTTAAGAAGCTTTTCATCACTTTTATTGTGACACCCCCAAATCCGGGTACTTCGATTCCACGGGATTTGGTGTTCACTGTACAAATATCATCTAACTATCTACCCATAATAAATGCAAACCATGCAATAGATAGAAATAATTCTTCCCTTTATAGGGTTACAACGTCTGAATCATAAACATAATCCCAGGTTAAAGTAACCTTAAACATCTGTGCAAAAATATAAACAATAAGTCTTAAACAACATCATTAACTCAAGTCTAACATAAATACATCATCAACAAAAATAACAAGTCTTCATCACTTGCTAACTTTGCCCTTGCCTTTACTAGTGGAAGGTTCATCAGTTCTTTCGTTCTTAACTGCAATGTTATTATTAAGCAAGAGTGAGCACTAATGCCCACAAGTATAATAATGAAATAACAGTATAATAACATGCGAGTAAATCAAAGACATCTGAATAAAAGCTCAACTTTTGAATCAAGAATGAATAACAAGAATCAAAAGAATTCTGAGGGTCATAAGACCTTGAACTATGTCCTAGGTTATCAAGGGTTATACTTGAAACCTTTAACAGTCATAAGACTATGGACCTTTCTACTCGTACTTAGGGGGATCAGCCCTTAGTACCATACTGTGCACAATATCTTAACGCTAACGCATAAGTAAATCCCTTTGCAGGGTTGTTCATCTCAGTTTGACATTCGAGTCCACACCAAAGGAAGTTTGGTTTGGATAATACAATAAGGGTTCTGAAATTTAGAACGTCCATCAACTAAGGACTAATTGAATTAATAAAGTTCACTAGTCTAATAAGGTTCAACAATAATGATATTCAATTTGAATAATAATCTCAAGAAGTATACAATAGAACAATTATTGTATAACTGAATCATTCTTTGAAAAGATAATAAATCTTTAATATAACATTTGAACTTGAATAATAGTAATGATAATTTACTCGGGTAAATATTAAACTTGAACAATAATGACAAGTAGGGTTAGAAAACTTGCCTCAGCAATGTAGGCTAAACGATTACTACTTCGTTTCACCACAAATCCTACATTACATACCATATGTATTCACGACATTCATTAGTTACATTTTCACTTAATTATTTAATATAAACTCCACTTTATTTAACAAATCATTACCCTTCTAATTTAATTACTTAATTAAATTAGAATATTTTCATCATTCTTACTATTATTATACTTAATAAATTATTTCATAATAATTTCCATGAATATTTATTTTATTCCATAAATATCTCAATTAAAATATTTACTTTATTTATAAATATTTTAATAATAATTTTTATCGAATATTTATTTTATTATATAAATATCTCAATTAAAATATTTAATTTATTTTATAAATATTTTAATAATAATTTTCATCGAATATTTATTTTATTCCATAATATCTCAATTAAAATATTTAATTTATTTTATAAATATTTTAATAATAATTTTCATCGAATATTTATTTTATTCCATAAATATCTCAATTAAAATATTTAATTTATTTTATAAATATTTTAATAATAATTTTCATCAAATATTTATTTTATTCCATAAATATCTCAATTAAAATATTTAATTTATTTTATAAATATTTTAATAATAATTTTCATCAAATATTTATTTTATTTCATAAATATCTCAATTAAAATATTTACTTTATTTATAAATATTTTAATAATAATTTTCATCGAATATTTATTTTATTGCATAAATATCTCAATTAAAATATTTAATTTATTTTATAAATATTTTAATAAAATTTTCATCAAATATTTATTTTATTCCATAATATCTCAATTAAAATATTTAATTTATTTTATAAATATTTTAATAATAATATTCATCGAATATTTATTTTATTCCATAAATATCTCAATTATAATAGTTAATTTATTTTATAAATATTTTAATAATAATTTTCATCAAATATTTATTTTATTCCATAAATATCTTAATTAAAATATTTAATTTATTTTATAAATATTTTAATAATAATTTTCATCAAATTTTTATTTTTTTATTTTTTTATTTTTTTATTTTTTTATTATTATTTTTATTTTTTTATTTATTTATTTTGACCATCAAGGGGTAATTTAGTTTGTAACGCTTGGCAGGCTGGGTTACCTGTGCTCTTTTTTTTTAGTCATAGCTCATTCGCATGAACATAACAATGCCAAATTAGGCCAAAAATCAATCACATGTAAAATTATACATGAATATGGCCATAACTTCCAATTAGTTATTTTTACACGAATTTAGACTTGCCCAATCATTGTAATACATATATAATCATTACTTAACCCATCTAGCATGATTTTTAACAAGTTACAACACATAATTTACAAAATCAACACATTTACTTCCCAATTGTTTTGATGTTCTTCAAGGTTTTGAACATAAAACATAATTTCAACACTACGGATTCGTTATAACAAGAATCCGCTCAATTAAAGTTTGGTCTCTTCATATTAACATGCATAATAATATACGAGTATAAATTTTAGGGATAATATATGATCAACACATGAAATATCACGTATAAGGCCATATGGCCAAAACCCAAACTCTATAAAATTTTGAAATAACAATTCATCGTATTATGAAACAGATGATATGGTTTGTGAAATATATATAATTAAATACAATATGGTAACATTTAACACATATACACCACATAATCCATACCCTTTATAAATACAAGAGACTTTTAGGTAAAACTTGAAAGCCATTTTCATAAAACTTAAACAACGTAACTTTAAAAATTTGGGAAGGAGGAGATTACCCTGAGTGTAAGGTATAGATTAGAAGACTTAGATGTTTTCTTAAATTCTCCTCTTTCAATCTCTTTCACAATATCTTAATTCTCTCTGACAGTTCTCAAACTCTCTCTCTGAATTTCTCTCTGTGATATTTTATCAGACTTGGTAAAATAAGAAATAATGAAAGAAGACGATATAAGAAAGGAATCGACGATCGAAAGTGGTCGATTAACCCAATAATGGGCAATCGCCCAACTCCCCATAGGGCCTTGTTTGGCTTAGTAAGAATATATTACAAAACCACTTAATTTAATAAAACCTCTACAATATAGTTTAATTCATGTCACACCCAATTATACAATAGCTCAATTATATTATTTAATTTAATATAAACTAATTATAATAAATTCACATAGTCATATAATTAATTTTCTCATTAATTAATTATATCCAATTACTAAATCTCTAATTAATTACTACATTAATTAAATAACATTAGGCTTATTAAATATTTCATTTAATTCAATAAGCTCACATAATTACATACTTGAATAATAAAAATTCTCCACATTAATTTAATAAATGTAACACATATAATTAAATTAATCTACCACAATTTCATCAATTAATATTTAATCTAATAATTAATTCATCAAAAAATATTTATTCAATTCAATAAATATTAAATTAAATTACAAAAATCTCGTTCGTCACATTTATCGCTGAGACTCAGCTTAGTAAATAATCCACATCATCCCTGCACTACGGCCAAGGATATTTATTAGGGTCACGACCACAAATTCTACACTACGGGCCAAAGATATTTTGTATTCATCAATGGTCATGATCATGCCAACAATCATGCCCATCAATGCACTACTGACCTAATGAGGACTTTTACCACATCACTTGTTACATTACTGGCCATGATTACGCAATAATCCTCGGTCATAATCATACCAAGTCCATCCATGCTCTACAGGCCATAGATGACTTTTAAAAAAAATATAAACATGAGGATGATGGCAATGATATAAGAATTCAATAAAACAATTCACGAATTAATTTATTCAGGAACTAATAACGTCCAAATTGTCAACATGATACTGCTTTGTAGAGTAAAATTCAAGAATGCTCAGAAGAATATTTCCATGAAAAATACTGGATGAAGCGCAAATATCAAGGATATTCCACTAATTTCATGGAGTATAGAAGTCAAAATTTTAACCAACTGAGTATAATAACGAATGGATTAACAAAAGAAATCACCATGCATGCGGTACTTAAGATAGGCAAAGTTATTCAAGAGTATAATAATAGCGGAACGAGGTAGGGTGAAATTCACACGGACATGATGTTCCAATGAGAATAATAAGTGCGGAATAATAAATAATGGAACCAGTCCGACGTAAAACACATGCACATGTGATATTTCGACGGGATAATAAATAAAAAGACGGAACCGGTCCCAGATAAAACACACATGCATGAGGATATTCCAAATGAGAATAATAACAAAAGCGGAACCGGTCCGGTGTAAAACACCTACGATGTGATATTCCAATGAGAATATAAAGATAGAATAATAAAAGAATGTCACCAAGTATAGGGTAGCCAGCGTACACAAAGTTATTCCAAATGTAATAATAAGGAATGGAATAATGTAAGTTCTCTTCATGAATACAAAAGAATAATATCCCTTACTAGTAAAAAGAAAAATATTTTGATTTGGTAGAGGCGAGGATATTCTTTAAAAAAAACTTTCACTACGCTCAAAGCTTCTTAAAACTCTAAAGAAAATATGCTCAAGATTATAGAAGAGAATTTCTCTCAATTTCTCGTGTGATTTCTATTCTAACTAAGCATCCTATTTATAAAAGAATTGAAGGGCCTTGTGTGTAAGAAAAATTCACGGATGAAAAAAAATATTGCTAACTCATGGATGCAAAAAGTCCATCCTTCAACCAATAAGAATTAAGAAACAATATAATATATATATATATATATATATATATATATATATATATATAAACCACACATGTTTTTAATTTATATATAACAATATTATAAGCACCACTTGATTTTTATCCCCCCAAAACCAACATCAATCCTCCACACCCCCAAAATAACTTTCATTACACTCTTACACCTTTCACTATGACACACCCACTCACATCTTACACCCATCACTATCATACTAACTTTTCCACCATTTTCCACTTACACATATATTATATATATACAGACATCATATATATATATATATATATATATATATATATATATATATTCCCTCCCTATACGTAACTCCCATTTCAAAAATTAATTCTTCAACACATATGAGCCCCACATGTGGCCACCACATGTGGGCCCCACCTTTAAATAAATTTCTACCGATTATTTTGAAAAATGAGTAAATAGGAATCCATAAAATAAGCAAAATTTTATAAAAATCACCTTAATAATTTTAACAACATTTATCATCTTTATTATAATTCACAATTTTAATCGACTGTGTCGTTCCTGGAAAGAGGGGCTTTCCAATAAGGATTTCTCCTCATTGCAAGCAATTAGGTGACCAAACCTCTCCTTGGCAGAACTTCTAGACATCGTTAATATTGCAATTTATAATATTAATAACTCTGTCATTTCAATTATTGATTTAATAATATATAAAATATCGACAATAATTGAATCAAATAACGTGAGATACTATGCAACAATTACTATAGCAATAATTGAACAAAATTGAGTGACTTCTCACGTAAGCATTAATAATCAATACCGTGTGCTACTATGCAACCACGCATATTCATCGTACTTTTACTAATGAAGAGTAGTTCAACAAAGATTAAACTGTAAAACTTCCACCGTTATTTTCAATAAAATATTTTTGTCGTTTTCTTAATCCGATAATAATTCCGTTGTGGGGTCCACCAATGATTGTGCCGTCGTACGAATATTCCCTGACACAAAGAATATTCCCTGACCAATCGAATATAATACAACAACATGCATACTTTGCAAAATTTATAAATACTACCCACAACTATAACATTATATCAAATCCACACCATAATATTCAAACAAATTATTTCAAGAAAATTAAATTTTTATTCATAAAATCTGGGGTCTCACAATCTCCCCTCCTTATGAAATTTCGCCCTCGAAATTTACGTACTTACATGGTATGCCGGACAGGTGAGGATACCTCGACTTAATTTCAAATTCTAACTCTTGAGGTATAACCTTTGAGTGTTGAATACGATTCTTCTTATCCAAGATTTTAACACATATCTCCTCAAATGTTAAATCATCCGCTATCTCATCCGGTTCTAAATTAATAATGTGGTTTGGGTCGTCCACATATTTATGTAACATCAATACGTTAAAAATGTTATGAACACGCGACATACTTGGCGGTAAAACGAGTCTATAGGACACAGTTCCTACTCGATCAAGGATTTCAAATGGGCCAATTAAATTGAGGGTTGAGATTTCCTCTCTTCATCAATTCTTGCTTCTAGAATAATGCCCTCTTGAACCTTCTTCTTCACATTCATCAGCTTCGGGTGTGTAGTTTGAGCGGCTTTAACTTTATCGATTAAAGTCGATTCTACTCGTATATTCGTTATCTTCACGTGAGTCCATAGAGTTTTTAACTCTATCTTCATCATTTGTAAGTTATACAAAATGGGTCTTTGTTTTAACAACATCGCACTCATAAACGCATACAAACTTCTACTCAACGCGTCAGCTACCATGTTCGCTCTTCCACGATGATATTGAATGGTATGATCGTAATCTTCAACAGCTCGAGCCAACGTCTTTGGCGCATTATACTTTCGTTTTGGTTGAAGAATATTTAAGGGTTTTAGAAATGGGTTTTGTACTAGGGTCAATACAAAATTCGATTTAACGCTCTAGGGGTAGGCCAGGAAGTCTTCAAGAATATGTCAAGAAATTTGTTAACAATAGAAATATCATTCAAAATTGTGACTCTCATCCAAGACTTGGATAACATGTCACATTGATACCTATCAACTTGCCATCGTCATTCACAACTTCTCTTACGGAAAGTCTTGCTTCGGTGCATTCCACACAAGGAAGTCAACAACGAAGGATTGGGCTCTTTACTTATGGCTTGATATAATAGTGTTTAACTTTAGGGTTGGCTTGCTTGAATTCGTATAACAGGTTGGTTAGGAATATGAAAGCTAACAACCTTACAAAAAGCATGATGAGTAATTAACCAATCGATTCCCAAAATTGCATCAAAGTCAAGTATTTTCAAAGAGATAAGATCGATAGGTACCGTGAAAATGTCGGTTTGAATCAACAAGATTTATAAACAGTGGAGGTAACGAAGGGTCTTACTAACGAAGTTTCAACCAATAAGTCAAAGTCTAACTTCTCTAGAGTTAAATGTAAACGTTGAGTGCAAGCAAGAGAGATAAAATAATGGGTAGAACTGGTATCTTATAAGGTATAGACTTCGCAAGAATTTATAATTAACTAACCCGTGCTAACTTCGTTCGGGTTACTCACTTTTTTAGAAGTCACGAAAAATGCTCTCCCTTGCACTTCCGATTTTAACTTTTCTGGAACGGTCTTTGGTGCCTCCATCCTAGCTGAACTTGTCTTCGGTGAACGACAAAATCGGGCTAGGTGACCTTCTTTTCCATAATTATAACATCCTTTGGATGGCATCCCGCAGTTTGGACTGATATGTCCCTCCCCTCCGCATTTGAAACATATGATAGGTGGTCATTCTCCTTCCTTAACAACTGGTCTTTGGTACGTCTTTCCATCATTGTTGAATTTCTCTTCTTGAAATGTCCATTCTTATTATTTTGGCCATGATTACCACAGAAGTGGTTACCATTTTCGCATGTTGATTCCTTCACGCCATCGTCACCGCTTCGATGACTGCTATCACTGGAATTATCATTTTGCCGGCTGCTCTCTTTTGGTTAGGTTGACTCACTATCGTGCTCTAGTAACTGAGCCATATTAACAACATCTGAATACAAACAAAGTTTATTAGAAATGAGGTATTCATGTATCTTGGGTTTCAAACCTCTTAGAAACATCCGCATCATTCTCTCCTCATTATCAACCAAATGGGACGCAAACCGGGACAACTCGGCAAACTTGGCTTCAGATCGCGATACTGGGCGCATTTATTTTGCTCTAGTTTAATGAACTCTACCCCTTTCATGTGATGAATACTTTTGGGAAAGTACTTGTCGTTGAACAGTTCCTGGAACTTCTCCTAAGACATATTAGATCTGGCAAGAGTTGGAGTGCGTTTCTGATTCCCACCAAGAATCCTTTCTGCACGCAACATGAAGGTGGCAAAGGGAACCTTTTGCTCCTCAGAGCAACCCAAAACATCAAATATCTTGTTGATCTATTTAATCCACGTTTCCGCCTTAAGTGGTTTTGGCTCTCCAAAGAACTCTGGTGGTCCCAGTTCCTTAAACTGCTTGGCGGTGACCATCCGAGAGTTGCCAGTGTTTCCACCTGCATTTTGGACAGGAGCCGCTCTCTCCTGATGTTGTATAAATTGCATGAAGCCCCGAAACATTCCATCGTTCATCATTTGGTCAGTGTTGTTATTTGCCTGAGGAACCTCGCCTTCCTGATTCACATTATTCTGATTATTGATCTGTGGACACTCAACAGTCTCCTGTGCTCCATTGATGTTCTCAACATTCTCGGATGCCATTTTCAAATAGTGCCACAAAACAAGGGTTAATTAACATATCGTATATTATCCCTATACTCTTACCAACCAATTAAATAACAAATAAACTTAGGTAGGTCGTACTAGCGAAAGAATTCCCCGTCTATCCCCTCCTAGTTCTTGTCTCACATCTTAGCCATGGATCATATCCCTAAGCTTTGATACTAACTGTGATGCCCCCAAAATTGGTATACATCACCCATCTTGAGTCGCCAAATACATGGTACAAAATTCAAATACAACTAAATTATACAACAATCGTGTAAAGTACGACAAAATACATGCTGTGAGTTTTAATACAAATATTATCTTCTAGACAATATCCACTCTTAGAAAAAAAGTCCTCATTACATTTATTGTCACACTATTTAACAGAATAGTGAGGACTACTAGCTAATACTATCATCCGAACCATCACTCCATTCCCCGACTCGTCCCAGCTACGTTCTCATTTCTTGAAGAGAACAGTGAAAGAAAGGGTGAGCTCAACTAGCCCAGCAAGAAATATTATGACTAAGATAATGTAGAATAAATTATCATTAGTCTCCCACAATGTTAAACTGATAAAATATAATAGACATCAAGTTTAACTGCAGCGGATCAAGCAATCCATTAAAAGAGTCAAGTAGAGAATAAAATCTACTATCTTTTATGATTTAAGAAGTTTTTCCATCACTTTTATCGCTGAGACTCGGCTTAATAAATAATCCACATCATCCCTGCACTACGGCCAAGGATATTCATTAGGGTCACGACCACAAATTCCATGCACTACGGGCCAAGGATATTTGTGTATTCATCAATGGTCATGATCATACCAACAACTGTCCATCAATGCACTACGGCCAATGAGGACTTTTACCACATCACTTGTTACATTACGGTCATGATTACACTGAATAATCCCTGGTCATAATCATACCAAGTCCATCCATGCTCTACAGGCCATAGATGACTTTTAAAAAAAATATAAACATGAGGATGATGACAATGATATAAGAATTCAATAAAATAAGTTCACGAATTAATTTATTCAGGAACTAATAACGTCCAAATTGTTAACATGATACTGTTTTATAGAGTAAAATTCAAGAATACTCAGAAGAATATTTCCATGAAAAATACTGGATGAAGCGCAAATATCAAGGATATTCCACTAATTTCATGGAGTATAGAAGTCAAAATTTTAACCAATTGAGTATAATAACGAATGGATTAACAAAAGAAATCACCATGCATGCGGTACATCGCATAGACAGGTTATTCCAACAGAATAATAATAACGGAACCAGTCGGTGAAATTTCACAAGCGGGATGTTCTAATGTAATATTAAATACGGAATAATAAATAATGGAACTGTGTCGGCGTAAAAGCGTGAGACGAGGATATTAAGCGAGAATAATAAATTAAGACGGAACCATGTCCGGTGTAAAACACACAGACAGGATATTCCAACAGAATAATAACAAAGATGGAACCAGTCCTGTAAAACACATAGTATGTGATATTCCAAATGAATATAAAAGAGAATAATAATAGAAGAATGTCACCAAGTATAGGGTAGCCCGCGTATACATTCCAACAGAATAATAAGGAATGGAATAACAGAAGTTCTCTTCATGAATACAAAAAAATAATATCCCTTACCGTAAAAGAAAAATATTTCGACTGGTAGGGAGAGGATATTCTTTAAGAAAACTTTCACTACGCTCAAAGCTTCTTAAAACTCTAAAGAAAATACGCTCAAGATTATAGAAGAGAATTTATCTGAATATCTGGTGTGATTTCTATTCTAACTAAGCATCCTATTTATAGGAGAATTGAAGGGGCACTGTGTAAGAAAAACTCACGGATAAAAAAATATTGCTACTTCATGGATGCAAAAAGTCCATCCTTCAACCAATAAGAATTAAGTAACAATATAATATATATATATATATATATATATATAAACCACACATGTTTTTAATTTATATATAACAATATTATATAACCACCACTTGATTTTTATCCCCCCAAAACCAACATCAATCCTCCACACCCCCAAAATCACTTTCACTACACTCTTACACCTTTCACTATGACACACCCACTCACATCTTACACCCATCACTATCATACTAACTTTCCCACCATTTTCCACTTACACATATATTATATATATACACACATCATATATATATATATATATATATATATATATATATATATATATATTCCCTCCCCTATACGTAACTCCCATTTCAAAAATTAATTCTTCAACACATATGGGCCCCACCTTTAAATAATTTTCTACCGATTATTTTGAAAAATGGGTAAATAGGAATCCATAAAATAAGCAAAATTTAATAAAAATCACCTTACTAATTTTAACAACATTTATCATCTTTATTATAATTCACAATTTTAATCGACCAGGTCGTTCCCAGGAAAGAGGGGGCTTTCCAATAAGGATTTCTCCCTATTGGTAGCGCAATTAGGTGACCAAACCTCTCCTTGGTAACTTCTAGACATCGTTAATATTGTAATTTATAATATTAATAACTCTGTCATTTCAATTATTGATTTAATAATATATAAAATATCGACAATAATTGAATCAAATAACGTGAGATACTATGAAACAATTACTATAGCAATAATTAAACAAAACTGAGTGACTTATCATGTAAGCATTAATAATCAATACTGTACAGTGCTACTTATGCAACCACGCCAGACATCTGTATTTTTTACTACCGAGTAGTTCAACAAGATAATGATAAAACTTCCGTTATTTTCAATAAAATATTTTTGTCGTTTTCTTTAATCAAACAATAATTCCGTTTATAGGGTCCACTAATGATTGTCTTAGTCGCATTGCGAATATTCCCTGACACAAAGAATATTCCCTGACCAATCAAATATAATACAACAACTTGCATACTTTGCAAAATTTATAAATACTATCCACAACTATATCATTATATCAAATTCACACCATAATATTCAAACAAATTATTTCGAGAAAATTAAATTTTTATTCATAAAATCTGGGATCTCACACTTTTCATGTCGAGGTACTATTCACGGGGTACTATTCCTGAAGTATTATTCATAGGGTACTATTCACGGGGTACTATTTATCAAAAAAATTATTTCTTTTCTGTCCAAATTATTTTTGATACATAGATATTATTCTTGAATTTTACTTCACAAAGCGGTATCATGTTGACAATTTATACATTATTGAATTCTAGATAAATTAAATTATAAATCTTTAAAAATTTATCATTTGCTTTCTTTTAATTTAATTCTTATATCATTGTCATCGTCCTCATGCTTATATTGTGATGAAAGTCATCTTTGGCATACGTGTATAGATGGACTATTGATTGGTATGATTATTACCATTTATGATTACATGAATATTCTTGGCCCGTAGTGCATGAATAATTTGTGGACGGGATACTAATGAATATCCTTGGCCCGTAGTGTAGGGATGATTCGATGATGTGATTTATTTATTAAGCTGAGTTCCAGCGATAAATTTAATGATAAACTTTTTAAATTATAGAAGATGGTAGATATCATGCTCTATGTGACAACCGTAATTTTGTAATTTAATTTTAATATTTATTTGATTGAATAAATATTTTTCGATGAATTAATTATTAGATTAAATAATTAATTGATGAAGTTGTGATAGAGTAATTTAATTATATGTGTTACATTTTTTAATTTAATGTGGAGAATTTTTATTATTCAAGTATGTGATTATGTGAGCTTATTGAATAAAAAGAAATATTTAATAAGCCTATGTTATTTTAATTAATTTAATTATTAATTAGAGATTTAATAATTTGACATTATTAATCAAAGAGAATTTGAATTATGTGACTATGTGTATTAATGAGAATTTACTATATTTTAATTAAAATAAATTAAATAAAATAATTGATTTATTTTATATGGATGTGGCATTATTTAAACTATATGATAATGTTTTATTAAATTAAATGGTTTTTGAATTATTTTCTTGCTAGCCAAACATGGGACTAAGGGAGGTTATGGGCAGTTAACCCCATTTGACTAGTAATCCATCACCAATGCGCGTCGATTCCTTTTCTATTTATCATACGTCTTCTTCTTTTCTATTATTCTTCTAAGTCTGATAAAAACATCACAGAGAGAGAGTTTGAGAAAATTGTTAAGAGAGATTGCTTGGTGTTTGAGAATTATTGAGGAAGGATTTAATTCATCTCCTATAATTTTATCTGCGCTTGGGTAATTCTCTCCAACCCAAATTCCTATTTTACGTCTTTTTTAAGTTTTCATGAATATGGCCTAAGTCTTCTGTAAAGTTTCTGTAGTTGGAAAGGGTAACAATTATGTGATTATGTGTTAATATATATCATCATAGCATGTTTTATATGTATTATATGAGTTTCCATATCTTTAGTTTCATGAAATTATACAGTAAAAGATTTTAGAGTATGTTATATGGCCATATGGCCTTATACGTGATTTTTATATGTCAAATATAATTTATTTTGCAAAATTCACACATTGATATAATTATGCATGTTAAAATGAATAAAATGAAACTTGAATGGTTGGATTTGGCTTTATAACGAATCTGTAGCATTAAAATCCATGTTTTTGTTCAAGAACTTCAAGAACATCAAGAACAGTCCAATTTGCATGCTTTAATTATATGATTATGTGTTTTAATGGGTTAAAATCACTCTATATATATTGGGTAATGGTTATGTATAAATTCTAGCATGTGGGTATGTTTAAATTGGTGAAATTAACGATCACGTAGAGTTTATTGAGCAAGTTTCTTACCCTAAACTTTTGTTGAGCAAGTTTCCTAACCTTACTTGTTATCGTTATATAAATTGATTAATTCCTCTTTCGATATTGAGCAAGTTCTCATTATTATTGATCAAGCCTGTCTTGGATATTAAAGTTTATTAATCTTCAAGCATGATGTTGTTATACAATAATTATTCTATTGTATACCTTTTGAGATGTTATTCAAGTTAAATATTCATTTACTGTTAAACCTTGTTAGACTAGTGAACCCTTATTGATTCGGACTAGTCCATAGTTGATGAGCTTCTAAATTTTAGAACCCCTTGATGAATTATCCAAACCAAACTTCCTTTAGTGCGGACTCGAATGTCAAATCGAGATGAACAACCTCAGATAGGGATTATTTACGTTTTAGCGATAAGATATTGTGCACTGTATGGTACTAAGGGATGATCCCCCTAAGTACGAGAAGAAGAGTCCATAGTCTTATGATTGTTAAAGGTTTCAAGTAAAAACACTTGACAACCTAGGACATAGTTCAAGGTCTTATGATCCTCAAAATTTCTTTTGATTCTTGTTATCCATTCTTGATTCAAAAGTTGAGCTTTATATCAGAAGTTATTATTCCTCTCACATGTTATTATTCATTGTTATATTGTTATACTTGTGGGCAATCGTGCTCACTCTTGCTTATTAATAACATTGCAGTTAAGAACGAAAGAGCAGACGAACCTTCCACTAGTAAGGGCAAGGGAAAGCTTAGCAAGTAATAAAGACTGTTTTATTAATGTGGTTATGTGATGTAATTAGAATTGATGTTACTAGGACTTATTTGTTTATGTTTTCCGCACAGATGTTTTAAGGTTAGAGTAACCTGGGATTTATTATTATTAAGTTGATGTAACCCCATAAGGGGAGAGATTTTATTATTATTTCTATCTATTGTATGGTTTGCATTTTATTTACGGGTAGATAGATAGATGATGTTTTGTAGATAAATGAACACCAAATCTCGTGGAAATGGATGTACCAGATTTGGGGTGTCAGGTTGTTGGTATCGAAAGTGTAAGGTTATGAACCTTAGGTGGGGGAACAACCTTAGGTAGTAGCCTTGTAGGAGATTGAGAACATAGTAGTGGTAAACTCTTATCGAGTTCTAAGAAATGAATTTCTAAATTCATTGAAGATAATTAAAGTCTTTATGTGCTTATGTGTTAGTTCATGTGTTATTAGCATACTAATTAGTAACTAAAACTTAAATTTTTTGTTGTCGGGGATGTCGGATGTTGGAGGAGCTAGTTGAGCTGGGAAGGAGGAATCCCGATTACCTATAGAGGAGGAGCCCCAAGACATTCATGTCGTCAGGGAACAACTTGTATAGAGAGAGCCATCTCTGTTGATCACTGTTCCTGGTCAGGAGCATGAGCCGGAGACAGATCCAGAGGAGGATCCTGAGGAAGAGGAAGAAGAAAAGGAGTTCCCAACGAACTCCATTAATGCAGAGATGTATGATGCACACTATGATCGTAACGTAGAGTTGCAGGATCTTGCTCAGATCCGACCGAGCAAAAGGTTAGTCGTGATTACTATTGAAGCGATGGGATAGAGATTGTGACTCTTCACACACGTTTAGGAAACGTGGAGTGGGATCTGGTTCACGAGAAAGGTCAAACCGAGGACAAGTCCGCAGAGATGGAAAAGTTAAAGAAGTATCTGAAAGAGAGCTCCGAGAGGCTTGCCATAGCAGAGGAGGGCTGGGTACGAGAGTTACACCGTGCTGATCGTGTAGAAGATGATCGCCATGCGAAGAAGGCTAAACTTGAGGAGACGTACTCTATACTACAAAATGCAATGGACGCGGTCCAAGATCGAGTTAGGAAGTATCCAATCCAGTTTGAGGATCTACCATCATATATGCTAGATCGCAGAACGATGTCTCGCATCATGGAAGAGGAACGTAGCAAGGCTATCCAGCACCTTAACAGACAGTGATAGTATTAGCTTAAATATGTGAAAACTATTTGATAGTTAATGATGTAAATTCTGATATGTTCATAAATAAAGGAATATGTTGATGTTTTAAATCCTGTAGATTCTTTATCTCGGGAAAGTTGATGTAAATAGCAGTTATGCTATCTTATGATGTAAAGACTTTTGAATTAAATGAAAAGTCAAAGTTTATTTGAAGTAATGTGTTACGTGAGTTATGATTAAATGTTTAGTTAAGTCTTAAATGTTTTAGAGATTGAGTAAAGATCTAATAAGCATATATTCTTAACAGAAATATGCCGCCTAGAAGAAGACAAAATCGTCAGCAAGCCCAAGAAGGGTCAACAAACAATAACAACGACGCCAATGCTTACTCGCTCAAAGAATTGGTAAACCTTTTAGCCGGAGCGCTTAATAATCAACCCCAAGCTCCACCAAATACTTCGTTTAAGGACTTCAAGGCGGTGGGACCACCAGAGTTTAAGGGTTCCATAAACCCAATCGAAGCTAAGACCTGGGTAATGGAGATAGAGAAGGTGTTCAATGTTGCTAGGGTAAGGAAGATCGTAAGATCGCGATTCAACATTTATGTCAAGTCAAGAAGAAAAACTATTGGTGGAAAAGTAATATCCTGGAAAAGATTCAAAGAGATGTTCTTCGAGATGTATTTTCCGACTAGTTCGCAAAAATCGAATCTTGGTTCGGTTTCTAGAGTTAAAACAAGGAATATGTCAAGAGTCGATTATGCGCAAAGGTTTAACGAGTTGGCTAGGTTCGCCATATACCAAGTGCACACTGATGAGAGGAAGGCAAGACGATTTGAGTAGGGACTGAAGCCCTGGTTGTATAGCAAAGTGTCAATGTTCCAATTGAACACTTTTGCGGGAGTGTTAGAGAAGGTCATACTTGCTGAGGGTGGAAGCAATGTAGTAACGAAGTATAATCAGGAGCAGAAGAAGAAGAAGAGTGAGAAGGAAGGTAATAACAAGACTGGTGGGAGTAGCACTAGGGGTAAACACAGCAAAGTTGTCTAATAATTCGTCGGCTGGAAGTCAACAAGGAGGGCAGAAGAAGAAGATCGAAGCATGCCCAACCTGCGGAAAAACTCATTTGGGAGTTTGTTTAAAAGGGAAATGAGTGTGCTACAATTGTGGTCAGGAAGGACACATAACACCTAACTGTCCGAACCCAAAGAAGGGTGCCTGTTTCACATGTGGCTCAAAGGACCATCTTGCAAGAGATTGTCCTAAGAAGGGATCGGGAGGGACGAGTTCAGGAGGAAATAGAGGAAATACTGGTGGAAGCACTCTGATAATTGTAGCACCAACCGCAACCAACCGACCGACTGCCAGAACATTTAACATGACAATTCAAGACGCAGTGCAGTTTCGCGATGTGGTGTCAGGTATCATTCCGATCAATAAAGTTAATGCTTATGTGTTATTTGATTCGGGTGCTACTTGCTCATTTATATCTGATGACTTTGCTAAGAACTTAGAATTGTTTAAGGACGAGTTAGAATACCCCATGAACATAGAAATTGTGATTAAAGAAATTATCCTTGTTAAGTATGTGCACAAGAACTGTAGAGTAGATATTAAGGGTAATATCATGAACGTAGATCTTATCCCTATTCGACTTAGAGAATTTGATGTTATTTTGGGTATGGATTGGTTATCCAATTATGGGGCGGTAATTGACTGCTAGAAGAAGTATATTAACCTTATAACTCCGTCAAAGGTTATGTTTTATGGTAGCAAGTTGCCTAGACAAGCGAGTTGTCTGATGATGATGCAGGCCAGGAGATTGTTAAGACAAGTTTGTGTAGGATATCTAGCTTATATAGTCGATAGTCGTAAAGAGAATCCAAAAATTGATGAGATTCCAGTAGTGAGAGATTTCGTAGACGTATTTCTGGTTGATTTGTCGGGACTTCTTCCAGATAGAGCAGTTGAATTCGTTATCAATTTGGCTCCAGGAACGGCCCCAATATCGAAGGCACCGTACCGAATGTCACCGGTACAGATGAAAGAACTGGTGTTCCAACTACAAGAATTACTGGACAAAAAGTATATTCAACCAAGCGTATCACCTTAGGGAGTGCCAGTTTTATTTGTGAAAAAGAAGGATGGGACGATGCGACTCTGCATCGACTATAGAGAACTGAATAAGGTCACGATTAAGAATAGGTATCCATTACCGCGAATCGATGACTTGTTTGATCAGTTAAAGGGAGCAAAATATTTTTCAAAGATAGATTTGAGAAGTGGTTATCATCAACTAAAGGTGAGACCAGAGGATGTACCGAAGACAACGTTTAGAACACGATACGGTCACTATGAATTTCTGGTAATGTCATTTAGTCTAACGAATGCTCCTATAGCATTTATGGGCTTAATGAATGGAGTGTTCAAGCTGTTTTTGGACAAACTCGTAGTGGTATTTATAGATTACATTTTGGTATATTCAAAAATAAAGGAAGAACATGAAGAGCATTTGAGGTTGACATTAGAGACATTGAGGAGAGAGAAGTTGTATGATAAGTTTTCAAAATGTGAATTCTGGATTGAATGAGTACAATTTCTTGGACATGTGATTGATAGAGACGGAATTTTGGTGGATCCCTCCAAAGTCGAAGCTGTGATTAACTGGGATCAGCCGAAGACGCCGTCGGAAGTAAGAAGTTTTCTTGGATTGGCAGGTTATTACAGAAGATTCATTCAGGATTTTTCCAAGATCGCAACTCTGCTGACGAATTTGACTAGGAAATCGGTGAAATTCATTTGGACGGAGAAGTGTGAGGAATGTTTTCAAGAATTAAAGAAGAGGTTGAGTACAGCACCTGTGTTACCTCTTACGGATGACACAGGTAATTTTGTGGTATATAGTGATGCGTCGCATAAAGGACTCGGCTGTGTGCTTATGCAGAACGGTAGAGTCATTGCGTACACGTCATGACAACTGAAGGATTATGAGAAGGGGTATCCGACCCATGACTTGGAGTTAGCTGCAGTGGTTTTTGCTTTGAAAATCTGGAGGCACTATCTCTATGGGGAGAAGTGTGAAATATATACGACCACAAGAGTCTCAAAATATATTTTACACGTAAAGACTTGAACATGCGCCAAAGAAGGTGGTTGGAGTTAATTAAGGAATACGATTGTGAGATTCTATACCATCCGGGTAAGGCAAATGTGGTGGCCGACGCCCTAAGTAGAAAAGGTCAGAAGAAATTGATGATGTTGACTGCTCAGGAGGAGCTAATTTTAGCAATGGAGAAGCTAGAATTGGAAGTGAAGTATCCTATAGAGATTGACGAGAAGCTGTTCCAGATGCAAGCTGGTACAACTTTACTAGATAAAGTTAAGGAGGCTCAACTTCAGGACGAAGTATGTGAGAAAGTGAAGAAGAAGATATCTGAAGGGACTGAACTGAGATTCAAAATAGACAGTGAGGGACTACTAAGATTTGATGGCAGAATTTGGGTACCGCCAGTACCAGAGATTAAAGAAGAAATTTTGAGCGAGGCTCACAACCTGGTAGTACCAAGATCTTCAACAACACTTTTGGAGGCCTAATTTGAAATGAGAGGTTGCAGAATGTGTTGCCAAATGCCTGATATGTCAGAAAGTAAAAGCAGAACATCAGAGACCGAGTGGGTTACTACAACCTTTAGAGATTCCAAAATGGAAATGGGAACATATTACGATGGATTTCGTTGTTGGCCTACCGACAACTCAGAAAGGCTACGACGCAGTATGAGTTAGTATTGACCGATTGACGAAATCCACACACTTCCTTCTGATCAAAATCAGATTCAACCTAGATTAGTTTGCAAGGTTATATGTGAAAGATATTGTTTCAAGGCACGGATTTCCGATGTCAATTGTTTCTAATAGAGATTCGCGTTTTACGTCGAACTTCTGGAAACATTTACAAGAATGCCTGGGTACACAGTTACGAATGAGTACGGCATATCACCCTCAGACAGATGGACAGAGTGAAAGAACAATTCAGACATTGGAAGATATGTTAAGAGCTTTTATAATGTATTTTAAAGGAAATTGGGATGACCATTTACCGCTTGTAGAGTTCGGTTACAACAACAGTTACCATGCTAGTATTGACATGCCACCCTATGAAGCGTTATACGGCAGAAAGTGCAGAACTCCGCTATATTGGGATGAAGTGGGGGAAAGACAATTACTAGGCCCGAAATTGGTATAACAAACAGCAGAGATAGTCAAGGTGATTCGAGCAAGATTGATAGCAGCTCAAGATAGACAGAAGAAATACGCCGATCCACACCGCAAGAATGTCGAATTCGAGCCGGGTAGCTATGTGTTCTTAAAGGTCTCTCCTTGGAAGGGAAAGATTAGGTTCGGAAAGAAAGGAAAATTGAGCCCAAGATTCATCAGACCCTTTGAAGTTCTGAGAAGGGTAGGAGAAGTTGCTTATGAGGTAGCCTTACCTCCATCTCTAGAGAATGTCCAAAATGTTTTCCATGTCTCAGTCCTACGACCCTACAAACCCGATTACAAGCACGTGATTGAATATGAACCCCTACATTTCGACAAAGACTTATCTTACGAAGAAATTCCTGTTCAAATTATCGACCGAAAAGAACAAGTTCTGAGAAATAAAGTAATACCTTCTGTTAATATAATTTGGAGGAACCACAACGCTTAAGAAGCTACGTGGGAACTCGAAGAGAATATGATGAAGAATTATCCTCATTTATTTACTTAGATTGTTATATGCGATTCTGGGGATAGAATCTTTGTATAGGGGGGAGAATGTAATGGGACGACTTGTTTGAGTTATGATTCTGGGGACAGAATCCTTTTAAGAGGGGAAAGATGTGACAACTGTAATTTTGTAATTTAATTTTAATATTTATTTGATTGAATAAATATTTTTCGATGAATTAATTATTAGATTAAATAATTAATTGATGAAGTTGTGATAGAGTAATTTAATTATATGTGTTACATTTATTAATTTAATGTGGAGAATTTTTATTATTCGAAGTATGTGATTATGTGAGCTTATTGAATTAAAAGAAATATTTAATAAGCCTATGTTATTTTCATTAATTTAATTATTAATTAGAGATTTAATAATTTGACATTATTAATCAAAGAGAATTTGAATTATGTGACTATGTTTATTAATGATAATTTACTATATTTTAATTAAAATAAATTAAATTAAATAATCGATTTATTTTATATGGATGTGACATTATTTAAACTATATGATAATGCTTTATTAAATTAAATGGTTTTTGAATTATTTTCTTGCTAGCCAAACATGGCACTAAGGGAGGTTATGGGCAGTTAACCCATGACTGGGTAACTGACCACCAATGCGTCCGTTCCTTTTCTATTTATCATACGTCTTCTTTTTTTCTATTATTCTTCTAAGTCTGATAAAAACATCACAGAGAGAGAGTTTGAGAAAATTGTTGAGAGAGATTGCTTGGTGTTTGAGAATTATTGAGGAAGGATTTAATTCATCTCCTATTATTTTATCTACGCTTGGGTAATTCTCTCCAACCCAAATTCCTATTTTACGTCTTTTTTAAGTTTTCATGAATATGGCCTAAGTCTTCTGTAAAGTTTCTGTAGTTGGAAAGGGTAACAATTATGTGATTATGTGTTAATATATAACATCATAGCATGTTTTATATGTATTATATGGTTTCCATATCTTCAGTTTCATGAAATTATACAGTAAAAGATTTCAGAGTATGTTATATGGCCATATGGCCTTATACGTGATTTTTATATGTCAAATATAATTTATTTTGCAAAATTCACACATTGATATGATTATGCATGTTAAAATGAACAAAATGAAACTTGAATGGTTGGATTTGGCTTTATAACGAATCAGTAGCATTAAAATCCATGTTTTTGTTCAAGAACATCAAAACAAATTCAATTTGCATGCTTTAATTCTATGATTATGTGTTTTAATGGGTTAAAATCACTCTATATATGTTGGGTAATGGTTATGTATAAATTCTAGCATGTGGGTATGTTTAAATTGGTGAAATTAATGATCATGTAGAGTTTATTTCATGAATTTCGTGTTCTTCGCGAATCGAAATTTAGAATTTGAGTGTCGGCCGCTACGCCAACTCTGTGCTCGAGACTCAACTTGCCATAGCCACCATGCCGCAAAGATCACAGACACTGGGGCAGCCGCCAAGTCATAGTATAAAAGTGGCACCGCAGCGCCACTTAGCAGAATGGTCAGAAATGAGTTTTTAAAAGTGTACAAGTATAGAAATGTGATAGCAACTTAGTCTAATGATTATAAAGACTTTTTAGACCTATAATGAGATGTTAAAATAAATTCTTAACATGTCCATAACACAATTACGTGTGAATTGAAGGATCAAATGCATAGTTACCTTATTGTTTGTGAAGTCTTAATTTTTGACAATAAGTGTAGTAATTGACTAAGTATAGTCATGAACTCGAGTTAGACAAAGAATAAACTTGTGATGTTTATTACGTGATAATTGATTGGTGTTGTGAACATGAATGATATGTAGGATTTAAATCAAAGAACGAGTTTTATTAACGTGTAATCTACGCACAAGGCAAGTTTCTAAACCTTATCTTGTTACATTGAGAAAGTTTTCTAACTCTACATTTACGTTGAGCAAGTTTCTTACCCTAAACTTTAGTTGAGCAAGTTTCCTAACCTTACTTGTTATCGTTATATAAATTGATTAATTCCTTTTTCGATATTGAGCAAGTTCTCATTATTATTGATCAAGCCTGTCTTGGATATTAAAGTTTATTAATCTTCAAGCATGATGTTGTTATACAATAATTATTCTATTGTATTCCTTTTGAGATGTTATTCAAGTTAAATATTCATTTACTGTTAAACCTTGTTAGACTAGTGAATCCTTATTGATTCGACTAGTCCATAGTTGATGAGCGTTCTAAATTTCAGAACCCCTTGATGAATTATCCAAACCAAACTTCCTTTGGTGCGGACTCGAATGTCAAACTGAGATGAACAACCCTCAGATAGGGGATTATTTACGCTTTAGCTGTTAAGATATTGTGCATGATGATGGTACTAAGGGATGATCCCCCTAAGTACGAGAAGAAGAGTCCATAGTCTTATGATTGTTAAAGGTTTCAAGTAAAAACACTTGACAACCTAGGACATAGTTCAAGGTCTTATGATCCTCAGAATTTCTTCTGATTCTTGTTATCCATTCTTGATTCAAAAGTTGAGCTTTATATTAGAAGTTATTATTCCTCTCACATGTTATTATTCATTGTTATATTGTTATACTTGTGGGCAATCGTGCTCACTCTTGCTTAATAATAACATTACAGTTAAGAACGAAAGAGCAGACTATTTTATTAATGTTGTTATGTGATGTAATTAGAATTGATGTTACTAAGACTTATTTGTTTCTGTTTTTCGCACAGATGTTTTAAAGTTAGAGTAACCTGGGATTTATTATTATTCAGTTGATGTAACCCCATAAGGGGAGTGATTTTATTATTATTTCTATCTATTGTATGGTTTGCATTTTATTTACGGGTAGATAGATTGATGATGTTTGTACAGTGAACAACAAATTCTGTGGAAATGGATGTACCAGATTTGGGGGTGTCACAGGTTGGTATCAGAGCTGTAAGGTTATGAACCTTAGGTGGGGGGAACAACCTTAGGTAGTAGCCTTGTAGGAGATTGAGAACATAGTAGTGGTAAACTCTTATCGAGTTCTAAGAAATGAATTTCTAAATTCATTGAAGATAATTAAAGTCTTTATGTGCTTATGTGTTAGTCTATGTGTTCGCTAGCACGGATTAGTAACTAAAACTTAAAATTTTGTTGTCAGGATGTCGGATGTTGGAGGAGCTAGTCGAGTTGGGAAGGAGGAACCCTGATTACCTATAGAGGAGGAGCCTCGAGACATTCATGTCGTCAGGGAACAACTTGTACAGAGAGAGCCATCTCTGTTCATCACTGTTGCTGGTCAGGAGCATGAGCCAGAGACAGATCTAGAGGAGGATCCTGAGGAAAAGGAAGAAGAAGAGGAGTTCCCACCGAACTCCATTAATGCAGAGATGTATGATGCACTCTATGATCGTAATGTAGAGTTGCAGGATACTGTTCAGGATCTGACTGAGCAGGCGGTTAGTCAGCAGATTACTATTGAGCAGTGGGATAGAGAGATTGTGACTCTTCACACACGTTTAGGAAACGTGGAGTGGGATCTGGTTCACGAGAAGGGTCAAACCGAGGACAAGTCCGCAGAGATAGAAAAGTTGAAGAAGGATCTGAAAGAGAGCTCCGAGAGGCTTGCCATAGCAGAGGAGGGCTGGGTACGAGAGTTACACCTTGCTGATCGTGCAGAAGATGATCGCCGTAGGAAGAAGGCTAAACTTGAGGAGACGTACTCTATACTACAAAATGCAATGGATGCGGTTCAAGATCGAGTTAGGAAGTATCCAATCTAGTTTGAGGATCTACCATCATATATGCTAGATCGCAAAACGATGTCTCGCATCATGGAAGAGGGACGTAGCAAGGCTATCCAGCACCTTAACAGACAGTGATAGTATTAGCTTAAATATGTGAAAACTATTTGAAAGTTAATGATGTAAATTCCGATATGTTCATAAATAAAGGAATATGTTGACGTTTTAAATCCTGTAGATTCTTTATCTCGGGATAGTTGATGAAAATAGCAGTTATGCTATCTTATGATGTAAAGACTTTTGAATTAAATGAAAAGTCAAAGTTTATTTGAAGTAATGTGTTAAGTGAGTTATGATTAAATGTTTAGTTAAGTCTTAAATGTTTTAGAGATTGAGTAAAGATCTAATAAGCATATATTCTTAACAGAAATATGCTGCCTAGAAGAAGACAAAATCGTCAGCAAGCCCAAGAAGGGTCAACAAACAATAACAACGAGGCCAATGCTTACTCCGTTCAGCAATTGGTAAACCTTTTAGCTGGAGCAGTTAATAATCAACCCCAAGCTCCACCAAATACTTCGTTTAAGGACTTCAAGGCGGTGGGACCACCAGAGTTTAAGGGTTCCATAAACCCAATCGAAGCTCAGACCTGGGTAATGGAGATAGAGAAGGTGTTCAATGTTGCTAGGGTAAGGGAAGATCAGAAGACTGCGTATGCAACATTTATGCTGAAGTCCGAAGCCAGCTATTGGTGGAAAAGTAATATCCTGGAAAAGATTCAAAGAGATGTTCTTCGAGATGTATTTTCTGACTAGTTCGCAAAATCAGATGGAGGTTCAGTTTCTAGAGTTAAAACAAGGGAATATGTCAGTAGCTGATTATGCGGCAAGGTTTAACGAGTTGGCTAGGTTCGCCACATACCAAGTGAACACTGATGAGAGGAAGGCAAAATGATTTGAGCAGGGACTGAAGCCCTGGTTGTATAACAAAGTGTCAATGTTCCAATTGAACACTTTTGCGGGAGTGTTAGAGAAGGTCATACTTGCTGAGGGTGGAAGCAATGTAGTAAAAAAGTATAATCAGGATCAGAAGAAGAAGAAGAGTGAGAAGGAAGGTAATAACAAGACTGGTGGGAGTAGCACTAGGGGTAATCACAGCAAAGTGGTCTAATAATTCGTCGGCTGGAAGTCAACAAGGAGGGCAGAAGAAGAAGATCGAAGCATGCCCAACCTGTGAAAAAACTCATTTGGGAGTTTGTTTAAAAGGGAAATGAGTGTGCTACAATTGTGGTCAGGAAGGACACATAACACCTAACTGTCCAAACCCAAAGAAGGGTGCCTGTTTCACATGTGGCTCAAAGGACCATCTTGCAAGAGATTGTCCTAAGAAGGGATCGGGAGGGATGAGTTCAGGAGGAAATAGAGGAAATACTGGTGGAAGCACTCTGACAATCGCAGCACCAACCGCAACCAACCGACCGACTGCCATAACATTTAACATGACAAACTGAGATTTTCTAGAAGACAATATTCGTGTAAAAACTCTCAGCTCATGTTGTATAATTAAGTTTGTATTTGTATTCAGGACCACAGAACAGAAGTATTGTCGTAGTTAGAAAATGACAGAATTATCTTTTTATAAAAATAATGACAAAAGTTTTATCGTTAAACTGTTGAACTACCCGGTGGTAAAAGTACAGTAATATGCGTGGTTGCATAGTAGCACACGGTATTGATTATTGATGCTTACATGAGAAGTCCCTCAGTTATACTCAATTATTGCTACAGTAATTACTGTATAATATCTCTCATATCATTGATTCAATTATTATCATAGTTTTAATATTTTATATTATTAAATCAATAATTGAGACGACAAATTTATCCATATTATTATTTGCAATATTAACGATGTCTAATTAGAAAGTTCAATCTAGACCGCAGTTGTGGTTTTAATAGTAATCAATATGAACCGTACGTTCTAATAGTAAATCAATCTGGACCGTTCATGAATAAGTTACTATTTAGTCTATTCTGCTATAAATAGAAGCTTAATTCATCGTTGATTCTAACCAATTCACTGAGATTCACAAGAGACACTATAGAGAGCAAGAAGAAGAGTATTCTCCTACTTCACTATTGCAGTATCTAGTCTTCTACTAAGGTAATGGGTATTATTTCTTTCGTATTCATAAGGAATACAATTTTTCATATTCATCCTTTAATATGTCGGAATAACCTGTCTACGCGGATTACGTACCGTATGATAGTTGAAAATCCATTTGTAGTTTCGTATGTTATTTCTTTTCATATTCTAAAATTTAAACTTATTATGTTAAGTATTGCTTCTATAATCCTTGAAATTAGTGGAATATCCTTGAGTTTTGCGCTTCATCCAGTATCGTTTCATTGAAACATTGATATGAACTTTCTTATTAAATATCAATATTTTCACCCGGGGTACTATTCAATTTGTTATTATTTACCCTTGTTATTATTCAATCGGAATATTATTCGAATGCGGTATTCGGGGCAATTTTCATGTCAGGATACTATTCACGGGTTACTATTCATCCAGTTACTATTCATTCAAATACTGTTTACTCGGGTATTTGAGGCACTTTTCATGTCGAGGTACTATTCACGGGGTACTGTTCCTGAAGTACTATTCATAGCGTACTATTCACGGGGTACTATTTATCAAAAAAATTATTTCTTTTCTATCCAAATTATTTTTGATACATGGATATTATTCTTGAATTTTACTCCACAAAGTGGTATCATGTTGACAATTTATACATTATTGAATTCTGGATAAATTAAATTATAAATCTGTAAAAATTTATCCTTTGCTTTCTTTTAATTGAATTCTTATATCATTGTCATCGTCCTCATGCTTATATTGTGATGAAAGTCATATTTGGCTTACGTGTATAGATGGACTATTGATTAGTATGATTATGACCAGGAATAATTCGGTATGATCATGACCATTTATGATTACATGAATATTCTTGGCCCGTAGTGCAGGAATAATTTGTGGACGTGATACTAATGAATATCCTTGGCCCGTAGTGCAGGGATGATTCGATGATGTGATTTATTTATTAAGTTGAGTCCCAGCAATAAAGTTAATGATAAACTTTTTAAATCATAGAAGATAGTAGATATCATGCTCTACTTGACTCTTCTAATGGATTGCTTGTTCGCCACTGATTAAACTTGTTGTCTATTATATTCTATCGGTTTAATATTGTTGAAGGCTAATGATAACTTATTCGCATTATCTTAGTCATAATATTTCATTGGGCTAGTTGAGCTCACCCTTTAACTTCCATTGTTATCTTCGTGAAATGAGAACATAAATTTAACTAGTCGGGAGCGAGTGATGGTCCGAGATGGTGTTATAGTAGTCCTCACTATTCTATAAAATAGTGTGACAATAAATGTAATGAGGACTCCATTTGAGTTTGGATATAGTCTAGAAGACAATATTCGTGTAAAAACTCTCAGCTCGTGTTGTATAATTTTGTTTGTATTTGTATTCAGTACCATGTATTTGGCGACCCAAGATGGGTGATGTATACCTATTTTGGGGGCGTCACAGTTTAAATCTAAGGGCCTTACTTTTATGAGCTACATCGACTTTAATGAAGATCTAAAGAAGATGCATCACATGAAGAACCAAAATGTGAAGGGTTACAAGAAGAAAGAACCAAGATGCATCGACTTTAATTTCTGGCTGATATTGTTGGGAAATGCATTTGTTGCAAAAACTTTGGTTACAATTCTGTCATATAAAGCTCATGACAACAATCTATTTTAAATCTCAACTAAACTATGGGGCTCTTCTCATGGAATGGATTCAGAAATGGATTCTCATCTCCAAGAAGGCGAAAAGAACTAGTAAAATGTTCTACGGAAGATTCATCAACATCATTCTTTAATATGCTCTGGGAGATAAAATTGGAGACAAAGGAGGTGACGCTAACAATCCAAATAAGAGGATGTCCCAACAACTTTTTGTGAACTAAAAGAGAAATCAAGCAGAATATTTGAAGATCAGAAAATCTAAGTCCATTGAAAGAACTAAAGATGTGAATAAATCCTTTTTGAAGGGAAATTTGTCTTTTATGAAGGAAGCATAAGAGGAAGAAGTAAATCAAGAGCCCCCTGCCCTGATCAGAAAAAGCAAAGGAAAGAGGAAACTAAAGGAAATTGTTCAGATGGAAGAAGAACCTCAAGGATCGACAACTGATATACCCCAAGGGTCTGATACTGAAGTTGTTGGTCACTCTTCTCTAAGGGAACTCTCCCTAGATGTGGCCCTATCACCAGAACAAATTTCAAAGAAAAAGTAGAAAAAGAAGCAACAAAAAAAGAAGTTGAAGAGAGAAAAACTCTCTCTCTCAAATTCTTTATAAGAAAGGAAAATGCAGACTGCGTTTAAAGAAGTCTTCTGTTACTGCGATCGTGGAGTCCTCAAGCTCACCGATTGTCTAGTCCAAACTTGTCAGCATTCCTGAAGAAAATGCTGGGACAGCTACACATCCTGAGCAAACTATCAGTGTTGTAGATAAGTTGTTTACTAAAGAGACTACTAAACCCAAGCCTAGAAGAATGAGGAGAAGGCTAGTTAAAAGGGTTGATCTTGAGCTTAAGGAAACAATACTGAAGATAAAGGAAGAAGAACGAAGAATGATGGACCAATCAAGAATTGTGGCTGAATAGAAAACCCAATCTTCAGAGTCTGGTTCTCACAATGAATCCTTGGAACAAACTAGGATCATTAAAATAGTAATTACAACCCTCCGCAATGCAGTCAGCCCTACTGCATCCGATCAAGTATTTATCCCAACTGAGGGGGAGCAACAAGAAGATGATAAGAAAAGTCACACTCATATTGAGGGGGAGACATTCGAAACCCTTGAGCTAGTAAGTGATCCAACTGAGGGGGAGAAATCAGAAGCTCATCATGAAGCTCCCTCTGTCCATCAAGAAATTGAAGAACTTGAAGAGGATAATTAAGACCCCTCTATCTCTCATAAGGATGCAAGAATAGTGGAAGTTCTTAATGAAGGTGATAAAGAAGATGAACGGGAAAAAGAGGAAGAAGTATAAATCATTGTTGAGTTTAGAAGTGAAGAAAGAAGCATTAATTATAACTGAATGTTCTCTTACCTCCCCATGATGCCCTTCCACAGAGCCTGAATACTTAAAACTTGGGATCATATGTTCTGGACATTCAAAGCCTATCCAGCAGTATCTATGCTTACCAAGGGATTCCCAAGCTATCTCACCTTCGCTCAAAAGATAATCACAAACAATGCCCCTTCAATAACTGAGCAAAAGGTATACTTTATTCCCACATCATTCAAGCTAAATCACTCTCCTTCATCAACTCTCTATTAGTTTTATGAAATGTGTAGGTGGATTAAGGATATTCCTAACCCATAAAAACAATTTCCAGTTATAAAGTCTCAAAACTCGTAAGTTATTGGACCAAATGAAACAAATTCTTTTGTTGAAGTACCATTTTCAGTCAACTCCTCAATCAATTCCACGGTCGTTGAACGACATGACATTACGACCATCGATCAAATTAATCTTCATACCATAATTACAAAATCATACATTAAAGCAACCTCCTCTCCCACACATCAAATCACTGTCCCAATAACACAATCTAACATTCCCTCGTCCACCAATAGTGAATACTTTAATCTAGCTCTTTCTCTCTCAAACATACCTTATAAAAAAACAAAAGCCTCTCCATCTGATATTCAAAAGATAGTCGAGCATCTCTCTCTCCTTCTTACTAAAGATGAACTAACGGAAGTGTCAAAGAAAGTGGCTATAGAGATGTAAGAAAACCTTAAAGCTCACTATCTCATTATTCATCAATGTTTCAACAATCTGATCGAACTTTCCAATACCTTTCTTGGCAACTTGGGATCTGAGCTCACAAAAAGGCTAAAGGAGATCATCAAGGAGATGATAGTGAGCATTAAAGAAAAAGATCAACTACACTTCCAATCCACGACCAAGCATAAGGAAGCAGTTATCCTCCTTTAAAAAACTCAGGAGGCTCAGAACAAGCTTGTCTCTACAAATCATGCTAGCCTATGTTCCTCCCTGACTAGATTTAAAGAGTACTCCTTAACTCAGATGAGGCAGACAAACGATATCTTGGCCATAATTCATCAACAAAAATTACAGACTGACGATATGGTCCAAGAGAATCGAAATGATATTGCTCAACTGTGCTCTCAACTGCAAAAATTGGTACAAGGGATGAATCGCGTGTCTCAAGGGGGAGAAGAATACTAGGGAGAAAAGCAAAGGGAAACAGGTAGTACATTCACATTCTTCAAGGAGCAAGCAGCCTTCTTTAAAAGCTAAGCAACACCAATCGATAATAATGGTAACCCCATTGAGGAGTCAAAGCCCTACTCCTTTCAAGCCGTAAGGAGTATCTCACACTGGCCTAAGTATGCCCATTGGAGATCCTGCCTTCATGAATAAACATGATCACAATGAACCTCTTGTGCAAAGTGAACTAGAAGAAACTACAAGGTGAAATGAGCCGAGAAGGAAATGGAGAGCTGAAGAATATGTAAATCCTCCCAGATACAAGAGGCCAAGGAGATAGAAGATATGTTCCAATTTCTTTTTATTGATCTAATAATTATAAACTGTAATATTCTTTAAGAACATCAATAAATTCATAATTATTCTATAGAATTTTAGTTACTCACTAAACATTAAGTCATATTTATCTTCTAGCAACCTGCATTAGAAATTGATGATATGATGAAAATCTACTTGGTTATGTCAACATCAAATAGGGGGAGATTATTGGGAGTTGCATATTTAAATTTGATGTTGCAATAAATAAATAAATGTGCATGCATTATCAAAAAGATGTAAAGTCCTTATTAGATCATATGTGCAAGGACTTATATTAAAGATCAGAAATGTTAAGTTGAATGATTATATTGTTATAAAGATCTTAGTAATAGAAAGATCAAGCTTGTTACGTTGATCTTATATGTTGTAATAGATATGCTAGAACAAATTCGTAGTCTGTCGAGCCAGCCCAGAGATTGCAGAAGCCAAGGAAAAATCTTAGTCTGTCAAGAAAACCACTCTCAAAATCATAGAGACAGTTTGCCGAGTGCCTGCCGAGCCAAGTCGAGAATCGCATGTTTCGCTCGAAATCGTAGAATCCACAAGTCATCACAAATAAAAATTGTATTCAGTCAAGCACTTATAAAGCTAAGTCAGAATTATAGAGTACTCTATGATTCTCATCAGATATGCAATCCAGAATGAATCATCCACAAGAATTCATCAACATGCAATGATCATGGTAGCAAGACAACGATCGTAGTGCTCATCAATATGAATTAAAATTATCAAAGTTAGTTTTTCTTATAAAAAAGGGTGTCTTACAGTGAAGACTAACATGTGAACGCTGATGTTTGAGAAACCCAATGCTCTCACCAACTTCTTGGTCTGAATCGAAGAATCAAAAGGAAGAAGGAATGAGACTTCCAAATGGTCTAGTGAAAGTGATATTTCAAAGGTGTTAGGTGAGAAAGTAGTCAGTTGAGTCAGGCAAGTCAGAAAGGAGTGTGCACATAAACCCAGAATGTCTACATCAAGATCTCAGAATATCTGAATAATTAAATGCTCCAGATAAAGCATTTTAAGGGGAAGATTTCAAAGGCTCCTACATAAGGCAGACATATTGAAGATTTTAAATAAGCAAGAACGCAAAAATCATAAGAACATCTGTCAAAGCCACACTCTACAAATTAGAAGAAATATCTTGCTTCGCTACTCAGTCTTTCAGAACTTATGCTTAAGGCAACTGAATAGCACAACAATGAACAAACTCTCATGACATAGCAACCAAGTCTGCATGGCTTAAAGAGTTCTTAGTGAACTAGTTTTCCAAGTCTGCTAGGCTTAAAGAGTTCTTAGTGAACTCAAATTCTAAGGCTGCTGGTCTTGAAGGAATCTTAGTGACTCAAAGTTGTACCTTTATCCTTAGTGGATTTCCTAATCGTGGATTAGAAGAGCGGATTAGGAGTCTTGAGTACTCTGAACCACTTGAAACAATTGTGTCATTTCCATTCTGTTATTTACTAACTATCATATCGGCTATATCTGTTATAACTGCTTCTTGAACTATAACTTCTATTTTATCTTAAAGGGGGTAATCAAATCATATATCTCGCTATGTTTAATTAATTTATTAATTAACAAATCTGTTAAGCTAATTTTTTGAAAAAAAGTCTTTAAAAATATCTAGTCAACCCCCATTTCTAGATATCTTGCGTGCCTTCTAGAACTAATATATTGGATGCTATGTTATTTGGTTACTTGATTCAGAGGCATATAATTAGGGGGCATTTGCCTTATTGCAATGCTTGAGGACAAGCAATTAATTAACTTTGGGGATATTTGATGATTGTGTTTTTTACCTACAAATCTAGTATTGTTAAGCTTAATTATAATTATCTTTGAGTATTTTTAGTATCTTTTTTATTAGTTTTTATGTTTATTTCTTGTAAGAGGGAGCTGGATGGACAAATTGGTCATTTGGAAGAAGAAAAGAATTAAAAATCATTAAAATTGGAGCTGAGTGGCATTTTTGTAAATACATGGTCTTAGCCTAGCGCCTAGTGCGCTAGGACAGAGTTATTCCTGGAGCCTAGTGCACTAGTACATGGCCAGAGTTGGTGTTTTTGCTGCTAAGTTGGAATTTGAAGCCAAAGAGGAATCTTGATGAGGGTTTGGACCAATACAAAAGGCAAGAGACTTCAGAGAAGTCGTATCAAGGATTTTATCAAGAGATTTGCAGAGAGAAGAACAAAAGAAAGACGAAAAAGAATTCAGAGGTTGTAGATCAAATGGATGAGTAGGAGCAATCTGACAAGTTATTTTAATCATTTCTCTAATTCTTAAACTTTGAAATTATGTTGGATGTTTGGATTATTAATTTGGATGATGTTTTCCTTTGCCATTATGAATTAAATTTTAATTAAGATTGCAACGGAACTTGGTATGCAGTTTAAATTAAACCTTCTGATTTAATGAAAGTTAGTTATTATTTAATTGTTTATTATATTTTATGCTTATTAATTAATTGTTTGGCCAATAATTACTGTGATAATCTATATAAAATTAGAAAATAGAGTATAGATTGAGATCTTGATATAATAACATAGGTTCATATAATCTGAATAGGGTTAATATGATTAGCATGTTAGATAAGAATATACATATGCGTCATTTATATCCATTAAAAGAATTCTTGTGTAAAACCCTAATTAACTTGATTCACATAGGAATATATTGATTTGATTAATTAGGGTGTTCCTTGTAATTATGTGTCTTAAAGATCAAATTTAGGAGGATTTGTTCACGTGTTAATGAGTGTGTTTTATATACATAAATTAGGTACTTTTAAGTTTGATAATTTGCAAATCCTAAGCTAGTTTATTTGGTTTTTATGTGTTTTCATTGTAGCAGAGAGAGATGTAAAAGTGAGCCAGGGTAGCAGAGAGAGATATAAAAATGAAGAAGATCAAGATGGAAGAGATGGATAGTGTTTTCAACACTGTGGTCAATCGAGCTCAAGATCGAGTCATGGGTTATCCGATTCAGTTCGAGATGCTGTCACCATACATATTAGATCGCCGAACAATGTTTTGTATTATGGAAGAACAACGTCGTAAGGCTATGCAGTATTTTAGTAGGTCGTCATAAATGTACTTGATATGTGATTAATGATATGATAAATAATATGTAAATCTCAAGTGTTATGTAACCTAAGGGATATTATGATGATGTTATCCTGGAACTTTAGTAGTTCACGAAAGTAATGTAAATAGCAGTGATGCTATTGTTCTTATGTTTTCTAAAAGATTGTGAATGAATAAAAGTTATTATTTTTGTAATAATCCAGAATTTTAAATTATAATTTTTAAGTATTTATTGAATTATATAAATATTTAATGGATGTGTTTATTGTTTAATAAATATTTATTTAATTTGATTTGATTTGATTTGGTTAATTATTTGTTAAATAAATAATTAATGAGTTAAAAAATTAATTATCATGAGATAATTAAATTAATATTTAAGTTAGAGAGCTTATAATGATTAAATGAATTATTATAATGATAATTTAGTTTGAATTTATAATTAGCATGATGTGTTAATTTATTAAATAAAATTATAATTATAAAGAAAATTATAATTTTGTTGTATTGATTTATGTGGTAAACTAATTTAATAAATTGTTATTAGAATTAATTAAATTGAATATTAAAATTTAATTAAATAAAGTGTGACCATAAACTATACTATAAGGGAGTTATTAAAATAAGTTAAAGGAGGTTAATTCAGTTTTGCCAAACCAGGCTTAATGCATATTAAGTCTTTAATTTAAATATGTTTTACCAAACAAGGCATAAGGATTTAATTGATTAAATTTTAAAGTAGTTAGCCAAACAAGCCTTATGGCTTTTGATTTTCAAAAATAAAAATAACTCATGTCAGTAATAGATGTATTTATATTATATAATTAATACTTGTGTTATTATTTACATTATAAGTTTAGTACGTATGATTAGAATAGAGAGGAAGAACACAGAAGAAGAAGAAAGTTGTAGAGAAAGGTTGAGAGAGAATTGGGAGAATTCTAGAGAGATTTTTGAGAGAGGAATTGTGGGGAAGGAAGCTTGATAATCAAAGGGTAACCATTATCTTCTAAAACTAAGGTATCATCTTACTCTTACTTTTCAAAAAGTTTTAGTTTTATTCTATTCAAAAGAATTCTCTGTAAAAATTTGTGTGATGGTTAATTATTTGTTATATATAGTTTCTATATAATAATTGGTTGTTATAAAAAAAATTTCATAAGATTATAGATGAGTTATAGTAAATAAATTCATGTTATGTATTTATTTGTGAAAGAAATCTTATTACAGTGAATTGGTATGAATATATATGAATAGGGCTTGGTTAAAGTAAAATTGAGGTTTAATTCTTTGAATAACATATCAATTGACTATTGATTTTGAGAGTAGATTAAGAAACTAGAACAAAGTATTTTGAATTAACTGTTTTGGTTGAAAAACAAAATCACAGTGATGATTTTCACTAAGAATGTCAAAAGTGAAGTTTTCGCAAGAACAGTGAATTTAGAGGTCTTAAATTCAATGTTTATATTGTTGTATGGGTAAAATCATGTTGAGAGACCTTAAATTATGTTTGTGCGAAGTCTATATATGTATTACCTATTAATTCAGTTTTTAGAAAGTAGCTTGTAGGCCAAAATTGGCTTTGTTTATGTTATTTCCTAAGTTGGTCGTCGGGGATCAGAGTTCAGCCAGCAAGCAGCATTAAATTTCACAAGACAAGTCTCACCAAGCAGTTGCCAAGTATTGGCATGTGCCTCACGCCAAGAAGTTGTCGTACACAAAGTGTAAATCGTGTATGCAAAGAAATGTAAGTTAGCAAAATGGTCAAACAGTGTGTTTTAGTTACACAAAGTCTGAAAAAGTTGATTACATGAAATAATATGACTGTTAGGGTGTAATTTTGATATTACTATACTAAGAATGAGTATATTATTAATAATTAATGAGTTTTATTACTAATGTAACTTGACTATGTGGTTAAAAATCAAACCATACATGAAATAGATACTTATCTATAGAGTATTTGTAATGACTAATTATGTCATGATGATATGTGTATAGGATATTGTGAATCGAATTGTTAAGATTTAGCTTACACGCAAGGCAAGTTTCCTAATCCTTATTCTTATATTGAGCAAGTTTCTTGTATCTAGTTTGCTTATGATTATACAAGTTTTCAAATTCAAAACTTTCGTTGAGCAAGTTTCGTAACTCTATTTATATTGTGCAAGCTTTTAAGACATTACTTCTTGAGATTGAACAAGTTTCTCTAATCTTTAACTTGTTATTTTAACATGCAAGTTTCTACATTCTAATATATTAATGTTGAACAAGTTTTATAGTTCAATTTGCTATTTGTTATGCATGCTCATTTCTCAATTCTAAATAACCTTATCTTAATATTGTTCAAACAAGGTTTGTTATGTTATTCAATGCTTATGCTCTTAGATTATTCCTAAAGCATGACCTTAGTATACAATGTTGATTCACTTATGATTTATGCCATAGCATAATGTTATTACATTTTAATTCAACTAATCTTTAGTTGATGTTCGTAAACTCTAAATTACCTTGAAACCTATCCAAACCAAACTTACTTTGGTGTGGACTCGTATTCTAAATGCTGAGATGAATAACCCTATTATAAGGGATAATTTACGCATAGCATTGAAATGGTTGTGCACAATACATTGTATGAAGGGATGATCCCCCTAAGTACGAGGAATCCTTATAGTCTTATGACTGTTAAAGTTTAAGTTGAAAGATTACTTATAACTATGGACTTAGTTCATGGTCATATGACCCTCAGATATATATTTTTCAGATTTTGATTATCATTGATAGAGCATATTGTTCAGTTCTATTGAGCCTATTATTTGGCAGTTGTTATAAAGTTTTGTTCATTGTCATTTCAAGTGAGCATTGTTTGCTCATTTTTGCTTATATAACTATTACAGCTAAAGTTGAGAAGGTCAATTTACCTAGCACCAGTAAAGGAAAAGGAAAGATGAACAAGTTTTGAAGACTTGTAAACATATTGACTTTTAATATTGTCAAACTTTGTTTTTAGTTATTGTGATGTAATTATTCAATTTTCCGCATATGATGTTTGTATTTAAGGTTAGATAACCTGGGAGATTTTTATTGGACTTATTGATGTAACCCTTTAATGGGAAGGTTTATTATTAAATTTTATTATGTTTGGGTAGTTAGATATGAATGTTTTTATCAAGTGAACACCAAATCTGGTGGAAATGAAGTACCCAGATTTGGGGGTGTCATAATTTTATTCAAAGTGTTATGTGTTACATGATAATCTGTTATGGTATGCAAATTAAGTATTAAATACTTAAAGGAATTGAGTAATAATCCCATGAGTGTATTTTAACAGAAAATGCCTCCAAGAAGATGTCAGCCTCGACAAAGAACCCCTGACCGATCTACCAACAATAACAACGCCGAAAGCTAACCCCGTTCAGCAGTTAGTGGCGTTACTGACGGGTGCGTTACAAAATCAACCGCATAATTAAGTTGTGACATTTAAGGACTTCAAGGTGGTTGGACCACCAAAATTCTGTGGGTCCATGAATCCGGTTGAGGTACAAACTTGGATTATGGAGATAAAGAAAGTATTTGATGTAGCTAGAGCAGGTGAGAATCAGAAGACTGCTTTTGCAACATTCATGTCGAAAGCAGAGGTTGGTTATTGGTGGCAAGCCAATAAAACTCGAGGAGGACAAGGGGTGATGACTTGAGATAGGTTTAAGGAGATATTCTTCAAGACTTATTTCCCAGAGAGTTCGAAGAATCAAATGGAGGTAAAGTTTCTAGAACTGAAGCAGGGATCAATGATGGTATCGGAGTATACCGCAAAATTTAATGAATTGGCGAGGTTTGCGCCATATCAAGTCAACACAGATGAGCGCAAGGCTAGAAGGTTTGAGTAGGGACGAAAACCCTGGTTGTACAGTAGGGTCTCCCTGTTCCAGCTGAAGACATTCACAGCGGTGCTTGAGAAGGAAATTCTCACCGAGGGTGGAGGCGAGGCTGTGACAAAGTACAATCAAGAACAAAGAAAGAAGAAGAACTAGGGTGAATGTAAGAATGGTGGTGGGAGCGGTGGAAATGGTAACAATAACCTGGAGAGAAAATTGAATGGAAATATGGGTTCTGGAAACTAGCAGGGTAACCAGCAGAAGAAAAAGTTTGAAGCATGTGCTACATGCGGGAAGTTTCACGCGGGTGTGTGCTTAAGGGGGAAGTGTGTATGCTTTAACTATGGCTAGGAGGGTCACATTGCCCCAAATTTCAATCAACCCAACAAGAATGTTTGCTACACGTGCGGGTCAAAGGATCATTTTTCTTGTGAGTGCCCTAAGAAGAAAGCTAAAGAGACAACGGGAAACAAGGGAGGTAGCAAGGGAGGCACATTAACCATTGTGGGACCAACGTCATCAAATAGACCCACAACCAGAACCTTCAACATGACCGTGCATGATGCAGTACAATTAAAAGATGTTTTGTCAAGTATTATCCCAATCAATGATATCGATGCTTACGTATTATTTGATTCGTCTGCTACTTACTCATTTATATCTGATGGATTTGCTAAGAGGTTTGGATTACCTAGTGAAGAATCAAATTTCCCTTTAAACATAGAAATTGTGAATAGGGAAGTGATTCCTGTTAGGTTCGTATACAAGAATTATAGGGTGAACATTAAGGGAAATGTCATGATGGTAGATTTAATTTTGATAAAACATGGAGGGTTTGATGTTATTTTGGGAATGGATTGGCTGTTCAAGTATGGAGCGATAATTGATTGCCAAAAGAAATGTATAAACCTTATGACTCCGTCAAAGGTAGTTTTCTATGGTAGAAAATCGCATAGACATGCGAGATGTCTGACAATTATGCAGGCCAATAAGTTGTTGAGTCAAGGTTGTGTGGGTTATTTAGCTTACATAGTCGATACTCAGAGGAAGGGGGTGAAACTGGAAGACATACCAGTGGTTAGGGAATTTGTAGATGTGTTTCCGGAGGATTTGCCAGGACTGCCGCCTGACCGAGAGATTGAATTCTTTATCGATTTAGCGCAAGGAACCGCTCCGATATCGAAGGCCCCATACAGGATGGCTCTGGTAGAAATGAAGGAACTGATGGTACAATTGCAGGAGCTGTTAGACAAGAAGTACATTCAGTCGAGTGTGTCACCGTGGGGAGCACTGGTGCTATTCGTGAAGAAGAAGGATGGGTTAATGCGTCTTTGCATTGATTATAGGGAATTAAACAAAGTCACTATTAAGAATTAATATCCATTGCAAAAAATAGATGACTTGTTTGATCAATTGAAGGGTGCTAGATACTTCTCAAAAATAGATTTGAGAAGTTGGTATCACCAATTGAAAGTAAGAAAGGAGGATGTACCAAATACGGCAATCGGAACTCGGTATGGACATTACGAGTTTCTGGTGATGTCTTTTGGTTTGACCAATGCCCCTGCTGCATTCAAGGATTTGATGAACAGGGTGTTTAAACCATTTTTAGACAAGCTTGTGGTGGTATTTATCGATGATATTTTGGTGTACTCCAAATCTCAAGAATAACACGTGGAACATTTACGTTTGACGTTGGAGACACTAAGAAAGGAAAAGTTATACGCGAAATTCTCTAAGTATGAATTTTGGCTAGAACCTGTACAATTTCTTGGACATGTGATTGTCAAAGATGGGATATCAGTGGATCCATCAAAAGTTGAAGTCATAATCAATTGGGAACAAACAAGAACACCTTCGGAGGTGAGGAGTTTCTTGGGACTGGCTTGCTATTATAGACGGTTTATTCAAGACTTTTCCAAGATTGCCACACCATTGACAAATTTGACAAGGAAAGCTGTAAAATTTGTTTGGACGGAGAAGTGTGAAGAGAGTTTTCAAGACTTGAAAAAGAAGTTAAGTGTGGCACATGTGTTGTCATTACCAGATAATACAGGAAACTTTGTGGTGTATAGTGATGCCTCACATAAAGGATTAAGTTGTGTGCTTATGCAGAATGGCAAAGTTATTGCATATGCATCAAGACAACTGAAGGACTATGAGAAAGGATATTTGACTCATGATTTAGAGTTGTCTGCGGTGGTATTTGCTTTGAAAATAAGGAGACACTATCTCTATAGAGAGAAATGTGAGATATATACAGATCATAAGAGTATGAAGTATATTTTCACTCAGAAGGACCTGAACTTGCGTCAAAGGAGATGGATGGAATTGATAAAAGATTACAATTGTGAGATCTTTTATCATCCAGGCAAAGCGAATGTGGTTGCAGATGCTTTAACCAGGAATGGTCGGGAAAAGTTGATGCTAATAACCACACAGAAGGAACTTATTTTAGCAATGACAAAGCTAGAGTTGAGAATAAAATTTCCAAAAGAATTCAATGAACGTCTATTCAAAATAGAAGCTAGTCCAACTTTGGTGGACAAGGTAAAGAATGCTCAACTACAAAATGAAGAATGTGTAAAAATTAAAGAGAAAGTGGTTGAGGGTAGTGAAGTGAAATAAAAGATCGATACCGAAGGGCTACTAAGATTCGAGGGAAGAATTTCAGTTCCAGTAGTATCAGATATTAAAGACGAAATCTTGACCGAAGCTCATAACTCAAGATATTCGATTCACCTGAGAAAGTATGAAGATGTATGAAGATTTACGATGACACTTTTGGTGGCCAAACATGAAAGATATGTCATAGAATGTGTTGCAAAATGCTTGACATGTCAAAGAGTCAAGGCCGAGCATCAAAGGCTAAGCGGATTACTTCAACTGTTGGAAATACTAGAATGGAAGTGGGAACACATCACAATGGATTTTTTGGTGGGTATTCCAAATACTCAGAGAGGATACAATGAGATTTAGGTGATAGTGGATAGTCTGACAAAATTAGCACACTTTTTGCCAATAAAGATTAAATTTAATCTTGATCAGTTGGCAAAGTTGTACGTTAAAGAAATTATTTCAAGACATAGAGTTCCAGTGTTAATTGTATCAAATAGAGATCCACAATTCACGTAAAACTTCTAGAAGAGACTACAAGAATGCATGGGAACACAATTGAGTATAAGCACGGTATATCATCTGCAAACTGATGGCCAAAGCGAATGAACAATCCAGACGTTAGAGGATATACTCAGAGCATGCATCATGGATTTTAAAGGGAGCTGGGATGAACATTTACCATTGGTGGAGTTTTCCTACAACAACAGTTACCACGCAAGCATCGACATGCCACCTTACGAAGCATTATACGACAGGAAGTGCAGAACTCCACTATGCTGGGATGAAGTCGGTTAACAAAAACTATTAGGATCTGAACTGGTACAACAAACTGCTGAGATTGTTAAACTCATCAGGACAAGATTGGTAGTTACTTAAGACAGACAGAAGAAGTAAGTTGATCAACACAACAAGATCGTGAATTCGACGTAGGAAATTTTGTGTTCTTAAAATTTTCTCCTTGGAAGGGGAAAATTCATTTCAGTAAAAAGGGAAAGCAAAGCTCAAGGTTTATAGGACCCTTTGAAGTGCTGCGAAGAGTATGAGAAGTGGATTATGAGGTAGTTCTACCTCCAGAGTTGGAACACGTTCATAATGTTTTTCATGTTTCGGTGTTACGACCGTATAAACCCAATTACAAGCATGTGATCGAGCACGAACCATTGCAGTTCGATAAAGACTTGTCTTATGAAGAGGTTCCTATCTAGATAGTTGACATGAAAGAACAAGTGCTCATGAATAAAGTGATACCTTTTGTGAAGGTTATATGGAGAAACCACAATGTCGAATAGGCTACATGGGAACTCGAAGCTAAAATGATGAAGAATTATCCTGAGCTATTTGTTTGATCCATGTCTTCAATTTTGGGGACAGAATCTTTGTAAGGAGGGAAGAATGTGACGAATGATTTGATTGAGTTGTGATTCTAGGGACAGAATCCTTGTAAGTAGGGAAAGATGTAACAATCCAGAATTTTAAATATTTATTGAATTATATAAATATTTGATTAAAATATTTAATTGATGTGTTAATTGTTGAATAAATATTTGTTTAATTTGATTTGATTTGATTATTTATTTGTTAAATAAATAATTAATGATTGAAGAAAATTAATTATTATAAGATTATATACTAATTTAATTTAATAATTAAATTAGAGAGTTGATATGGATTAAAGGAATTATTATAATGTTTTTAATTTAATTTGGTAATAAAAGTGTTACAATAAACTATGCTATAAATGGGTTATTAAAATAAATTAAAGGAGTTTAATTTAGTTTTTTTGCCAAACAAGGCTTAAGGATATTAAGTCTTTAAATTTTAAAGAGTTTTGCCAAACATAGCCTTATGGCTTTTAAATTTTGAATTTGAATTATAGTAAATAAAATAAATCAAATAATAAATAAAATATGTTTATAACCTATATACATTTACATTTTTGTAACTGTTATATTTAGTATACGCATTATGGCTAGTCTATCCGTTTATTTGTTTTACACTTATGTGAGGGTTGGCTTTATCCTATGTTACGTAAAAAGGATTGGCTTAAGAGTTTTTCAGAGAAATTGAGAGAGTTTGAGAGAGAATTAAGAGATGATTCCTAAGACTTTCAAATAATTATCTATGGTTAGCAAGGATTGCTCAAGTAATTGAAGGTATTTTTCTATAACCTTAGTATGATATGTGTGTGTGTATATATATATATATATATATATATATATATTTACGGAATAATTCCTAAAGTTTTTGTGTTCTGGAGTTTCACTGTAGTATAAAGTTCTTTACGAAAATTGTCTATAATCCAAATTTTTGATTGGTTAATAAATTATGTGTAAATGTAATTGTCATGTTATAACTAGCATATATAATATATATATATGCTAATTTACGTTCAAAAAGAAAGAAAATAGTTTTAAAGTGAATGTGTATGAACATGGCTTGTAGGAGTACCAAAATTTATATTTGATTGTGAGCTAATTGTGAAATTGAACCTTGAATATGTTAATTTGGTAAGAAATAAAGAGAGCGTAGTTCGAATGAATTAATTTGGTGTATAATTGTGGTTACACTGTTAACTTTGTCAAACAATGTCAAAAATGGAGTTTTGGTTTTAAACATGACATTCAAGGATTTAATTTTTCTAAAGTTGTTGTTTAGTTGTTTTAAATCAGTATGTATATGATGGGTAACGTTTATGTGTAATTTATGTAAGTTATACATGATAAATTGGTGTTAGAAATTAAGATACAACAAGAAAATTAGCTTTGTTTCGCTTTCTTCAGTAATTAGGGCCTCGGTATGCCAAATATAACCTCATCTCATGCAATACCAACGCCTAGCTTAGGCCCGAATCTTGTGTTTAAATACTGCATGTTGTCGGCAAATACCAACCCTAGTATAAATGTGAAATACATCATACTAGTTAATGTAATGGCTAGAAAATTAGTTTTCTTTACACGAAATGTAATTTTTATTACTGTGGTATTATAGTACTAAGAATGAGCATATTAGTAATAATTAACGATTTTTTTTACTAATGTAACTTGACTATGTGGTTAAAAATCAAACCATACATGAAATAGATACTTATTCATATATAGAATATTTCTAATGACTAATTATGTCATAATGATATGTGTATAGGATATTGTTAATCAAATTATTACGGTTTAGCTTACACGGAAGGCAAGTTTTCTAACTCTAAACTTTCGTTGAGCAAGTTTCTTAAATCTAATTATATTGTGCAAGCTCCTAAATCTTACCTCTTGATATTGAGCAAGTTTTTTCTAATCTTAAACTTGTTATTTAGCATGCAAGTTTCTAAATGCTGATACACTAATGTTGAACAAGTTTTATCGTTCAATTTACTATTTATTATGCATGCTCAATACTCAATTCTAAATAAGATTTTGACCTTAGCTTAATATTGTTCAAGACATGTATGTTATGATATTCAATACTTATGCTATTAGATTATTCCTAAAGCATGACCTTAATATACAATGTCAATTCATTTATGATTTATTCCATAGCATAATGTTATTACATTTTTATTCAACTAATCCTTAGTTAATGTTCGTTAAACTCTAAATTACCTTGAAACTTATCCAAACCAAACTTACTTTGGTTTGGACTCGTATTCTAAATGCTGAGTTGAACAACCCTATTATAGGGGATAATTTATGCATAACGTTAAAATATTTGTGCACAATACATTGAACAAAGGGTTTATCCCCTTAGGTACGCGGAGTCCCTATAGTCTTATGACTGTTAAAGTTTAAGTTGAAAGAATACTTATAACTATGGACATAGTTCGTGGTCTTTTGACCCTCAGTTATACATGTCAAATTCAGTTCCTGATTATTATTGATGAAGCACATTATTCAGTTCTATGGAACCTATTCATTTGGTAGTTGATATGATGTTTATTCATTATCATTCCAAGTGAGCATTGTTTGCTCACTCTTGCTTATATAAACATTACAGCTTAAGTTGAGAAGGTCGATGAACCTACAACCAGTAAAGGGAAAGGGAAGATATAAGCAAGTATTGAAGACTTGTAAACCTGTTTACTTTTATATTGTCAGACTTTATTTTAATCTTGTAATGTAGTTATTTAATTTTCTGCGAATGATGTTTGCTTTTAAAGGTTAGATAACCTGGGAGATTTTATTGAACTTATTGATGTAATCCTTTAACGGGAAGGTTTATTACTAAATTTTATTATGTTTTTGTAGTTAGACATGAATATTTTATCAAGTGAACACCAAATCTGGTGGAAACGAAGTACCCAGATTTGGGGGTGTCACAATGCCAAGTGTTCGACAAAATGCTTGTGTGGGGATATTGTGTTCTTAGCTCCTTAACTATCTATTTATGTTTTGTAGCGTAATTGTAGTCTTTAGCTTTTATCCCTTCAATCAATTGTTTAAATAAGATTAAGATGATATAAAGTTAGTACTTGGTTAATCATTAGAGATAATTCCTCGTGGGTTTGACAACTCTTTTATCATTATATTACTTGTTGACCGCGTATACTTGAGCGTGTTTATCGGTTGCAAAATAGACCAACAAGTTTCTGGCGCCGTTGCCGAGGAATTATTTTTATAATGCTTGACCAATATTAATTTCAATTCAATTGAACTTATTTTAAACTTGTTTTTCTGTTTAAATAATGTCGGGCCGAAGACTATAAACCAAGCGCTTGTTGGGAGGTAACCCAAAGAGTAAAGTTTTATGTTAGCTAATTTCAGGTACCGAGTATCGTACAACAAGTTTTACACTCCCGACTTGGAGGACTTGTGGGGAATTATGGTTTTTAAAACCACAAGAGTAACCCAATCTGGCCTTCCCCAACTGCATTGGTATATGGATCGCGTTCTTGATTCCCTGACCATTTATGCCTAACCCATGACCTAAATGATATCCTCGGGTGAGCATCTCTTAGCCAACCGTCATTACCTCTTGGGATATCCTAGGTTTCACTGATGGCGAACCCACAAATTGATAATGAGGGGTACTTACTTCAAAGGCTTGAAAACTTGCAGGCTCAATACCTTCATTTAAGCTGATCAGGGGAATCTCTCCCTATATATGACTTGGTTATTCAGACTTAGCGCTGATGGTGACCAAGTTACCATTAACGTTATATTTTAACTGCTAGTAAGGAGTGGAGGGAACTTCCCCAGCCATGTGAATCCATGGCTGTCCTAACAACAGATTATATCTAGTGGTGATGTTTAATACTTGGAATGACACGCTAAAAGTGTATGGGCCAATCTCTATGGGAAGTTTAATTTCCCCTATTGTGTGCCTACGTGATCCGTTAAAAGCTCTAACCATGACGTGACTATCCCAGATCCTGCTAGAGTTGATCTTCATCCTTTTTCATGGTGTCATATGGGCATATATTCAAAGCAGAGCTACCATCGATTAGGACTCCTCCTATCACATACCTCAGCCAGTATATCATCATTAGTAAATGATATCACATTGTTGTCAAGTACATGACCGATCAAGTGTTGGAAGTTCACGATGTTGATTGTTTTGGGAAAGTGTGCTTCTTCTAACACTCAGATCAGAATCTGGCGATGGTCCTCAAAGTCTAACACCAGGTCTAGGATAGAGATTTATGATGATGTCTCTTTTAGCTATTTTACCGTCCTCGCCTCATTATGTCCCATCTTAGTGAAGAACTCCACAATCTTTCCCTCAGGTACTTTTCCCGCGGTCTTGGCTATTGGCTTCATCACTCGCCCAAGAAGGAAAAGTGGATTGTCTTTTTGCAAGATCATCATACAGTCGGTTGCTGACTTAATTTCCTCTCCGTAGTTCCACGGGACCTTTTCAAAGCTGGAGATGCGGATTTTTGGATGAGGGGTTAATATCAACAACTTCGGAGCGGCTATCTCCACTAGAGCTTTTTCCCGTTCGTTGGTTACTCCTTGGATTTCTATGGTTAGTTGGAGGTTCCCTCTATGCAAGTGATGACTGCCACTATCTCTTCAGATCTTCCTGTCCTTGGAGAGTATATTATTTTTTCATCGGGGAAGATCTCACAATTACTTACCATTTCCAAATCCCTGGATTCGATCAAATTTTGGATTAGATGACGCAAGGCCCCAACATTCCTCTGTGGCATGACCAGGGGTACTTGAGTGATAGAGGCATATTTTAGTTGGCTAGAATCATTTCGGCTAAGGATCCGTGGGTGGTAGAAATTTCGTGATCCTTCCTTCCTTGATTAACATGCGTAAGATCTCGTCCCTAGATGTCCTAGAGGGGTAAACTTTTGCTTGGCTGCAAATTCTCTACGAAGTTATGTGACGACCCAGAAATTTGGTTCGTCCAGAATTTAAGTTTAAAGAATTAGTTATTAATAAAATAAATTTTTATTAATAATATTATGTGTTATGTGTTTATTAATAGTCCTAGAACCTAGGATAATTATAACTCGGGAGGATTCTGGCTACGAGCTAGACTGAACGAGTAATAATTTTCAAGACAAAAATGAAAATTTTTCGTGAAAAAAAATATTTCTGGGGAAAAAGACGAAATAGGCACTATTCACCCGACAAAATCTAAGGGTTAGGGTTTGAATAACCTAAGCCTTTCTGAGAGTTTGGTATGTCTAAATGACATTCCGTCGAAAGATTTGACGATAATATATCATGAAAAGTTAAGTAAGCTGATAAAAGTTTTTCTCGAAAAAAGGTGCAAAAATCGGACAAAATAAAAATGATGAAAAGTAATGTTATGTTCTTTTCACTCGTTTAACTACGTTAGGGGAAAACGTGAAGGAAAATGCTTGACACCAAAAAGTGTTTTTCAATTTTTCTAAAATCCGAAGAATACATAAAAGTTAATCGGTAAAGGAAAGAAAAAATATCCATAAATATTTGGATTCCGAGAATCGCATTTTTTAACACTTTCGGACGAAACCACGAAACTTACGGGCTACGTTTCGTGAATAGTAAGGAGGTTAACTTAAGGAGTAAGTAAAATTTAGGGCTAAGTAAACTTAATGGCTAAGTTAACTTAATGCTTAAGTCATGAATAGTAAGGAGGTTGGGGGGCGAAATGACTATTTTGCCCTAGCCTTGGATTTTCTATACATAGGAAGCTAACTTTTATTTAAATGGGATTTTCGAAAATCCTATAACATGAGAGAGAGAGAGAGAGAGAGAGAGAGAGAGAGCTTGAGAGCTTAAGAGCTTGGAGAAGATGGAGAAGGAAGAGAGTGATCATGAATGATCGGATCGAAGGTGATCGTGAAATAGAAAAGCTTGTGAATCGCCGGTTTTGTCTAGCGGAAGAAAAATAAAGAGGAAAGGTATTAAAACCTAACTCCTAAGTTAACTTTTCTTATGTTTTTACGTTCAAAACATAGCTTAATAAGAATAAGAAGTAAATGATGTTAGGAATGATTTCATATGGTTGAAATAGTAAGAAAATAAAGAAATAAGAATTAAAAGTTTAGTTTATAAATTTCTTAAGGAAGTATAATATTCGTAATGAATTAGAACGATCCGAGTGGATTATATATATAAGTAGGTAAAATAAGTAATGAATGATGTTCTATAAATTCCAATAAAAAGTTAAATCGTAATCCAAAATATCGATTAAAATGAAGAACGAACGAAGAACACGCGAAGAACACAAAGAACGTTGTTCATTGACAAATTTAAAACCATGTGTAGGATAATTGTTGTTGATGGACAATTTTAAAACCATCGTGTATAAGTTAGATGCTTATTTCTTGGTTAGGAATGGTAGAAATGTTCATGAAGAACTGATTAAAACTTAGCTATAATGAAGTTATGGCAAAAATTTCGTAAAAGACAAATGAGAATTAGAAAGTTAGTAAATGAATCAGAACATGTAGGGTTTCATAAGAATGTAAGAGAATGTAGAAAACATGAGTCGTGGACTCAAGAACGAATGAAGTCTAAGTTCGGATGACCGAATTATGGACGAACGAACAAAGAGCGTTAAAAACGTAAAATGAACGAAGGGTGAAGATTATGCAAATTGAATGGCACGTTAACTGATTTAGAATGAAGTTCTATTTAAGGGGTATTGAAGTACGTAAGATAAGGAAGATAATGGCTTTGGAACGACCTCGTTTTGAGTTATAACGAAGAATATATGAGATCACAAAGTACGCATCTCAAACTTGATTCAAGACTTAAAAAAATTTCTAGGTTTTGTGCTCGGCGCTGCAGCGCGAGTTTGGCAATCAGCTACTGATGAGTTGGGTTATAACACGAGAGATAAAGATGAGAGTGGCGCCGCAGCACCAATGTAGAGAAAAAGCCAGAGAAAAGAATTTAACTGCTCAACTGTTGGGGGAAACGTAAGGAAAGATTGAGAACATAATGTTCAAATAATGTAACCCTTAATCATGTGTTTTAAACCTTTAATGAAGGTTGAACGACAAGATAAAATTAGAGTAAAAGATAAATAATGTAAACGCGGGTTACGGAACCGAAATCCGGGGACGGTAGTCGCGATAAGCGAACGTGAGGGATTGTTATGATGGTGATTCCTAAGACGTTGATTGACGAGGGTAATGAATAATATTTTGATGTTATGTCATGATAATGAGAGATAAGTGTGAACCATATAGACGCTGTGTACGCAACACTATTGCGATAAATGAGCGGTCTTAGCATACAACAAACGGTATGGCTTCGACATTAAGAATGACTAATGAACATGGGGTTCAAGTAATGGATAACAAAAGTATTAAGTAAGATACGAATAGTATTAAGAAAACCTTAATGAACGGTAATAAGATTAATGAAAGCTGAAGGTTAGTCGTATAAGAATGAATCATGAGGTATGTCATTTAGTTGCTAGAAAGTCGTAAGGAATAAGAAATTGAGTTAACAAATATTATAGTTTAATAGTTTGGTTAAGTTAAGATAAGTTAGGTTGTGGTACGATCGTAACCTTTGATGGTTGACATATGGGAGCTGGGATGAACAATTCCTTTAGAGAGCGAAGGTATATATGAACCTGAAAATAGATCTAACTCACTGTTATGGCAGTGTAGATGAGATGGGAACTTGTTTGTTGGTTGTTTGTGAGAAACCACTCAAAGTACCATATGGATTACTAGCAGAGAAGCGATGTGTGCTGATTCCTAGAGAAGTTATAAGAAGAAGATAAGAATGTAAAACATTAAAGATGATGAACGTATAAGTAAGACATCTTCGTATGTTATGAAGCCGTAGAACGGTAATGAAAGTTGGTGCATAAACTTAGGTTGCAAGAACGTGAAACCTAAGAAGTAAAGTTAAGCAAATCAATGCATAAGTCAAATATATATGACTAATTGTTGTATGTGGTGTTTTCTTATGTGTTATATAGGAATTGAAATGAGCAGTTCGACGTAAGTTGTAGCTGGACGTAAGGCAAGTTTCCTAACTTCATTCATATTTTAAATGAATGCTAGTTTCTTAAACTTCTCAGATGTTGAACTTGAGAAGTTCTGTCTATATGTGAATGTGCGATATTTGTACAAGGTGGTAGAACGTATGAGGCCTTGAGCCATAATGTGAACACTTCGCTGTTTCTATGAGATGAACTGTTCTATGATTTAACTGTTCTATAAGAAAATGCTCTGTTTATACATGATCTTATTGTTAAGTCTGTGCTAATGATTCTAGCCAGACAAAATGTATATAAAAAAGGTAGAAGAATAAAAGTATTTAAAAATGAAAGTGAATATTGTTTTTAAATGATAGGAATCGAGATTATTCCTATTATTCAAGCTGCTTCATAACCTTGTTCGGTTATTGAAGTTCTAAAGAAATGTTTAAACTCTTCAAGTTGTTTGTTCAACTCCTATGACTTGCTGAGCAATTGAATGCTCACACTTGCTTTAAATGAAAAACATTTTCAGCGTACGATGTTAGAAGAACTTAAGGATCCCGTAAAGATCAAGATGACGGTATCCAAATGAAGTGCCATTCAGAATGTGGATAAGCGAGAAGATCGAGTGAAGACTTGTAATATAAAATAAGTTAAACGAACTTTTGATTAGTTTAATGAACTATTATGTATCCTTAGTGGCGGATGAAAGTCACTCGTGTAAGATGTAAAGAATAATGTAATTATAGTTATTTGTAATGGAAGGAGTTATAAGGTTTTAGAACCTGGGAATTTAGAATGTATGTTGTTATATTTTAGTATATAATGATGTATGTTTGGATGAATGATGTACTCGTGACGTACGGAATCCAGGTGTGAAGATAGACCTGATTTCGGGGCGTTACAAGTTAAACCTTAGATTCCCTTGAAATCTTTTTCGTCCATTTGCTATTTTCCCGGAAGTGTATATGTTCTCTTTTTGGAATCGGGATGATATTAGGGGAAGTAGTAGTTATTTTTCTTTGGAGGACCTGGCTGATTGGCTATCGCGTCGCCTGATGATGGTAGACAATTAGCTCATCTAACTGATTCACTTTCATTTTGATTAAGGCCATCTCTTGTTCCAATGCACACCTTTTTTTCAGATATCCCCGCATTGAGGGATTAACCCTGATAAGCAATGGAGCTTCTTCTACCTTCCTCAGGTACTTGTGACTTTCTCAGTTTCTCGTACTGATCGAATTTACTCCCTTTAAATTATCTGAGGTAGGGGGTTGTTGTTAACATTGGGTCGCTCTGGTATCTTGACCACAATCTCACCACTATCAATCATATTTTGAATTTTATGGTTTAATGTCCAATAATCATGAATAGTATGCCCAGGGGCCCCGGAGTGATAAGCACACTTCTTACTCGGGTCATATGTTCTTCCTTTAGGATTAGCATGGGAGCCAGCTCCGTGATCTTTTTCTGCGCAGCTAGTAGCGCCAACACATTCTCTAATGAGTCTGCGAGGGGAGTAAACACCCTTCTCCTCCTATTTTTCCTATTTTCCCCGTCTATGTTTACCCCTGTTTCATACCTCAGATTGAAAACCTTAAAGAATGAAAGTTGTAGGTCTAGTCGTCCTCGTTCTGGATCATCTTGAATTGCATCAATTGGAGTTCGTATGAAAACGTTATGCACATTTTAGTAAAATATGTCCGGTCAAATTTTCTCAACATTTGTAAGTCAGACTACCTTCACGAAAGTGGGTTTTGCACTATAATAGCCCGTCGAGGCGAGGGTACCTTCTGCAGTTCGCAAACGAACACTGCAGAAAGCCAAATTAGGCCTAAAAGCTCCTTTCTAACAACCATTACAACTTACCCAAGTTGTAATAAGTTTGCAGAAACATAAACTAATGTTTCTAACATATTTCTAACCATATAAACAACATAAACATCAAAATACAATCTCTAAATTCACTATTTTTACTATTTCTTCACTTTTTGACATTCTTAACGAAATTAATCACTGTGAATTCGTTTTACAACCAAAATAGTCCGTTTAAATCATATTATTTTCATTTCATCATGTATTTTCACAATTAGCAAACAATTACTATTTTATTACATGAATTGAGTATCAATTTTAACTCTACAATAAGCCATATTCATACATATATCATTGTAATTAAATTTCTTCATAATTATCATGTTTTCATGGATTAGTTAACACTAAAGCACATAAAAACAATTTATATACATAATCTAACATATACAAACTCATATTTTCAACAATTATCCACAAACATCAATTATAGAGAACTTTTTAGAAAATAAAAACAAAATTTAAAACTAACAATTCTACCTTAATCCTTGATTATGCTCTATTAGATGATGAAAATTGCTTTAACCCCTTCTTCTCCTCAAAATATAGCTTCAAAATCATAGAGAATACTTTTCTCTCTCTCAAACTCTCTAGAGCTCTCTCTTTCTCTCTCTCCCTCTCTCTTTTCTTTCTTCTTCCTTCTCTCTGTTTTGTTTTCTTTAAAATTAGGCTTAGGCTTACAAACTTAATGTTAACCTTTAACTGATATATATACTTAATACAATATAATACGTATCTTTAATATTTATCAGTTATAGAATTTTGAAAATCAAAAGCCACTAAGGATTGTTTGACAAAACCAATTAAAAATTAGGACTTAAAATCCTTATGCCTTGTTTGGTAAAACAAAATTAAAACTTCTTTTAGTTTATTTTAATAACTCACTTATAGTTTAATGTCACACTCTATTTAATTAAATTCTAATATTCAAATTCAATTAAATTAAAACTAACAACAACTTATGACATTAACAAACCACATTATCAAATTACCACAAAAATTATAGTTTTATTTAATAACTTAGTACATCACTTGACTTAATAAATATAATTAAAACCATATTAAGACAATTCCTTTAATCCTTATCAACTCTCTAATTTAATTATTAAATTAAATTAGGATATTACCACTATTTAACATAATAATTAATTCAACACTCTTTTAATTTAATTAACTTCAAAATACAAAATTACTAAATATAAACTTAATTAATATATTACACTTAATTAAGTTAATTCTCCAAAACTCATGAATTATTTATTTACCTAATAAATAATCAAATAAAACAAATATTTATTTAACAATAAACACATCAACTAAAATATTTATTTAATTTAATAAATATTTGAAATTATACATAAAATTCTGGATTGTTACACCCTTGTAGATATGAGCTTCCACAGGTACGAGTTCAACTCATACTTTTCCGCGATTTCCTTGAATGTTCGGGTAGATTCCTCCTTTTGATCAATGTTAGCCACCCAAATGCGTGACACCCCCATATCTAGGTACTCCATTCCCATAGGATTTGGTACTCACTATCCAAAACTATTACATCTAACTACCCATAATAAAGGATAAATACATAATTTAAATAACTTAAACAATAATCTTCCCCATTAAAGGGTTACATCAAATTTAAACAATCTCATGTAATCTAACCTTAAATTATTACATAAGTCTGCAAAATACATCACAAATTAAATTAAGTCTGATAACATAATTTCAGTAAATAAACTGAACAACTCTTCAACATTTGGACATTTTGCCCTTGCCTTTGCTGGAAGATAGCTCATCAGATTTCTCAACCTTAGCTGCAGTGTTAAATGTAGGAGTGAGCAAACAATTGCCAACTGATACCAAGAATAATAACAATGACAACATGAGCTCGGATAACAATTGCTGAATAATGGTGAACTTGTTCTATAAATCAAAATAGAAAAAGAAGTTTGAATTTAATATCTGAGGGTCTTATGACCACGAACTATGTCCCCAGTACAGTACAAAAATAAGGGTCACTGGCGACGGGCACACTGCCGACGGCACAATTACCGTCGCGAATAATGTCAATGTCGACGGTCTAGCCGTCGCCTATGCCTGCCGTCGAGAATGTTCCTTTTTTGGCGCCAGACATTCTCGGTGGAGGGAAAAGCTCATTGGCGATGGCAATGATTTTAGTATCGACGGTAGTGCCGTCGGGAGTGACTCATTAACGACGGTGTCTTTAGCGACGGGGGATGCCGTCAAGAATGATAATTTAAACCTCTTCCCCACGACGGCAACGACTCCTTTTATATAAAAAAATTCCTCTCTATATTTCTTTCCCTCTCAAATTCAATGATTTTCACTCCTAATTTCCTCACTGAATCTCAAATTCGGTTTATTCATTCTCTAAAAGTTCACCCATTTCGGTTTATTGCTTCCCATTTCGCCCATTCTCTCATCTCTGTTGCAACCCCTCCCCTTATCCATTTCGCCGCTGCAATCGAGCCCTCCGACAGTACCTCCGCCAGCCTGTCATTGCAACTTCGAGACCACTGCACAAGGATCAATTGGTTTCATTAGTAGGCTCATAAACATGTAAGATTTCGAGTTATTATTATTATTTTTGAATACGAAGAAGAGTGATTTAGAAGAGTAGGTTTGTATATGGTGTTTGGAAGATGAGTTGTAATTTCTATGTTTTTTCTTCAGCGTAAACTCCACGGTGCATATATAATCATCAGATACATTGACACAAATTAGTATTGAGTTATAGAAATAAAATAATCATCAGTACTATTGACTTGCATATATAAATAAAATTTGTAGAAATTGATTTGTATTTGATAAATAATCCAAATGAGACTTTCAAAAGTAGTACTAGTATTGTATTTGTTGAAGAAATTATGATGATGGGAGACACATGGTGTGAGATTATATTACATTTGTATGATAATTTGTGATATCTTTAATTAAAAAGTAAATGTACTATAATTTGGGATATGATATTTATACAATTTTTGGAAACTAATTTTCCTATCTCCAAATTTGGGGCTATAATTGGGGCTAGGATTCACATTTCATATTTACCAAATTTGATTATATTGTATGTAATTTATAGTGTTACTCTAGTAGCATAATATGTATATAGTGTCATTACATGTTATTAGGAACCACATATTCCCTTTTTCATCGTTAAGTTGTCTTTACATTACGTCATCTATTATCTTAATATAAAATTTTGTTCGAAATTTGGTTCATTTATTGGGTGATTGAAGATTGCTCTACTTGGTGAATATAGTGATTATAATCTCATCTGAGAGTCTAAGAAAGTGATCTTCTTTGTGTTTCTTTGATTTCTTCTTCATCCTTGAAAAAATCAGTCTTTTTTTTCTTCAGTAATCACTATGATCAAATGTGTGTATTCCATGTGATTTGACATGTGCATATTTTCATATACTTTAGGATGCTTAGAAACCCGTTTGAGATTCACTTAGTAGGACTGGATCTCAAATAGTCCCCGTTTTGGGACTGTTCTTGTATGTTTCGATCTTACTTAGGTCGGTGTTAACGACTTGAGCACGTCTTTATATTTTTTGAATTTTTGATCAGTATATATCTCTTGATATTCTTCGGGTGCATATTTAGACTACGATGCGTTAGTCTATTTCGTGTACTTGAAGACCATGGGGAGGTGGTGCCGAAATTTCTGAAAAATTTAAAGATGTGTTCAAGTTATTGGCATCAGTGAGGCGACACATCCGGGAATGGGATAGAAGCCTGAACTATTAGAGTGGGAGATGAAGTTAGGAAACTCATAAGCTTGTATATACATTAACTTGGAGACTTGATTGTGTTTGTCTAACTTTCCAAATATATAGTAGACAGTTGTCCAAGATGTCTGTTGATTGAAGTTGGATGGAACGTAGGGTAGTGGTGATAAGAGGGCTTAGCTCGAAAACCGAGTAGTGGGGTTGAGCAGTTTCTCAATTTTTGCGTTTGAGCAAGTCGGTGGCGATGAGATCGGATGTCCTTGTAAGAGGTGTGTGAATGAAGTGTGGAAGGAAAGGAGTGATGTCATAATGCATTTATTTATGTATGGATTTAAGCATGGTTAATGATACGGATCTATCATGGGGAAACCTAGTTAGATGAACATGAATTAGAACCGGAATCTTGAGGTAACGAAACCTTTAACTGTTCTAACATGATAGTCGAGCTTCTTTGGTTCATACTTCCAAATGGAATACATACAGGATGATAAAGAGCATCGAAAGCAAGAGCCAATGATGGGGCTAAGGGTTTTATGAGTTATTGCATGTAAGCAAAGAACGCCATTGTATGGCCAGACACTAAAAGCACACCGTCTTATCTGTCCTGACTAAGTTTTTACACTTCAAGAACGAGCATGACTGTAGAGAGAGAGGTTTTAAAGAACTGTTAAGCATTGTGAAGGAGTGCTTACCTGCAGGAAATAAGTTACCGGAGTCGTACTACGATGTGAAGAAAATGGTCAAAAGGCTCAATCTAGGTTATGAGAAGATTGATGCTTGTGAGAATGACTATATATTGTAATACGATGATGTCAATAAAGATAAGAGGTCATGTTATATTTGCGATACAAGTAGATACTATGAACAGCGCAAGAAAAAGGGAAAAGACGTGCCAAGAAATATCTTACGTTACTTTCCCATTACATTGAGGCTTCAGCGGTTATTTATGTCAACACATACCACTGAGTATATGAGATGTCACTCTACATGGGACATAGTTGTTGGTCAATTGACGCACCCGACAGATGGGCTTGAGTGGAAAATTTTTGATAAAAATCACCCCTCCTTTGCTGAAGAGGTTCGCAATGTTAGGCTTGGACTTGCTACGGATGGGTTTAATCCATTTAATGGGCCTTACATGAAGCCCTACTCAACTTGGCCGGTGATTATTGTTGTGTATAACCTCCCGCCTTCGATGTGTAAGAAAGATCCCTACATGTTCATGCTTTTACTGATTCCGGGCGATAAGAGTTCGAGTAAAGACATCAATGTATACCTCAGTCCGTTAGTTGATGAGTTGAAGATGTTGTGGGATAAAGGGGTTCAAACTTATGATGTATCTCTTAAATAGAACATTGACATGAGGGCAGCTTTACTTTGGACCATAAATGACTTCCCGGTGTTAGGAATGATCAGTGGATGGTCGACTCACAGGGCCTTGTCATGTCCCGTGTGCATGGGGTCAGTTAAAGCTATGCGGCTCAAACATGGGGGGAAAATGAATTTTTTTGCTACATCCAGACAGTTTTTGTCGATTGAACATCATTATCGACGGATGAGTAGACAATTCAATCGAAAAATAGAGAAACATCAAGTACCTGGAAGTATTTCTGGGACAGCAGTGCTGAGTTGGATTATTCACTTGAAATTTCGACCTCCAAGGAAGATTCACAGATTAGAGAGAGCTTATGGTTACGGTAAGGTTCACAACTAGACACACAGATCCATGTTTATTGACCTTCCTTATTATACTACAATATGCATCCATCATTGTTTAGATCTGATGTATACTGAGAAGAACGTATTTGATAATGTTTTATATATAGTCCTAGATGCAAGTGGTAGAACAAAGGATAACAACAAGTCGAGGCTTGATTTGGTAGAAATGAACATTAGGGAACATATGTGGCTATATCAGGAGGGTTGCAAGATGGTAATGCCTAAAGCTGATTATACTTTGACCAGGGAACAGTTCCTATTGATATGCAATTGGATCAGTGGACTGAAGCTCCCAGGTGGATATTCTTCGAATATAGCAAGGTGTTGTAAAGTCGAAGAGTTGAAGTTTCGGGGTCTCAAAAGTCATGAATGTCATGTATTCATGCAGAAGTTGATCCCCATGGCATTTATGGGGTGGAGATAATGACATGGTGATGCCCGTAAGTGAGATGGTGATAATCAATGAGGCGATCTTGTGAGACTATAGAGGGTGGGATCGGAGGTGGGACCGACGATGGGACCGGCGATCGTACGATAGATGGCGGTGATGGTGACAATGACATTCCTGATCTTGGGTTGTAGTTAGTTTATGTTTATATTTTGACTTTTATGTATGTATTTATATACCTTTTGAGTTGTGCAGACTAGATTTTTATATCTAACTATAATATTGATTGTTGATGGTAAAAGATATGATTGTTATTGATATGCGTGCATTGTTATTATTTGTTTTCTTTAATTTTTAACAGGTACAACTATATATATGTAAATAAATAGGGGAATTTAGCAATTTTGCAATTTTTTTTTAAGCAGGTCATTGGTGATGGGGGGACCATCGGCAATGACCTGAAGGTCATTGGCGACGGGAATAGACACTCATTGGCGACGGCCGCCCGTTGGGAATGACTGTTAAATTAAAATTCAATAATGCTTAGTGGCGACAGCATATTCGTTGTTATGGCTGTCGACAATAACTCATTGATGGGTCGTGTGTCGTCAAGAATGACCCTGTTTATTAATGGCCAACTTCCCGACTAATGAGCGGCATACGGAGTCAGAGCAACCGGAAAGGGTGATGGATAATGTCGCCGCCAATGACCTCATTTCTGATAGCAAGCGAGTCATTGGCGACGGCAGTGCCCGTCGGCAATGACCTTTATTTTTGTAATAGTAATTAGGTATTATTACCTCAACCTTAACAGTCATTTAGACTATATAGACCCTTCTTAACGTACTTAGGAAGATCAGCCCTTTGTACCATGTATTATGCACAAACTTCTAAACGTTACACATACATAATCCCCTATATTAGGGTTGTTCATCTCAGTTTGAATTTAGAATATCCGCACTAAAGAAAGTTTAGTTTGGAACTAACTTATCAGTGGTTCTAGAATTTTAGAACACTTATTGAATTACAGACTAGTCCAATCAATAAGAGTTTGCTTCCTATTTGAAGGTTCTACATGATAATATAGAATTGAATAATGTTATTTAAGTCAAAGATCGAATAACAACAATATACAATTGAGTAGACATGGTACACATGCAAAGTACGACACTCAAAAGCGTTAGAATAATCTCATTTGAATCAATATATTAAAACATCATATGCTTAGAATAGCAATAACAAGAAATAGGAAAGTAAAACTCGCTTGATGTAACGAATTAGATTACAAGAGCTTGTACAACCATACTCAATATAGAATCAATAGGCTTGCTCAACTTTAATATAAGATTTGCATAATGATAATTTAGGACTAGAAAGCTTGCTTGATAATCACAAGATAACGGAATTATGAAACTTGCATTCATTATAAAGAGAATGAAGTTAGGGAACTTGCCTCGTGTGTAAGCTACATAAGTATAATAATGTTCATCATTTACCCTACACATACCATTGAAATCGCAATACCAATTAGTTATATTATCATTAGCTTTATAGGTTCAACCCACCATTTAATCCATAACCTATAAAGTAATGCCTAATCATGTTGGTTCACCATTCATACGAACCTGAAATCTCATTATCGCCTACTATAAACTTTATCATTCATCCCTAACTCTTGTAAACATCAATTTTTATTCATTTCATAACTTGTTAAATAACCATTTAAAATCTTCACATTTAGTATTACATTACAATCTGTTATTGTATGTCATGTTATGATTTAACATCTTTATCATGCATACCACACTAGATTAGGTCCTTATATTATAGTCTACAAATAATCGAAATTCCTTTGCGTGTGCACGCAACGACAAATTACCTTTACTCCAAGCCTCGCAACTTGGCGTGAATCGTTAGTGCGAAACTCGAAGGCCATCTGACCTTCTTCACCATTTCATTTACACTGTGGTACCGGTCACGGTTACATAGCCGTACGTAAACCGAAGCTGCGATTAATTGACCTATTAGGAACATTCCAAATTTCTCCCAATTCCACAGAAATTCCCAAAACTTAACAACTAAAACTTTGTAATAACATCAATAAACATGAAACTCATAATTCTAACCACATAAACATTATATATAATTAATTTTGAAGGATCAAAATCACATTTTTTTTTCAATTTCTTCACTTTTAACACTTTTAGTGAATTTGATTGCCACAACTTCGTTTCTTAACCAATTGACACGATTTAAATTATGTCGTTGTCGTTTCTTGACGTATTAACACAATCTAACATCAATTTGTAGATTATATCAAGTATTGGACATCAAAATTTGGACTTACACAAACCATTTATATAAACATAACCCTGTTATTCCAACTTTCTTCTTCAAACCCAATTTCACGTATTTGATCACCAAATAACACTCATATATGATGATTAAAAGATTATAACACCATATATATATATATATATATATATAAATCCAACGTGACTTAACAATTTACAGAAAATAATCACTGAAAACTCAAAACATGAACATTAGGAGTAAAGTATACCTTTAATCCTCAATTGTATGCTAACAAAAGATGGTGACAACTTCTCCTTCCTCTTGACAATCTTAGAGAAATCTCTCTCAAAATCACTGTGTTTTCTCTCTTCTTACCAAACTCTATGTTCTTCTGTGTTATCTAGCCTTAGGGAAAAACATGTGTAATATAACTGACATGGCCTATCTCTTCCACGTACGTCAGGTAACAAACCCAACAGGTTGCGTCGATTAAAAATAAATCAACGGCCACAAGGCCTTATTTGGCTATCCAAAATCCCCCTCCTTCCAATTTATTTTAATAATATTTATATTATATAGTTTTACTTGTCACATATGTAACTAATTTAAATAACTTACAATTATAGTTATAATAAATATAATCTTATTATAATTATATTTATGATAAATAAATTATTATATATCTAATTCAATTATTAAATTAGACTAGAACATCATTTTATTTAATTTAATTATTTCATTAAATTAAATCTTCAAATAATAAAATTACCATTGTTTTAATTTAGTTAACATACATACTTAACTAAATTATTATACCACAATTTCATAAATTATTTATTTCTCTTAAAAAATAAATTTAATAAAAATATTTATTTAATTCAATAAATATTTAAATTAATGTCATAATTTCTCGATCGTTACAAAGTGTATGACCTCTAGAGGTGATCCACCAAGGAAGAATAATTTTCAAGAAGAAGGGTGTATTTGTAACAACCCAGGATTTTGAATAATCCGAATTTTACGAATAATTTTTTAAATTTTTTTTTTAATTAATATTGATATTGATTATCAAGATTGTGTTGTGTATCGGTGTTATGAGTTGTGAGAATTAGTCAATTTATGTATTGACTGAGAAATAAGAGTAGAGTTGTGTTTAACTGAGAATTTAAAAACCCTAACTCTAAGTTCGGATAGGGATTCGACAGAAATCGCAGTTATAATAAATGTATCTGTGAGTATGTGTTTGTGATGTATAGAGTTATTGATCAATGATTGATCAAATAAGGTTTAAAATTAGTAAACCCTAATAAGGGATTATAAACCATAATCTCAAATCTAGAAACCCTAACGTTCAGTCAGGAACCCTAATCGAATATCGAGAAACCCTAATTTAAAATTCGATAATCCTAAACCCTAATTAGGAAACCCTAATCCTAATTAGCCAGCCTATTGTGAATATTAAACTTTAATAAGGTTAGGAAACTCTAATATAAGTAGAAAACTGTGACGCCCCCAAAATAGGTCCATTCCATCCAACCCATTCTGAGTCGCCAAGTACATGGTACAGAAATAACTACAACTTTATTAATACAATTGTCGTGCAAAATACGACAACCTATATCCTATGAATTTAAATACAAATATTGTCTTCTACACAATATCCACATGCATATAAATCCTCATTATTGATACACTATTTTACAGAATAGTGAGGACTACTAAAACAGCTATCTAGAACCATCACTCCACACCCCGACTAGTTCCTCGCTATAATCTAAACTCCACGAGAAGAAAAATGGAACAAAAAGAAAGGGTGAGCTCAACTAGCCCAGTAAAGAATGTTATGACTAAGATAATGTACAAAAAATTATCGTTAGTCTTCAACAGGGAAAAATCTGATAGAATACAGACAACAAGTTTCAGATCAATATTCGCAGCGGAAATAATAATTCATAGAAGAGTTACGTAGAGAATGCAAACTACTATCTTCTATATATGAATTTAAAAGTTCATCGTCAATATTTTATCCCTATAACATCAATCAATATATATCTGGAATCAAATATTCATCTTTACACTACAGGCCAAAGATATTCATCAGTTAGTCATGTTCATCTAAACACCTGTTCATCTTTGCACTACGGGCCAAAGATATTAATCAGTCGGTCATGTTCATCTCAACACCTGTTCATCTTTGCACTACGAGCCAAAAATATTCATCAAGAAATCATTCATCTTTGTACTACAGGACAAAGATATTCAGTAATATCATCATTTAGGACTGAGGATGATGAAAAATATTTTAAAGAAAACGAATCCAGTGAAACAAAAGAACAAATATTAAGGATTCGTACCTTAAACAATCCAAGTTCAAAAATACTTCATAAATAACCAGAGTGGAGTAAAATTCAAGAATGATCAAAACATAGATCCAATCAAAGATAGGAATTATAACAGACGATCTTGGACACATAAAAGAAAATTTAATTTTTCTGTGAATAGTGTCGTATTCGTGAATAGTGTCGTATACGTGAATAGTAACTCCGACCTCAAAAGATAGAAATTTTACAAAAAACATCATCACACTTTGTGAATAGTACTCGTGAATAGTAACTCGTGAATAGTAATTCATGAATAGTAACTCGTGAATAGTAACTCATGAATAGTAACCCCGACATGAAAAAGTTCCAAATTTGATAAAAATTTCCTACCAATATTTCGGCATAATGATATTGAAGAAATAATATCATTTTCGAATAAAATAACATTCCTTACCTCAGAAAGAATAGTACTTCGATTTGGAATCTTTGGATATAGTCTTTGAAAGAACTTGCACCGTATAGCAATACTCAAAGTACTAAAATACTCAGAAAATACGCTCGATATTATAGAGAGAGAAAGAGAGAGAAATCTTTAGTTTCTGGTATGATTTTCAATTCTAACCTAAGCTCCCTATTTATAGGAAAATGCTTAGAACACCAAAGCAGAAAATTGAATATAATATTAATATAATTATACAAATTTTCCTTAGCCCGCCTTTTGGTCAAAAACACCAGCCACACATGTTATTGATGTCCAAAAAAATACAAAAAATATTTTTCTCACAAAAATAATTTAAACTCGAAAAATCAATTCACACCCGATATACCGAAACTTCAATAATTCACAATAAATAGCCCTTTTATCAGAAAACTCGAATCTCGCGAGTTTTTATAGGAAATTCAATTCTCAACAACTTTTCAGAAGGAAGTTTTTCCAAATTCCAAACAGAAATTGACCGAAATCCACAAACGGACGATTTTATAAAGTTATAATCAAATTTCTACCAATAATTGTGTCAAAGAACACACAAAACATGTGTTAAACATTTAATGCCATAAAAATACTCTTCCTCCTCATATACTCATATATTCCACATTCATTGTAAAAATATCACCATTAATATATTACTAAAATAATATATTTAAATGAATTATTTTATCAGAAAAAGATAAAATATTAATTTTCAACAATTGTCACATTAAAAATTTTCTCTATCTATATCCTCATAAAATCAATATTTTTCTCATAATATAAATCAATAATTAATTATTCATAAATAATATTACAGAATCACATTATTGACAACTAGGCAGTTCCTAGGATAGAGGGGGCTTTCCAATAAGGATCTCTCCTTACTGACGCGCAATTAGATGACCAAACCTCTCCTTAGACAGAACTTTCTAGACATTGCCAATAATGTTATCTAATAATATTATTCAGATAATATGAATTATTGCTCCGATAATAGAAAAAATTGTAGGTTGACAATTATTAAAACAACGGTAATATAAAATATCAACACGGCAATTATTGAATCAATAAAATAAAATCTTTGAGCAGTAAATCTTTGTAACAATTATTGAGTAGTGCCTTCTTACGTAAGAAACAATAATGGTGTAATACCGTACTCTCTTGTTTTTAACCACCGGGTATTCAACCAAAGATAATACTGTAATAACTACTACCAATTATTTATAAACAACTTATACTTGTCGTTTTTTCTTCATCCAATCGCTTTTCGTTATGGGGCCCACAATAAGGTTTTACGTCGTCGCGAATATTCCCACAGAAGCGATGCGAATATTGCACGACCAAACGAATATTCCCCGACAACAATGAATATTTTATAACCACGTGCTTATTTAAAATATTTGCGCATTTTACCCATAACTTTCCAAATTAATCAAATCAACCCTTACTATTTCAAAATAATAAATAAAGGAAATTCCTTTTTATTTTAAAAAATTTCGGGGTCTTACAAAAACCCTAATTATGCTTTTTCTTATTAAAACCCTAATTAGAAATTTTAGAGATTAATGTTGTAGACCCTAAGGGTTAAAACCTAAGGGTTAAACCCTAAGGGTTTGGCAAATTACCTATATGCCATTAAAATTATATGTACAATGTCCGAAATACCCTTTTCACTTCCTTTATTTGGTAACTTGTAAAATTTGCCAAGACCATTAGTTGGTGACCAACTAATTTGACTTTGTGGCTTATATCTCCAGCAAATCAATTGTAACGACCCCAAAATTCATACAATATAATTCTCAACTTCGGTCGTAAATAACACATCTACATTCTGATTTTACATCATTATTCGATGTTAAAATATATAAAATACGGAATTATTTAAACTTTTATTCTTTTTACTTTAATTCCCTGAATCAAAACCTTTATCATCTACATGTCTTTGAATCAGTCTTATTTTATGATTCACTTTATCACTATTATTATATAAAATTTAACATTTCAACCTGATAACCTTTATATATCAGATAACTCTAACTTTAGCTTTACAACTGAACATAAAAATTTATATCATAAAACATTTAGTACATTTCATGAATCTCAATCATGGTATTAAGAAATAACAACTTTAGCTACAATATTAATCCTCGTGTATTATTTCTGATCCACGTCATTCAAGTAGCACATAGTGTTACCTTCAAACCTTAACCTGTAAAAATGGTTATTTGCAAGGTTGAGCTCGACAGCCCAACAAAATCTAACAGTTTGCATGCATCACGTAGCACATAATAGCATGCTCAACACATACCTCATAAACATTGGACTAACATAACATACATGTTACAATTCATATAACAAGTATAAAGATTGAGTTCTGTACTCAATTAGCATGCTTTACTAAATTAATGTAGTCATAAGTTGACTTTAACATTTCATACATTCAACATATATATAAGACATCATGCTTTTTCAATAAAGATTTAAAACAGTTAAATTTATATACCAAATAGGAACTGAAAGACTTGCCTTGATCGTTGTTTACCAATAACAGTTTAACAGCTTACAAATATCTGCACCTCATGTGCCCTACACAATTATATAATCATTCACATTAACTATTAGTCACATAGCAACGCATGGTAGTTGTAATGTAAACTTTACTTTACATCTCATAACCCTTCCTATTATATATACACAATGTTCAATTTGATTGTGTTTACTTTCAACTTATATCTCACTATATTTCATATTCGAAGTTCAGTCAAGTGTTTAAGTTTTGCTAGGACTACTTATTGGTTTTACATTAACACTATTTAATATCTTATTATATTTATTTCATTTGATTTAAAACACTTTTTTACGTTGATTATCACTTATCATGGCGTTTTGACGTTTATTCGTCACACGCCCAATTTGTCTCTCTTGTGTGTGCTTAGTATGCGTATATAACTTATCTAATATATCATTTATTAATGTTAAGCATCATTATACTTCCTAATATTCGTGTTCTATAACTTAGAACAACATCTCTTATCGTCAAGAGCATTACATTTGCATACGTGCATGCCTGACGCCGTCCGATTGCCTCCGAAAACACAATAGTCCTCCAAATGACCATTTTGACCCTTCCTAAGGACCTCAAATTAAAACACTTAAAACCCAAAGTTGTAGGTCTATTCGTCTCCATTCCGGATCATCTTGAATCACCTCAATCGGACTTCGTATGAAAAGTTTATGACCGTTTTACCAAAATAGGTCAAAACAGTCATAGTCAGAACACATAGGGCGTGGCCGCGCCCCTTTTCTTCATAAATACCACACACCCGCATGACTTGGCAGTGCCCAGCTGCGCGCCCGTGCTCCTGGGATGTGCGGCCGTGCTTGGCTACGCCCAGATTATAGTGTTCTCAATGTACAAACTTCAAATCTTCATAACTTCTTCATTTTAAGTTGGAATTAGTTGGTTTTCAATTCGTTGGACTCGTAATTCATAGAACTACAACATACTAGAGAATTAAAAATTTACAAGAACATTAACTAACCCAAATCTTGACTTAAAACTCATGTTTATACTAAAATTTCATATTTTAACATGTTCAGCGAATTCATTCACTTCGAATTCGTTTCTTAACAAAATTGATTCATTCAACTTGCATTATTTTTGTTTTTGAATTTATTAACAAAAACCATTGCCAATTTACAGATTAACACATGATTCAACCACTAATTTTGGTCTCAAAGTAAGCCAAAATATATATTATCTCATAACCAAGTTCTTCATCCTAAACATGTTTCCATGGATTTTGATTTCTAAAAATCATTCCTAGACAACATATACAGATTATAATCATCTACCAACATATATAATATCTATTTTTATCATATCATCCAATAAAATATAAGTTTCAAAAGAAAACTCTAAGAACACATACTAAAGTTTGTAGAATAGGTTATTACCTCTTTGATTCTTGGAATAGATGATTAACAATATGATTACCCTTCTTCTCCTCTTTCTTTGATTTTCAACCTTGTCTCTCAATTCCCTCAATTTCTCTCTTCTCGGTATTCTTCTTACTTGCTTTTAGACTTAGGAAAATATATGTATAAAACTAAACTGATAAAACACGTAACATAAAACTGATATAACATTAAGCGTACAGTTATATGGCTTAATCAGTTAAATTATGACAAAGGTCACAAGACCATGTTTCGCAAAACCCTCTCCAACCTCCTTTTAATTTATTTTCATGTTTTGCTTATTATATAGTATACAAATGTCACACTTATTAAATTTAAATCATAATCTTTAATTATCCACATAATATTTACTTAGCCAACATAATTCTTAATATTTATTTAATAATTATTAACCTTCTAAATTAATCATTCCTTAATTCCATTAATCAATTAAATTAAAAAACATCATTACACGATATTATAATTATTAAATAATTAATTTAATTTGATTATTTCATAAAATTAAATCTTCAATCCTTAAAATTACCATACATTAATTTAGTTAATATAAACACTTAACTAAATTATTACACAATAATTTCATCGAATATTTATTTATCTCAATAAATAAATTATTTAAAATATTTATTTAATTCCATAAATATTTAAAATAATTATCAAATTCATTTAATTTCTTCAATAGTTAACTTAACTATTGAACCTCACTTTCCCAATATATGAATATATATTTCTCTTCACACCAAATCACACATTTCAAAATATATATAGTACGTATATATACATACTCAAACTCAAAACATATCATAATAAGAATTTTAATTATTAAATTCCTATTTTAATAACTTATAAAAATTCAGGTTGTCACATCCTTCTCTCCTTATAAGGATTCCGTCCTCGGAATCACTAAAACCCTACCTTACTTAGGCTTTCACCAAATCTCTTCGTTGAATAACTTCAACACATTACCTTAATATATGTTTTATATTTCCTACCCTCACCATTCTTGATAATAAATTCTTGTAAGTTTTATTTCATAACCTTTATTTAGACTCAATTATATTTGAGTATTATATATTCTTTAACACATTCATTTCTTTTTATAAGGATCGTTATCCTAAACACTCGGGATATTACATTCACCCATTCTTCTAAGAATTTCGTCCTCAAAATTTTATTTATTAATCTTCATTCATTCAATCTATCAAAATATTTTTATGACGTCATGATACCGCACTGTATTTACAGTTCGTTGAGGATTCCGTCATTTGGTGATTTTATCATACTACATCATACCATAGTGGGCTGACGATCCTTAGATCACATCCAACACTAAGTAATACTGCATTGATGACTCCATCATTTTTATCATCTCTGCACCAAGTTCCATGATGCATTGATAATATATATATAAATAAATATATTTTGATATATTTCAAATCATTTTTATCTAGCCAAAGCGATTAGCATAGACATACGAATAATAGCACTGTTTTTAAAAATTCTTTGGTTCACTAGTGTGACACAACAATTTTTTTTTTCCAAAAATCAAAAGTATAACCATCGGCACGAAGTCAATAAATTTCAAAAGTCTAACATAGCTAGTAGATTTAGAATATCCAGGTATCCATCAACTTCAATCATCACTCCCTTACTTAATTACTTAACCATTCTATCAATCTTTAACTTATTAATGCTCACTATACTATAACCATTTTCTGCCCAATATAGTTCATCAAACTTACCGCACATTGGAAGTTCAGGAACTTGCCACAATAATATGAGTTTAAGAACTTGTCCTAGTCAGACCATAAGCGTCCATTCGCTAAGGGGTTCAAAACATACCATATTATTATGAATCATGAACTTACCATATGCATTAGTTTTAAGAACCGCACCTAATCATAATAATATCTGACTAATCTTAATAGTTTCTAACTATCAAATATGCACATGAGAAAAGAATCACCTTTTCGCCACATATACATTGATAGCGCGATACCAACATTCCAATGATTATCAATGTGATAAACTGAGTGCAAGAACAAAACCCTCGCCCATACAAAGATTTGTACAACTCAGCCATCACATGAGTCCTCAATTGAAATCCCACCTAACTCTATCTTACTCTTAACTTGTTCTTTGCTCGATACAAATTCCTCGTACCACATCATCTATAACTCCTCGTGAGTTATCTCGTACTATTTCATGGTACATCAACTTTATAGCATCAAGCTATAATTATTCAAACATTACAGACCATCTTTCCTTTATAACTTAAACAGATCACGTCGTGATTTTATTCTATAATCATCTCCCTTAAAAGTCTTTTCTTAACTCGTGATCGTTTTATTTTACGATCCCCTTTCTTTCCTTTTTCATCATACATATCCATTTCTATACTTGGTACACATCGAGTCTCTAATAGGTTTAATATGGTACGCTGAGTGCTTTCCCACAAACAATCAAGAAACTAGGTTCCAAGTTGCTAGTTCGTATATACTCCGCTCTATGAAGGAATCATTTAGCCCAGATATCACACATCAACTATTAAAGAGTACAATTGTACCATACTTAAATATAACTTTTTGATTCTTGACTTCGTTATCACTCTCTTCTTATAAACATTGTCTATTTATTATCACCTTACATTCTTATTATTGGAGTTGGGTAACCCCACATTCATATTCCTTATAACTCTGTGAAATTCTTCTTTGAATCCTTTCACGCATGTTTTAATCCCTTCTATATAAATTTTTTAAATTACTTCTTATTGTTCAAACTCTATTTGAGCGTATTCTTTCATTATCTTCACCTTCCTTCTCTAAGGTTATAGCCTACGGTACTCCTACCTAAGGTTTATAACCTACAGCTTTGATACCAACTGTAACGACCCCAAAATTTGTATAATATAATTCTCAACTTTGGTCATTAATAACACATCATTATTCAATGTTAACCTATATAAATGCGGAATAATTTAAAATTTTATGTCTTTTTACTTTAATTCCCTGAATCAAAACCTTTATCATCTACATGTCTTTGAATCAATCTTATTTTATTATTCACTTTATCACTGTTATTATATAAAATTTTACATTTCAACCTCGATAGCAATTGCTATATCGAGATAACTCTAACTTTAGCTTTACAACTCAACATAAAAATCTACATCATAAAACATTTAGTACATTTCATGAATCTTAATCATGGTATTAAGAAATAACAACTTTATATAAAATATTAATCCTCATGTATTATTTCTGATCCACGTCATTCACGTAGCACATAGTGTTACCTTCAATCCTTAACATAGAAAAATGGTTATTTGCAAGGTTGAGCTCGACAGCCAGCAAAATCTAACAGTTTTCATGCATCACGTAGCACATAATAGCATGCTCAACATATACCTCATAAACATTGGACTAACATAACATACATGTTACAGTTAATATAACAAGTATAAAGATTGAGTTCCTTACTCAATCAGCATGTTTTACTAAATCAATGTAGTCATAAGTTGACTTTAACATTTCATACATTCAACATATATATAAGACATCATGCTTTTTCAATAAAGATTTAAAACAGTTAAATTTATATACCAAATAGGAACTGAAAGACTTTCCTTGATCGTTGTTTACCAATAACAGTTTAACAGCTTACAAATATCTGCACCTCACGTGCCCTACACAATTATATAATCATTCACATTAACTATTAGTCACATAGGAATGCATAGTAGTTGTAATGTAAACTTTACTTTACATCTCATAACCCTTCCTATTATATATACACAATGTTCAATTTGATTGTGTTTACTTTCAACTTATATCTCACTGTATTTCATATTCGAAGTTATTAGTTTTATATTAACACTATTCAATATCATATTATATTCATTTCATTTGATTTAAAACACTTTTTACGTTCATTATCACTTATCACGGCGTTTCGACGTTTATTCGTCACATGCCCAATTTGTCTCTCTTGTGTGTGCTTATTATGCATATATAACTTATCTAATATATCATTTATTAATGTTAAGCATCATTATACTTCCTAATATTCATGTTCTATAACTTAGAACAACATCTCTTATCGTCAAGAACATTACACTTTCATACGTGCATGCTCGACGCCCTCTGATTGCCTCCGAAAACATAACAGTCCTACAAATGACCATTTTGAACCTTCTTAAAGACCTCAAATTAAACAACTTAAAGAACCAAGGTTGTAGGTCTATTCGTCCTCGTTCCGGATCATCTTGAATACCTCAATCGGAGTTCGTATGAAAACGTTATGACCGTTTTACTAAAATAGGTTAAAACAGTCACAGTCAGAACACATGGGGCGCGGCCACGCCCCTTTTCTTCACAAATACCACGCGCTCGCATGACTTGGCACCGCCCAGCTGCGCGCCCGCGCTCTTGGGATGCGCGGTCGCGCTTGGCTACGCCCAGATTATAGTGTTATCAATGTACAAACTTCAAATCTTCATAACTTCTTCATTTTAAGTCGGAATTAGTTGATTTTCGATTCGTTGGACTTGTAATTCATAGAACTACAACATACTAGAGAATTAACAACTTACAAGAAAATTAACTAACCCAAATCTTGACTTAAAACTCATATTTATACTAAATTTTCATATTTTAACATGTTTAGCGAATTCATTCACTTTGAATTCGTTTCTTAACAAAATTGATTCATTCAACTTGCGTTATTTTCTTGTTTGTGGGATAATGTACTCACTGATAACCAAAGAACTGAAATCCTTCAATCCTATAAGAATGATACTGACCCTATTACTAAAACTGAAACCAGAAGAGAAGATGCTTGTTACACCTTAGTTCAAGCTATCGTTCACCATTTTGTAGGACCAGGACAGTCAAATACCGATAGAAGTAGAGAACTTTTACAGAACCTTCGTTGTCCATCCTTAACCCATTTTAGATGGAATAAAGATGTCTTTTTAATGAAATTCATGCAAAGAGCAGATGCTAACAGTGAACATTGGAAAGCCAAATTTGTAGATGGACTTCCTACTTTCTTTTTGAGAAAAAAGTTCGAAAAAAACTTAGAGATAAACATGGCCAGTATGAGTATACCTTATGACCAAGATTCTTATGGCCATCTTATTTCAAAGAATTATCGAAGAGGGATTATCATTATGTAATGATATGAAACTCCAACAATTAATGAAAAAAGAATCTCACCAAAAGACATGAGATAGGAGAATTTTGCGATCAATTCTCTTATGACACAAAATTACAAAGATCCTCGTAAAGCTAAAAAAACAAAGCAAAATTTTAAACCTTCTAGATCTTCACGAAAATGTTCTTCTAAGAAATCTTCAAAACCAAAACCCTCGAAAAATCTTCCGAGAAAAAGAAAGAGTAGCGAGAAAGAAAGATAAATCTAAAATTCAATGCTATAAATGCGGAAAGACGTAACACTTTGCTAATAAATGCAATTCAAAATTAAAACAAAAGCTTAATGAATTATCCTTGATGAGGAAATTCAACAAACAAATTCTTAATTGTTTGTCTAATAATGACTCGAGTCCAAATTCGGAAAATGATCTAGTCAAGTCTATGAGTAATCGATAATAATTTTGACAACGAACAATGTCAAAACATCATCGTTAACTTTAATACGCCCATCTGAAGTTAATTATCGAAAATCAATCGTCGAGATGAATGGTTTAGATATTGGAGGTCCCATATTAATGTCTTAATCGACCACCGTAAATCCCTTCAGACCTCGTTAATGCATTAAAGATCCGGATATCAAATTAAAATTTTTGAAAATCATGTTATAAAACATAGAAGGTCAAGACACCCTTCCTATTAACCAAGACAAGATGAAAGAGGTTATGAAACGATTATTAACGCGTTTCTACCTTTGAGAAGCCAACTACAATCCAGATTTAAAAATGAAATAAATATTTTAAAAATCAAATAAAACAATTCTGTAATAATAATATTCTTATCTTTCAAGATTTAACCAATATTAAAAATAAGTTAAATCACAAGCAGGATAATATAGAATCCTCCAAACAACCTAGAATCCTTTGATAAACCGTAATCCTCCGAACAAGATTTAATGTTAATGAATCAAGCTTTTCAAGAAATGGTATATTAGAATTACTTTTATTATTAAACCGGACTTTATTATCAAAGACTTCATTGCCCTAGTTGATAGTGGTCTTTGATATGAATCGTATCCGGGAAGGTCTTATCCCTACCAAATACTTTCGTAAGACCACTCAATCTTTAACTAAAGTGCAAGTGGAAATCCTATGAATATAAAGTATAAAATTCTGAAGCCTTAATCAGTAATCAAGGTCTTTGTTTACCTACTTCTTTTGTTCTTATCCAAGTAATATGAATCAAAGTATCATTTTAGGCACTCCATTTCTATGCCTTTTAATGCCTATTACAAAAATTGATACTTTAGGAATTCATACAACTCTCAATAATGTATATATTGTTTTTGAATTTATTACAAGAACCTTACACTAAAGAATTAAATCAAGTCAAAAAACATGATTTATTCTAAAGAAAAACAAATCAAATTTATTCAGTAAAGAAATAAAATTTCTTACTCTGAACAAAAGAATTTTACAACCTTCTCTATAGGAAAAATTAAACTAATCCATAAAACTCTTCAAACCGAAATCTGCAAAGTGATGTCCCAAATGCTTTCTCGGAGCAGGAAGAAACATATTATTTCTCTTCCTTATATCCCTAGTTTTAATGAGAAAAATATTCCTACTAAATCTCACCCCGGTGATGAAGAAAGAATATTTACTCCTTTGTAAAACCGAAATTGAGTCCCTCCAACAGTAAAAAAATTAATAAAACCTAGTACCTCTCCACGAGTTATCGCCTTTTATGTCAATAAAAATTGAGAAATTGAACGAGGAACTCCACGACTCGTTATCAATTATAAACCTCTTAATGAAGCCCTTCAATGGATTAGATATCCAATTAGAATAAGAAGGATCTTCTTAACCGACTTCATGATGCCACTATTTTCTCTAAATTCGATATGAAATCGAGATTTTGGCAAATTCAAATTAGAGAACGGGATACTTATAAACCGCTTTATAAAGACCTTTTGGCCACTGAATGGAATGTTCTTCCATTTGGAGTAAAAATGGACCTTCGTAATTCCAAAGACATCATCAATGATATTTTTAACCCTTTTACTCAATTTATTATCTGTTACATTGATGATGTTTTAATTTTCTCTTCATCTATTGAACAACATATAAAACATTTAAATATTTTTAAAATGTTATCATAAAAATGGTTTGGAAGTTTACGCTTTCAAAATGAAACTTTTCCAAACAAAGATCGATTTCTTGGACATAATATTTCCAATTGGAATATTATTCCAATTGATAGATGTATTGAATTTGCATCTAAATTTTTGGATGAAATAAAAGATATTAATCAACTGCAGAGATTTTTGGGAAGTTTAAATTATATTCGAGATTACTATCCAAATCTTTCCCAAGATGCTTCCATTCTGTATACTCGCCTTCGGAAAAATCCTTCACCTTGGAATGAAGAACATACTGATGCAGTAAGAAAAATTAAATCTAGAGTTAAATAGTTACCTTGTTTGTCCTTACCTAATCCCGAATGGAAAAGATCGTTCGGAATGGATGCTTCCAATATGAGGATATGGTGGTATTTTAAAACAATTTAATCCTAAAAGTAATAAAGAGGATCTTATTCGCTTTTACTTGAGGAACTTGGAAAGGACCTTCTTTAAATTATCCTACTATTAAAAAAGAATGCCTTTCAATTGTCAAATGTGTTTTAAAATTTCGGGATGACCTTTTAAATCAAAGACTTTTTAATTAGAGTTGATTGTTCAAATTAAAACAAATCTTTAAAAGAGATGTTCAAAATTTAGCTTCCAAACAGATATTTGCTACTTGGCAAAGTATTTTATCGAGATTTGACTTTGATATTGAGTATATCAAAGAAAAAAAAATTCTCTTTACCGGATTTTCGACGAGAGAATATTTGCAGGAATGACCAAGAGAGGTCGAGTCATGCCATGATCAATCAGGCCGAGGCCGAGGTAGAGCAAATCTATATTATACAGAATTTCCTAGTCTGAATACTCAAACCAGTAATTCTTCAGCTTCTTCTAGCCAGCCAACAGTAAAAGATGTTCTTCTACTACCCGAACAGTATATTCCAAATCGAAATGCGGAAGAAACAGTATTGTTCATTGAACAGAATGATGAAAAATGGACGAAAGATCCATGTGAGATCAAGAGACGTTATTTAACGACTCAACAGTCTCCTCCCCGCTTTAACCAGTATCGCTATGTGTATGAACAGATTATTATTGAAACAACATCTATGGACATTAAGCATACGCTTCATGATCCATCTAAACCAACTAGCCCAATTCAATACAGTAAAACCACTGTCAAGAGTATTATGCCTCTTGGCAATTGGGGTATTAATCCTCATACCACCCGCATCGTTGATTCGATCATACAATGTAAACCGAGATATGCCTATTGGGATTATATTGATTCTTTTACGCATGTTTTCTATTATCGTAATCCTATCCCGTAACCATTCCGGTTTATCCAGATCATTCAGAGATGTTCTAAAAACGAAATTCTAAACCGGTTTTTCGTTTGGTGGGATAAGCTTTGAATTACCATAGAAACTCTACCGTAATCTATTCAAACAACATTCAAAGAATGGCAAGTTGCTTATGCCCATATACCAATAAATAAAGAGTTATCTATCTGTAAACTTTTACCCATTTCATAATCCGTTTTGGAATTCCTTGGATTTGGAAGTGGGATTTTCGATCATGATTATCGAATAAAATCCTCGCTTAAAAGAGTATTTTTTACCAAGTGGTGGGATAAAGGTCTTAATCCCACGCTACCGTAACTTTGAAATCCATACAGAACCATACCCAGCTCGCTTGGATGTTATCCTCAAAGCTTTGCCAAACACCATCATCGATTAATCCTTTTGTCAAGATTCAAACCGATTTAAGCGTAAATTTCCAAATCTAATCAAAAGTAATTAATAGTCAAGACCATGGACTATATGAAAACCCAATTCTTACAATCATTCATGCAAGACGACAGTTCCATGAAAAGCTATTAGCGATAATGAAGAATCGAACAGACGACAATGAATTCAATGTCTTAGCCGAGAAAGTCAGAACCGGAGCCACGATGGGAGACTTTGGGACTCTCTCACCTCCATGATTTGAGAAAAAATGGAACAAGACAAGAAAGGAAAAGGAAAAGCATAAAGCTATCCTCCATTCTGAAGATCAATAATCGTAAAAGGACAACCACAGAGCTCCACCATCGAAAAGTAGCGAACCATTTGTCCTCTATCATCGTAAGACGCTAACTAAGGTTGTAATCCACTCATCCGATGACTTGTCTCATGCCCTCCACTTCCATGGCCGAGATTTAAAGAAGAAAAGATAAGGACTGCCAACCGACTCCACTATCCAGGACACGCCAGATCCTTTCATATCTTCTCACTTGTATAAATTGGGAGACCTCACCCATTGTTGAGGTAGAACTTTCCTTAGCATTTTTATTTTGTATTCTCCTTGTACCACTCTCTGTAAAATATTTGATATATATAAATCTGTGGTTTGAAGATATCCAAGACTCTTCTGTAAGTTTTAATTATTGCTTCTATTAATTATTATGTTTCCTTGCTTGAGCTTTTAGATTACCATCCGAAAAACAAATGAATCGATTCAAAACAAAGATATCAATCAAGAATGAGATAATTATAACCGTTCTTATTTCTTGAAACGCTTTTATATATCGAACATTATATTATTTTAACTAAAAAGCGCCATATGAGGAAGAAACACGTTGGCTTATAGTTTTGGGTAGAACCCCTACCCCTAATCAACAAAGATATTTCATGAGATCATATATGTTGTAATTTATCAGTAAATATATATTTAATATGTTTTTAAAATTCTATGCCATGTATTAATTAAGATAGATCGAGGTTAATTCTTGATTAAGTGGGACGTCACCAAAGTCGCTTTTGAATCTTTGCCTTTGTCCGCCTCTTGAGGAGTGTGGCTATTATTTCTTGTAAATCGTTGTGGGCGTGCTTGATCAAACCTTTTCTCCGATCCTTCCCTTAATTGGTATCGAGCCATATTAAGTTATTAACATATTAGTGAATATATTACTCATAGATTACATATATGGTCACCTTTGAAAAAATGACCGATTTTTCAACCTCTCTTTCTACCGTAGCTAATGCTTCAGCTTCTACAATGGAAGCAACCGAACTCATAACTTATCAAGATGTAAAGGAAGCCTTAGATAAATGGACTATTCCTAAAATCAAACCAGAAACAATTTATAAAATTGGAACCTTTGATTTTATCAGTAAAAGAATAATAAAAACCTTTGAGCATCTTTGTTCCTTTCTGTAATAACGATGAAATTTTATATTTATTGCATGTTGAAGACTTATACCCTTTTACGCAAAAAATATAAATATGTTCATATAGGACTTGTCCAAGTAGCCTTTAAACCTTTGACTTTACTTGGCCAAAATACCAGTATTCAGTGTACACTTAGAGATGGTAGGTGTCTTAACTAGAAAGCCTCTCTCATTGGAGCTATTGAAACTAGCCTTGCCCATGGACCAGTATACTTTAATATCTATCCGAATTTAAGTATTGCCCTAACTGATAATAATCTGTAAAAAGTTTTAGAAATGAGAATTATATCTCACGGTTATGAATACCTACCCGGATCCCCTCCTTTTGCCATCTTATTCAGTATACACCTTAAAGTTTTAACGACTTTAAATCCCTATATCGAGAAAAAAAGCCAACAAGGACATCTTGTCTCTTATTGATACTAACCTCTTTAGTAGTCAAGTGGTTATTCCCAGAATGATCCCTTAGGAAGAAATTACTTTCCCAAAACAATGACAAATTACTAATGTCGTTCCTACCAGACCTATAATTAGACAAAACATTGAAGATGTTATCCAGACCAGTAATGGAAATGTTTATTTAAAATTTCAAAGACCTTTTAACCGAAGTCAATCTATAAACAATATTTCTTATAATATTGATCTTCCTGAATCGTCTAGACAATCTGTGTCTGACCCTTTAGAATCTGTTTATCAAGAGTCTAAAAATCCCAGCAATGAGTCTGTTAAAAATGAAGACATTGTTAGAGGAATTCATATTTCTGAAAATCAAATACCTCATGGTATTTATGAGGCTACTCCTCAAAAGAGAAGACCTTACAGTCCAACTGCTAGTGACATGAATTTTGAGTGTTAAATGGATTTTTCTCCCAATAGTAAAATTCGCCAATGTTTAAACCAGGAGTTCATGCAGGATAAATATCAGAATTTTAGAAATTGGTATTTTAAAAATCATGATAATAATAAGTTAGCAGATATTAAAGCTAATTATTATGCTTATATGAATAATAACCAGTGTATTTTACCATTTGCCAAATGGTATTATGATTTTGTCCTAAAATCAGAATTTTATAATGAAAGTCAATTAAATGTATTAACTGGATATCAAAAGGATTGGATTATCGCAAATGGTAATATTATTCAATCTATCCATCCCCCTCCTAAGTCTCTTGAACTTAGCTCGGGAAATGAAAATTTGAAACCATTAGTTATTAATCCGTATGTTGATATTTCTAAAGTTTCTCATCGGCAAGATGATGTTAAGATTAAAGATATTTTGCCTGTGTCTAAACAGAATAATTATACTAATCTATTCCTTCAAACTGTAGGAAAACAGTTAACCGAGATAGAATAACAAATAAATCATATTAATGATAATTGTCAGATTATTCCTCAAAAAATTGACCTTCAACCCGCAACTATAAAACCACCTTTAGAAGTTAGTAATTTTAAAATGAAATCTTCTAAAAACAGTGATAGTTTTATTGATAATCTTTTAAACAAAATGAAAGATTTAAAACTCACACCCGCATCCTCATCCCAGCTCAATATGATGTCTGGACAACCTTCCTCTCATACCAGTAATAGTAATACTGATAATGAAGAAGATGATTCCGATTTTTCCCCTATTAATATTTTTGAAATCTAGAATAATTTTCAGGAGATGCAAAATATTAATAAAACTACTTATAGCCGAAAGCCTATTAATAGAATGGCTCTATCTGGACCCAGTAGGTATTACTACCCCAGACCTACTCCTCAAGATATTCTGTATGAAGAAGACTTTCTTCATTCCCAAAAGTCTTACCATGGTAAGACTATCTATGAATGGAATATCGATGGTAAAACAGAATATCAAATTTTTGAAACTATCCATCATATCTTAATGTATGCAACAGTCATGGTTATCTAAAAGCTCAAGCAAGGAAACATAATAATTAATGGAAGCAATAATTAAAACTTACAGAAGAGTCTTGGATATCTTCAAACCACATATTTATATATATCAAATATTTTACATTATTTTAACTAAAACTGCCATACAGGAAGAAACCTGTCGGCTTATAGTTTTGGGTAGAACCCCTACCCCCTAATCAACAGTATTTCATGAGATCATATATGTGGTAATTTATCTGTAAATATATATTTAATATGTTTTTAAAATTCTATGCCATGTAATAATTAAGATAGATCAGGGTTAATTCTTGATTAAGTGGGACATCACCAAAGTCGCATTTTGAATCTTTGCCTTTGTCCGTCTTGAGGAGTGTGGCTATTATTTCTTGTAAATCGTTGACAGACGTGCTTGATCAACCCTTTTCCCCGATCCTTCCCTTAATTGATATCAAAGCCATATTAAGTTATTAACATATTAGTGAATATATTACTCATAGATTACACATATATGATCACCTTTGAAAAATGACTGATTTTTCAACCTCTCTTTCTACCGTAGCTAATGCTTCAGCTTCTACAGTGGAAGCAACCGAACTCATAGCTTATCAGGATGTAAAGGAAGCCTTAGATAAATGGACTATTCCTAAAATTAAACCAGAAACAATTTATAAAATTGGAACCTTTGATTTTATCAGTAAAGAATAATAAAACCTTTGAGCATCTTTGTTCTTTACGAATAACGATGAAATTTTATATTTATTGCATGTTGAAGACTTATACCCTTTTCTGCAAAAATATAAATATGTTCATATAGGACTTGTCCAAGTAGCCTTTAAACCTTTGACTTTAATTGGCCAAAATACCAGTATTCAGTGTACACTTAGAGATGGTAGGTGTCTTAACTGGAAAGCCTCTCTCATGGGAGCTATTGAAACTAGCCTTGCCCATGGACCAGTATACTTTAATATCTATCCGAATTTAAGTATTGCCCTAACTGATAATAATCTGTAAAAAGTTTTAGAAATGAGAATTATATCTCACGGTTATGAATACCTACCCGGATCCCCTCCTTTTGCCATCTTATTCCGTATACACCTTAAAGTTTTAACGACTTTAAATCCCTATATCAGAAAGCAAAGCCAACAAGGACATACTGTCCTTATTGATACTAACCTCTTAGTAGTCAAGTGGCTATTCCCATAATGATCCCTTGGGAAGAAATTACTTTCCCAAAACAATGGCAAATTACTAATGCCGTTCCTACCAGACCTATAATTAGACAAAACATTGAAGATGTTATCTAAACCAGTAATGGAAATGTTTATTTAAAATTTCAAAGACCTTTTAACCGAAGTCGATGTATAAACAATATTTCTTATAATATTGATCTTCCTGAATCGTCTAGACAATCTGTGTCTGACCCTTTAGAATCTGTTTATCAAGAGTCTAAAAATCCCAGCAATGAGTCTGTTAAAAATGAAGACATTGTTAGAGGAATTCATATTTCTGAAAATCAAATACCTCATGGTATTTATGAGGTTACTCCTTAAAAGAGAAGACCTTATAGTCCAACTGCTAGTGACATGAATTTTGAGTGTTAAATGGATTTTTCTCCCAATAGTAAAATTCGCCAATGTTTAAACCAGGAGTTCATGCAGGATAAATATCAGAATTTTAGAAATTGGTATTTTAAAAATCATGATAATAATAAGTTAGCAGATATTAAAGCTAATTATTATGCTTATATGAATAATAACCAGTGTATTTTACCATTTGCCAAATGGTATTATGATTTTGTCCTAAAATCAGAATTTTATAATGAAAGTCAATTAAATGTATTAACTGGATATCAAAAGGATTGGATTACTACAAATGGTAATATTATTCAATCTATCCATCCCCCTCCTAAGTCTCTTGAACTTAGCTCGGGAAATGAAAATTTGAAACCATTAGTTATTAATCCGTATGTTGATATTTCTAAAGTTTCTCATCGGCAAGATGATGTTAAGATTAAAGATATTTTGCCTGTGTCTAAACAGAATAATTATACTAATCTATTCCTTCAAACTGTAGGAAAACAGTTAACCAAGATAGAATAACAAATAAATCATATTAATGATAATTGTCAGATTATTCCTCAAAAAATTGACCTTCAACCCGCAACTATAAAACCACCTTTAGAAGTTAGTAATTTTAAAATGAAATCTTCTAAAAATAGTGATAGTTTTATTGATAATCTTTTAAACAAAATGAAAGATTTAAAACTCACACCCGCATCCTCATCCCAGCTCAATATGATGTCTGGACAACCTTCCTCTCATACCAGTAATAGTAATACGGATAATGAAGAAGATGATTCCGATTTTTCCCCTATTAATATTTTTGAAATCCAGAATAATTTTCAGGAGATGCAAAATATTAATAAAACTACTTATAGCCGAAAGCCTATTAATAGAATGGCTCTATCTGGACCCAGTAGGTATTACTACCCCAGACCTACTCCTCAGGATATTCTGTATGAAGAAGACTTTCTTCATTCCCAAAAGTCTTACCATGGTAAGACTATCTATGAATGGAATATCGATGGTAAAACAGAATATCAAATTTTTGAAACTATCCATCATATCTTAATGTATGCAACAGTCTGCAAACAGAATGAAAACACAGACCATCAGATCTGTCGTTTCTTTGTAAATGGTTTTACTGGCATTCTTAAAGGATGCTGGGATAATGTACTCACTGATAACCAAAGAACTGAAATCCTTCAATCCTATAAGAATGATACTGACCCTATTACTAAAACTGAAACCAGAAGAGAAGATGCTTGTTACACCTTAGTTCAAGCTATCATTCACCATTTTGTAGGACCAGGACAGTCAAATACCGATCGAAGCAGAGAGCTTTTACAGAACCTTCGTTGTCCATCCTTAACCCATTTTAGATGGTATAAAGATGTCTTTTTAATGAAAGTCATGCAAAGAGCAGATGCTAACAGTGACCATTGGAAAGCCAAATTTGTAGATGGACTTTCTACTTTCTTTTGCGAAAAAGTTCGAAAAAAACTTAGAGATAAACATGGCCAGTATGAGTATACCTTATGACCAAAGATTCTTATGGCCATCTTATTTCAAATAATTATCGAAGAGGGATTATCATTATGTAATGATATGAAACTCCAACAATTAATGAAAAACAGAATCTCACCAAAAGACATGAGATAGGAGAATTTTGCGATCAATTCTCTTATAACACAAAATTACAAGTATCCTCGTAAAGCTAAAAAAAAAAGAAAATTCTAAACCTTCTAGATCTTTGAAAAACGTTCTTCTAAGAAATCTTCAAAACCAAACCCTCGAAAAATCTTCCGGAAAAAGAAAGAGTAAGAGAAAGAAAGATAAATCTAAAATTCAATGCTATAAATGCGGAAAAGACAGGACACTTTGCTAATAAATGCAATTCAAAATTAAAACAAAAGCTTAATGAATTATCCTTGATGAGGAAATTCAACAAACAAATTCTCAATTGTTTGTCTAATAATGACTCAAAGTCCAAATTTCGGAAAATGATCTAGTCAAGTCTATTGTAATCGATAATAATTGCAAAACGAACAATGTCAAACTCAGATCAATTAATCGTAATCCTGACTCTGAAGCTAATTCATGGAAAGCAATCGTCGAGATGAATGGTTTAGATATTGGAGGTCCCAGATTAATGTCTTAAGCGACCACCGTAAATCCTTCTAGACCTCGCCGAATGCAGTTAAAGATCCGGAGATCAAATTAAAATTTTTGGAAATCATTATATAAACATGTAAGGTGAAGACACCCTTTCTATTAACCGAAGACAAGATGAAAGAGGTTATGAAACGTATTCGTAACGTTTCTACCTTTGAGAAGCCAACTACAATCCAGATTTAAAAATGAAATAAATATTTTAAAATCAAATAAAACAATTCTGTAATAATAATATTCTTATCTTTCAAGATTTAACCAATATTAAAAATAAGTTAAATCACAAAGCAGGATAATATAGAATCCTCCAAACAACCCGAATCCTTTGATAAACCAGAATCCTCTGAACAGTATTTAATGTTAATGAATCAAGTAGTCTTCCAGAAATGGTATATTAGACTTTATTATCAAAGACGCCATTGCCCTAGTTGATAGTGGTGCTGATATGAACTGTATCCAGGAAGGTCTTATCCCTACCAAATACTTTCAGAAGACCACTCAATCTTTAACTAGTGCAAGTGGAAATACTATGAATATAAAGTATAAAATTCCTGAAGCCTTAATCTGTAATCAAGGTCTTTGTTTACCTACTTCTTTTGTTCTTATCCGTAATATGAATCAAAGTATCATTTTAGGCACTCCATTTCTATGCCTTTTAATGCCTATTACAAAAATTGATACTTTAGGAATTCATACAACTCTCAATAACAGACATATTGTTTTTGAATTTATTACCGAACCTTACACTAAAGAATTAAATCAAGTCAAAAACATGATTTATTCTAAAGAAAAACAAATCAAATTTATTCAGAAAGAAATAAAATTTCTTACTACAGAACAAAGAATTTTACAACCTTCTCTATAGGAAAAAATTAAACTAATCCATAAAACTCTTCAAACTGAAATCTGCAGTGATGTCCCAAATGCTTTTCGAGCAAGGAAGAAACATATTATTTCTCTTCCTTATATCCCTAGTTTTAATGAGAAAAATATTCCTACTAAATCTCGACCCGGTCGGATGAAGAAGAAAGAATATTTACTCCTTTGTAAAACCAAAATTGAGTCCTCAACAGAAAAAATTAATAAAACCCAAAGTACCTCTCCACAGGTTGTCTCGCCTTTTATGTCAATAAAAATTCGAGAAATTGAACGAGGAACTCCACGACTCGTTATCAATTATAAACCTCTTAATGAAGCCCTTCAATGGATTAGATATCCAATTAGAATAAGAAGGATCTTCGACCGACTTCATGATGCCACTATTTTCTCTAAATTGATATGAAATCGAGATTTTGGCAAATTCAAATTAGAGAACAGGATACTTATAAAAGCGCTTTTGATGACTTTTTGGCCCTACTGAATGGAATGTTCTTCCATTTGGAGTAAAAATGGACCTTCGTAATTCCAAGACATCATGAATGATATTTTTAACCCTTTCTTTGAATTTATTTTACATTACATTGATGATGTTTTAATTTTCTCTTCATCTATTGAACAACATATAAAACTTTTAAATATTTTTAAAAATGTTATCATAAAAAATGGTTTGGTAGTTTACGCCCCAAAATGAAACTTTTCCAAACAAAGATCGATTTCTTGGACATAATATTTCCAATGGAACTATTATTCCAATTGATAGATGTATTGAATTTGCATCTAAATTTTTGGATGAAATAAAAGATATTAATCAAGCTGCAGAGATTTTTGGGAAGTTTAAATTATATTGAGATTACTATCCAAATCTTTCCCAAGATGCTTCCATTCTCATATACCGCCTTCCGGAAAAATCCTTCACCTTGGAATGAAGAACATCTTGATCCGATGAAGAAAAATTAAACCTAGAGTTAAGCGGTTACCTTGTTTGTCCTTACCTAATCCCGAATGGAAAAAGATCGTTGCACCGATGCTTCCAATACGAGGATATGGTGGTATTTTAAAACAATTTAATCCTAAAAAAGTAATAAAGAGGATCTTATTCGTTTTACTTGAGGAACTTGGAAAGGACCTTCTTTAAATTATCCTACTATTAAAAAGAATGCCTTTCAATTGTCAAATGTGTTTTAAAATTTAGGATGACCTTTTAAATCAAAGACTTTTTAATTAGAGTTGATTGTTGTATGCAAAACAAATCTTTAAAAAGATGTTCAAAATTTAGCTTCCAAACAGATATTTGCTACTTGGCAAAGTATTTTATCGATATTTGACTTTGATATTGAGTATATCAAAGGAAAAATGAAATTCTTTAGGATTTTACGGCCGAGAATATTTGCAGGAATGACCAGTAGAGGTCGTAGCCGCGGTCAATGAGGCCGAGGCCGAGGTAGAGCAAATCTATATTATACAGAATTTCCTAGTCTGAATACTCAAACCAGTAATTTTTCGGCTTCTTCTAGCCAGCCAACCAATAATTTCCTAGTATTGTTCATTGAACAGAATGATGAAAAATGGATGAAAGATCCATGCGAGATCAAGAGACGTTATTTAACGACTCAACAGTCTCCTCCCCGCTTTAACCAGTATCGCTATGTGTATGAACAGATTTTTATTGGAACAGCATCTATGGGCATTAAGCATACGCTTCATGATCCATCTAAACCAACTAGCCCAATTCAATACAGTAAAACCACTGTCAAGAGTATTATGCCTCTTGCCAATTGGGGTATTAATCCTCATACCACCCGTACTGTTAATTCCAATCATATAATAGAAACCAGATACAGCTATTGGGATTATATTGATTCCATTACGCATGTTTTCTATTATCAGAATCCTATCCGTAACCATTCCCGGTTTATCCGTATCTTTCCAGATGTTCTAAAAAATGAAATTCCCAACTGGTTTTTCGTTTGGTGGGATAAGCTTGGAATTACCATAGAAACTCTACCAGAATCTATTCAAACAACATTCAAAGAATGGCAAGTTGCTTATGCCCATATACCAGTAAATAAAGAGTTATCTATGCAGAAACTGTTTACCCATTTCATAATCCGTTTTGGAATTCCTTGGATTTGGAAGTGGGATTTTCGATCTGATTATCGAGAATAAAATCCTCGCTTAAAAGAGTATTTTTTACCAAGTGGTGGGATAAAGGTCTTAATCCACGTTACGTAACTTTTGAAATCCTCTGAGAACCATACCCAGGCTTCGCTTGGATGTTATCCTCAAAGCTCGCCAAAGACCATCATCGATTAATCCTTTTGTCAAGATTCAAACCGATTTAAAATGAAATTTCCAAATCTAATCGAAATGTAATTAATAGTCAAGACCATGGACTATATGAAAACCCAATTCTTACAATCATTCACGCAAGACGGTTCCATGAAAAGCAATTAGCGATAATGAAGAATCAACAGACGACAATGAATTCAATGTCTTAAATTGGAGAAAGTCGAGAACCGGGAGCCCACGATGGGAGACTTTTGGGACTCTCTCACCTCCATGATTTCGAGAAAAAATGGAACAAGACAAGAAAGGAAAAGGAAAAGCATAAAGCTATCCTCCATTACTGATGATCAATAATCGAGAAAAGGACAACCACGGTAGCTCCACCATCGAAAGTAGCGACCCGGTATCGTCTCTATCATCGAGAAACGCCAACCAAATTTGTAATCCACTCATCCAAATGACTTGTCTCATGCCCTCCACTTCCCACGGTGAGATTTAAAGAAGAAAAGATAAGGACTGCCAACCGACTCCACTATCCAGGACACGCCAGATCCTTTCTTATCTTCTCACTTGTATAAATTGGGAGACCTCACCCATTGTTGAGGTAGAACTTTCCTTCGCATTTTTATTTTGTATTCTCCTTGTACCTCTCTCTATAAAATATTTGATATATATAAATTTATGGTTTGAAGATATCCAAGACTCTTCTGTAAGTTTTAATTATTGCTTCCATTAATTATTATGTTTCCTTGCTTGAGCTTTTAGATTACCATACTGAAAAGCGAGAATCGATTCAAAAAAGATATCAATCATAATGCAACAGATAATTATAACCGTTCTTATTTCTTAGAACAGTTTTATATATCAGAACATTATATTATTTTAACTAAAACTGCCATACAGGAAGAAACCTGTCGGCTTATTGTTTTGGGTAGAACCCCTACCCCCTAATCAACAGTATTTCATGAGATCATATATGTGGTAATTTATCTGTAAATATATATTTAATATGTTTTTAAAATTCTATGCCATGTATTAATTAAGATAGATCAGGGTTGATTCTTGATTAAGTGGGACGTCACCAAAGTCGCGTTTTGAATCTTTGCCTTTGTCCGTCTTGAGGAATGTGACTATTATTTCTTGTAAATCGTTGACAGACGTGCTTGATCAACCCTTTTCTCCGATCCTTCCCTTAATTGCTTTAATTTGATTATTTCATAAAATTATATCTTCAATCCATAAAATTACCATACATTAATTTCGTTAATATAAACACTTAACTAAATTATTACACAACAATTTCATTGAATATTTATTTATCTCAATAAATAAATTATTTAAAATATTTATTTAATTCCATAAATATTTAAAATAATTACCAAATTCATTTAATTTCTTCAATAGTTAACTTAACTATTGAACCTCACTTTCCCAATATATGAATATATATTTCTCTTCACACCAGATCACATATTTCAAAATATATATAGTACGTATATATACATACACAAACTCAAAACATCTCACAATAAGAATTTTAATTATTAAATTCCTATTTTAATAACTTACAAAAATTCGGGTTGTCACATCAGCCAAATTCAGCAGCTATATACATTGCATCTTTGTATTATAAGAGATTTAGAGAGAGAAAGTTCACCAAACTTGGCTTTTTTGCACCCAAACTCTTAACAACTCTCTCTCTCTCACCAAACCTCCGAATTTCTTAAGTATTTCAGTCACTAACCAAGCCCCTAGATCATCAAGATCATTATAGGAGATCAAAGATCAAGGAGTTGACCGAGCTGTAACTTGTGATTTTGTTGTTGTTTATTTTCTCTGTTGTTGTAGTATTGTTCCTTGACACAAGGACTATAGATTGAAACCATAAGAACACATGAATCGTGACCGGAACATAGGATTAATTGAACTGGAAAGTGGCACCATACAACTACCTGGGTTTCTGCTGGGTAACCTAGAAAACTTAGGAACTCTCTGACAGGGACTTTGAGAGCCCAGGTCGCTTTGTTGTGATGTTGTTTGACCGAGATAAGAATTGATAAGTGTAGTACTATATACTGACTACAAAATCAATGCTTGAGATAGCCCAGAACATGTTTAATCTACGACTTGCAAGTGGTCAAACAAGTCATGTTGATAACGGAACTGTCAGTGTTCTTCAGCTCAAGAACACCAACAGCGACGGTTACTGTCGCTATAGCCTATAGCGACAGTTTTATTTATTTTATTTTCCTAATTTTTGAAAAAAGATTAAAAATAGAAAATAAATTCTAAAAATTTCCAAAAATGGTTTTAAAAATTATTTTATATTATGAAAAATAATTTTTGAGAATTTGGAATATTTTTCATTAATAATTATAATTATTTGAATAATAATGATATTTAATTTATTTAATTAGTATATTAAATAGATTAGAGAAAAATAATTTTAATATTATAAAATTATTTTAAATAAGAATAAAGTGTTTAAAAATATTTTGAGTTATAAAATGTAACTTTTAGTATTTTGCGTAATTCTCATTAGTAATTTAATATTAATGATATTAGATTTATTTAATTATTATATTAAATAAATTATGGAAAAATGATTTTATTAATTTAAAAATCAATTAAAACGAAAAATAATTTAAAAATATTTTAAGTTATAATTAATGACTTTTAATATTTTTATGATAAATTCATTAATATTTAAATATTAATGGTGATGGTTTAAAAATGATTTTAATTATTTTAAAAATCATTTAAATAGAAAATTGGTGATTCAAAAAATATTTCAAGTTATTATTAATAACTTTAATATTTTGATAAATATATCATTAATATTTTAATATTAATGACGATGGAATTAAATAGTAATTAAATCATTTAAAAATGATTCCGGTGATTGAAAAATTATTATATATTATAATAATTGTTAGAAAATTATTAAAAGCTTCCGAAAAATATTATAAATGATATTTGACTTATCTAATATAATATTGAAGCTTTGAGACCAAGTTTAGTTGACAATATAAGTGTTAATTGTCAGATAGGGGTGACTAGTACACCGAGAATAGACCGAAGTCCAACCAGACCAAACTAGATCTCGATGAGTGTTTATATAGGTTATAAACACTGATGTGGTTATGTGGTGATGTGTCTAGGAGAAATATTGACGGTAAATTATAGTGTTACGTGTTATAAATGATTGTGCTAATTAAGAGACCGATATTGTTGATTATAGGTCTTGTGAACGCAGATAATTGTATTGTGTAGTTGTAATCAACGTGAAAGGCAAGTTTTCTAACTCAACCTTGAGTTATATTTGTTCAAATATTATGGTGGTTAATTATTGTTGATTAGACCACGTCTGAGTATTTATTGTTGATTATTCGCAATTAGTGCATGCTTATTAATTCAAATTGAATTAGTGATTATGAGAATATATATTTGTAGAATAATTGTTATTAGATATTCACATCCGTAGAATCTATTAGTGATTGCAAATAGTACAGATAATTCCTGACTATTGTCGAATTATGTTGAAAAATGTTTTAGCCAATTGTAATGGCTAGACAAATATTTGTTATAACTTGTTAAGTTTGAGAAGAGAAGATAAGATAAGAGAATTCAATTATTATTGATAGATCGATGCCAATTGTTTCGGCTAGATCAAGAAAATTAATTTGATAAGTTCGAGAAGAGAAGTGATTAGATTTTGAAATCATTGTATTTCATTGTTAAATCAAATTCTAATTCTAAGACTGAAAAGAACAACCTTTTATTATAAAAGTGGTAGAATTTTTGGTCGTATATTTGGCCATTGCGCGCATTTTAAATATTATGCATAATATAAGATATAATGAAGCTGATCACTTTATATACTTGTAGAGGGGTATGATTTAATCTTTATGGTTATTTAATACACCTTGGTATATCAAAGTATATCTTTGATAGTTACTCGAGAAGAGAAGTTCTAGATCCTTTGTGATCACTTAGCATAAATTCTGGAAAATATTTCCATCTTGTTATTTGTGTATATCAAAGTAAATCTTTGATAGTTACTCGAGAAAATAATTTCAAAATCATTTGAGATCATTCATCTTAAACTTTGAAGAATACTTGTAAATTATTATTCAATCGAATATCGTAGAAACTTTGAAAGTGTTGTATCCTTTCATTATTGAAATATTGTGTGACGCCCCCAAAATAGGTATACAACACCCATTCTGAGTCGCCAAATACATGGTACAAAAAGCAAACTACAACTTCAATAATACAATTGTCGTACAAAATACGACAACACATACTGTGAGTTTAAATACAAATATTGTCTTCTAGACAATATCCACACCCAAATAAGTCCTCATTACAATTATTCATACACTATTTTACAGAAAGAGTGAGGACAACTAAAACATCTTTCTAGAACCATCATTCCATACCCCGACTCGATCCTTCTATGTTCTCAACTCCTGAGAAGAAAAATGGAACAAAAAGGAAAAGGGTGAGCTCAACTAGCCCAGTAAAGAATATTATGACTAAGATAATATACAACAAATTATCATTAGTCTTCAACAGGGAAAAATCGATAGAATATAATAGACAACAAGTTTTAGATCAACAAACACAATGGAAACAACAATCCATTTAGAAGAGTCACGTAGAGAATGAATTCTACTATCTTCTAAGATTTAAGAGTCCATCATCAATATTTTATCCTGTAACATCAATCAATATACATCTTTTAATCAAATATTCATCTTTTGCACTCTGAGCCAAAGATATTCATCAAGTATCACCAGTTGGTCATGTTCATCTCAACACCTATTCACCTTTGCACTACGAGCCAAAGATATTCATTAATCATTCATCTTTGCACTACAGGCCAAAGATATTCAGTAATATCATCATTTAGGACTGAGGATGATGAAAAATATTTTAAAGAAAACGAATCTAGTGAGACAGAAGGACAAATATTAGGGATTTGTATAACAGTTTTATCCATGATCAATAATGCTCCATAATAACCAATTTTCAAGCAGAATTCAAAAATAATGATCAAAACATGGATACAATCAAAGATAGTAGCCAAAATAGACATCTTGGACAAAAAAGAAAATTTTTATTTTTCGGTAAATAGTGCCATATTCGTGAATAGTGTCGTATACGTGAATAGTGCAGTATACGTGAATAGTAACCCAGACACAAAAAGTTCCAAATTTGATTAAAAAGTTCACCAATATTCTGGCATAATGATATTGAAGAAAATAATATCATTTAAGAAGAAAATAACATCCCTTACCTCAAAATAATCGCATTACACGATGAATTTCGTAGGGTATAGTCTTGTGAACTCACAATAGTGATATAGCAACACTCAAAGTATCAAAATACTCACAAGAATACGCTCGATAATCTAGAGAGAAAGAAAACTTGTTTTCGTGTGATTTTCAATTCTAACCTAGGCGTCTATTTATAGGAAAATGCTAGAACGCCAAAGGAGACTAAATAATAAACTAATATTATTATTAATTACAATTCCTACGCATGATTTGAAATTTTGGGCAACCATGTTGGAAGAATTTAGCAGCCCATGTGTGTATTCCACCAACCAAAAGTGGGCCCCCCCATAAATTTAATAAAAATTCATTATATTTATCGAAACTTCAATAATTCATAGAAAATAGCCCGTTTATCATAAAAATATGAATTTTTGTCCATTCTGCCTGAAATCGAATTCTCTACAACTTTGCAGAAGAAAGTTTTTCCAAATTTCCAACAAAAAATATCCGAAATCCATAAACAGATGATTTTTAATACCTCCACTTTGACAAAAATACTGATAAAACACCTCAACATTAATTCCTTCATTAATAACCACATAAATAAATTCATCATTTATATCCACATCAAATAAATATTTCCTTCTCATATAAAAAAATAATTAATTATTCATAAATAATATTACAGAATTACAATTATGACAACCAGGCCGTTCCCAGGAAAGAGGGGGTTTTCCAATAAGGATTTCTCCTTACTGGAGCGCAATTAGGTGACCAAACCTCTCCTTAGACAGAACTTTCTAGACATTTCCAATAATGTTATCTAATAATATTATTCAAATAATATGAATTATTGATCTGATAATGGAAAATATTGTGCAGTGACAATTATTGAAACAACAATAATATAAACTATCAACGCAACAATTATTGAATCAATAAAAAAAAATATTGAACAGTAACTACTGTAACAATTATTGAGTAGTGCCTTCTTACGTACAACTCAATAATTCAATAATATTATGCAATACCGTGTGCTACTGTGCCACCACACGTATTACTGTATTTTAACCACCGTGTATTCCAACAAGTGTTACTTGAGTAACAACTACTGTAGATTATTTATAAAAACTCATACTTTGTCGTTTTCTTCATCCGACAGTTATTACATTATGAAGCCCCACGAATGGCTCTGTAGTCGCATTTAATATTCCACAAACAAAAAGAATATTCCACGACCAAAAGAATATTCCCAGAAAAAATGAATATTTTATAACCACTTGCTTATTTTGCAAAATTTGCACATTTCACCCATAACCAAATCATTATATCAAATTAACACCTTATTAATTTAGAATAATGAATAGAGAAAATTTAATTTTATTTATAATAAGTTGGGGTCTTACAACCTCCCCTCCTTATAAAATTTCATCCTCGAAATTGACGTACATACCTTGTGTTTCGAACAGGTGAGGGTACCTCGCTTTCATTTCCGATTCCAACTCCCATGTCATTTCCTCTATTGCATGGTTTCTCCACAAAACCTTAACTTGTGGTATAACCTTGGTGCGTAAGACATGTTCTTTTCTATCCAAGATCTTAACAGGTACCTCTTCGTACGTTAAATCTTCGGCTATCTCGACTGGTTCTAACTCAATAATATGGTTAGGGTCTTTTACATATTTACGAAGCATAGATATGTGAAAAACATTATGAACACGAGACATGCTTGGAGGTAATGCGAGTCTATAGGCCACATTTCCTATTCGGTCAAGAATCTCAAATGGACCAAAAAATCTTGGATTGAGCTTTCCTCTCTTTCTAAATCTTGTAACTCCCTTCCATTGAGCAACACGTAACAGTACATGATCCCCAATATTAAATTCCACATCCTTTCGATGAAGATCAGCATAACTCTTTTGTCGATCCTGTGAGGTTTGAATACGTTGTCGAATCATTTGGATCTTTTCTGTAGTCATGTGTACTAATTATGGTCCCAACAATGTTGCTTCTCCCACCTCGCCCCAAAGATCTTTGGAGAACGACACTTTAAATCCATACAACGCCTCGAATGGAGCCATGCCTATACTTGCTTGATAACTTGTTGTTGTAGGAGAATTCCACCAAGCAGGCAAGTACTTATCCCAACTTCCTTTAAAATCTAGAACACGAGTCTTAATAGATCTTCAAGGGTTTGAATAGTCCTCTCTCGATTGTCCGTCCGGCTTGAGGATGGTATCTTTGAACTAAATCAGAATAAATCGTGCCCATAGCTTTCTGCAAGCTAACCCAAAATTTTGAAGTGAGCCTTGGGTTACGATTCGAAACTATGGATACTGGCATACCATGCAATCTCACAATCTCATTCACATACATACGAGCAAGACGTTCAAGGGAATAAGTTTCACGTATCAACAAGAAATGAGCAGACTTGGTTAATCTATCAACAATAACCCAAATCGCATCTATGCCTTGAGAAAGTTTGGGAAGACCTGTAACAAAATCCATGGTAATGTGTTCCCACTTCCATTTCGGAATCTCAAGTGGTTGCAATGAACCTTTTGGTACTTGATGCTCCGCCTTTACACGTTGACAAGTTAAACACCTCGAGATAAACTCCACAATCTCTCTCTTAATATTGTTCCACCAAAATGTATGTCGAATATCATGATACATTTTGGTACTCCTAGGATGGATTGCAGACGGGGTATTGCGTGCCTCCATCATGATTCTATGGTTCAAGTCAGAATCGTTAGGAACACAAATTTTAGAGTTGACTCGAAGTATTCCTTCTTCATCGATTCTTGCTTCTGGAATAGTACCTTCTTGCACTTTCTTCTTCATACGCATCAGCCCCAGGTCCGTAGCTTGAGCAGCTTTAACTTTATCGATTAAAGTCGATTCTACTCGTATATTCGCCATCATCACGTGGGTCCCTGGAGTTTTTAACTCTATCTCCATCCTTTGTAAGTCATACAAAATGGGTCTTTACATTGACAATATCGCACTCGTACTTGCATATGATCTTTTACTCAATGCGTCAGCTACTACGTTCGCTTTTCCAAGATGATACTGAATTGTGTGATCGTAATCTTTCAACAGCTCAAGCCAACGTCGTTGCCGCATATTGAGTTCTTTTTGGGTGAAGAAATATTTGAGGCTTTTATGGTCCGTATAAATCTCCACTTTCTCCCCATACAAGTAGTGTCTCCAGATTTTTAACGCAAAAACGTTTGTTGCCAACACCAAATCATGAGTAGGATAATTCCTCTCATATTTTTTGAGTTGTCGCGAGGCATAGGCTATGACTTTCCCATGTTACATGGGAACACATCCTAACCCTTTGCCTGAAGCATCACTGTAGATAACAAATCCATCCGAACCAGATGGTATTGCCAGAACAAGTGCCGAAATGAGTCTCCTCTTGAGCTCTTGGAAACTCTTCTCGCATTCCTTTCTCCATATGAATTTTTTATCTTTCCGAGTCAGCTGAGTTAACGGAGTAGCAATTCAAGAAAATCCTTCCACGAATCTCCGATAATAACCAGCTAAGCCCAGAAAGCTACGCACTTCAGTCACAGACTTCGGTTGCTCCAAACTTTGTATTACTTCAATCTTCGCCGGGTCAACAGATACTCCATGTTTTGACACCACGTGCCCAAGGAATGCTACTTCCTCAAGCCAGAACTCGTATTTCTTCAGCTTGGCATATAGCTTGTTTTCACGAAGCCTTTCAAGTATCAGCTTCAAATGGTGCTTATGATCTTCACGGCTTTTGGAATAGATGAGGATGTCATCAATAAAGACAACAACGAACTGATCCAAATATTCCTTGAATACTCAGTTCATCATATCCATGAAAGCAACAGGAGCATTAGTCAATCCAAAAGACATGACTAAGAATTCATAATGCCTGTACCGAGTTCTGAAGGCAGTCTTCGGAATATCCTCAGTTTTAATCTTCAGCTGATGATATCCAGAACGAAGATCGATCTTTGAAAAGAATTGTGCTCCTTTTAACTAGTCGAACAGGTCATCAATGCGAGGTAGCGGATACCTATTCTTGATGGTGACATGGTTTAATTCTCGGTAGTCAATACAAAGTCGCATACTCCCGCCTCTTCATCTTTATGAATAAAATAGGAGCACCCCAAGGAGATGTACTAAGATTTAATGAAACCGATGTCTAATAACTCCAGAAGTTGGACTTTTAACTCCTAAAGTTCAATAGGAGCCATTCGATATGGGGTTTTAGAAATGGGTTTTGTACCCGCTCAAGGTCAATAAAGAATTCAATATCACGTTACGGGGTAGACCGGAAGTTCTTCGTGAAATACATCAAGAAATTCTCTAACAACAGAAATATTATCCAAATCTGACTTGTCTTTATTCAAATCCATAACATGGGCTAAGAAAGCTTGGCATCCATTTTTCAATAAACGAATAGCTTTGTGGCTTGATATGACAGTGACTGATTTTAGTGGTTTAGTTATTTGAATTCGTATGACAGGTTGGTTAGGAATATGAAAACTAACAACCTTACGAAAACAATCAATTTTGGCATGATGAGTGGTTAACCAATCAATTCCTAAAATCACATCAAAAGCAAGTATCTTTAAAGAAATAAGATCAACAGGTAATGTGATTGTGCCAACTTGGATTAAGCAAGATTTATAAACTGTAGATGTAACGAAGGTATCACCCAACGGAGTTTCAATAGATAAATCAAAGTCTAATTTCTCCGAAGTCAAGTTTAAACGTTGAGCACAAGCAGGAGAGATAAAAGAATGGGTAGAACCGGTATCTAGTAAGGTATAAACTTCACAAGAATTCAAGATTAGCTTACCCGTGATCACCTCGTTCGGGTTCCTCACGTTTTGGCAAGTCACAAGAAATGCTCTTCCAGGAACCGTTGATTTTGACTTATCCGGGACAGCCCTTGGAGTCACCATCCCCGCTGAACTTGGTTTCTCTATAGTACAATCTCAAGCGATTTGTCCTTCCTTTCCACAATTATAACATACCTTGAATTGTTGTGGGCAGTTTGGACTGCCATGTCCCTCTTTCCCGCATTTGTAACATCTAACTGGCGGTCGTTCTCCTCCCCTAGAATTTGTTGTTGCTGGTGCTGATGCTTCTAATGTCTTCCCGTCATTGTTGAATCTCCTCTTTCTAAAATTTCCACTTGACTCACCTCTCCTATTATCATGGCTATGATTACCACCTGAGTGGTTACCGCCTTTGTCCGTATTTTTCCCTCCTCGCTGGTTATCATCGTTCTGATGACTGTTGTCACCGGTATAGCCCTGGTTGTGATCCCTCGGTTGAGTATACTCATTATCTCTCTCTAATAATTGAGCCCTGTTGACAACATCTGAATACAGAGAAAATTTATGAGAGATAAGGTATTGACGAATCTCAGGTTTTAGACCTCTCAGAAACATTCGCGTCATACGTTCCTCATTCTCTACCAAATGAGGTGCAAAACCGATAACTCGCGAAACTTTGCCTCGCATCGAGACACCGCCATGTTGTTCGCTTCGATCTAATAAACTCTACCTCCTTCATTTGATGAATACTTTCTGGAAAGTACTTGTCATTGAATAGTTTCTGAAATCTTTCCCAAGACATCTTAAGTGCGGCTGGCTGGGTACGCTTCACGGATTCCCACCAGTAATCTGCCTCACCACGGAACATAAATGTGGTGAATGGAACCTTCTGCTCCTCCGTGCATCCCAAGACATTGAATATCTTGGTAATTTGCTTGACCCATGTTTCTACCTTAATCGGATCGGGCTTTCCCTAGAAATCTGGTGGTCCCAACTCCTTGAACTGCTTGGCTATGATAGATCGCGCGTTGCCATCATTTCCACCCGTATTTTGTACACGAGTCTCCCCCGTCTGATTTTGCAGTAATGAACTGCAAAAAGCTTCTAAACATCCCATCATTCATCGCTTGCTCTCAGAGCGTTGTTTACTGAGGAGGAATATTGTCTTCCTATTGCACGCTCTCCTGGTTTTGTGACTAAAGGTTGTTCCACAGTCTCATACACTCCATGGTTAACGTTCTCAGTAGCCATTCTTAAATACTGCCATAAAACAAGGGTTAATTAAACAAATTAACATATCACATAATATCCCTATATTATGACCGACCAACAAATAAGCTAAGATAGGACATACTAGCGAAGGATTTACTCATCTCTCCCCTCCTAGTTCTATTCCCCAATCTCCGCCAGAGACCATATCCCTAAGCTCGATATTAACCGTGGACGCCCCAAAATAGGTATACAACACCCATTCTGAGTCGCCAAATACATGGTACAAAAAGCAAACCAACTTCAATAATACAATTGTCGTGCAAAATACGACAATACATACTATGAGTTTAAATACAAATATTGTCTTCTAGACAATTTCCACACCCAAATAAGTCCTCATTACAATTATTCATACACTATTTTACAGAAATAGTGAGGACAACTAAAACATCTTTCTAGAACCATCATTTCATACCCCGACTTGATCCTGCTATGTTCTCACCTCCTGAGAAGAAAAATGGAACAAAAAAGAAAAGGGTGAGCTCAACTAGCCCAGTAAAGAATATTATGACTAAGATAATATACAACAGATTATCATTAGTCTTCAACAGGGAAAAATCTGATAGAATATAATAGACAACAAGTTTTAGATCAACAAACACAGCGGAAACATCAATCCATTAGAAGAATCACGTAGAGAATGAATTCTACTATCTTCTAAGATTTAAGAGTCCATCATCAATGTTTTATCTCTGTAACATCAATCAATATACATATTTTAATCAAATATTCATCTTTGCACTACAGGCCAAAGATATTCATCAAGTATCACCAGTTGGTCATGTTCATCTCAACACCTATTCACCTTTGCACTACGGGCCAATGATATTCATTAATCATTCATCTTTGCACTACATGCCAAAGATATTCAGTAATATCATCATTTAGGACTTAGGATGATGAAAAATATTTTAAAGAAAACGAATCCAGTGAGACAGAAGGACAAATATTAGGAATTCGTATAACAGTTTTATCCAAGATCAATAATACTCCATAATAACCAATTTTGAAACAGAATTCAAAAATAACGATCAAAACATAGATACAATCAAAGATAGTAGCCAAAATAGACATCTTGGACAAAAAGAAAATTTTTTATTTTTCGGTGAATACTGCCGTATACGTGAATAGTGCCGTATACGTGAATAGTAACCCCGACACAAAAAGTTCCAAATTTGAATAAAAAGTTCACCAATATTCCGGCATAATGATATTGAAGAAAATAATATCATTTAAGAAGAAAATAACATCCCTTACCTCAAAATAACCGTACTTCTGACTGAATTTCGGGTATAGTGCTGACAGAACTTGCACCGTATAGCAACACTCAAAGTATCAAAATACTCACAAGAATACGCTCGATAATCTAGAGAGAAAGAAAACTTGTTTCTAGTGTGATTTTCAATTCTAACCTAGGCGTTTATTTATAGGAAAATGCTAGAACGCCAAAGGAGACTAAATAATAAAATAATATTATTATTAATTACAATTCCTATGCATGCTTTGAATTTTTGGGCAGCCATGTTGGAAGAATTCAGCAGCCCATGTGTGTATTCCACCAACCAAAAGTGGGTCCCCCCATAAATTTAATAAAAAATCATTTTATTTATCAAAACTTCAATAATTCATAGAAAATAGCCCGTTTCTCAGAAAAATATGAATTTTATGTCTATTCTGCCTGAAATCGAATTCTCTACAACTTTACAGAAGAAAGTTTTTCCAAATTTCCAACAAAAAATATCCGAAATCCACAAACAGATGATTTTTAATACCTCCACTTTGACAAAAATACTGATAAAACACCTTAACATTAATTCCTTCATTAATAACCACATAAATAAATTCATTATTTATATCCACATCAAATAAATATTTTCTTATCATATAAAAAAATAATTAATTATTCATAAATAATATTACAGAATCACAATTATGACAACTAGGCCGTTCTCAGGAAAGATGGGGCTTTCCAATAAGGATTTCTCATTACTGGCGCGCAATTAGGTGACCAAACCTCTCCTTAGACAGAACTTTCTAGACATTGCCAATAATTTTATCTAATAATATTATTCAAATAATAAGAATTATTGATCTGAAAATGGAAAATATGTGCAAGTTGACAATTATTGAAACAACAATAATATAAACTATCAACGCAGAATTATTGAATCAATAAAATAAATTATTGAACAATAAACAACGTAACAATTATTGAGTAGTGCCTTCTTACATACGTAATCAATAATTCAATAATCTTCATGCAATACCAAAGTACGTCTTGTGCCACCACGCCATTACTATATTTTAACCACGTGTATTCCAACAAGTGTTAATTCAGAATAACTTCATTGTTATTTATAAAAACTCATACTTTGTCGTTTTCTTCATCCGACGAGTTATTACGTTATGAGCCCACGAATGGGTCGCTAGTCGTCATTTAATATTCCCCGACAAAAAGAATATTCCACGACCAAAAGAATATTCCCAGACAAAATGAATATTTTATAACCATTTGCTTATTTTGCAAAATTTGCACATTTCTCCCATAACCAAATCATTATATCGAATTAACACCTTATTAATTTAGAATAATGAATAGAGAAAATTCAATTTTATTTATAATAAGTTGGGGTCTTACATATTGTGTTGCATAGGTTACGAGAAGATTGGTTAGAGAAGAATAAATTGTTCAGCTATTTCAAAGTTCCCTGAACTTTGGTTTCATTCTATCAAAATAAATAGTCTGTTATTCTTGGTTTTTATAAATTCATTTTATATCTTAACTTGCGGGGAAATTTTGTTGCTCACCTGTGCTAAATAAAACTTTTCAGCTAGGGACGAAGTGGAAGGAGGTGCTGTGAAGGAAAAGGAAAAGGCATAGTAATAAATTAGTTATGAATAATATTATTATAATGTTATGTTTGTAAGCCCTTTTTGTATAACTAAAGGGTATGTTTGTAATGTTAAGGTTAGAGAACTTGGGGAAATGTATTAACTTTATCAGTTAATGCGGTGTAATATTCTATTCATCAATGAATGGGTAGTTAGATGATAATTATATTGTGGATTGTGAGCACCAAACTCGGGGATCAAGTAACCCAGATTTGGGGGTGTAACAGGTTGGTATCAAAGTTGTAGGTTATAAATCTTAAGTGGGTGGGGAAAACCCTAGGATTATAACCATAAGTGAGATAGAGAATACTCATTTAGAGTATTAAGTGAGGGACTACCGAAGCGTATCGATAGTGAGATATGTGGACACATAGTGTGAGAAGTGTGTACTAGAGAAGTACTAATCAAGTTATTTAAACTGATAGTAGGATGTCTGGAGAAGATAAAATAAGTACAGAAGTGCTAGCGGCGGTGCACCAGTGCTAGTAGCCGAGGTGCCAGTGCAAAGTGAGTTAGTTGAAGAGGTAGGAAAAGATGAACCTATGGTCAATCTGGGGAGTGATTGTTGTTGGGTAAAATCTAATTACGCACAACACGCAAGTATAAGTGGTCAACAAGTAATAAAGTGATAAGTTGAGTATCGTTCCCACAAGGACTAACTAGCAATAACCTTAACTTACAATTACCAATTTTCTATTAACCCTAATTTTATTAAACAAATCAACTCAATAATTAAAATTAAAGAATAATTAAACTATCACAAAATAATCACAAATATCAAAATCTTGAATTTCAAACAATTAATGGAGAATTAGACTTATGATTTCACCCTAATCTTCACTCTGATTTTAACACCTTAATTCCAATTCAACTCACTATCCCAGTTTATTAATCAAGAACACGAACGTAGTATTAACCACCTCTCGATGCACTAATACCATATTAACTTAAATCCACAATTAAGATAGAAACAAGTTAAACACCTTAATTAACTAACTCACTATATCCCTATGTGAATTACAATTAAAGAAGGTTTAAGAATAAGTTCTCTATCCGATTACATGCGATGTCAAGCATATCTCTACCTTAACATTCATCAAGATTCTGCTATTCACAAAATTCATGAACACATGCTATATTAATTAAGTCTAGATTTGAATATCCTCTCTCAATTCCAAACAAATCCACAAAGAATTGTTGATCAGGCAATTCATTAATTCAAGCTCAAACCAATATAGATAAACTGGAAATAGATTATAGAAATGGAAATCAAATGTTATACAATCATCGGTTCACTTAAAGATCCATTATAAGCCTAAAAATGAATTAGTTCATACTAAACAAAATAAACACAAAATAATTCATAGTAAACATTCTTATGATTAAAAATAATAGCCTAAGACGAAGAATATTGAAAAACACCCTTCACGTAGCCTAGAATCGCAATCGTCTCGAAAATCTCCTAGAAATACTCCTCCAAAGCTTGCTATGAAAAACTCAGATCAATCTTCATTATATGCCTTCTTGTGTTGTTCAAGTTGTTATTGATAGAATAGTAGATGTCTAACACACAAGCTCCAGCCGAAATTCCCTTCAATTAGAGTTCTATTGTCATGCAATAATCTAGATTCCATGCCCAAGAAGAAGTTCAATCATAACAGGACATAACATCATTTGCCACCCCCGCCCCGGTGGGGATGTAAAGGCAAAATACACCCGCCCCGGCAGGCTACTTGTATGGGGAGAAAGTGGAGATCTTTACGGATCATAAAAGCCTCAAATATTTCTTCACTCAAAAGGAACTCAACATACAACAACGATGTTAGCTTGAACTGTTGAAAGATTATGATCATACCATCCAATACCATCCTGGAAAAGCAAATGTGGTAGCTGACGCATTGAGTAGAAGATCATATGCGGGTATGAGTGCGATATTGTCAACGCAGAGGCCCATTTTGTGTGACTTGAAAAGGATGGAGATAGAGATAAAGACTCCAGGAACCCACGTGATGATGACAAATATATGAGTAGAATCGACTTTAATCGATAAAGTTAAAGCTGCTCAAGCTACAGACCTGGAGATGATGCATATGAGGAAGAAAGTATAAGAAGGTGCTATGCCGGAAGCAAGAATCGATGAAGAAGGAATACTTCGACTCAACTCCAGACTTTTTGTTCCTAACGATCCTGAGTTAAAGTATAAAATTATGATGGAGGCACACAACACACCGTTTGCAATCCATCCTGGGAGTACCAAAATGTATTGTGATCTTCGTCATACATTTTGGTGGACCAATATGAAGAGAGAGATAGCGCTGTTTATCTCAAGGTGTCTAACTTGTCAACGAGTCAAGGCGGAGCATCAAGTACCAAAAGGTCCATTGCAACCACTTAAAATTCCAGATTGGAAGTGGGAGCACATTACCATGAATTTCGTTACTTGTCTTCCCAAGGTTTCTCAAGGCATAGATGCAATTTGGGTCATTGTTGATAGATTGACCAAGTCTGCTCATTTCTTACCAATACAAGAAACTTATACACTTGAATGTCTTTCTCGTATGTACATAAACGAGATTGTAAGACTGCATGGTATGCCAGTATCCATAGTTTCTGATCGAGACCCAAGATTCACTTCATGGTTTTGGGTTAGTTTACAAAAAGCTATGGGCACGGATTTACGATTTAGTTCGGCATATCATCCTCAGACGGACGGACAATTAGAGAGGACTATTCAAACTATTGAAGATTTATTAAGACTTTGTGTCCTTGACTTCAAGGGAAGTTGGGACAAGTTCTTATCATTGGTGGAGTTTTCTTACAACAACAGTTACCAAATAAGTATTGGCATGGTTCCATTTGAGACATTGTATGGAAAAAAGTGTCGTTCTCCAATATGCTGGGATGAGGTGGGTGAAGCAATGTTGTTGGGACCGGAGTTGGTACGTATGACTATGGAAAAGATTCAAACTATCCGACAATGTATAAAAACCTCATAAGACCGACAAAAGAGTTATGCTGATCTTCATCGAAATGACGTAGAATTCGATATTGGAGATCATTTGTTGTTACGTGTTGCTCCATGGAAAGGAGTTACGGGATTTGAAATGAGAGGAAAGCTCAATCCTCGATTCATTGGCCCATTTTTAATCTTCGATTGAGTAGGGACTGTAGCCTATAGACTCGTTTTACCGCCAAGTATGTCTCGTGTTCATAACATTTTTCATATATCCATGTTACATAAATATGTTAAAGACCTGAACCACATTATTGAGTTAGAACCAAACGAAATAGAGGAAGATTTAACGTATGAAGAGGTTCCTGTTCAAATATTGGATAAGAAGGAACATATTCTACACTCCAAGGTTATACCTCAAGTCAAAGTTTTATGGAGGAACCACGATGTTGAGGAAATGACCCGGGAGTTAGAATCTGAAATGAAATCAAGGTATCCTTACCTCTTCGACAAACCATGTACGAACCCTAATTTCGAGGGAAAAATTTCATAACAAGGGGAGATTGTAAGACCCCAACTTTTATGAATAAAGATAAATTTTCTATAATTATCATTTTTGAATATTATGGAATGAATTTGATATAATGTTATAGTTGTGGATAATAGTTATAAATTTTGCAAAGTTCCCAAGTTGTTATATAATATTCGATTGGTCGGGGAATATTCATTTTAACAGGAATATTTAGATGACCAAGACAATCATTGGTGGACCCCACAACGGAATTATTGTCAGATTGAGAAAATGACAAAAAATATTTTATGAAAATAACGACGGAAGTTTTATCGTTAACTGTTGAAACACCCGGTGTTAAAAGTTCAGGAATACGCATGGTTGCATAGTAGCACACGGTATTAATTATTGATGCTTACTCGAGAAGTCACTCAGTTTTGTTTAATTATTGCTTCAGTAATTGTTGCATAGTATCTCACGTTAATTGATTCAATTATTGTCGATATTTTATATATTATTAAATCAATAATTGAGACGATGAAGTTATTAATATTATTATTTGCAATATTAAAGATGTCTAGAAGTTCTGCCAAGGAGAGGTTTGGTCATCTAATTGTGCGCCAACAGGGAGAAATCCTTATTGGAAATCCCTATCTTTCCTGGGGACGACCTGGTCGATTAATAGTGTGAATTATAATCATGATTATGAAGTTTTGTTTTATTAGTATTATTAATGTAATAAAACAGAAAAGCTTTTTATATAAAACAGAATACTTTTATAAAGTTATTCGTTTTATTAGACTATAAATAGAATATATTATATTCTATTATGTATAATGTTTTGCATAGTAAAATCTTTTTATATAAAACAGAATACTTTTATAAAGTTATTCGTTTTATTAGACTATAAATAGAATATATTATATTTTATTATGCATAGTGTTTGCATAGTGCCTGTATAGTGTTTGCATAGTAAAATCTTTTTATATAAAACAGAATACTTTTATAAAGTTATTCGTTTTATGAGATTATAAATAGAATATAGTATATTTTATTTAAAAGATTTTGTTTTATTAGAATATTTTATAGTAAATCAATCTGGACCTTCCGTTTAAAAGTAAATCAATCTGGACCGTTCAGGAATTAGTTACTATTCAGTCCATTCTCCTATAAATAGAAGCTCATTCCTTCATTATTTCTTACAAATTCACTGAAACTCTAGAGAGAGAAATTATAGAGAGAAAGAAAAAAAGTATTATGCTACTTCATTACTTCTATATCCACTTTGTTCTAAGGTAAGGGGTATTATTTCTTTCGTATTCATAAAGAAAACTTCTGTTATTCCATTCTTTGTTATTTTGTTGGAATAACCTGTATACGCGGTCTACCCTATGCTTGGTGAAATTCTTTTGTTATTCCATTCTTTATCATTATATTGAATAACTTCGCATACATATGCTAATTTATATATGGTGAAATTCTTACATTATTCCATTCTTTATTATTCTTTTTAGAACATCTTGTCTGCATGCGCTTACGCATGACCTAGTTTCGATTATTTATTATTCTATTGGAACATCCACGCTGCAATGTAATTTCACCCGACTCGGTTCTCGTTATTTATTATTTCATTGAATATCGTTCGTGCGTGCTTACGCACGTGACTGTTCCGTTATTTATTATTTTGTTGGAATAACCTGTCTGTGCGGTCTATCGCATGCCTGGTGATTTCTTTTGTTATTATATTCTTTATTATACTCAATTGGTTAAAGTTATGACTTCTATACTCCATAAAATTAGTGAAATATCCTTGATATTTATTCTTCATCCAGTATCTTTTCATGGAAATATTCTTCTGAGCATTCTTAAATTTTACTCTACAAAGCAGTATCATGTTGACAATTTGGACGTTATTGAAATCTAAATAAATTAATTCTTGAACTTGTTTTTATTGAATTCTTATATCATTGTCATCATCCTCATGCTTATATTATGTTGAAAGTCATCTGTGGCATGTTGTGCATAGATGGACTTGGTATGATTATGACCAAGGATTATTCGGTATAATCATGACCATAATGTTACAAATGATGTGGTAAAAGTCCTCATTGGCCCGTAGTGCATTGATGGACAGTTGTTGGCATAATCATGACCATTGATGAATACACGAATATCCTTGGCCCGTAGTGCATGGATAATTTGTGGTTGTGATACTAATGAATATCCTTAGTCGAAGTGAGGGGATGATGTGGATTATTTATTGTCGAGTCCCAAATGATAAAAGTGATGAAAAACCTTTTAAATTATAAAAGATAGTAGATTTTATTCTCTACTTGACTCTTTTAATGGATTGCTTATTCCGCTGCAGTTAAACTTGATGTTTGTTATATAGTATAAGTTTAACAATGTTGAAGGCTAACGATAATTTATTCTGTATTATCTTAGTCATAATATTTCTTACTGGGCTAGTTGAGCTCACCCTTTTACTTTCATTGTTCTCTTCAGGAAATGAGAACGTAGCAGGGACTAGTCGGGGAACAGAGTGACGATCCAGATAATTGCTTTATGTAGTCCTCACTATTCTGTTGAATAATGTGATAATAAATGTAATGAGGATTCAATTGAGTGTGGATATTGTCTAGATGACAATATTTGTATTAAAACTCACAGCATATGTTTTGTCATATTTTACATGACTGTTGTATAATTAAGTTATATTTGAATTTTGTACCATGTATTTGGCGACTCAAGATGGGTGATGTATACCTATTTTGGGGGCGTTACGGTTGGTATCAAAGCTTAGGGATATGATCCCTAGCTAAGATGTGAGACAAGAACTAGGAGGGGAGAGACGGGGAATTCCTTCGCTAGTATGACCTACCTAGGTTTATTTGGTATTTAATTGGTCGATCAGAGTATAGGGATAATATGTGATATATTAATTAACCCTTGTTTTGTGGTAGTATTTGAAAATGATATCTGAGAATGTTGAGAACATCAATGGAGCACAGGAGACCGTTAAGTCTCCACAGATCAATAATCAGGATAATGTGCATCAGGAAGGCGACAATACTCTGGCAAACAACAACACGGACCAGATGATGAACAATGGAATGTTCAGAGGCTTTATGCAATTCATGCAACATCAGGCAAGAGCGGGTCCTGTCCAAAATGCAGGTGGAAACACCGACAACTCTTGACGGTCACCGCTTAAGCGATTCAAGGAACTGGGACATAGAAGTTTTTGGAGAGCCAAAACCACTTAAGGTGAGACGTGGATAAAGCGAGATCAACAAGATATTTGATGTCTTGGGATGCTCCGAGAGCAAAAGGTTCCTTTGCCACCTTCATGTTAAGTGCGAGGTAGATTACGTGTGGGAATCATAAAAGCGACTCAACCGCCATGATTGAAGATGTCTTGGGAGAAGTTCCAAGAACTGTTCAACGACAAGTACTTTCCCGAAAGTATTCATCACATGAAAGAGGTAGACTTCATCAAGCTGGAGCAAAACAACATGACCGTGTCGCAGTACGAAGCCAAGTTTTCCGAGTTGTCCCAGTTTGCGTCCCATTTGGTTGATAATGAGGAGAGAATGTCGTGAATGTTTCTAAGAGGTTTGAAACCCGAGATACGTCAATATCTTATCTCTAGAAAACTGTGTTTGTATTCAGATGTTGTTAATAGGGCTCAGTTATTTGAGCGCGATAATAAGTCAACCCAACAAAAAGAGAGCAGCTGGCGAAATGATAATACTAGTGATAGCAGTCATCGAAGCGGTGACAATAAGTATGGAGGGAATAAACATGCCAGAAATGGTAACCACTTCGGTGGTAATCATGGCCAAAACAATAAGAATGGACATTTCAAGAAGAGGAGATTCAACAATGATGGAAAGACGTTAGCACCAGCACCCGTTGTTAAGGAAGGAGAACGACCACCTATCATATGCTTCAAATGCGGAGGGGAGGGACACATCAGTCAAAACTGCGCGATGCTATCCAAAGCATGTTATAATTGTGGAAGAGAAGGTCACCTAGCCCAATTTTTTTGTTCACCAAAGACAAGTTCAGCTAGGATGGAGGCACCAAAGGACGTCCCAGAAAAGTCAAAGCCAGTAGTGCAAGGGAGAGCGTTTGTCATGACCTCCCAGAAAGCAAGGAACCCAAACGAGGTCATCACGGGTAAGCTTATCATAAACTCTAGCGAAGTTTATACCTTATTTGATACCGGTTCTACCCATTCTTTTATTTCTCCTACTTGCGCTCAACGTTTAAATTTGACTCCGGAGAAATTAGACTTTGACTTATCTGTTGAAACTCCATTGGGAGAAACCTTCATTACATCCACTATTTATAAGTCTTATTTGGTTCAAATCAGTACCCTCACATTACCTGTTGATCTTATTTCATTGAAAATACTTGCATTTGACGTAATTCTAGGGATTGATTGGTTAACTACTCATCATGCAAAAATTGATTGTTTTCGTAAGGTTGTTAGCTTTCATATTCCTAACCAACCTATTATGTGAATTCAAGCAACCAAACCATTAAAAACAATCACTGTTATCTCAAGCCATAAAACTATTCATTTATTGAAAAACGGATGTCAAGCTTTCTTAGCTCATGTCACGGATCTAATCAAAAATACGTCAGTTTTGAATGATATTTCTATTGTTAATGAATTTCCTGATGTATTCCCTGAAGAACTTCCTGGCCTACACCCAGAGCATGAAATTAAATTTTGTATCAACCTTGAACCCGGTACAAAACCCATTTCCAAAGCCCCATGTCGAATAGCCCCTATTGAACTTCAGAAGTTAAAGACCCAATTGCAGGAATTGTTAGACATCGGTTTCATTCGTCCTAGTACATCTCCTTGGGGTGCTCCTGTTCTATTCGTGAAAAAAAAGATGGGAGTATGCGACTTTGTATTGATTATCGGGAGTTCAATCATGTCACCATCAAAAATAGGTACTCATTGCCACGTATTGATGACCTGTTTGACTAGTTACAAGGAGCCAAATTATTTTCAAAGATTGATCTTCGTTACGGATATACCAATTGAAGATTAGAACCGATGATGTAACGACCCCAAAATTCATACAATTTCATTCTCGACTTTGGTCGTTAATAATACATTCAACCTATAATTTTACATCCTTAAACGATAATACAACCATTGAAATTTGCGAAATAATTAAAATTTTCTATTACAAACTATCATCGTTCCCAAAACCTTCAACCTTTACATCTAAATATTTTAGAATCATTTTAATACTACAATAGTTTACATCACAAAACGATACTACAATTCAACATTAATACATTATTCGGAACCTTAAACATGGTTTAAATAATAATAACACAACCAAAGTGTATAAATCTTCAAGTATCACATCTGATTCATGTCTTTCAAGTAACACATAACTTTACCTTGAATCTTGAACCTGCAAAAGTGGTTATTTGCAAGGTTGAACTCGACAGCTCAGCAAAATCTAACAGTTTTCATGCATCACATAACACATATTAACATGCTCAAGATATAACATACATGCTACAGTTCATATAACAAGTATAAATATTGAGTCCTTACTCAATCAGCATGCTTTAATCAATCAACGTAGTCATAAATCGACTTTAACATTTCATACTTTCAACATATATATAACACATCATGCTTTTTGCAATAAAGATTTAAAACAATTAATCATCAAGTTCACATAGCAAATAGGAACTAAAAGACTTGCCCGATCTGTAGTTTATGAACTACGACTTAACTGCTTAACGCTTATCTGCACTTCGTGTATTCCTATACAGTTATATAATCATGGATTCACATCCATTAGTCATATATTAACGCATAGTAGCTGTAATGTAAACTTTATGCTATATCTCATAAGTCCAATGACATCCAACTTTGGATATGCTATAAACATCATATTAACCTATTTTTAAAAGTTATTGGACACCCATTTCGGATAAGATAGACAGTCCAAAACAGTGTTCAAAAAGGGCGTTCAAATCTGTTTTTCATTCTTTCCTAGCTTTACCCTCTCTCGCTAAAACAGTCATAACTAATTCGTTTCAAAACATTTTTGAGCAATTCTTAAGCCCACGCGAAGCTAATTTCCGAGGCTACAACTTTTATTCTTTGACCATTTCCAAATTCAAAACACAGAATTCCGAAAAATTCGTTCAAGGTGACTGTCCCGAGTTGGTTAGACAGTTTTGACGCGACTACTTTCAATTGTCATAACTCTTTGCTTCGAAGTCGGAATTAGTTCGTTTCGGATTCTATGGAAATCTAATTAATGTACTATAACATACCAAAAGCCCATAAGTTTCTAGAAATATTAACTGATCAAAACAGTGTCCCGAATAGCACCTCCTGCTGCTGACTTTCAGTTTGGCAAATTCGACACATTTCCTTCCAATCACCGTAACTCCCTCATCCGAGGTCGGAATGAGGTCATTACAAAGCCTATGGCTTCCTAACTCAATGTCCTACAACTACCCGTAAACTCGTAATTTTTCGTGCAACATAGCTATTCCGAATTTGACACTATAGTCCTTTGTTCATTCTTTTTCAATTATAGACATGGTTTACTAAAATCTTCACCACGGATTCATTTTAACTCCGTTTTGGTTCATTCAAGTTAGGTAATCTTCAGAACTTAGAGGAATATAACATACAATCATCAAATTAAGCTTTTAGACATAAATAAAAAGCACAAATGGTCCTTAAGCTCAGTCCCAAAAACTGTCCAACATGGTTCTTTGTAAATATTTTATTTTATTTGTTAACTTATTGTCAATCACATCATTGGCCCACAAATAATATGAAATACAACAGTGATGGACTTACGCAAACACAATACTTAACTAACTAATTTTTTTTATATGGATAACAAAATGCATTACAAGATTATTTACTATGCAATGACAAATATTAACCTAAGCTACTATGAATGCACCTAAGCTATCATGCAATACTGAAATTAAGATGCAATAAGGAAATTTAAATGACAAAAACGCAACCTAAGTACTTCATATTCATGCAAACATGTATTTAAATCCCCCAAACATAAGTAATACAATGTCCTCATTGGATGAATAGTCAAAATAAGTACGTGAGGACTTCCCTGCTATCGCTTAAGTCTGAGGAGGTGGTTGTTATTCTTTTTCGTCCGAATCACTTGGTGGAAACCTTGGCATTGGCATGGGCTGTTGATATGGAAATTGGGCTACCGGGTTGAAGCTTTGTAGAGTTGTGTTGGGCAAGGCGAATGATGCGTTCATAGCATCAAACATATGATCTTGCCTCATTGCCAATCGCCTCATTTCCCGACGTGTTGCGTTGTTGTGTGCATTCAATTGATTTTGAAAATCAAGGAACTGAGAACTGGATATAGCTTCGGCCTGTGGTACCTACTCAATCCCTTGATCACCCATTGGTTCATCATCCTCCCCCGATGTTTCCTTAGCATCCACATCATCATCCAAATCCGACGAAAAAATAAAACCCAGACCACGCGGATGTGACTCACCCCTTGCCCATATGGAATATCGCGCTATCATTCTAGAATCAAGCAATGCAAGCGACAATTGTGTGGGCTCGTCATCGACCATCTAACCCCTACATTGTGACACAACCAACAAATGAGTGATGGGTGTGGTAAGCCTCCAGAAAAATTTCCATGTAAGTACCGGCGGATAGAGGAATAGATGATGGCCCCGACATCGATGATGAAATCTTGCACAATGGCGTACAACAGTAACGCCTTCTCTTTTGTGATATCTGAGGTGTGTTGGGATGGAAGAAATTTAGCACATAGGAAGGCATACCAGATTTTGCCATACCGGCTAAGGTCTTTGCTATAAAACACGGTGCCTCCCTTCCGACCCTTGATCTAAGATGTTCCCAACTTTGTCATCTTTGTGATTATAACAACATAGTCTGGGTCAGAATTACTAAGATGAGCATAATGGCAGTGGCAAGATACCCCCAGTTGGTAGTAGGTGTTAATTGCGTCGGCACTGAATGGGACCAACCGACCTCGCACAAATGCGTGGAATGGTTCTTTGTCCTCAGCATTTGCATGAAATTCCTTGACAATGTTAACAACGGCTGGTTCTGGCTCCTCGGTGAATTTGGTCCATCCCTTTTGGTAAATTTGAGGCATATGCTCCCCATCGTTAGGATCCGATGCCATCCCCCGCTCCAGTGTAAGGGCTTTGGTGAGCATGTAGTCATACCCGTCGGCGGCAGTGACACTTGCAAATTTTCGACGATCGAAGGTGTGGGTTGGTTGAGATGGCCGTGAACTTTCTCCCCTTTGGCGTTTAGAAGATGATGGTGAGGCCATGATTTCTCTCTAGCTCTTAAATATACTCTATGAATGCTCTATATCAAGTGTGGTGAGAGATATGATATAAGGTGTAGTGCTATATATAGATGTGGAAGGATGGATATCATTAGTGGAGTGAAGAGGTGGAGATGAGTAATAGAGTATTGGGAATAGTGGGGTAGTGGATGGTAGATGGAGTTATGAAGTAGTGGGGAAGTGGGAAAGTGGTATGTTATTAGGAAGGGGAGAATTCAGAATCGCCCAAAGTCCGTTATTTTTAGTACCCTTCACTTCTACGGGGTATTAGATTAGGAAGGCCCGCCCCGACGGGCTAGTAGTCTATCAACTTGGTTCGGGGACCCCCGCCCCGGCGGGCTATGCTACTGTCAGACTCCTTGGAGACCCCCCTCCCCCGGCGGGCATGCCTACTGTCAGGCTCCTTTGTTTTGCTTCAATGTAGTTCACTTTTTCTTCAATGTAGTGCTTGATCATCCTTCATCCATCCTACGTGACATAAAACATGAAGTTTAGTGGGTTGTTTATAAGTGAAGTATTGTTGAGAGATTAACTAGACTTTCATTGTATGCTACTAACTATTAATTGAATAAAAACTATATTGTAAGAACTATAAATAAAAAATACGATTAATAAACTAAAGATTGGGTTGCCTCCCAATTAGCGCTTGATTTTAAGTCGTCAAATTTGACTACTTCTTCGCCTTTCATGTTCAGGGTTTGGCCAATGTGATGGAGATCACGTCGGAGTTGGCTTCTCCACCCCAATAATGCTTCAAACGGTGTCCGTTTACTTTGAACATATCTAGTGGATTTCGACTGTAGAGTTCCACTGCGCCATGAGAGAAAACCCATTTGATAGTGAATGGTCCCGACAATCTCGATTTAAGCTTTTCAGGGAACAATCGCAACCGTGAGTTGAACAATAGTACTGATTGACCCGGTTCGAATGTTCGGTGCATAATTTTCTGGTCGTGCCATCTTTTTACCTTTTCTTTGTAAATTTTAGAATTCTCATAGGCGTGAAGGTGAAATTCATCGAGTTCATTCAATTGAAGTAATCTTTTCTACCCTACAGCTGCTTGATCAAAATTGAGTTTTTGTACTGCCTAATATGCCTTATGATGTAGCTCGACCGGTAAGTGGCATGCCTTCCTGTACAGTAGTTGATATGGTGACATCCCGATTGGCGTCTTGTATATAGTCCGGTATGCCCATAATGCATCATCCAATCTAAGCGACCAATCTTGTAAAGTCCCCGAATCCGGATACTTGAAACCCGAACTCGGTACTTCACGATACCATTTCTATGAGCGGAATAATACTAATAATATTATTAATAATATAGATTTTCAAATTTTATTTACATATTATCGTAGTTTAGTTCCCAAGCACGTAAACCTTTAAACATTCGTTACATGATAATAATAGTAGTACTTATCATCCTTATCATAAAGTTAGACTATTACATAGAATAACTTAAACATTCATTCAGCAACTTTCCCTTTCCCCTTGTTCTTGGCAGATCCTTCGGTTTGTTCACACTTAGCTGAAAACATTTAAATTAAGCAAGTATGAGCATTTGAGTGCCCAAAGAAGTAATATCAACAATATCGATTAAATTTGAAAAGATTAAATATTTTTTGAAACTAAACTTCTACAACGGATCAATAGTTGTGAAGTAAACCGACCAATAATCAATAACATGTCATTTTAAATTTTAAATTTTGAAACTACGATACGGACTATAAATGATGATCATTTGATGATCGTGAACATTGTTTTATATTTTGAAAAGGTTTAAGCGAGAACTCATCTCAGAAACCGTCATTACTTACTGAACGCGGGGTGATCAAATTATGTTATGCCTCAGACGATCAATACTACATTGCTAGAACGATATTATCGTTCATCCTTTGTCCGCCAGTAAGCGCATAAATATTTCCCATGATTGGGATGTTCATAATGATCTTGAATCCATACCAAAACAATTCTATTGGATAAGTTTTATCTTGTTCAACAACAACTTTAAATATATGTCTAGTGGATCAAATAGCTTAGACGACGACCCTTATTTCAAGGTATACATACTAAGCAACTATAAGTATGTATCAACATGTGATAAAATATAATGATTATCCAAGTGAGGACACTTGCCTAATCATGTTATAGAAATTAACTAATGTAATAAATAACTTGATCACTATTAATGTAGTAATAAAGGAAATTGTACAACAATTATTGTTTAATAGCTTACTTTATACGTAATCATTGCATAAGTATATACAAAGGTTGAAATATTTGAACAATTGAAATGAATAGTTTAGATATTATCTTACGCATGTCCTTAGCATAAAGTAAATGCAAAGGTTTAGATACTTGCCTTGTCTGTACGCTTACACAACTTAGATATATCTTTTCTATCAAGTCCTATCATTAAATAGATCATTATTCGATTAGAATAATATATCATATATACATCGCTTATTGCAACAAAGACATTCCTAATCACATTGTCACATAATTTTAACACCATTGAATCACAAATAATTCACTTATCAAGTCAATCTATCTAAATCCAGATCAATTTCTGAAATATATCGGTCTACCGACAACCTTATCGGGTAATTATCGAGTCTAAGACTCTAAACAGTTGTTCAATATTCATTTGGATATTTCAAACACCACAGACTATTTTTTTCATGCTTTATAAAAAATTTTTAAACAATTATTACCATTTATCATAATTTTTGAAATATCGTAATCATTATTAAATGATTTAAATAATAAACAATTCTATTATCATTAATATTTAATTAATAATAATTTATTAATGAAACCATTGCCAAAATATTAAGTTATTTAAAATAACTTAAACTATTTTAAAACATTTATATTACCTTTAAATGATTTTTAAAATATTTAAAATCATTATTAAATAATTACCATTAATATTTAAATATTAATGAACTATTTATCTAAATATTAAAAGTCATTAATTATAACTTAAAATACTTTTTAATTCATTTTTATCCCTTTAAATAATTTTTTTTTAATTAATAAAATCATTTTAGAACTATTTATTTAATATAATTATTAAATAAATTTAATATCATTAATCATTAAATAAATATCATTAATATTAAATTATTAATGAAATTATTCTTTTAAATATTAAAAGTTATTTTTATAACTTAAAATATTTTTAAACACTTTATTTTCATTTAAAATGATTTTTAAAATAATAAAATTATTTTAAAACTAATTTATTTAATATAATTAAATAATTTTTAATATCATTATTAATCATTAATTAATGAAATTAACCATTAAATATTAAAAGTTATATTTTATAACTTAAAATATTCTTAAATACCTTATTATTATTTAAAATGATTTTTAATATAATAAAATCATTTTTAATTTATTTATTTAATTCATTTACTAAATAACTTAACTATCATTAATATTAATTTATTAATGAAAATTATCATAAAATATTAAAAGTCATTGTAGATAACTTAAAATATTTTCATATATCATAATATAATTTTTAATGATTTTCATGTATTTAAATCATTTTTAAATAATTTATTTAATATTATAATTAAATAAATTAAATACTTTTAATATTCCAAAAATATTAAATATTTATGAAATATATTTAAAATAATTAAAATATAATTTTCAGAATTTAAAATAATTTTTAATAATTTATTCTGTATTTTTAATAATTAAAAACCCTTTTTATCAATTTTTTTATTAATTTTCGGAAATTATAAATAAAACTGTCGCTAAAGGGCTATAGCGACACTTTCTGTCGCTATAGGTGTTCTTGAGCCTTCAAGAACATTCATAACCAGTTCCAACTTGCCTACTTTGACCAAGCACACAGACCGGATCATGATGTTTGGAGGGTATGATTTTGTACAGATTATGTAGTATACATGCAACACTACACCATTCAACAAGAAATATGATCAAATAACATCACAATCCGAAGATATAAAGCCTCAAAGTGGCTGTCAGACATGTTCTTCATTTCGGGACCGTAAATGAAGAACGCCTCTGATGGCTACTTTGGGCTTCCACAACTTGCAGATCGCGAGATATTTTTGTGATATAATGCGTGAAGTGTGTAGCCAACATGTAAGAGAATATATTTATCCCAAAACATTAACTAAATAACAACACAATCGACAGATCTAGACAGACCAGTTAAACCTTGTCGACGCGTCATGATCATGCGTTTCACGGGTTACCAGAAAATACATTTTTCATGAACGTCCCAGCTTAGTTTCGACCGCCCACTGAGATCTACCTGATCTATATATTAGTAATATAGTGCAATAATATGGTAGTCCAAACAACAGACTATAACCTAGATACAAAGATCATTACATAAAATCATAACACAGTCAGATCTAAGGCCACGAAGATCTTGTCAGAGCCTTCTGGGCATGATCCGGGTTTTTCCAGAAATTGAAAGTCATGGTCGGTCAATGAGGTTTGACCGCCCATAACTTTCATTCTGAGCACGATCTGAGCTAGCTAAAAGTTCCAGATTACAGGAGAACATAACAGGCTACAAGATTCAAGCTTTAATCAACAAAAAGCAGGTTAATATACAAAGATTAAATAGGTTCGACATTTGCTTGTCGTATCGACAACAAAATTTTCCAGATTTTTCAAAACTCAAATCAAGATTTTGATGATATGGATCTATCTAAAACCAACCCAGATCGTCATAATAACTTATAAACAACATGTTTTAACAATAAATTCTAACATCTAACAACAAAATTTTGGACAGATTCAAGCTAAGGTTTTTATACCTTTGATGTCCAAATTCTGATTTTGTGTTGCTGATTTGGTATGGCTGATCGTGGGGCTTGTTTCTTGACTGATTTTAGGAGAGAATTTCGTAGGTTTTAAGTTGAGAGAAATAAGTGGAGTGTTATTGCAAAAATAAGTGAGCAAATGAGATTTTCTCTGTCCAATACTATATATATAATGTGTTGGATGCATGTATCTCGAGATTTGTAGTGGGTCTTTGAGATTGTATGTCACCATTTGTCAACATAGTTGGTTACCAACTCCAACCTATTGTCAAAACCTACTAATTTAGCCAAAATAATACACTTAGGGGCAAAATGGTCATTTGGCATGACAAATTAATGGCATTTTGGTAATTGCCAAACCCTTAGGGTTAGGGTTTAGTTTAGGGTTTAGGGTTTGAGCCAATTTTAGCAAAAAGTCTAGCATTCCAAATTTAGGATTTAACAATTATGGTTTATTACAAAAATAATAATATAAAATAACTAAATTTTTGTTTCTAAAATTTGACAATTTAGGTTTGTTAATTAGATTAATTTTCTAATTACTTTATCTGATAACATTAGGTTTAGATCATATAATTATCATTAACTTTGCTAATTTAGCAATTAGGGTTTATTCTTTTGGTAATTAGGGTTACCAAATTACTATTAGGGTTTTTAATTACTAAATTAGGGTTTTAATTTAGTAATTAGGGTTTAACAATTTAGGGTTTCTAAATTTAATAATTATAACCACAATATTTGTTAATTGATCACATTATCGATACCCACCAACAATCTCAAACTCTAATTTCAAATTAGGGTTACTAATTATAGCAATTAGGGTTTTAATCATTATGTTTTTAAATCACTAATTAGGTTTATTTATTAAGTGATATAAAACATACTATACATGACCTTTAATCACAGTAACACAATTATTGACAAATCAAACCTCCGGTCTAGGTTTCCGAATTAGGGTTTTAATTTAATAATTAGGGTTTCCTAATTAGCATATCCTGAAGTAACACATAACATATATCATATAACCCAGATAATTAACAGTCGTAAGTTTCCCATTTTAATTGATAAACAGAGTTAAATCAATTAATGCTAGGGTTTGGTCAATATACCATAATTGACCAACCATCAACAAAGACAATTTTTACAAAGACATTATTATAGCACTGAAAATCAAAATATTATAATATTATAATATTATTATCATTCCTTGATCAAAACCCAAAATTAGGGTTTGGATTTCATATTCGATTTATTCATTATCATTAAGTTAAAATAATTAACTTAATATCCCGAACAAATTTATATAATGAAATAATTATTATAATTATTCTAAAATCATTTCATATATTATTTGAATAATATAAACATATAATTTCATGGAAAAATAATTAATAAAACATTTCTAATATAGAATTAATTACTATAAAATATCACTTATAATAACCAATATTTCTAAAATAAAATTATTTACAATTAATAATGTAATACTTAAATTTTATTTATCAAACATATAATTATAATTACACATTACCTTAGCACATATCATTCATATTTATTTTAATAAATAAAAAAAAAAAAAAAAATTTATAATGAAAATTTTATGATTTATTTATATAGAAAATATCGGGGTTGTTACATTCACCTCTCCTTTATAAAGATTCCGTCCCGGAATCACCACTTTAAAACCTATACCTACGAGGGTACATGACATTCTCAATCGCTGTAGGTAGATCTTGATCACTCGATCGATCGTTTTTAACTATTTACGTAAAGCTTGTCTTTCTGATTATACGGAAATTTGATTTCTAAAAGAACTCAAATTCTTCCTTCAAATTTTATTATAAAATTATTTACTATAACTAGAAAAATCATATATATGAAAATAAAAGTTATACGAAAAGTACCTGGAGTCCCACTGCCAGCTGCCACCGTGTCTTGGACTGTCATGTTGAAGACCCTTGCAGTAGATTTCGTCGGCTTGCTGGATGAAGTTGGTCCCGTGATTGCCAAAGTTCCGCCGCTTTTCCCCATGTTCACACTTGCTACCTCCGCTTTCCTTTTCGGACAGTCTTTCACCCTATGATCCTTTGATCCGCACAGAAAACACCCACCAATTGTCTTAGAATTGGGGCAGTTGGGAGAGATATGGCCCTCCTGCCCACACTTGAAACATGCGAATTTTCCCTTTAGACATTCCCCTAAATGATTTTTCCCACAATTCCCACATTGCACCAACGGCTTCTTATTTACACCTTCTTGTTTTACCTGCACCCCTCCAAAGTTGTTCACCTTCCTCTTATCCCTCCTATTCCCAGTATTTGCTTCCACCTTCCCAGTTCCCTCAACTTTTCCCTTGTTCCTCCTTTCTTTGTTGTAAAGGCTCATGGCCTCACTTCCCTCCTCAGCGATAAGTGCTTTCTCCATGAGTGCTGCAAATGTAGGGATTTGCAACACTGCCACCTTGTTGTAAAGCCAAGGTTTTAATCCCAGCTCAAACCTTCGCGCCTTTCTAGCCTCCGACGACTCGACTTGATGAGGCTAACCTAGCTAATTCATTAAATTTTGCACAGATATTCGCAATAAATCATATTCTCTTGTTTTAATTCAAGAAATTTTACTTCCATCCTAGCTTTGCATGCTAGATGAAAAGTAGTTTTCGAAAAATGATGTTTTAAACCTTTCCCAAGCAACTACACCTTCCCAACTTTCGCTCGATTCGCTTCCCACCAAAAATTTGCCTCTCCCTTCATCATGTAGGTGGCAAAAGAGGTCTTTGCCCTCACCTACCCTAGCTATTACAAACGCCTTTTCTATTTCTTTAACCCAAGTTTGGGCTTTCTACTGGTCAGTTGTACCTCTAAATTCGGAGGTCCCATGACTTTAAAGTCCTTGAAGTTTGCTAGCGATTGTCCTGTTGGTTCCCGCAAATACTGTCGTTCCTCGTTGCATGGCTTCGAGCTACCATGTTTGCGAATTCTTTGCATTGGATCCGTTGTGGTTGTCCTTCAACGTTGTTGATGATTCTTACGCCCTTTGATTTTCGAGTTTGTCGTCGAGGTGCATTATCTCGTTAAATAAAACATAATTTAACTTACATTCTAAACCTTATCATATAAGTTTAATATATTAAACTTGTTTCATTACCCAAACATGAGTTCATTTTCATTAATTCAAAGTAATTTACATAATATAGCCCACAATACTATCCTTTGTGACCACAAGAGTCTGGATTTACAACTTTGATTAACACAAAAGGGGAGAATATTATATTACACAAACATACTAAGCACACATATAATATTAAACAAACCTACACCACGTAACCTATACTACCTATTCACTATCGCCTTTTTCTTGATTGTGGACATCCCTTTGCCTCGATGACCTTCTATTCCACAAATAAAGCAGTATAATAATCGCTTTTGATTGGGACATCAAGAGAAAAATGTCCCCATGACCGCAATTGTAGCAAACATTTTCCCTTTCCCGCATTTGCGCCTTCATGCTTCTTGTCACAATTTGTACACTTTTCTATGTGTTTAAAGTTCCTTTGGTTGTTATCGTGGATCACGATCATTTATTTTTCTTTTTCCTTTTGGTTTGGAGCCGCATATGACTTGTTGCTTTTAGCTCCTAGTTGGTCAATTTGGATTTTAAGCTTATCTTGTTCTTCCATGGTTTCAATTAATGCTTTCTCGCAGTTGACTATTTAATAATTTTTCTATTTCCCACAACTGTTCCAAAGAGGAAACCTGGTCCCGCAGATTCTGCACTTCGGTTGATGCTTGATCAGCTCCAACTTCGAAGGTCTCGAATCACCGCTTGTTAGTTCCACCATTTTCGGATCGTACGTACGATATTCTCCACTATAACCACCTCATCGAGGTTGCTTTCACTTTGAGCCTCTATTTGACTATTGACTTTTAATATCGGCTTCTTCTTTATGATCCAAGGGTATCCTAATCCTTTTTCACCTGACATCTACACATATAAATTATCCTGATTAGCATAAATTATATACACATAACACATAAGGGTTTTATATAAGTTATCTTTTAGTTTGTTTGACGATGAATTTATCTGATTCATCTACTTTTAAACTCTCTATATATGAGTTATTTATATTTTCAACATTTCCCTATGTTTCTAAGGTTATAGCCTAAAGTCTATCCCACCTAAGGTTTCTAACCCTATAGCTCGATACTATTCTCAGAAAGTCCCCAGAATCCGGATACTTGAAACCCGAACCTAAGACTTCACGATACCATTTCTATGGCGGAATAATACTAATAATATTAATAATAATATAGATTTTCAAATTTTATTTACATATTATCGAGTTTAGTTCCCAAGTACGTAAACCTTTAAACATTCGTTACATGATAATAATAGTAGTACTTATCATCCTTATCATAAAGTTAGACTATTACATAGAATAGCTTAAACATTCATTCAAAGAACTTTCCCTTTCCCTTGTTCTTGGCAGATCCTTGGTTTGTTCACACTTAATGAAAACATTTAAATTAAGCAAGTATGAGCATTTGAGTGCCCAAAGAAGTAATATCAACAATATCGTTAAGTGAAAAGATTAAATATTTTTTTTGAACGTAAACTTCTACAACGGATCAATAGTTGTGAAGTAAATCGGACCAATAATCAATAACATGTCATTTTAAATTTTAAATTTTTTGAAACTACGTATGTACTATAAATGATGATCATTTGATGATCGTGAACATTGTTTTATATTTTGAAAAGGTTTAAGCAGTAACTCATCTCAGAAACCGTCATTACTTTACGTACACTGGGGTGATCGGCCCGTTATACCTCAGACGATCAATACTACATTGCTAGAACGATATTATCGTTCATCCTTTGTCGTCAGAAGCGCATAAATATTTCCCATGATTGGGATGTTCATATGATCTTGAATCCATACCAAAACAATTCGGTTGGATAAGTTTTATCTTGTTCAACAACAACTTTAAATATATGTCTAATTTGGATCAAATAGCTTAGATTTAATTTTATTTCAAGGTATACATACTAAGCAACTATAAGTATGTATCAACATGTGATAAATATAATGATTATCCAAGTGAGGACACTTGCCTAATCATGTTATAGAAATTAACTAATGTAATAAATAACTTGATCACTATTAATGTAATAAAGGAAATTGTACAACAATTATTGTTTAATAGCTTACTTATACGTAATCATTGCATAAGTATATACAAAGGTTGAAATATTTGAACAATTGAAATGAATAGTTTAGATATTATCTACACGATGTCCTTAGCATAAAGTAAATGCAAAGGTTTAGATATCATTGTGTCACGCTTACACAACTTAGATATATCTTTTCTATCAAGTCCTATCATTAAATAGATCATTATACGATTAGAATAATATATCATATAATACCGCTATATTAAACAAGACATTCCTAATCACATTGTCACATAATTTTAACACCATCAATCACAAATAATTCACTTATCAAGTCAATCTATCTAAATCCAGATCAATTTAAATATATCTATTTCACCGACAACCTTTATCGGGTAATTATCGAGTCTAAGACTCTAAACAGCTTGTTCAATATTCATTTGGATATTTCAAACACCCACGACTATTTTTTTCATTGCCTTATAAAAATTTTTAAACAATTATTACCATTTATCATAATTTTTGAAATATCGTAATCATTATTAAATGATTTAAATAATAAACAATTCTATTATCATTAATATTTAATTAATAATAATTTATTAATGAAACCATTGCTAAAATATTAAGTTATTTAAAATAACTTAAACTATTTTAAAACATTTATATTACCTTTAAATGATTTTAAAATATTTAAAATCATTATTAAATAATTACCATTAATATTTAAATATTAATGAACTATTTATCTAAATATTAAAAGTCATTAATTATAACTTAAAATACTTTTAATTCATTTTTATCCCTTTTAAATATTTTTTTTTTAATTAATAAAATCATTTTAGAACTATTTATTTAATATAATTATTAAATAAATTTAATATCATTAATCATTAAATAAATATCATTAATATTAAATTATTAATGAAATTATTCTTTAAATATTAAAAGTTATTTTTATAACTTAAAATATTTTTAAACACTTTATTTTCATTTAAAATGATTTTTAAAATAATAAAATTATTTTAAAACTAATTTATTTAATATAATTAAATAATTTTTAATATCATTATTAATCATTAATTAATGAAATTAACCATTAAATATTAAAAGTTATATTTTATAACTTAAAATATTCTTAAATACCTTATTATTATTTAAAATGATTTTTAATATAATAAAATCATTTTTAATTTATTTATTTAATTCATTTACTAAATAACTTAACTATCATTAATATTAATTTATTAATGAAAATTATCATAAAATATTAAAAGTCATTGTAGATAACTTAAAATATTTTCATATATCATAATATAATTTTTAATGATTTTTCATGTATTTAAATCATTTTTAAATAATTTATTTAATATTATAATTAAATAAATTAAATACTTTTAATATTCCAAAAATATTAAATATTTATGAAATATATTTAAAATAATTAAAATATAATTTTTAATTTAAAATAATTTTAATAATTTATTTCAGTATTTTTAATAATTAAAACCCTTTTATCAATTTTTTATTAATTTTCTAAATTATAAATAAAATCGTCGTTGCTAAGGGCTATAGCGACACTTTCTGTCGCTTATAGGTGTTCTTGAGCCTTCAAGAACATTCATAACCAGTTCCAACTTGCCTACTTTGACCAAGCACACAGACCGGATCATGATGTTTGGAGGGTATGATTTTGTACAGATTATGTAGTATACATGCAACACTACACCATTCAACAAGAAATATGATCAAATAACATCACAATCCGAAGATATAAAGCCTCAAAGTGGCTGTCAGACATGTTCTTCATTTCGGGTTCCCGTAAATGAAGAAACAGATTCTGATGGCTACTTTGGGCTTCCACAACTTGCAGATCGAGAGATATTTTTGTGATATAATCGCGAAAGTGTGTAGCCAACATGTAAGAGAATATATTTATCCCAAAACATTAACTAAATAACAACACAATCGAGAGATCTAGACCCATTAAACCTTGTCAGACATGATCATGCGTTTTTCGGGTTACCCGGAAAATACATTTCATGAACGTCCCACTTAGTTCGACCGCCCATCGAGATCTACCCGATCTATATATTAGTAATATAGTGCAATAATATTGTAGTCCAAACAATGTACTATATCATAGATACATAGATCATTACATAAAATCATAACACGTCAGATCTAAGGCCACGAAGATCTCTTGTCGAGCCTTCAGGCATGATCTGGTTTTTCAGAATTGAAAGTCATGGTTTCAATCAATGAGGTTTGACCACCCATAACTTTCATTCGAAAGCACGATCTCGAGCTAGCTAAAAGTTCCAGACACAGGAACATAACAGCTACAAGATTCAAGCTTTAATCAACAAAAGCAGGTTAACATACAAAGATTAAATAGGCCCGACATTTGCTTGTCAATGACAACAAAAATTTTCCAGATTTTTCAAAAACTCAAATCAAGATTTTGATGATATGGATCTATCTAAACCAACCCAGATCGTCATAATAACTTATAAACAACATGTTTTAACAATAAATTCTAACATCTAACAACAAAATTTTTGGATGATTCAAGCTAAGGTTTTTATACCTTTGATGTCCAAATTTCGATTTCAGGTCATTTGATTTGGTATGGCCGATCGTGGGGCTTGTTTCTCGAATCGATTTTAGGAGAGAATTTCGTGAGGTTTTAAGTCGAGAGAAATAAGTGGAGTGTTATTGCAAAAAATAAGTGAGCAAATGAGATTTTTCTCTCCAATACTATATATATAATGTGTTGGATGCATGTATGCCGAGATTTTGTAAATGTCATTGAGATCAGATGTCACCATTTGTCAACATAGTTGGTTACCAACTCCAACCTATTGTCAAAAACCTACTAATTTAGCCAAAATAATACACTTAGGGGCAAATGGTCATTTGGCATGACAAATTAATGGCATTTTGGGTAATTGCCAAACCCTTGTGGTTAGGGTTTAGTTTAGGGTTTAGGGTTTGAGCCAATTTTAGCAAAAGTCTAGCATTCCAAATTTAGGATTTAACAATTATGGTTTATTACAAAAATAATAATATAAAATAACTAAATTTTGTTTCTAAAATTTGACAATTTAGGTTTGTTAATTAGATTAATTTTCTAATTACTTTATACAAAGAATATTAGGGTTTAGATCATATAATTATCATTAACTTTGCTAATTTAGCAATTAGGTTTATTCTTTTGGTAATTAGGGTTACCAAATTACTATAGGGTTTTTAATTACTAAATTAGGGTTTTAATTTAGTAATTAGGGTTTAACAATTTAGGGTTTCTAAATTTAATAATTATAACCACAATATTTGTTAATCGATCACATTATCGATACCACCAACAATCTCAAACTCTAATTTCAAATTAGGGTTACTAATTATAGCAATTAGGGTTTTAATCATTATGTTTTTAAATCACTAATTAGGTTTATTTATTAAGTGATATAAAACATACTATACATGACCTTTAATCACAGTAACACAATTATTGACAAATCAAACCTCCGGTCTAGGTTTCCGAATTAGGGTTTTAATTTAATAATTAGGGTTTCCTAATTAGCATATCCTCAAGTAACACATAACATATATCATATAACCAGATAATTAATAAATGTAAGTTTCCCATTTTAATTGATAAATGAGTTAAATCAATTAATGTTAGGGTTTCGTCAATATACCATAATCGACCAACCATCAATAAAGACAATTTTTACAAAGACATTATTATAGCAATGAAAAATCAAAATATTATAATATTATTATCATTCTTGATCAAAACCCAAAATTAGGGTTTGGATTTCATATCCGATTTATCATTCATATCATTAAGTTAAAATAATTAACTTAATATCCTCGAACAAATTTATATAATGAAATAATTATTATAATTATTCTAAAATCATTTCATATATTATTTGAATAATATAAACATATAATTTCATGGAAAAATAATTAATAAAACATTTCTAATATAGAATTAATTACTATAAAAAATATCACTTATAATAACCAATATTTCTAAAATAAAATTATTTACAATTAATAATGTAATACTTAAATTTTATTTATCAAACATATAATTATAATTACACATTACCTTAGCACATATCATTCATATTTATTTTTAATAAATAAATAAAAAAAAAAAAATTATACGCAAAATTTTATGATTTATTTATATAGAAAATATCGGGTTGTTACAAATCTTTTCGACTTGAATTCACCACTTTCTCTAATATCTTCTTAACTTCTCTGTTTGATACCTCGATACCCACTTTGTCCATCGGTTTATCAAGTGATATACCTTATGGTTTTGTCGGTGGTCAAAATACTGGCCAAAAGATGACGAAAATGACTTTCTAGTGAATGATTACCTTTGTCACTAATAATTGCTCTTGGCGTGCCAAACCTCGTGAAGATGTTCTTTTGTAGGAACTCGAGGACCACTTTGGCATCGTTTGATGGTAATGCTCCAACTTCAACCCACTTTAACACGTAGTCCACTGCGAGTACAATTTATTTATTGTTAAAAGACGAGGGGAATGGCCCCATGAAATCGATACCCCATACATCAAAAATTTCCACTTCAAGAATCATTTGTAAAGGAATCTCATTTCGTTTCGAAATGTTTCCCACCCTTTGACACCTATCGCATTGTTTGAAAAAATGGTGGGCATCTTTGAATAATGTAGGCCAATAAAAACCAGATTACAACACCTTCGCTGCTGTCCTCTCACTCCCATAATGCCCGCCATATGCAGATGAGTGACACTTATGCAGAATGTTCTTCATTTCACTGTCGGGGACGCACTGTCGAATCATTTTGTCGGCGCACTACTTGAACAAGTACGGTTCCTCCCACATGTACCATTTCACATCATGAAGAAATTTTCTTTTCTGTTGTCTTGTGAGGTCAGGTGGTAGAATGTTGCTCACAAGAAAATTTGCATAATCTCCATACCACGGAATCTTTGCTGAAATCCCAAACAGTTGCTCATCTGGGAATGACTCATTAATCTCACATCTGTCGTCTTTCATTTTTCCGTGGTTTTCCAACCTAGACAAGTGATAGGCTACTTGGTTTTTCGTCCCCTTTATATCCTTTATTTCTAAGTTAAAATCTTGAAGTAGGAGGATCCACCGGATAAGGCGTGGCTTAGCATCCTTTTTCGCTATTAAGTACCGAATCGCTGCATGGTCTGTGTAGACTATCACCTTAGTCCCGATCAAGTAAACCTGAAATTTGTCAAACGCATACACCACTGCAAGCAATTCCTTTTCTGTGGTTGTGTAATTCATTTGAGTTTCTGTAAGTGTTTTACTAGCATAGTATATGGCGTGAAACACCTTGTCCCAACGTTGTCTATTCAAAACAATTTCTTAACCATGAAGTCACTTGGATCACACATAAGCTCGAATGGCATGCTCCAATCAGTGCGACTATAACGAAAATGTAGTTAATTTTCTCTTTAATAAGTCAAAAGTTGTCTTGCATTCTTCATCAAAGCTGAAAGTCGCATCCTTCTCTAAAAGACTTCATAGAGGTTTCACAATTTTAGAGTGTTCTTTTATAAACCTCTTATAGAACCCAGCATGTCCCAAGAAACTCCTAATACCCTTAACTGAGCTCGGTGGAGGCAGTTTTTCAATAGTTTCCAGCTTTGCTTTGTCAACCTCCAATCCTTAAGCTGATACCTTATGGCCCAAGATTATGCCCTCTTCAACCATGAAGTGGCATTTTCCCAATTTAGTACGAGATTCGTGTTCTTACATCGCTGCAACACTATGACCAGATTCTTTAAGCAAATATCGAAGCTATCCCCATAGACCAAAAAGTCATCCATGAAGACTTTAACATTTTTCTCCACCATATTTGAAAAAATGGCCATCATACAACGTTGGAAAGTTGCAGGTGCATTGCATAACCCAAATGACATCTTCCTGAATGCAAATGTGCCGTAAGGGCACATGAATGTTGTCTTATTTTGATCCTTCGGAGCGATGACTATCTGGTTATAGCCCGAGTATCCATCCAACAAATAGTAATACTCATGTCCTGCCAATCTATCCAACATTTGATCAATAAACGGCAGCGGGAAATGGTCTTTTCGGGTTGCCATGTTCAATTTTCTATAATCCATGAAAACCCTCCAACCCGTCACTGTTCTAGTCAGTATTAATTCATTGTCCTCATTCTACACCATTGTCATTCCTCCCTTTTTCGGCACGCACTGCACTAGACTAACCCATTTGCTATCGGGAATCGGGTAGATGATACCGACATCCAACCACTTCAATATTTCCTTCTTCATAACTTCCATCATAATCGGGTTAAGTCGTCGCTGTTTCTCCACCGTTGGTTTTGCCTCATCTTCCATTAGAATCTTGTGCATGCAAAATGAAGGGTTGATTCCCTTTATGTCCGCAATTGTCCACGCAGTAGCTGATTTGTGTTCCCAAAGCACCCTCAACAACTTTTCTTCATGCATTTCGTTAAGTGCAGTTGAAATAATAACAGGTAAAGAATTTGAATTTCCTAAATACGCATACCTGAGGTGTTTAGGGAGTTTCTTAAGTTCCAGCTTTGGTGGCTCTTCTAATGATGGTTTTAGTTTTTCTACGGCTACTTCCTCCGTGTGCAATGGTTCAAACGGTGTTCTAAATCTTGAAACTCGTGGCAATGAGTCTAGCATTTGTAAATAATCCACCAATTCTGGGCTGTTGACCTCTTCATCTCCCAATAAAGTTGTTTCTAACGGATCGTTGCCCAAGCTCTTGCTATGGCATAAGGTTTACACTCGCCCCCAAATCACATAAACATTTACTAAAATGCATATTCCCAATCATGCATGGTATAGTGAAGCTCGTCGGGTTCTAGGGCTTCTACAAATGGTATGTTGATCTGAAGTTTCTTGAATACTTCCAAAATCTTTGCGAATTGCTTATCTAATTTCTGTTTTTGGGCCATTTGCTGAAACGGGGGCGGTGGATAAACAATGGGCTTATTGTTCAAATTTGTTCCCTCACTCTGTTTATCCTCACCCTTACTTTCTTTAATTTTTCTATTATCATCAACTTTTTCATCCGGAGTCACTGAATTTTCTGCATTAGTACCCTCAAGATGTTTCCCACTCTGCAATGTGATTGCCTGACACTGTTCATGGTTACCCTTCGGATTTTTCTCTGTATCACTTGGTAGGGTCCCTTGTGGCCTGTTACTTAGTGCTAAGACAATTTGCCCCATCTAATTTTCCAAGTTCTTGATGCTATTGCTTGAGTTTTCATGGCTGCCAATTCCTCGAAGTTTGATTTCCTTTCATGATGTTGGGCTGGTTGTTGGTGATTCTGAAAACCTAGGGGATATGACTGTCGTGGAGCTTGATGTTGCTGATTACTGTTCCACGAGAAATTCGGATGATTCCTATTTCCTTGATTGTATGTATTCTAGTATGTGTTCTGCGGAATTCTGTTATAATTGCCCACAAACTGCACAGATGCTGGATTTATCGCGCATTGATCCATTGGGTGCTCTCCTGTGCACAACTCACATATAACTGCTATTTACTGTGCTTGTTGTGCCTGTACCCTTGTCATAGAATCCAACTTCTTCAAAAGTCTTTCAAATCGTGTTTGTAGTCACACACCACCATCCACTTCTAAAATCCCAGCTGCCTTTGCCTGTGTAATTCTCGCTGTGGGCCACTGGTAGTTGTTAGACGCCATAGTTTCAATCAAATCATAGGCTTCCTCATAACTCTTGGCCATGAATGCTCTGCCCGACGCTGCATCAATACTAGTTCTGAGATTCCCATGTAGTCCGTTGTAAAAGGTGTTCATTTGCAGCCACTTGGGTAATCTATGATGTGGGCATTTTCTGAGGAATTCTTTATATCTCTCCCATGCCTCATATAACAACTCCCCATGTTACTGCTCAAACATCGTTATCTCATTCCTCATATTTGCGGTTTTCGCCGATGGGAAGAATTTGGCTAGGAATTTATGAGCTAAGTCCTCCCATGTAGTAATTAATCCAGGTGGCACAGAATGCAACCAACTCTTCGCCTAGTTCCGTAGAGTGAATGGGAACAAGCGAGGTCTCATCGCATCATCCGACACCCCATTGTACCTAAAGGTGTCACAAATCTCCAGAAAACTGACTAGATGCTCGTTTGGATCGTCATTTACCAAACCCCCAAACTGAACTGAATTCTGAATCATTTGAATCATCCCAGGCTTAATTTCAAATGTGTTAGCAGAATAGTCTTGAGCCTAGTGATGCTTAGATGGCAGATTCGATCACCTGGGTGGTGTGAAGTCCTTAACGCTTTTCGATCTTCTACCGCCATTTCCTCTTCCTTCTCAGATGTTTCAAATTCTTGCCTCGTTTCCTTGATCCACTTACTCAACCTCTGAAACCTTCTCTCAATGTCATCCTCAAAAGGCAGCAAGTCTGTATTTTTGGACTGAGTTTGCATAAACTGCTTCTAACACCTGAAATAAGAAGAACAAAACAAAAAAAAATAAAAATGTCTAAGTAAAACTGGATTAATTAAACTGATATTGTAAAACTATTAAGATTTATACTAAATTATCCCCGGCAACGGCGCCAAAAACATATCGGGTAAAATCTAATTACGCACAACACGCAAGTATACGTGGTCAAAAAGTAATAAAGTGATAAGTTGAGTATCGTTCCCACAGAGACTAACCAGCAATAACCTTAACTAACAATTACCAATTTCCTATTAACCCTAATTTTATTAAACAAATCAACTCAATAATTAAAATTAAAGAATCTAAATTAAAGAATAATTAAACTATCACAAAATAATCACAAATATCAAAATGTGGAATTTCAAACAATTAATGGAGAATTAGACTTATGATTTCACCCTAAGCTTCACTCTGATTTTAACACCTTAATTCCAATTCAACTCATTATCCCAGTTTATTAATCAAGAACACGAACGTAGTATTAACCACCTCTTGATGCACTAATACCATATTAACTTAAATCCATAATTAAGATAGAAACAAGTTAAACACCTTAATTAACTAACTCACTATATCCCTATGTGAATTATAATTAAAGACGGTTTAAGAATAAGCTCTCTATCTGATTACATGCGATGTCAAGCATATCTCTACCTTAACATTCATCAAGATTATGCTATTCACAAAATTCATGAACACATGCTATATTAATTAAGTCTAGATTTGAATATCCTCTCTTAATTCCAAACAAATCCACAAAGAATTGTTGATCAGGCAATTCATTAATTCAAGCTCAAACCAATATAGATAAACTGGAAATAGATTATAGAAATGGAAATCAACGTTATACAATCATCGTTTCACTTAAAGATCCATCATAAGCCTAAAAAATGAATTAGTTCATACTAAACGAAATAAACACTGAATAATTCATAGTAAACATTCTTATGATTACAAATAATAGCCTAAGACGAAGAATATTGAAAAACACCCTTCATGTAGCCTAGAATCGCAATCGTCTCGAAAATCTCCTAGAAATACTCTTCCAAAGCTTGATATGAAAAACTCAGATCAATCTTCGTTATATGCCTTCTTGTGTTGTTCAAGTTGTTATTGATAGAGTAGTAGATGTCTAGCACACAAGCTCCAACCGAAATTCCCTTCAATTAGAGTTCTATTGTCATGCAATAATCTAGATTCCATGCCCAAGAAGAAGTTCAATCATAACAGGACATAGCATCAATTGTCACCTCTTGCCCACGGGGTTCATGTACTATATTCGCCCAAATGAATCCTTCTGTCAAGCTCGAATGAAGACCCCCCGCCCCGGTGGGGGTGTAAAGGCAAAATACGCCTACCCCGGCGGGCTACCTTTCTATTAACTGAAGCTCAAGATCCCCCCCGCCCCAGCGGGGGTACATAGTGTAATTTGGCCCACCCCGGCGGGCTTGTATTCTGTTGGATGACATGCTGAACTTTAAAATTTCTTTCAATTATGCTCCAATTGACTTCAAATCATCCCAATTGATTCCACATATCCGTTAAATGCCACAACAACCATCATACACATGAAATAACATAAAAAAAGTAAAAATTAAGATGATCACAAGAATTTAGCAACAAATAAGCATGAAATGGACATTGAATCGCGTATATAAAATCCACTTATCAATTATAGCGCCCCTAAATTTGAGTCCTAAATCACCACGAATCTGGTACACTAGATCTAACTATTGTGGAAGATATAAACTTAAATTGTTTATACAAAAACATTACACACTAATCCCAAGGTCTAGAACCTCACATAATACCTGAATCAATATCCTATTTAAATATATAATATTATTATTATACAATACTGTTACAAATCTAGCAGCACACATAGTCCCAAGCTGAACTTGGCTTTAACTTTTCCTTGTATTCGACGTGTTGTCCTTAATCTGCAATGTTTATCATGATATAGCAAGGGTGAGCAATAAGTTTGCCCAGCAAGTTTAAGTTCAATAAATTAAGGATATATCATGATGGAAAGATTTAGCAATTAGGTTCTATAATTGTACATTAGGGTTTCCAGCTGAACAATTATGTTTTCTAATAATCAATTAGGGCTATCCCTAAATAAATAAATAACATAAAAACCTTAATACTTATCTTTAAGCTTCCCAATTAGGGTTTTAATAATCTGAATTAGGGTTACGGATTCCCGGAACTAAAATTAGGGTTTCCATAGCCGATAATAGGGTTTCTTATCAAACGTTAGGGTTTTCTAATAGAACGTCGAGGTTCTTAATATATTATTAGGGTTTGTGACTGATATAATTTGTCTGGTCAACCCTTGACCCTTAACCACATATTGTACATATATATAACCATAAACACAAAACATATACACTGATACTCTTAACAATGTAAACCTTTACCAAAAGTTTTTAAATTTCACAAAATTCAATCCCAAAAAAATGTCAAATCCATACACTTATTTTTTGTCTAGGTCTATTATTTAACCTCTATTCAATCTTTTAAGATTTTATTAAATTGTCTAAATTCTCGGGTTGTCACATTCACCCTTTCTTCTAAGAATTTCGTCCCTGAAATTCAACTTACACCTCATACTGTTCATACTCATCACCACATGTTATACACAACATAACTCATAAGAGTTAAATTATTCAAATCGTGTTGAGGAGTCATATAGACCATGAATTTTCATTTTCGCAAAGGTTTTATGGAAAGTCATCCGCAAACCATCATACCCTGAAGACACATATGGTGATTAGCCCGGTATACCCAGTACTGGCCCAGTAATACTGGTTTGATCTGTTTCTCATCACTGCCATAGGCACAAAATTTTACCTCAGTCTTATCTGATTCCGCATCAAAATAATTTGATTCGGGAAAATTTTCAAAGAACGCTTAGAGTTTTATAAACATTGGTCTAGCTGAATCGAATAGCATAGACTCATATCAATAATTCAATTTAATCGAAATATTTAGGTATAGCCAAACCCCGTTGGCAAATTAAAATTTAGAAAATATTTTTGAGAATGATGCCATGATGACGTACTGTATTAACAACCCGTTTGAGGATGCCAACATCGAGTGCCTTTGTTATAACACATCATACAATAGTGGAACAACGATTTTAGATCAAATTCAACACTAAATATTCCTGCATTTACAACTCCATCTACTTTTTATCATCTCTGCACCAGGTTACATGGTACATAAGTGATAAATAAAAATATATTTTGATATTTCAAATCATTATCGTCTAGTCAAAATAAGTAGCATAGACTATACATTAAACCGTTCAAAAATTATTACAATCTGTTTTATCATCTCAACAGGTAACGATGTGTAGGTGGCCCGAAGTCCAAGCATACACAATAGTCACTAAGAGTTGAGAATAAAAATTCATTTCAAAAGGCACATAGTGCGTATTTAGCTTGATGTCAAAAAATTTTGAAGTCTAACATAGCTAGCAGATTCGGAAAACTTAAGTCTCCACTAATGATCAATTGCTTAAATAATCTATCTGTTCCTATTATCCTCAATACTGCATTCACACTTAGTTCTACCTAGTTCATCAAACTTACCACACTTATGAGTTCAGGAACTTTCCACAATCATATGAGTTTAAGAACTTGTCCTAGTCAGACCTTTGGCATCCATTCGCTGAGGGGTTCAAAAACATTTCATATAATTATGAGTCACGAACGTATCATAAGTATGAGTTTTAAGAACTCGTACTTAACCTTATATTCTCTAACTATACACTACCTAACTGGTATACACATGAGAAAAGAATCACCTTCTCAACAGGTATATAGCAATTAGCGTGACCCAGACATTTCAATGATTATCAGTGTAAGAAACTAAGTGGTTGTTACACCAAGTACAATTCAACTCCCATACGAAGAATCATACAACTTAGCTACTGACATGAGTCCTCAATTGAAATCCCCACTTAATATTAACTCCCTTCTCAATACTAATTTTGTTTAATCTGTATTCATAATCCTTTCCTGAATCTGTACTAATTCATAGTACAACCGACACACATCAATCATGCTGTAAATCTTTTTATCATTTATTCAATCATTTTGTTTTGTTTTACGATCTCCTACCCATGTACTTTTAGTCTTTTAGACTCTATCTATTCATTACTACTGTTCACCTTTATTATCAGAGTAAAGGAACTCCGTATCTTTATAATTCGCCGAGATTCGTCTTTGAATCTTACCAACACACTAACTCTATTTGAGTTAGTACTTATCCTAATCACTGCGTTTATTAGTCTAAGGTATCACTACCCTAGGTTTATAACTAACAGCTTTGATACCAAATGTAGCGCCCCCAAATCCGGGTCCTAAATAACCACGAATCTGGTACACTAGATCTAACTATTGAGAAAGATATAAACATAAATTATTCATACAAAAACATTACACACTAATCCAAAGGTCAAGAACCTCACATAATACCTGAATCAATATCCTATTTAACATACAATGTTTTTATTATACAACACTGTTACAAATCTAGCTACACATATAGTCCCAAGCTAAACTTGGCTTTAAATTTTCCTTGTATCCGACGTATTCGCCTTAATCTACAATGTTTATCATGATATAGCAAGGGTGAGCAATAAGTTTGCCCAACAAGTTTAAGTTCAATAAATTAAAGATATATCATGATGGAAAGATTTTGAATAATAGCTGGCTAATATTCAACAATATAATTATGAACTAGCATGGATTATTTTTCATAGCTGAACGAATATTGAACATAAACATATCATTTATATTTGGACCGAATGGTAATGAAGGTGATCAGCCTTTCATACCTGAGGAACTCATACAATATGCACACAGTTCGATTCAGTAATTCATAGACATGGTATAATCAACAATGATTAACCCTAAGTATGTTTGAATAATTATAACTCAGGGTTAAGTTAGAGAGAACTTGCTTGCACCGTTGATTACCGTTACGAAATATAACTTAGCTTTATCCGAAGACCTAATATAGATAATACCGATCTCCAAATATTTGAATAATATCATCACAGTATAAAATAACCTAAACACATTACCACATAATCTTATTCATCTATACATCACATAAGACCTAGTATCAAGATAAACTATTGCAGTCTGAGTTGAGTTCGGTACTATTATGACTTCTCGACGGCCTAGTCGGACAATTATCGAGTTTAAGTTCAATTAAACTCTGCCTAAACACTTAACAATTATCTTAGGTAATTATGTTATCAATCAAAATAATTTTTCCAAGTCTCAATATAATTTTCAATTAATTATTACCATTTATCATGATTTTTCAATCATTAATATTATATATATATATATATATATGATTTAAATACCACATAATTCCTTTATTATTAATATTTTAATATCAAATATTAATGAAATACATGCTATAATATTATAATTTCTTTATAATATATCAAAGTATTTTAATACCTTAAAATAATATTTATATGATTTTAAACAGCTTAAATTCATTATCCGGTAATTGTTATTAATATTTTCATGACAAAATATCAAAAGTTATATTTTATAACTTAAAATATTTTTATAACACTTAAATCATTTCTATATGATCTTTAAATCATTAATTTATTTTTCCACAATTTATTTAATATAGTTATTAAATAAATTAATTATCGATAATATTAATTAATTAATGAAATTCCTCACAAAATATTAAAAGTAAATAAAATAACTTAAAATATTTTTATACCATAATATAATTTTTCATGATTTTTAATGTATTAAAATCATCAATAAATAATTTATTTAATATTATAATTAAATAAATTAAATACCATTATTATTCCAAAAATATTAAATATTTATGAAATATAGTCAGAATAATTATAAACTAATTTTCAGGCTTTAAAATAATTTTTAGAAATTTATTTAGTATTTTTAATAATTAAAAACTATTTTTTTTATTTAATAAATAAAAGAATTATTTTTCTAATTAAATTGTCACTAAAGGGCCCTAGCGATGAAACTGTCACTATAGGTGTTCTTCAACTGTTTTTGAGCCTTCAAGTCAGTTATCAGGTTGCTACTTTTGACCAATCATAGATCTTGCGTCTTCGTGTTTCTGGGTAGTATAATGTGTTATGATTATAGTACTTATGTAGTACTACAACTACAAACAACTTTCATGGCCATTCTGCATCTTAACAGCAAGTTATAGGCCATTAAAGTCCTTGTCAGACATGTTCTTCATTTTTTGGCCCAGAAAATGAAGAACAGTCAAGCTACCTACTTTGGATCCTTATAGATTGCAGTCTAGGTCTTATTTGTATGATCTAAGAGTTCCAACATGTAGTAGTGATGTCAAGGAACATATCTAACACACTAAATTAGTCTAACAACATCACAGTTGAGAGATCAAGGCCGGTCTTCTGTTGTCAGAAATTTCGTTTATGAAGATCTGGGTTTTCCAGAAAATCTTCATAAGGCAGTTTGGTCAACCTACTTTGACCATGATTATCTATGATTCTGTTACGGATATGGGTGATCTAAAGGCTTTAGTGTGTAGTTCACATGCCAGGCTACAAGTATATAACAACAACATGGCCCAAACACTTAATGATTGTAAAAATCAAGTTACCGCAAAATCGTTGTCAAGATTTTTGGGTTTCGGGTTACCCGAAACCAGATTCAGTATCTTGGCCAACGTAGTGACGGTTTGATCGCTTATAAAATGAGATCTAAACATGATATAACCTTGATTAAAGTTCCAAATCACAGCCTATATAGCATAGAATAGATTCATAACATAAAACACAACAAACACTACAAGAAATTATACATTTTATGACGAATTTTTTTTCACGCACAAAATTTTGTCACAATTTGTTAATTAATAATTACGAAATTCATAATCGTCACTAAAACTTTTATTTTTGTGACGACCTTTAATTTTGTTACTATTAATCATTTATATCGTCACTAATTTACACATTTGATGACGATTAAGAAAATTTCGTCACAAGTTTTTTTGGAGGTAGAATTTCGCACCAAAATTTTGGAGAGAAACCTTTTAGTGACATTTTATAATAATTGATGACAGTATTTATTGTCACCAAATATTTCTTTCGATGACAACATAATAATTTGTCATTAATTATTTGTAAAATTTAGTGACAATGTGCTTTTGTCACTAATGTTCACATTTAGTGACGCCAAATACAAATTCATCACAATTTTATTTGGAGGCAAAATTATTTTTGGAGGGAAATTTTTTAAAGACAGAAAAGTAATAATTTATGACAATTTGTATTGTCATAAATACCAATTTTATATGACGAAAAAATTGTTCGTCACTAATTAGATGAGTGGCTAAGTGACAAAAATGGTTCGTCATAAATTCTTATATTTAGTGCCAAAGTACGTAATATCGTCACAATTTTATTTGGAGGCAAAATTTTTCTGAAGAATTTTGGAGGGAAATTTTTAAAGACGAAAAAACTAATAATTTATGACAATTTGTATTGTCACAAATATCAATTTTATATGACGAGATAATAGTGCGTCACTAATTAGCTGCGTGGATAAGTGACAAAAATGGTTCGTCATAAATTGTTATATTTAGTGACAAAATCGTAAATGACGCCACAATTTGATTTGGAGGCAAAAAATTTTCCCAAACAAACTTGTATCCAAGTGACGTCACAATTGCCTTTCTTTTATCATTGGCAGACCTCCATTTAGTCAAAAATCGACCAACCGCACCGATTAAGTCGCGACTAATGGTTAAAATCGTAGACGATTCTCTTCTATTAATCCCACTACAAAAAATAGACATTTGACAACGATTTATCGAGCAAACGACTTTAGCAATACAATTTTTCATTCGTTTCAGTTTCTGAAAGACCTTCATTTTTCGTAACGAAATTCATAGGTTGTTTCAAAATTTCATTGCCAATTTGTTAGTGGGAAAAAAATAATTTCCTGCTTATTTAATTTTTTTTTGTTGCCGATGTTATTTCTCCCCATCTTGGGCAAAAAATTGTTTTTTTGCTATATTTCGTATCCTAATATGGGCTACATTCATTGTCAAGAATTTTTTTCGTTACGTATTTTGTATAATTTTTTGCAACAACTAGTAAATTATTGTCCAAAAATAAGATAAACCCAATAAGCATGTTTCGACCTTTTTTTTTCTTCAAAACGCATCATTTTTTATTTCAAAATTATTATTTATTTGGACACAAACTTATACAGTGAAATGTTTCCCTTCCTCTGTCTAAAAATAAGTGTCCAGTTTTAATTTTTTGGTCAGATTTATAATTTTTAAAATTAAAATTGAGTAGATATAGATATATTTTCTAATTTAAAAAAATTAAAGTTTGTATTAAATTGAATGTAATTTTAATGACCATATTCTCTCACTTATAATTTTTTTAAAAAAGTAATTACTTTCTAAAATAATTTATATGAATTTTTTCTTGTAACTCATTTTTTACATATATAAGTTTTGACAAGGGCTGAGCAAAGAACCGAAATCGCCTTCGAAATCACACAAAAAATGAGATAAAGCACATTTACCCTATTGTGGTCGTTGTGTTTTAAGCAATTAGTCACTATAGTTTAAAAAAATTCAATCGGCCCACTGTATTTTTTAAAAATTGTTAATCAAGCCATTCCGTCCAATTTATTACTCATGGACGTTAACAAATTGGACCAATTTTCCTATGTGGTTTTTGAGAAAAAAAAACAAAACAAGTTATTTTCTCACGAAGAAGCTACCGCCTAAATTCCTAATACTTGCAAATTGGAAAAAAAACACCTTTACCCTATTGTGTTCGTCGAGTTGTAGATATTGAGCCACTGTATTTAAAAAAAAATACAATTGGTCCACTATGATTTAAAAAAAATGCTTAATTGGGTCATTTCGTCAAATTTAGTAGATGTGTGTTTATTTATTTCTTACATGACATTTAAAAAAAAATCAAAAAAATAACATGGAATTAAATAATCAGACACACATGGATATAGTATGCAAATGCTAAAAATGGGGTAGAAAATATTTATAATATGTATAATATTAATAAAAATTAATATTATAATGTTTATAATATATATGTTTTATTTTAAAAATAAAATAAAAACACTTTTATGTTTTTTTTTTTTTTTTTTTTCTTTACCTAAATATTTATAATATGTATAATATTAATAAAAATAATATTATAATATGTATATTTTATTTTAAAAATATAAATAAAAATATTTTTATAATTTAAAATATGTATATTTTTTAAAAAAAATAAAATAGTTTTATGTTTTATTTTCTTTCTTTTTAAAAATAAAAAGCTAGTGTTTCCTCACTAGAGCTCAGAGGGAGCAAATGGCCCTTCAACGCAAGCAGGACCAAATTGCTCAGCAGAAACGCGACCAACCAAATCATCATCAACGCATCCACCGACACTCTTCCGGCGACTTCGCAAAACCCTTCTGCGATTCCTCTGACAGAGACAGAGACTGCCACCACCGGTATAGCTGATATTTTGAGGTATTTTTGCATATCATTAAATTATTTGTAAATCTGTATGATATACCTAAAATGCTTGATAAGTTTTGAAGGCAGGCAACAACTGGATCTAGTTATGGCTTCTTTGTTGTTTATATTTACTGCACTGCAATGTTTATTTAGCCCCAAATTCAGTAATATAAATTGTGTTTGTTGTATAAAGGTTGGTGATAAGACAGTGTATAGGTTACAGTGCAAAAATAATACCAGTGTAACCAGTGTATAGGTTGTAGAAATTACTTGACGAACTTGGTGATAAGACAGCCATTGTGTTTATAAATATTAAGAAGTCTGCTGATACCCTTTCCAAGGGTTTGGATAAAGCTGGCTATTGTGTTACAACTTTGCATGGTGGGAAGTCGTAGGAGCAAAGAGAAATTAGCCTTGGAGGTTTTAGGGCGAAGAGATACAATGTATTGGTGGCCACTGATGTAGCAGGACGTGGGATTGATATCCCTGACGTGACCCATGTGATAAATTATGATATGCCTGGGAATATGAAAATGTACACGCATCATATTGGACGAACTAGGCGTGCTGGGAAGACAGGTGTAGCCACAACATTCTTGACTCTACATGACACGGATGTCTTCTATGACCTCAAACATATGCTTATTCAGAGTAACAGTCCTGTGCCCCCTGAATTATCTAGACACGAGGCTTCAAAATTCAAGCCTGGGTCAATTCCTGACAGTCCAGCTAGACGCAATGACACAGTTTTTACTCATTGAAGCAGTGTTGTATCATGTTTTGGTGCTCTGAGATTTTCAAGATTTTTTTTGCTGCAACAGGTAAAGTACTGAATTTGGTTAGATAGTTAGATGTACAAGAGTTTCTTATGTTTTGTTTATGAGTTTCTTATGTTTTGTTTATGATTTTCTTATAATGGAAAATAAACTAATGGCCATACTCTGTAAGCATACATATGATATTGTCATAAAAGTAATCTACAATATATATTGTTTTACTTAACAATTTTTTTTAAAGCAATAGAAGGATCTGTAATCCTTGATTATGTTGTGAGATAAAACTTACTCCTATTCCATTGCTAAGAATACTCTTTTGAGGTTTAGAATGAGTAACATTTGAAAAGGAAAAACTTGCTATAATTTCTTAAAAGATATATAGTTAAAATCAGTTGAGCTATTTTCGAGTGTAGTTTTAAAACTTACAACACGTGCATTTTAATTCAAGTAGGGAACGCCATGTTATTCGTTACTAAACACCCATAAAGCTTGTTTTTGCTACGGTAGCTGGCATCTCATTTGTAAATTATAAAACAAAGTTGTATTCATACTTGTGTAATAGAAGTTCAAGTAATTAGGATTTTTTTTTAATATATTTAAAAAGTAATTCATATAGTACATTTGTAAATTATAAAACAAATGGCTCCTGTAATTGAAAAAATGATGAGGAAATTTGGTTTTGGCTCCTATAACTCATGGTTTCTCTCTCCCATATCATGTTATTTTTTTCATTGCCACTTGTTTGTCTTTTGAAGTTTTGCTCTACTTTATTATTTTCTGACTGGTTAATTGCTTGTAGTGATGAAAGATCCTGATAATCTTGCAAAGCATCAGGCTAATCCCAAGGTGTCTCCTATAATTGCAAAAATGATGGGGAAATTTGTTGGACCAAAGTGATCTTCCATGCTGGCAATCTCGGATTCCCCCACCTCTTTCCCTCTTTCCAGCATTGGCATGTACGCATAACTTGTGACTTGTATTATTATGGTTTGAAAGGAAATGATTTTTCTGACTTGCATGCATGCATGCTGAGGCCTGATTTTTGACTAATAATTTTAATAAGTACTGGTTGCATTCATCAAGTGATGTTATTGTTGCTAGTAAGAGAGTTGCATGAAGAATTTGACATGGTAACATTTGTTTTCTTAATGTATTTTGGTAAATGAGATTTGTAGAGACAGTTGGGAAGGTTAATGGTAGTAATAATGGGAAGGATGTGATTATAAGTGAGTGCCTATGCATAATGGTTGAAGGGGACAGTAATGCCGATAGCAAAAGGTTGCTCTAAAATCAAATTTACTTGGTTCATAAAGCAAAGGTTATAGTAGATTCTATTTCAAGGAAATAGTTTATTTTATTTGAGAGGATGAATTCATTAGTAGTATTATATCACTTGAGATTCTTGGAATGATGTCTCGTACATTTCCTTCCATACACTATCTAGCAATGTAGGCTATGTATGGAATCTAAACGACCATTATACTCATCGTAAGTCAAGATCATTACATCTCTTGTAGTAATCGTGTCATATGTTGAAGATGTTACTAATTTCCTAAACCACTATTGTTTTTAATCAAAATTGAGAGTAGGATTGCTTTGAAACTGGAGAAACAAAAATAGGTACCTGATTGGTTAGTATTTACTTCTACATTGACTTGTAGAATCGCAAGAATTGTCTTGCCCGATATATGTTCAATTCCTCGACTTGATACATAACAATATTACTCGCTAATGTGAAAGCCACCATCTTGTGTGATTGCAAATTCATTGAGATTCACATCCGCTATATCATTTGCTCTGGCGGTTTTGTTTATTGTTGTACTAATTGGTATAACATTATACAAACTAATAGAGGGAAGCATAAAGGCACCTAAATGGTTTCCAAGTGTTGATGATACATCATCCTTCTTAAATCTTTTTTCGCAAATTCCAGTTCTTGTTTGTGCATATCTCTCGCCACTTTAATGGTATGCAAACCGATCATCTCTTTCAGATGCAGAGCTTATCTTGTTTGCTTTCAATTTGGCTAGACAACTTGTGCATCTACTTTTTTTTTCTTTTTTAATTAATTTTTCTTGTTTCATCCCTTATTTTTCTTTCAAGACCATATGCACGTAGTTAAGTGTAACTTGTGTATATAATTCTCTCCTCTAGGCATTTCAATCCTCATGTTTCTTTACTTACCTTTTTCTTGTTTTTGGTTGACCAATGACATGATCAGTAGTGTTAAAATATGGTGTATGCGCAATTTACACTCATTTTCTCCTCAGAGGATATAAGTATCTATATATTAATAGGTGTTTTCTAATTTCTATGCTTGCAGCTTGCAGGCATCCTCCTGGATACTGGAAATATGTCCAACCCTCACTGCACAGATAAATATAAGTACATGGCCACATTGCTGATCAATGGAGCTGGTCGATTTGGATGCAGTGGTCTTTACCAGATCTGTATGCTCTACAACTTAAATATCCTACATTATATTACAGTTCATTTTCAAAATAAATTTTAGAAAAGTAAGAACTTTGTCTAAAATTAAATCTCTCTTTTTCAGTGAGATACAAAATGTATGATGTATCAGATCTCAAAGTAGGAGATATATTGCGCAAAGATTTCAAGAAAAGTGGACAAGAAAGAGCCAAAAATAATTCCTGATCAGCTTATCGACGTTCAAAACTTCTGAACTTTCGTTATGGTCCTATTTAAAAAGTTGGATATTTTATTTAGAATGTTATACTTGATAAATTATTGATGTTAAGTAGAATGAATGATACTTTAGATTCTAATTTTTCTATTTTGGTTAAATATGATGGAAAATGGAAATTTAGTTATTCTATTATTGGTGTTTTTTTATCATTACAATCATTTTGGTTAAATATTATTGGTGTAATTTTTTTTATTTATTTCTAGATCTATAATTTTATATTTAGTTTTTATTTAGTCACAATAACTAATTTTGTCACTATTATTAACTCTTTTTTCTCGTGATTTAGATGCATGGTCACCATAAGTATTCAATTAGTGACATTGAAAAATGTGTCCCAAAAAATAAATCTTTGGTGACAAATTATTTTGTAATATTATTTAAAATATTAAATGACAATGAAATAATTGTCATGTTAAATATATTATTAGGTGACGAATTGTTCTGTCGTCATTTATTTTCTTATTTTGGGTGACGATAAATACAATAACATGACGAAAGAATAATCATAAATATGACAATATTGTCGTCATTAAAATTAGATGATTTAAATAGAGTAACTTATTTCCGTCACTAAAACAATATTATTTAATGACGAAAAATGATTTTTTTTCATTTAATGCACCAAGTTTTGATGACGAAACATAATATAGAGTGACAAAAGTTTCATTCAAATAGTGACGCTATTAATGTCACTAAAAGTAATTAATTATAGTGACAATGATGCAGATCGTCACCATAAGTTAAAACATTTAGTGATGACATCAAATATTGTCAAATATACCTAATACCACGCTCATACAGTGACGGTCTCTGTGACGATTAACAATCGTCACCAAATGTTTTAGTGACGAAAAATGAATTTTATGTGACAAATTTTAGCGTCATTTTTTGTGTGATTTCTTGTAGTGAAACAACTAACATACAAGGATCTATGAGCCCAGACATTTGACTGTCAGACCATAATTTCTAACTTTTTCAGATTTCTAAAACACTTTCATGTTACCTGTCGATCTTATCTCTTCGAAAATACATACCTTTGATGTGATTTTAGGAATCGAATGGTTAACTACTCATCATGCTTTTAATAAGGTTGTTAGCTTTCATATTCCTAACCAACCTGTTATGCGAATTCAAGCAACCAAACCACTAAAGTCAATCATTGTCATATCAAGCCATAAGTAAAGAGCCCCGGTTCTTTCGTTGTTGACTTCCTTATGTGGAATGCATCGAAGCCAAACTTTCTATAGGGGACGTTGTGAATAACGATGGCAAGTTGATAGTTATCAATGTGACATGTTATCCAAGTCTTGGATGAGAGTCACAGTTATGAATGATATTTCTATTGTTAATAAATTTCTTGACGTATTTCTGAAGACTTCTTGGCCTACCCCAGAGCATGAAATTGAATTTTGTAATCGACCTCAAAGACAAAACCCCATTTCTAAAACCCTTAAATATTTCTTCAACTAAAACGAACGTAACATGTGCCAAAGACGTTGACTGGAGCTGTTGAAGATTACGATCGTACCATTCAATACCATCGTAGGAAAAGCGAACGTGGTAGCGGATGCGTTGAGTAGAAGATCGTATGCTTTTATGAGTGTGAATATACGAACCTACGTGAAGTTAACGAATATACGAGTAGAATCGACTTTAATCGATAAAGTTAAAGCCGCTCAAGCTAAATACTCGAAATGATGAATGTGAAAAAAAAGGTTCAAGAGGCGTTATTTCAGAAGCAAGAATCGATAAAGAGATGAAATCTCAACCCTCGATTTTATTGACTCATTTGAAATCCTTGATCGAGTAGGAACCGCGTGGCCTATAGACCTCGCTTTTACCGCCAAGTATGTCACGTGTTCATAACGTTTTTCGCATATCGATGTTACGTAAATATGTGGACGACCCGAACCACATTATTGATTTAGAACCATACGAGATAGCGGATAATTTAACGTATGAAGATGTACCTGTTAAAATCCCTTTAATGTATTCAACACTCAAACGTTATACCTCAAGAGTTAGAATCGGACGAAGTGTCCTCATCTCGTTTCTAAGCGATACAGTAATGCACGTAAATTTCGAGGACAAAATTTCATAAGGAGGGGAGATTGTAAAATCCCAAATTTTATGAATAAAGATTTAAATTTCTCAATTGTTTTTTATATTATGGTGTGGATTTAATATAATGTTATAGTTGTGGGTAATATTTATAAATTTTGCAAAGTATGCAAGTTGTTATATTATATTCGATTGGTGGGGAATATTCTTTCAGGTTTGGGAATATTCGTATTGCGATAAAAATCATTAAGTGGACCCCACAAATGTAATCTTTTATCGGATTAAGAAAACGATAAAATTATTTTTATGAAAATAACGGTTGTAATGTAAGTTTTACTGTTATCTTTGCTGAACTACCTCGGTAGTAAAAGTACGAAGAATACGATGTGATTGCATAGTAGTAGCACCAGATTGATTATCGATGCTTACGTGAGAAGTCACCAATTTTGTTCAATTATCACACAAAGAATTGCCGCATATAGTATCTCACATTATTTGATTCAATTATTGTTGATTGTTATATATATATATATATATATATATATATATATATATATATATATATATATATTATATAAGTTTTGTTTTATTAGTATTATTAATGTAATAAAACCGAAAAACTTTTTATATAAAATAGAATACTTTTATAAAGTTATTCGTTTTATTAGATTATAAATAGAATATATTATATTTTATTAAAAAGATTTTTCTTTAAATTTGGACCGTCCGATTAAAAATAAATCAATCTGGACCCTTCATGAATTAGTTACTATGCAGTCCATTCTTCTATAAATAGAAGCTCATTCCTTCATTATTTCTTACGAATTCACTGAAACTTTAAAGAGAGAAACTATAGAGAGAAAGAAGAAAAGTATTATGCTACTTCATTACTTTTATATCTAGTTTCTTTTATAAGGAAAGGGATATTATTTGTTGTACTCGTAAGGGGTATTATTTTTTTCATATTCATGAAGAGAACTTCTGTTATTCCATTCTTTTTATTGTTCATTTGAATAACTCAGATACGCGGGCTACCCTATACTTGGTGAAATTCTTCCGTTATTCCATTCTTTACTATTATGTTGGAATAACCTTTGTCTATACAATCAAGTAACGCATACATGGTGAAATTCTTTCATTATTCCATTCTTTATTATTCTGTTGAATATCCTCGTCTGCATGCGCTTTTTACGCCGCACTGGTTCCATCTTTTATTATTTTGTTGAAATATCCCCCTGTCATGCGTTTTACACCGCACCGGTTCCGTTATTTATTATTATGTTGAATAACCGTCTACATGCAACGCATCGCATGCATGGTGATTTCATTGTTATTCCATCCTTTATTATTTTGTTGAATATCCTCGCTTGCATGTATTACACTCGATTCGGTTCTCGTTATTTATTATTCGTTGGAATAACCCGCCTATGCGGCACCGCATCTTTGGTGATTTCTTTTGTTATTCCATTCTTTATTATACTCAATTGATTAAAGTTTTGACTTCTATATTCCATGAAATTAGTGGAATATCCTTGATATTTGCGCTTCATCCAAAGATCTTTTCATGAAAATATTCTTCCGAGCATTCACGAATTTTACTCTCTACAAAGAAGTATCATGTCGACAATTTGGACGTTATTAGTTCCCGAATAATTTAATTCTTGAACTTGTTTTTATTGAATTCTTATATCATTGTCATCATCCTCATGTTTATATTTTGTTGCAAGTCATCTCGTGGCCCTGTAGTGCATAGATGGACTTGGTATGATTATGACTGTGGATTATTAAGATAATCATGACCGTAATGTTACAAATGATGTGGAAAAAGTCCTCATTGGCCCGTAGTGCATTGATGCACAGTTTTTGGTATTATTATGGCTATGGATTCTCTTCGGCCAAGGGAGCAAAGATGAATTGTTTTATGGCATCATCAGGACCGTTGATGAAAACACGATTATCTTTGGCCCGTAGTGCATGGATAGTTCGTGGTCGCGATACTAAATAATATCCTTGGCCTGTAGTGCAGGGATGATTTGATGATGTGGATTATTTATTAAGCCGAGTCTCAGCGATAAAAGTGATGAAAAACTTTTTAAATCATAAAAGATAGTAGATTTTATTCTCTACTTGACTCTTTTAATGGATTGCTTGTTCCGCTGCAGTTAAACTTGATGTATATTGTATTTTATCAGTTTAACATTGTTGAAGACTAATGATAATTTATTCTGCATTATCTTAGTTATAATATTTTTTACTGGGCTAGTTGAGCTCACCCTTTCCTTCACTGTTCTCTTCAGGAAATAAGAATATAGCTGGGACGAGTCGGGGAACAATTTGACAGTTTAGATGACAGCATTAGTAGTCCTCACTATTTTGTTAAATAATGTGACAATAAATGTAATGAGGACTTGTTCTGAGAGTGGATATTGTCTAGAAGACAATATTTGTATTAAAACTCACAGCTCTCTTGTTGTATATTAAAGATTGTATTTGTATTCTGTACCATGTATCTGGCGACTCAAGATGGGTGATGTATACCTATTTTTTGGGGCATCACGGTTGGTATCAAAGCTTAGGATATGATCCTCGGCCGAGATGTGAGACAAGAACTAGGAGGGAGAGACGGGAATTCCTTCGCTAGTATGACTACCTACCTAAGTTTATTTGGTATTTAATTGGTCACCGTAGTATAGGGATAATATGTGATATGTTATTTAACCCTTGTTTTGTTACAGTATTTGAAAATGTTGAGAATAGCAATGGAGCACAGGAGACCATTGAGTCTCCACAGATCAATAATCGAGGATAATGTGCAATGTGGGAAGGCGATAATCCTCCTAAACAACAACAACATTGATCAAATGACGAACGATGGTACGATTAGGAACTTTTAGAATACATGCAACACCAAACGAGAGAGACTCTGCTCATAATGCAGTGGAAATAATGGCAACCCACTTATTGGTCACCGCTAAGCGCTTCAAGGAGCTGGGACCACCAGAGTTTTTGGGAAAGCCAGACCCACTTAAGGCAGAGACGTGGATTAAGCAGATCACCAAGATATTTGATGTCTTAGAATGCTCAGAGGAGCAAAAAGTTCTATTCGCAACCTTTATGTTGCGTGAAGAAGCAGATCATTGGTGGGAATCTATAAAACGTACCCAGCCTGATGCAATCAAGATGTCTTGGGAGAAGTTCCAAGAGTTGTTCAACAACAAGTGCTTTCCTGAAGGTATTCGTCACATGAAGGAGGTGGAGTTCATCAAGCTGGAGCAAAACAATATGACCGTGTCGTAGTACGAGGCTAAGTTTGCTGAGTTGTCTCAGTTTGCATCCCATTTGGTCGATAATGAGGAGCGAATAACGTGAATGTTTCTAAGTGGTTTGAAACCCAATGTACGTCAATACCTCATTTCTCACAAACTTTGTTTATATTCAGATGTTGTGAATAGGGCTCAGTTATTGGAGCGTGATAATGAGTCAGCATAACCAAAAGGCTACGACCAATAACACGATAATAATCGTACCGGTGGCAACGATCATCGGAACAATGATAACCATCGTGGGGGAAATTATCATGCCATGAATAGTAACCACTTCGGTGGTAATCATGGCCAAGATAATAGAAGTGGAAATTTTAAGAAGAGAAGGTTCAATAATGATGGAAAGACAGTAGCACCAGCACCCGTTTCAAAGGAAGAAGAATGACCACCGGTCGTATGTTTCAAATGCGGACAAGAGGGACACATCCGTCCAAACTGTACGCAGCAATCCAAAGCGTGTTTTAATTGCTGAAGAGAAGGTCACCTAGCTCGATTTTGACGTATGGTAAAGTCAAGTCCAGCTGGGATGGTGATGCCAAAGGATGTCCCAGACAAGCCAAAGCCGGTAGTTTAAGAGAGAGCATTTTTTTTTCGTGACGAGGAACCTGAATAAAATTATCACAGGTAAGTTAATCATAAACTCTTGAGAAGTCTATACCATATTAGATACCGGTTCTACTCACTCTTTCATTCCACTTAGTTGTGTTCAATGTTTGAATTTAACTCTAGAGAAGTTAGACTTTGATTTATCTATTGAAACTCAGTTGGGAGAAACCTTCGTTACCTCCACTATTTATAAATCTTGTTTGATTCAAATCAACACTTTCACGTTACATGTCGATCTTATCTCTTCGAAAATACATACCTTTGATGTGATTTTAGGAATCGATTGGTTAACTACTCATCATGCTTTTAATAAGGTTGTTAGCTTTCATATTCCTAACCAACCTGTTATGCGAATTCAAGCAACCAAAACACTAAAGTCAATCATTATCATATCAAGCCATAAGTAAAGAGCCCCGGTCCTTTCGTTGTTGACTTCCTTATGTGGAATGCACCGAAGCCAAACTTTCTATAGGGGACGTTGTGAATAACGATGGCAAGTTGATAGGTATCAATGTGACGTGTTATCCAAGTCTTGGATGAAAGTCAAAGTTGTGAATGATATTTCTGTTGTTAATAAATTTCTTGACATATTTCTGAAGACTTCTTGGCCTACCCCAGAGCGTGAAATCGAATTTTGTACTAACCCCAGTACAAAACCCCATTTCTAAAACCCTTAAATATTTCTTCAACGAAAACGAACGTAACATGCGCCAAAGACGTTGACTGGAGCTGTTGAAGATTACGATCGTACCATTCAATACCATTGTGGGAAAAGCGAACGTGGTAGCGGATGCGTTGAGTAGAAGATCTTATACGTTTATGAGTGTGAATATACGAACCTACGTGAAGAAAATAAATATACGAGTAGAATCGACTTTAATCAATAAAGTTAAAGCCGCTCAAGCTAAATACTCAGACCTGATGAATGTGAAAAAGAAGGTTCTAGAGGGCGTTATTCTAGAAGCAAGAATCGATGAAGAGAAGAAATCTCAACCCTCGATTTTATTGACTCATTTGAAATCCTTGATCGAGTAGGAACTGTGGCCTATAGACTCATTTTACTGCCAAGTATGTCGCGTGTTCATAAAGTTTTTCGTATATCGATGTTACGTAAATATGTGGACGACCCGAACCACATTATTGATTTAGAACCAGACGAGATAACGGATAATTTAACGTATGAAGATGTACCTATTAAAATGCTGGAATGTATTCAACACTCAAAGGTTATACCTCAAGAGTTAGAATCGGACGAAGTGTCCTTATCTCATTTAAGATACCGTGCACGACGTAAATTTTGAGGACGAAATTTCATAAGGAGGGGAGATTGTAAAATCCCAAATTTTACGAATAAAGATTTAAATTTCTCCAATTTTTTTTATATTATGGTGTGGATTTAATATAATGTTATAGTTGTGGGTAATATTTATAAATTTTGCAAAGTATGCAAGTTGTTATATTATATTCGATTGGTCGAGGAATATTCGAGACGACGCAAGACAATCATCGTGGACCCCACAACCGGAATTATTGTCGGATTGAGAAAATGATAAAAATATTTTTATGAAAATAATGACGGAAGTTTTACCGATTAATAGTGTTGAACTACTTGGTAGTAAAAGTATAATGTCACGGTGGTTACATAATAGTATTACCAGTATTGATTATTGATGCTTACTTGAGAAGTCACTCGCTTTTGTTCAATTATTGCTACGATGAGTTGTTGCATAGTATCTCACGTTATTTGATTCAATTATTGTTGATTGTTGTATATATATATATATATATATATATATATATATATATATATATATATATATATATATATATATATATAAGTTTTGTGTTATTAGTATTATTAATGTAATAAAATGCGAAAATCTTTTTATATAAAATGTAATACTTTTATAAAGTTATTTTATAAATAGAATATATTATATTCTATTATGCATAGTATTTTTGCATAGTAAAATATTTTTATATAAAACATAATACTTTTTATAAAGTTATTCTATAAATAGAATATATTATATTTTATTACGCATAGTGTTGCATAAATTCCTGCATAGTATTTTGCATAGTAAAATCTTTTTATATAAAATGCAGTACTTTTATAAAGTTATTCGTTTTATTAGATTATAAATAGAATATATTTTATTTTATTAAAAAGATTTTGCTTTAAATCTGGACCGTCAGATTAAAAGTAAATCAATCTGGACCGTTCATGAATTAGTTACTATGCAGTCCATTCTTCTATAAATAGAAGCTCATTCCTTCATTATTTCTTACTTAATTCATCGAAACTCTAGAAAGAGAAACTATAGAGAGAAAGAAGAAAAGTATTCTGCTACTTCACTACTTCTATATCCAGTTTCTTCTATAAGGTAAGGGATATTATTTGTTGTACTCGTAAGGGGTATTATTTTTTTTATATTCATGAAGTGAACTTCTGTTATTCCATTCTTTATTGTTCTGTTGGAATAACCTGTATACGCGGGCTACCCTATACTTGGTGAAATTCTTCTGTTATTCCATTCTTTACTATTATGTTGGAATAACATGTCTATGCGAAGTACCGCATACATGGTGAAATTCTTCTGTTATTCCATTGTTTATTATTCTGTTGGACTATCCTATCTGCATATTTTACGCCGGACCTGGTTCAATCTTTATTATTCTGTTGGAATATCCTGTCTGTGCGTTTTACGCCGGACATGGTTCCGTTATTTATTATTCTATTGGAATAACCTGTCTATGTGAAGTACCGCATGCATGGTAATTTCTATTGTTATTCCATTCTTTATTATTCTGTTGGAACATCTGCGATTGCAAATTTACCGACCGTTCCGTTATTTATTATTCTCGTTGGAATAACTTTTGTCTGTCTGACGACGCATTGCATGCATGGTGATTTTTGTTGTTATTCCATCCTTTATTATTATGTTTGAATATCCTGTCGGTGCGTATTACACCTGACCTGGTTCTGTTATTTATTATTCTGTTGGAATAACCTTTCTATGTGAAGTACCGCATGCATGGTGATTTCTTTTGTTATTCCATTCTTTATTATACTCAGTTGATTAAAGTTTTGACTTCTATACTCTATAAAATTAGTGGAATATCCTTGATATTTGCGCTTCATCCAGTATCTTTTCATGGAAATATTCTTCTGAGCATTCTTGAATTTTACTCTACAAAGAAGTATCATGTTGACAATTTGGACGTTATTAGTTCCTGAATAATTTAATTCTTGAACTTGTTTTTTTATTGAATTCTTATATCATTGTCATCATCCTCAGGTTTATATTTTGTTGAAAGTCATCTGGGGCCTGTAGTGCATAGATGAACTTGGTATGATTATGACGAGGGATTATTCGGTATAATCATGACCGTAATGTTACAAATGATGTGGAAAAAGTCCTCATTGGCCCGTAGTGCATTGATGGACAGTTTTTGGTATTATTATGGCTATGGATTCTCTTCGGCCAAGGGAGCAAAGATGAATTGTTTTATGGCATGATCAGGACCGTTGATGAAAACACGATTATCTTTGGCCCGTATTGCATGGATAGTTTGTGGTCGTGATACTAAATAATATCCTTCGCCTGTAGTGCAAGGATGATTTGATGATGTGGATTATTTATTAAGATGAGTCTCAACGATAAAAGTGATGAAAAACTTTTTAAATCATAAAAGATAGTAGATTTTATTCTCTAGTTGACTCTTTTAATGGATTGCTTGTTCCGCTGCTGTTAAACTTGATGTCTATTGTATTTTATCAGTTTAACATTGTTGAAAACTAATGATAATTTATTCTGCATTATCTTAGTCGTAATATTTCTTACTAGGCTAGTTGAGCTCACCCTTTCTTTTACTGTTCTCTTCAGGAAATAAGAACATAGCTGGGACGAGTCGGGGAACGGGTTGACAGTCTAGATGATAGCATTAGCAGTCCTCACTATTCTCTTAAATAGTGTGACAATAAATTTAATGAGGACTTATTCTGAGAGTGGATATTATCTAGAAGACAATATTTGTATTAAAACTCACAGCTCTCTTGTTGTATATTAAAGATTATATTTGTATTATGTACCATGTATCTGGAAACTCAAGATGGGTGATGTATACCTATTTTTGGGGGCGTCACACATGGTACGAAGGGCTAATCACCATAAGTACGGGGAGTCTCTACAATATTACTATTTAGGTTATAGTTGAAAGATTACTTGTAACCGTGGACATAGTTCGTGGTCTTGTGACCCTCAGTTACATTTTTTATGTTGATACCAGTTTTTGATTATCATTGACAGAGTATTATTCAACTCTGATGAGCTTATTCATTGGCATTTATTATGCTATTATTTTTCATTGCTATTTCAAGTGAGCATTTATTTTGCTCACTCTTGCATATATATTCTCATTGCAGCTAAGGTTGAGAAGGTCGATGAACGTACCACTAGCAAGGGAAAAGGGAAAATAAATAAGTGATAGAGACTTGTAATTTATTTAATGTCATGATGATAGACTTTATATTTAATGATGTGATGTAATTATTTTATTTACGCACTTAATTTATGTTAAAGGTTAGATAACATGGGAGACTTTTGATTTAATGATGTAACCCTTTTAATGGGAAGGTTGATGGTTTAATTTTATTATAATTGGGTAGTTAGATATGAATGAATAGAAAGTGAACACCAAATCTTGTGGGAATGAAGTACCTAGATTTGGGGGTGTCACAGGTTGGTATCAAAGCTTTAGGTTATGAACCTAAGGTGGGGAAAACCTTAGGAAGTAACCTTTAGAAGATTGAATAGATAGTGGTGATAAACTCTTATCGAGTTTTAAGAAAGAAGTAATAAAACACTTTATGTGCTTATATGATTGCAACCTATATGCTTGTGAGTGTCGACTTGTAATGATTAGTAATTAAAACTTAAAATTTTGTTGTCAGGATGGCTAATGTAGGAGAATCCAGTCAGGCTAGGGAGGAAGGACCCCAAATGGGTAGAAAGGAGGAGCCTCGAGATATTCAGGTGGTTTGGGAACAACTACTGCCACGGGAGTCATCTCTGTTGGCCATAGTGGTTGAGCAGGAGGGCTTACCTGATGAAGATGATGAGGTAAAGATGGATGAGGAGGATCCCATGGAGATACCACAGTCGGATAAGGATGAGGAGGACGAGGAGGAAGAGTTTCCACCAAACTCGATCGCTGCCCGTATGTACGACGAAGTATACGACCGCAATGTGGAACTTTAGGATAAAGTCGAGGAGTTGGAAGAGATAGTAGCTGAATAGCAGACCTCGATGGCGCAGAAGGATGACGAGATCCGAGATTTAGATGAACGTCTAAGTAATGTCGAATGGAAGCTAATTCACACAGAAGGAGAGAACGAGCAAATGGAAGAGGAGATTGCAGAGCTGAAAACAAATTGAAAGAAGAGTCTACTAAGAGATCAAGAGTCGAAGACGCGTACAAGGAAGCTTCTCAATGAGCCAGGGTAGCAGAGAGAGAGGTACAAGTAAAGAGGATCAAGATGGAGGAGATGAATAGCGTTTTTAACACCATTGTAAACCGAGCTCAAGATTGAATCATGTATTATCCAATTCAATTCGAGACGCTGCCACGGTATATGCTAGGCCGCCGAATAATGTTCTGTATTATGGAAGAGGAGCGTCGTAAGGCTATGCAGCATTTTAGTAGGTCGTCATAAGAAATGCAATTATTGTATGATTAATGAGTAAATAAAATGTAAATCCCGGGTATTATATAACCAATGGGATATGATGATGATGATGATGATATCCTGAAACTTTTGTAATTCAGGAAAGTAAGGTAGATAGCAGGGATGCTATCATGGCTATGTTTTTAAAAGATGATGAATAAATAAAAGTTACTATTTATTCAAGATATTGTGTGCTATGTGGTAATTTTTTTGATGTGCAAGTTGAATATATATAATACTTAGCAGATTAAATAACGATATAATGAGAATATTTTAACAGAAAATACCTCTGAGACGTCAAACACGACATAGGACCCCTGAGTGATATACCAATAACAAAAATGTTGAGGCTAGCCCAATTCACCAGTTAGTGACGTTACTGACAGGAGCATTGCAAAATCAACCACAGAATCAAGCTGTGACATTTAAGGACTTCAAGGCGGTTGGGCCACTAGAATTTTGTGGGACCATGAATTCGGTTGAGGCACAGACCCGGATAATGGAGATAGAGAAAGTTTTTGATGTTGCTAGAGTAGGTGAGAATCAGAAAACTACTTTTACAACATTTATGTTGAACGTAGAGGCTAGTTATTGGTGGCAATCCAATAAAACTCGAGGAGGTCAAGGGGTAATGACTTGGGATAGGTTTAAGGAGATATTGTTTGAGACTTATTTCCCAAAGAGTTCAAAAATCAGATGGATGTTTAGTTTTTAGAACTGAAGCAGGGATCAGTGACGGTAGCGGAGTATGTCGCGAAATTTAATGAGTTGGCAAGGTTTATGCCATATCAAGTCAACACAGATGAGCGCAAGGCTAGGAGGTTTGAATAGGGACTGAACCCTAGTTGTACAACAGAGTCTCCATGTTTCAATTGACGATATTTAGCGGTACTAGAGAAGGTAATTTTGGCTGAGGGTGGAGGCGAGGCTATAACAAAGTACAATCAAGAGCAGAGAAAGAAGAAGAATGAGGTTGAAGCTAAGAATGGTAGTGGTAGTGGTGGAAGTGGTAATAATTACTTGAAGATAAAATGGAATAGAGATGTGAGTGCTGGAAACCAGCAGGGTAACCAAAAGAAGAAGAGGTTTGAAGCATGTGCTACATGCGGGAGATTTCACACGAGTATGTGCTTAAGGGGGAAAGGAGTATGCTTTAACTGTGGCCAGGAGGGTCAAATTGCCCCAAATTACAATCAACCCAAGAAGAATTCTTGCTACACCTGCGGGTCAAAGGATCATTTTTCTCGCGAGTGTCCTAAGAAGAAATCTGGTGAGACAACTGGAAGTAAGGGAGGTGGCAGTGGAGGTACGTTTACTATTCAAGGACCAACATCATCAAATAGACCCAAAACCAGAACCTTCAACATGATGGTGCAAGACGCGGTGCAATCAAAAGATGTCATGTCAGGTATTATCCCAATCAATAATATAAATGCATATGTATTATTTGATTCGGGTGCTAGTTACTCGTTTATATCTGATGAATTTGCTAAGAGGTTAGAATTACCTAGTGAAGAGTTGCATTTCCCTTTACACATAGAAATTACGAATAGGGAGGTAATTCTTGTTAAGTTCGTATACAAGAATTGTAGGGTGAATATTAAGGGGAATGTTATGACAGTAGATTTAATCCCGATAAAACTTGGAGAGTTTAATGTTATATTGGGAATGGATTGGATATTCAATTATGGAGCAATAGTTAATTGCCAAAAGAAATGCGTAAAGCATATGACTCAGTCAAAGGTAGTTTTCCATGGTAGCAAATCGCCTAGACAAGCGAGATGTCTGACAATTATACAGGCCAAGAAGTTATTGACTCAAGGCTGTGTAGGATACTTAGCTTATATAGTCGATACTCAGAAAAAGAAGGGTGTGAAATTGGAGGAGATACCAGTGGTTAGGGATTTGCGGATGTGTTTCCAGAAGATTTGCCAAGACTTCCGCCTAACAGAGAGATCGAGTTCGTGATCGACTTAGCGCCAGGAATTGCTCTAATATTGAAGGCCCTGTACAGAATGGCTTCGGTAGAGATGAAGGAATTGTTGGTGCAATTACAAGAACTGCTAGACAAGAAATATATTTAGCCTAGTGTATCACTATGGGGAGCACTGGTATTATTCGTAATGAAAAAGGATGGGTCAATGCGTCTTTGCATTGATTATAGGGAATTAAACAAAGTCACTATTAAGAATAAATATCCGTTTCCAAGAATAGATGACTTGTTTGTTCAATTGAAGGGTGCTAGATATTTCTCAAAAATAGATTTGAGAAGTGGGTATCACCAATTGAAAGTAAGGAAGGAGGATGTACCAAAGACGGCATTTCGATCTCAGTATGGACATTACGAGTTCTGATAATGTCTTTTCGTTTGACCAACGCCCCTACTACATTCATGGATTTGATGAACATGGTGTTTAAATAATTTTTAGATAAGTTTGTGGTGGTATTCATTGATGATATATTGGTGTACACCAATTCTCAAGAAGAACATGTGGAACACTTACGTGTGACGCTGGAGACGCTAAGAAAAGAAAAGTTGTACGCGAAATTCTCTAAAATGAATTTTGGTTGTAACGTGTACAATTTATTGCGCATGTAATTGACAAAAATGAAACTATAGTGGATCCATCAAAAGTCAAAGCTGTGATAAATTGGGAACAAGCAAGAACTCCATCAGAAGTAAAAAGTTTCTTGGGACTTGCAGGTTATTATAGACAGTTTATTCGGGATTTTTCCAAGATTTCCACTCCGTTGACAAATTTGACGAGGAAATCTATAAAATTTGTTTGGACGGAAAGCTGTGAAGAGAGTTTTACGGAATTAAAAAAGAGCCTCAGTGTGGCACATGTGTTGTCATTACCAGATAATACAACTTTGTGGTGTATAGTGATGCTTCACATAAAGGATTGGGTTGTGTCCTTATGCAGAACGACAAAGTCATTATGTATGCATCAAGGTAGTTGAAAGACTACGAGAAAGGTTATCTGACTCATGAATTAGAGTTAGCTATGGTGGTATTTGCTTTGAAGATATGGAGACACTATCTCTATGGAGAGAAATGTGAGATCTACACAGACCATAAGTGTCTGAAGTATATTTTCACACAAAAGGACCTGAACATGCATCAAAGAAGATGGTTGGAATTGATAAAAAAAATTTGACTGTGAGATCTTTTATCATCCTGGCAAAGCAAATATGGTTGCAGATGCCTTGAGTAGGAAATGTCAAGAAAAGTTGATATTGTTAACCAACCAGGAAGAGCTCATTTCAGCAATGGCAAGGCTAGAGTTGGAAATCAAATTTCCAAAAGAATCTGATGAAAGATTGTTCCAAATGGAAGCTAGTCCAACTTTGGTGGACAAGATAAAGAATGCTCAACTATAGGATGAAGAATGCAGAAAAATAAAGGAAAGTATGGTCGAGGATAGTGAGATGAAATACAAGGTTGATACCGAAGGAGTACTAAGATTTGAGGGACGAATTTGGATTCCAGCAATACCAGCTATTAAGGAAGAAATCTTGATAGAAGCTCATAGCTCAAGATATTCGATCCATCCAGGAAGTAATAAAAATGTATCAAGATTTGCGGCAACATTTTTGGTGGCCAAATATGAAAAGATACGTTGAAGAATGTGTTGCAAAATGCTTGACAAGTCAGAGAGTGAAGGCCGAGCATCAAAGACCAATCAGATTACTTCAACCGTTAGATATACCGGAATGGAAGTGGGAGCATATCATAATCGATTTTGTGGTAGGTCTTCCAACTAATCAGAAAGGATACGATGCGATATGGGTAATAGTGGATATATTAACGAAATCAGCACACTTTTTGCCAATAAAGATTAGATTTAATCTTGATCAGTTGGAAAAACTGTACGTCAAGGAGATCGTGTCGAGACATGGAGTTCCAGTGTCAATTGTTTCAGACAGAGATCTAGATTCACATCAAACTCCTGGAAGAGACTACAAGAATGCATTGGGAACACAACTGAAGATGAGTACGGCATATCATCCGCAAACCAATGGTCAAAGAGAACGAACAATCCAGACGTTAGAAGATATGCTTAGAGCATGCATCATGGATTTTAAAGGAAACTGGGTCGATCATCTACCGTTGGCAGAATTCACCTACAATAATAGTTACCATGCAAGCATTGGTATGCCACTTTACGAGGCATTATATGGCAGGAAATGCAGAACTCCACTATGTTGGGATGAAGTTGGTGAACGTCAACTATTAGGACTGGAACCGGTACAACAGACCGTTAGAATTATTAAACTCATCAGAGCAAGACTGGTAGCTGCTCATGATAGATAGAAGAAGTATGTTGATTAACACAGGAAAAATCACGAATTTAACGTGGGAAATTTTGTTTTCTTGAAAGTTTCTACATGGAAGGGGAAAATTCATTTTGGCAAGAAAGGAAAGTTAAGCATGAGGTTCATTGGACCATCCGAGGTACTACGAAGAGTGGGAGAAATAGCTTACGAGGTTACTTTACCTCCAGAATTAGAACATGTTCACAACTTTTTTCATGTGTCGGTGTTGCGACCGTATAAACCCGATTACAAACATGTGATGGAGTATAAACTATTATAGTTCAATAAAGATTTATCTTATAAAGAGGTTCCTATCCAGATAGTCGACAGAAAAGAATAAGTGCTCAGGAATAAGGTGATACCTTTTGTGAAGGTGATATGGAGGAACCACAATATCGAACAGGCTACGTGGGAACTCGAAGATGAAATGATGAAGAACTACCTTGAGTTATTTGTTTAATTTGTGTCTTCGATTCTGGGGACAAAATCTTTGTAAGGAGGGAAGAATGTGACGAATAAATTGTTTGAGTTATGATTCTGGGGACAGAATCCATGTAAGGAGGGAAGGATGTAACAATCCAAGATTTTATTTGTAATTTAAAATATTTATTAAATTAAATAAATATTTTATTTATGTGGTTGTTGTTAGTAGATAATTGTGAATTAAATTTATTAGATAATACTCTAATTTAATTTAATAGTTAGACAGTTGTTGAAAATAACATGACATGCTATATTGTTGTTTTAATGCTATATTTAATTTAATAATTTAAAATGGAACGTTAAAATATTAAATAAAATTACAATGAGATTATAATTTTGGGATATGTGGATTAAGTGGGAAATTTATTTAGTATGTTGTAATTAGTTTATTTAACTAAGATTGGATATAAAAATCCAAAGAAATAATATGGGACTATAAACTATAGTATAAATTATTTATTAAAATAAATTAAAGTAGTTTTAAAATGATTTAACAAAACATGGCTTATTGATATTAAGTCGTTATTTTAAAAGTGTTTTTGCCATGTGGCTTTTGAATTTTGAATTTTGAATTTTGAATTTTGAAATTTTGATTTAAAAAAAATAAAAAATAAAAAACTAATACTTTTATAACTGATATACGTTTAAATTTTGTAACTGTTTTATTTTTATAAGCGTATAATGGCTATCCGTTTCTTTTATCTTTACGCATAATGATAGTTGGCCTATACTGATACTAAGAAGAGAAAATAAGAGGGTTTGCAGAGAGAATAAAGAGGGAGTTTGAGATAAAAGTCATGAGAATTCCAAAACAATTTATGTGTTTTAGCAAGGATTGTTCAAGAAAGAGAAGGTATACTTCTAAAACCTTAATATTATATATATGACTATTTTATATTCATGAGTCTTACATTTTTTGTGAATTCACGTTGGGTGAATTGTTGTTATATAAACTGAATTGTTGAAATTGTGTGTAATTGTGGTATTAGAATTTGCATTTAGACAGGAATTAATGTGCTAATTACGTTAACAAGAAAGAAAATTATTTACAGTGCATGTTTATATATATGGCTTCCGAAAGTACCAAATTTGGTGGTTAATTTCTAAACTAATCTATAAATTAAGCCTTAAATATGGTAATTCGGTAAGAAACGAAGAGAACGTAGTTTGAATGAGTTAATTTGGTGTAGAATTGTGATCACAGTAAAAAATTTTGTCAAGGATGTCAAAAATAGAGTTTTTGGTATAAAACATGGAATTTAAAATATTTAAATTGGTTGTAGTGTTGTTTAATTGATCTAAGTTAGTATATATGTGAGGAACCATGTTTGTACAAGTCCTATATCAATTGGATATCTTAAATTTACTGTTTTATGGATAAAATTCGTGATAGTTGGGCTAAGCAGTGTTTCAAGCAGATCACAGTAGTTTCTATCCGCAGAAGATACAATTGCTTATTTAGTGTGAAGGCTGAGAAGCACAGAAGTCTAGGCCAAAGCCGATCGTGCTTAAGTATGGTGAATGCGGTTGCATACACCGATTAGAGGCATTGATGCCTGTTACTTATACAGACCTTGAAGACCTATTGTAACTTAGTCTAATGATATGTTAATGTGACAAACGTGTAATGAAGAGGATAAAACAAAATCGTATCATGTGATTAGTAATTCCAAAGTTGTAAGAAGATTAGTAAGTTATGAAAGTGATATGTTATGATATAAGGTGCACAATGAGCAGTGAATAAGTGTTTTGTAGTTAATACTTGTGATTTCTGAAATGCATATGGTAGAGTAAAACTTGTACTAAAATAACAAGTTTAACTAGAAGTGAGTGTTATTTTGGAAAGTGGATGTTAGTATATCTAATAGATATTGTGATTCTAATAATGTGTGTAGGTGAACGTGAGTTGTAAATTATAGCTTAAACACGAGGCAAGTTCCTTACCCTAAACTTTAATTGAGCAAGTTCTTTTATCCTTAAACTTTATTTGAGCAAGCTCTAACCCTAACTTTATTCGAGCAAGTTTTAAATTCTAATCATTATTAATTTATTCTAACTTGTTTATAGTTAAGCAAGTTTCTTTAGTTTCATTCTTTTATAGTGAATGTAACTTCTTGAACTCTAATCTCTATGTTGAGCCGTCATATTTCATTTACTTTGCACAAGTTATTTTCATGTTGACCAAGTTTTGTTTCCAGCTTGTTATCAATTAATGCATGTTCATTAATTCAATTTTTTACTTGACAAGATCATAAACTTAGCTTAATATTATTCAAGAAAGGTTTATTGTTTCATTCAATGCTTATTCTTTTTAGTTATTTCTAAACATGAGATTAATGTTTAGTTGGTTCACCTATGATTCTTAATCATTTTACATTAAATTGTTATTGATCACTTGTAGTGTTGTTAAGTCTTGTTGATTTAACTAATCCTTTAGTTGATGATCGTGAAACTCTAAATTACCCTTGAAGCTTATCCAAACTAAACTTTCTTTGGTGCAGACTTATACTTTAAAACTGAGAAGAACAACCTGTGACAACCCGAATTTTTATAAGTTATTAAAATAAGAATTTAATAATTTAAATTTTTATTATGAGGTGTATATATTTTGAATTATGTGATTTGGTGTGAAGATAATTATATATGGGAGAATGTGAGATTTAATAGTTAATTAAACTATTAAAGAAATTAAATAATATTATTTAATTTAATTAAGTTGAAATTATGTTATGAGATAATATAATTTTAATTATAATGCCTTGTGGGCAATGGAAATTATTATGAGTTAAGTTTTCACAAATAGTGTGAATAATTCACTTAATTAAAATAGTGAATTAATACAATTATAATTGACTTAATAAAGTGAGAATGTAATATATTGCATGAAAATGTAAATGTTAGTATAGTGCGAGTAAAATATTTATTAAGTACATTAAATATTTTAGTTGGAAACTTTATGGAATAAAATGAATATTTATGGCATTAAATAAATATTTGATGAAAATTGTTATGGGATGGTTTATTTAAGTGCGATAAAATAGATGGGATTTATACGTATTTTATTATGCGAGTATAAATTGTGATATTCTAATTTAATTAAATAATTAAATTAGAGGAGTGAGAATTTGTTAAATAATGTTATGATTATAATGGTTGAATAGAAATTATAATTTTACCGATAAGGTTAATTTTATTTCTTAAGGAATTAAATGTACATAATCTAGTTTATATTTCTAGTTTATGTGTTCTTTAGTTTCTTTTAAAATTGGAGTTTTGGTTAATGAATTTATGGGATACAATGTTATATATGTTATTAGATATTTATAATTTGATAATAGTCATCTAGAAACAAATTTTCAGAAATCAAATTCATGTATTTATACTAAGGAAAATGAATTTGGGTTTGATTGTAATGTGTATTTTGGTGTACTTTGGGACTAAAGTTGATGATGAATTTGTGATGAAAACTTTAAATTGATAGATGATTGTTTTTATCCTCTATAAAACGAAAACAATGCAACTTGAACGGATCGAATTGGTTAAGAAATGAATTCATGATGAATGAATACACTTAGCATGTTGAAAATAGGAAAAATTAGTATAAACAAATTAGAATTAGTATAAACCAAGTCCCACATCAACTAAATTGAGAACTTTACCCTTTTCTAAACCTATAAATAGAAGGGCTTGATCCTTTGTTTCATTCACCAACAATAAGGCCTCCAATTTTGAGAAAGGCTTTGTTGTGGGAGGACTTTTTATAAAGACCTCCTTAGTTAAATTTTGACGTGGAAGTCTGTATTCAGTTTGTGGAACTCGTATTTTCGGGTATGTTTCTTATTTAATTTTTAGTAATGTTATTATTTTAAATATTATATCTAGTTTTGTTTAATATGTTTATTTTGGCTTGAAATTTATTATGTAAATGAGTTCTAATAATTGTAATTAGAGATATGGAGCCGAGACCTCAGACGAGTCTGATTATGTTAAATAAGACTTATTTGTAAAGAAAGTTGGGTTGGAACGAGTCGAGGTGAGTTTTGGATGTCAAAACGAGAAGTCCGAAAAACTAGTGGACTGCTGATCAAAAAACTAAAATTTGGAGTTAGCTATATTGTTTAGAAAATTCTGGGCTTTTGGTATGTTATAGTAAACTGAATAAGCTTTCCATAGACTCCAAAATGGACTAATTCCGACTTCGGAGCAAAGCGTTATGACCATTCAAACTAGTCGCGTCAAAACTGTCTAACCGAAATGGGTGTCCAATAACTTTTAAAAATAGGTTAATATGATGTTTATAGCATATCCAAAGTTGGATGTCATCGGACTTATGAGATATAGAGTAAAGTTTACATTATAACTACTATGCGTTGCTATGTGACTAATAATTGATGTGTATGATTATATAATTGTGTAGGGCACGTGAAGTGCAAATAACTGTAAGATGTTAAACTGTTTTTGGTAAACAATGATCAAGGCAAGTCTTTCAGTTCCTATTTGCTATGTGAATTTTATTATGAACTGTTTGAAATATTTATTGCAAATAGCATGGTGTATTATATTACTATTGAAAGTATAAAATGTTAACGTCAATTTATGACTACGCTGATTGAGTAATGAATGTTGATTGAGTAAGAAACTCAATCTTTATACTTGTTATATGAACTACATCATGTATGTTATGTTAGTCCAATGTTTATGAGATGTATATCGAGCATGTTATTATGTGTTATGTGATGCATGAAAACTGTTAGATTTTGTTGGGCTGTCGAGCTTAACCTTGCAAATAACCACTTTTACAGGTTAAAGATTTAAGGTAAGGTTATGTGATATTTGAAAGATATGAATCAGATGTGATACTTGAAGATTTATATACTTGGGCTGAGTTATTATTATTTGAACCATGTTTAATGTTCCGAATAATGTATTAATGTTAAATTGTAATATCGTTTTGCGATGTATACTCTTGTAGTATTACAATGATTCTGAGATATTTAGATGTAAAAGGTTGAAAGTTCTGGGAACGAGAATAGTTTGTAACAGAAAATTTTAATTGTAATAGACAAAATTAATTATTCCGCAAATTTCAATGGTTGTATTATCGTTTAATGATGTAAAATTAGAGGTTAAATGTATTGTTAACTAATCAAAGTCGTAGAAATTAAATTGTATGAATTTTGGGGTTGTTACAATTGGTATCAAAGTCGATAGGTTAGAAACCAGGTAGGTAAGAGTACCTTTAGGCTATAACCTTAGAGAAGAGAGGTGAAGATAATGAACGAATAAGCTCAAATAGAGTTTGAACAATAAGAAGTACTTTAAGAAATTTATAAAGAAGGGATTCAAACATGTGTGAGAGGATTCAAAGAAGAATCTCGCAGAGTTATAAGGAATATAAAAGTGGGCTTACCCAACTCCAATAATGAGAATGTAAGGTGATAATAAATACACAATGTCTATAAGAAGAAAATGATAAAGAAGTTAAGAATAAAAGTTATATTTAAATATGATACAATTGTACTATTTAGTAGTTGATGTATTGTATCTGGGCTAAACAATTCCTTCATAGAGCAGAGGTATATACGAACTAGTAACTCAGAACCTAGTTTGTTGGTTGTTTGTGGGAAACCACTCAGCGTACCATATTGAAACTATTAGAGACTCGATGTGTACCAAGTATAGAAAATAGATACGTATGATGAAAATGTGGAACTCGAATGAATTGTTGAGCAATGTAAATGAAGTTAGAAATTCTTAAAGGAAGAATTGTTATATAAACAAGAAAATTCAAAGAAGAATCTTAAAGAGATATAAAGATAAGAAATGGGAGTTACCCTAACTCCAATAGCCAAGATAACAAATAATGATGAATAGACAAAGCCTGTAAGATTAAAAGCAAAAATGAAATCATAAATGATGAAAAAGGAAAGAAAGAGGAACGTAAAACAAAATGATCACGAGTTAAGAAAAGAATTTTAAAGGAGATGATTATAGAATAAGATCATGACGTGCTCTGTTTAAGTTATAAAAGAAAGATGGTATGTAATGTTTGAATAATTATAGCTTGATGCTATGAAGATAATGTATTATGAAATAGTACGAGGTAAACTCGCGAGGAGTTATAAGTGATGAGGTACGAAAAAATTTGTATCACGCAAAAAGCAAGTTATAAGGAAGATAGAGTTAGGTGGGATTTCAATTGAGGACTCATGTGATGGCTGAGTTGTACAAAACTTTGTATGGGCGAGGGTTTTGTGCTTGCACTCAGTTTATCCCATTGATAATCATTGGAATGTTGGTGTCGCGCTATCAATGTATATGTGGTGAAAAGGTGATTCTTTTCTCATGAGTATATTTGATAGTTAGAAACTATTAAGATCAGTCAAATATTATTAGGATTAGGTGCGATTCTTAAAACTAATACATATGGTAAGTTCGTGACTCATAATAATATAGTATGTTTTGAACCCCTCAGCGAATGGACGCCTATGGTCTAACTAGGATATGTGACAAATGAGATTTTTGTAATATAATTTGAATATTTATTAAATTAAATAAATATTTTTCGATGATTTAATTATTGGGTTAAATAATTAATTGATGAGTTTGTGGTAGATTAATTTATTATATGTGTTACATTGATTAAATTAACATGGAATATTTTATTATTCAAAAGTATGTATTTAATTGAGCATATTTGATTAAATGAATTACTTAATAAGCATAATGTTATTCTAATTAATTTAATAGTTAATTAGAGATTCAATAATTTACATAATTAATAAATGATAATTTAATTATGTGACTATGTTATTTAATGTGAAATTATTATATTTAATTAAATTAAATAAGATATTTGATTAATTTCTTAATTGGGTGTGACATTATTAGACTATGTAATAAATAAGTTAATTAAAATAAATTCAAAAAGATATTATTCAGCTAGATAAACATGGCCTTAAAGGGAGTTGGCCAGTTAACCAACTATGGGATTAACTGACCACGATCATCCCAGTTACCAGTGTGCGCGAGTTATATCAGTCTTATATTTTTCATTTACGCATTTTATTTCTAAGGCCTAAGTCTGAGAAAACAGAGAGAGCTTAGAGAGAAATTGGGAGATAGTGTGAATTGAAGAAGAAAAATAGAAGAGTTTTATCATCTTTGAATTATATACCCAAACTAGCAGGGTAATTCCTTAACCTATACTTTTAATTTACGTACTTAGAAACATTTAATGAAAATTGGCTTTTAGTTTTCTGTAATTGATTTTTCATGGTTAATTGTTAAATTTATGATGTTATATATGTGTATTAACAAGTATAGTTCCATTATATATGATCTATATGTGTTTTAGAAAAATTAATCCATGAAACCATGTTCAAATTGGAGTTTTATAGTTTTACAGAGAAAATATAGGAATATGGCTTATAAGTACAAAAAACTTATGTTTAAATTGCATATTAATCGGTAAATTGATGAATGATTACATTTATACATGTAAAAATGAAAAGAACGAAACTTAAACAGACTGATTTGGTCGAAAAATAAGTTCGCAGTAGTTGATATCGTTAATAATATTAAAAATGGAATTTTTCATAAGAACATTGAAATTATGTGATTTTATTCAAGTGATTGTATGAATTAAGTTGTTCAAATCATGTTAGAAAGGTTAGGTAATGATCATATATGAATTATAGTATATGGGTATGCTTAAATTATTGTATGGACAACGAAATTTGAAGTTATGACTCTGTTATGTGTTTTTCACAGAACGTATAGTTGAAATTGGGAGAGATTTTTTTGGCCTAATTTGCCCGTGAACTACAGAAACTGAGTCTGGATAACCCCGCTCCCGGCGGACGTTACCAAACTAAATTACCCCGCCCCGGCGGGCAAAAAAAAATAAAAATAAATAAAAAATAAAAACATAATAATAAATAATAATAATTAATTAAAATATTTATCAAATAAAATAAATATTTTAGTTGAAGTATTTATGGAATAAAATAAATATTTGATATAAATTATTATTAAAATATTTATGGAATAAAATAAATATTTGATGGAAATTATTATTAAAATATTTATCAAATAAAATAAATATTTTAGTTAAAATATTTATGGAATAAAATAAATATGTTAGTTAAAATATTTATGGAATAAAATAAATATTCGATGGAGATTATTATTAAACACCACTACAAATTATACCATCAATAAACACTACTACAAATTATATCAAATAAAATAAATATGTTCCTCCTTGGTTTTAGAATACTCAATTATACCATCAATAAACACCACTACAAATTTATCTAATAATGTTTAAACACTCTGTTCATCAAATCCATGAATGTTGCAGGTGCATTGGTTAAACCAAATGACATAACCAGAAACTCGTAATGACCATACCAAGTCCTGAATGCCATTTTCGGCACATTCTCCTTTCTTACCTTCAATTGATGATATCCACTTCATAAATCTATCTTCAAAAAGTACCTAGCTCCCTTCAGCTTATCAAATAAGTCATCGATTCTCGGTAATGAATATTTATTTTTAATCGTGACCTTATTCAATTCTCGGTAATCAATGCAAAGCCGCATCGATCCATCTTTCTTCTTAACAAACAACACTGGCACTCCCCATAGCGATACACTAGGCTGTATATACTTCTTATCTAATAATTCTTGCAACTGTACCATCAACTCTTTCATCTCCACTAAGGCCATTCTATAGGGGGGTTTAGATATCGGGGTCGTTCCTGGAGCTAAATCAATCACAAACTCAACCTCTCTATCTAGCGGTAGTCCAGGAATATCGTCTGGAAATACATCTGCAAAATCTCTAATGACCAGTATCTCTTCTAACTTCACACTCTTCTTCTGAGTATCGATTATGTAGGCTAAGTATCCTACACATCCTTGTCTCAGTAACTTCTTGGCTTGCATTACCGTCAGACAACTTGCTTGTCGAATTGACTTGCTGCCATAAAACACCACCTTTGATGGAGTCTATTGGTTAAAATCTAATTACGCACAACACACAAGTACACGTGGTTAGCAGGTAATACAATGAAAGTAGAGTATCGTTCCCACAAGGAATTATGAATACAAATTACCAAATACTAACTCTTAACCAAACTAATTTTATTTAAACAATCAATTTAACGTTATAAAGTAAATTACTTAATTAAACTAATTCTAATTACCACTAATTACAAATCAGATTATGGAGATTTATGATCACAACTTCACTTATTGCTTTATTTAAGTTACCACATTTCTCATCAATTATTTTCTATCCTGAATTGTTAATCAAGAAAACTAAAGCAGATAAAACTACCTCTCGATGCATAATACCCATACTCACTTAAATCCACAGATGACATAATTAAGCAAGACACCCTAATTAACTAATCCACTATATCTCTATGTGAATTATAATTAAAAAGGATTTAAAGCACAAGTTCTCTATAAGATTACATATGGTGTAAATGCATATCTCTATCCTAAATACGAATCATGAATTCCATTTATGCAGAAATCACAAACACGTGCTATCATGATCAGATCTAAATCAATACTTCATCTCTCGAGTTCATATAGATTATTACAGTAATTGTTTTTTAGTCAATTAAGAAATTATTCACAAACCATAATAGACAATCCAAGAATAATCACAATAATTAATAATGAAGCATACTAAAGATAAACTATGCAATAAGCTCCATTGTAATCTTAAACAAAAGATTTAGTTCATGATTAATGAATTAAAAAAAAGAATCCACAATTAAAATAACATTAAAAATAAGAGTAGAGTGAAGAATAAATCTGTTGTCAGCAAATCTCCATCTTCCTCAAGCTCCTGCTCTTGATCTTCAATTGTCTCCAAGTTGTTTCATTATCCAAATCTCTTAAGAACTAAGGTTTTGTCCTAATCTACTTTAATCTAATCTAATGGAATCCTCCTCCCCTTTAATCATTGAGATTATCCTCCTTTTATATGCCTCTTTATATGTTTTTAAGTCCTCCTAGAAGTCCTTGAATCAATCAGCTCTCACCAATCCTTCTTGAACTCAAATTCTGACAAAATACGCTTTTTCTACTCCTACCCACGCCCCGACTGGCTTTTTTACACTGCTAGGCCCGCCTTGGCTGGCATACCTACTATTTATCAGCTTGTACCCCCGCCCCGGCGGTGGTTTCCTTTAAAAAAAGCCAGCCCCGATGGGGGTCCTTTTTCTGCTAAGTGTCCTTTGGTAAAACGGCCATAACGTTTGATCCAGTAGGAGTTATGAGACCTTCCACCTATCAAATAGAAGCTCTCGACGAGCTCTACAACTTTAATTCTTTGCGAATTGAGAAATAACGGACGGATGAAGGTCAAAATTGGACTGGAAGTGACTACTATGCAAATGGCCACCCAAAACAATGAAGTTCAACGTCCGTTGGTACACCAGTCATAACTCTTGCATCCGAACTCCAATTGGAATGATTTAAGATGTTTCAGAAATCTAAGAAGAAGCTCTACAACATAATCCAAGTTCTAAGCCAAGAACATGAAATAAACATGAAAGCCCAAATGATGTCCGTAATTGCTTTTCCTTATGTTTTCTTTGCTTTTCCTTGCTTTTTCATACCAATAGTCGCTCACACAACTCCCAAACATATAATCTACAAAATGAACACAAAACGCATGAAAAGTAACTAAGAAACTTGAGTATAAGCAACTAATTCAAGTAAAAGATACCGGATAAGTAGGTATAAAATCAACTTATCAGAGTCATAAGGTTAACATATTTCTTTTGGCAATAAATCACTACCCTGTAATGGAATAACCAATCCATTCCCAGTATAACATTGAATTCCCCAAGTTTAATCGGTATCAAATCTACCATCATCTCGTGGCCCTTTATATCCACCCTATAATTCTTGTATATAAACCTAACAGGAATCACTTCCCTATTCGCAATCTCTATGCTTAAAGGAAAATCTAGTTCTTCTTGAGGCAAATCTAAATTCTAAGAAAAATCATCGGATATAAATGAATAAGTAGCACCCAAATCAAATAGCACATAAGCATTAATACCATTAATAAGAACGATACCGGACATCACATCCTTTGATTGCACAACATCTTGCACGGTCATATTGAAAGTTCTGGCAGTGGGTCAGCTTGATTATAGTGGCTCGGTGATAGTTAATGCACCACCATCATTGCTTCCCTTACCTCCAATTGCACCTCTCGCTATCTTCCTAGGGCAATCACGAGCCATATGATCCTTCGACCTGCAAGTGAAATAGGCTCATCCCTTCTTCAGGCTAAAACAATTTGTTACAATGTGACCCTCCTGGCCATAATTGAAACACACTCGTTTATCCTTCAGACACACACAAGTGTGGTTCTTCCCGCAAGTAGTACAAGCTTCAAACTTCTTCTTTTGTTGACTTCCTTGCTATCCTCTTGCATTTGAATTCTCATTCCATTTCCTCTTATGGTTATTCCCTCCACTATTACTTACACCAAACTTGTTTTCAATCCCATTTTTCCTCTTCTTCTATTCTTGATTATACTTAGTTAAGGCATCACTTCCACCTTCCATGATAATTACCTTTTCCAATACTACTGCAAATGTATTCAATTGGAACATTAAAACCTTGCTATACAGCTAGGGCTTCAACCCTTGTTCAAAACTTCTCTCCTTACACTCATTGGAATTGACTTGGTACGGAGCAAACCTTTCCAGCTCAGTAAATTTCGCAGCATGATCTGGCACATATATGGTTCCTTGCTTTTGTTCCAAAAATATAACTTCCATCTGGTTCTGGGAACTCGTAAGAAAGTATATCTCGAAAAAAATTTCTTTAAACCTATCCCACTCTACTATTCCCCGCCCCCCCCCCCCCCACCTATGAACCTTATTCAACTGCCACCAATAACTAGCTTCAGACTTCAACATAAATGTTGCGAATGCAATTTTCTGGTCTTCATTAACTCTAGCAACGTCAAACACCTTCTCCATTTCCATGATCCAAGTTTGGGCTTCAACTGGATTCATAGACCCTTGAAACTCTGGCGATCCAACCGCTTTGAAGTCCTTGAAAGTCGTAACTTGAGCTTGTGGCTGATTCGCAAGTGCTCCTGTTAACAAGGTCACCAATTGTTGAATCGGGTTAGCGTTGGCCTCGTTATTGCTATTGTTAGTAGACTCTTCAACAAATGGTTGTTGGCGCGGTTGTCTTCTTATAGAAGGCATTATCTGTTTAAAATATATGCTTATTAGATTACTACTCAATTCCTTGAATATTTAAAGTTTAACTTAAACATTCTAAGATTAAAGCTTAACACATAACATTTCAATAAACTTTGATATTTTATTCATTCATAACTTTTGAAACATAACAAGAATATCATCTTTTCTATCTACATCAACTTTCCTGAACTTGAAAAGTTTCATGATTACATACTCATCTTACCCCATTATTTATCTTAAAATAAGGGATTTACAATCTATTTAACACATACTTAACTACATAACTTATTACTCTTCCTATCTTGGCATATTAAGACGTCGAGAGGCTTCTATACGCTCTTCTTCCATAATACGATACATTATCCTACGATCCATCATGTACCATGTCAAGTCTTCAAATTAAACTGGGTAATAAAAGACCTGGTCTTAGGCCCTATTAATCGCAGAATGAAAAGCATAATCCATTTCATTCATCTTAGCCTTCTTCGTCTGAAATTTAGCTTTAGCACGATCTGCATGCTGAGTAGCCTTCATCCAAGCGTCTTTTTCTCTCGCACAATTAGCTGACTCCTCCTTCAAGTCATCTTTTAGCTTTTTAACTTCAGTCTTCATCTTTTCATTTTCAGCCAACATCTCCTCTTGATGACCCTCTATGTGAACTAGGTTCCATTCCGTGTTCCCAAGTTGTGAGTCGAGTTACTGAATCTCCACATCCTTCTGCTCTATAGTAGCCTAACGTATATCAGCTAGCTCCTTCAGCTCCTTAATCTTATCCTATAATTCTATATTATGGTCATACATCTAACCATACATATCAGCTGATATGGAGTTTGGTGGAAACTCCACAGGATCCTCTTCCTCATCCTCCACCTCAATCTCCTCAGGGTCCTCCTCCTTAGAATCAGACACATGCTCATTCTCCTGTCTTTCCTCAACAACCAGCGGAGAAGGCTCCCTCTAGATCAATTGCTCCTGAACAACATAGACATCTCGGGGTTCCTTAGGTGACACCCCCAAATCTAGGTACTTTATTCCCACAAGATTTGGTGCTCACTATCCATACATTCATACTATCTACCCAAATAAATAATATTTAAATCATAAATCCTTGCCTTAAATAGGGTTACACTATTAAATTCAAAAACATCCCAGGTTATCTAACCTTTAATCATCATTCAAGTGCGGAATTAAATTATTACATTACATCATTATTAAAAAGTCTATAATCATAACAGTAATCAAAAGTACAAATCAGCATCACTTGTACATTTTTCCCTTTCCTTTGCTAGTTGAAGGCTCATCTACCTTCTCAACTTTAGCTGCAACGAGTATATAAATATGCAAGAGTGAGCAAAACAATTGATCACTAGATATAATGATAAATCAACAAAAGTATAACAATAATAACTGCCAACGAATAGGCTCATCAAGACTGAATAGTACTCTAATAATGATAATCAAAAACTGGAATCCAAAATATGGAATATACATAACTGAGGGTCATAAGACCATGAACTATGTCCACAGTTGCGAGTAATCTTTCAATTCCAACTTTAACAGTCATAAGACTATAAGGACTCCTCGTAGTTAGGGGGATCAGCCCTTCGTATAATGTATTGTGCACAAACATTTTAACACTAAGCGTAAAGCATCCCCTAATAATAATAGGGTTGTTCATCTCAGTATTTAGAGTACAAGTCCGCACCAAAGAGTGTTTGGTTTGGATAAGCTTTCAAGGGTAACTTGACGTTTAACGAACATCAACTAGAGGACTAGTTGAATCAATAGTGTTTGTTAATCACAACAGATTTTTAATAACAACATAACATAGAACAATTGAGAATCATAAATGAACTGATTATACATATTAAACTCATGCTTGAAATAACTATAAATCATAAGTATTCAACAACATGAATAAAATGGTAAACCTTTGCTTGAACAATAAATAAGCTAAGGTTAGAATCTTATAACATTAGAAATGAAATTTCCGAACATACATGAACTGGTAGAAAGATGAAAACTAAAAACTTTCCCAACATGGTATTAATTCATGCAAGGATTAAAACAATTCAATAATAGAGACGAGAGTTCAAAAGTTACATTCATTATACAATAATAGAACTTAAGAAACTTGCTTAATTATAAACAAGTTAGAATGAATCAACCAAATGAGAATTTCAAATTACAGTAGAGTTAAAGTTTACTTGAATAAATTTTAGGAATAAATGACTTATTAAACAATAGCTAAGATAGAAAGCTTGCTCAATAAAAAGAATAAAGTTACACAATATAGTAATAAAACTAAATCAACGAAAGTGTAGAGTCAGAAACTTTCTCAATGTAAAAAGATAGGGTTTAGAAACTTGCCTCGAGCGTAAGCTACAATATTAAACTCACGTTCACCTACACATTGGTTTAGAACCACATTATCTATTAGATGTGTTAACATACCATAACATGTACATTTCTAGATAAACTTACCATTTTAGCACAAGTCTTTCTTTACCATTTTCATTTCAAAAATTCCAAGTGTTTACTTCACAACACTTGCCTAACATTCATTGTGTATACTAAGTTATCACATAATGCGTTTGAAATTTACTAATCATTTTTACCACTTTGAATTCACTAACTCCATCACACAACTCTGTTTTAGCCTTGTTGTTACATGTTGGACACATTACCATAATATTAAGCTAAGCTACAAAGAACGACCAAAGTCTGCAGAATAAGCAGACTTCAAAGTGTTCCGAAAATGGGCATCATGCGGCCAAGCACTAATTTATATATCATGATGATGGCGCCTAGAACTCGCTTTACGTAATGTATTTTGGCACTTTTCTTAAAGCCAACTAACATTTAATTTCACCCACCAAACAGTGATAATAACACGTAAAATAAATATAAAACTATCATAGACATGATTGCTAACACATACAACCACTTAGCATGATTTAACAACAACTAAAACTATTTTAATTTTCCCAATTTTCATGTTTTCGTGAAAACTCAATTTTCTTGACATTCATCTTAAAAATCATCACTGTGAATTCAATACATGACCAAATCATCTCATTTAAATTACGTTATGTTCGTATCTCAACAAACTAGCATAAACAAATGTCAATTTACATATTAGCATGCAATTTGACCATCAAAATTGATACTTACATAGCTACATATGAAAACATACATATACTGTCAAAAATTTTCTTCTACTCTAAACCAAACTTAGCATGCAATTATTGTTTAAACGTAATATCTAACCATCATAGACACATAAAACCATCATAACTAATTCAAGAACATCAATTCTATAAAATTCACAGAGTATTAAAATTATTGTCGTACAACTCATATACATGCTTATAATATAGAGATTATGGAACATACCTTTAATTTCTAAAATAATCCTTGCTAAAAAAATCACTGGAATTTGCTGCTATGAAATCCCTCTCTCTAAAATTCTCTCAACTCTCGAGCTTTGCAAACAAGAGCTAGGCTAATATCCAATTAGTATACGTAATAGCAAAACACAAAACTGATATGGCCTTAATAGTTATATCAGTTTTCAAAATAATGTATATATTATATTTATTATTTTATTTATTTTGTTTATTTTATTAAATTTCAAAAATTAGAAATATCAAAAGCCATAAGGCTTGTTTGGCAAACCATTTAAATTTTAAAGAATTAAAATACTTAAGCCTTGTTTGGCAAAAACTAATTTAAATCCTTTTTAATTTATTTTAATAAACACTTTAATTTATAATTATAATCACATATTATTTATTTGAATTTCCATATCCAACACTAACCCATTACATTAATCACATACTATATTTTAATTAAATATAGCATTTTAACAAATATCACAAAATTATACTTTTCATTATAACTTTATTTAATAATTTAATATATCATTTAAATTACTAGTCACAATATAACATCTCATGTTATAATACAAATCTCTAAATTATAAATTAATTAAATTTAGAATTTATCTAATAAATTTAGATTTACAAATATGTATTAACGACCATCACATCAATAATTATTTATTCCATCAATTCAATAATAGACACATCAAATAAATATTTATATTATTCAATAAATATTTAATATTACAACTTGAAATTTCGGATCGTTACACCTCATTTCTAGGTACTTGATGTATCTCTTCCCTAGCTTGACTGAATCCCTCAACGTTAGACATCCTGACAACAAAATACTTTTAAGTTTTATTTAATACATGAAACTCTTCGATACTCGCGAGCACACAAGTTATTAACTCATAACACATAAAGTCTTTTATTGTTTATATTTAATGAATTCCCTCAATTCATTCCTTAGAACTCGATAAAAGTTTATCACCATTATGTTTTCTGTCTCCTTAAAGGTTACTTCCTAAGGTTTCCCCCACCTAAGGTTCATAACCTAAAGCTTTAATACCAACCTGTGACACCCCTAAATCCGCGTACTTCATTCCCACAGGATTTAGTGTTCACTATCCGAAACAATTACTTCTAACTACCCATAATCAAGGATAAATACATAAATTAAAAAACTTAAATAATAATCCTCCCCATTATAGTGTTACATCAACGTAAAATAAATCTCAGGTAATTTAACCTTAAACTATTACATAAGTCTGCGGAATACATCACAAAATAAAATAAGTCTCATAATAGAATTTTATTAAATAAAAATCAGTTATGTCTTCTTCATTTGGACATCTTTCCCTTGCCCTTTCTAGAAGATGGCTCATCAACATTCTCAACTTTAGCTGCAGTGTTAAATGTAAGAGTGAGCAAACAATTGCTCACTAATATAATGATGATAATAACAATAACATAGGAGTAAGCAATGAATACTGAAAAATTAAGAACTTGTTCTTCGAATCAAAATTAGGAAACAAGTTCAAGATTTATATCTGAGGGTCTTAACACCATGAACTATGTCCCAAGGTTATTAAGTAATTCTACTTCAACCTTAATAGTCATTAGACTATACAGACCTTTTCTTTCGTACTTAGAGGGATCATTCATTCATACCATGTTTTGTGCACAAACATCTAAACGTTAACACATACATAATCCCTTATATTAGGGTTGTTCATCTCAGTTTGATTTTAGGATTTCTGCACTAAAGAAAGTTTAGTTTGGAATAGCTTAACAGTGATTCTAGAATTTTAGAACACTCATAAATTATACATTAGTTCAATAAATAAAGGTTTATTAGCTATTCAAAGGTTCAACACGAAAATATAAGATTAAACAATGATACATAAGTAAAAGATTGAATGTCAACAATATACAATTGAATAGACATTATATATACAAAGGATTATATCCAAAAGATTAAGAAAATCTCCTTTGGAACAATGAACTTGAACAATTTATACTTTGGCTAGCAAGAAACAAAAGTTAGGAATGTGAAACTTGCTCAATATAAAAAATTAGAATACAAGAGCTTGCATAATCGTAAATAAGATTGAACCAAGAAACTTGTTCAACATAAAAACAGGGTTTAGGAACTTGCATAATGAAAAATAGGGTTAGAGAACTTGCCTCGTACATAAGCTGTATAATTATAACACACGTTCGCAAAATACCCTACATATACCATTAGAGTCGCAATATCGATTAGTTACACTATCATTAACCTTATAGGTTAAATTCACCATCTTAGTTAAGTTACAACCTTTCACTTAAGGTCTAACCACAAAACACAAAACAATTCTCACCTCTAAAACACGAACCTAAGAACTCACTAACATATAATGTAAACCTTTAGCATTCAATTCTCACCACTAACTCTTACAAATATCGAGTTTCAACCATTATATAACTTGATAAGTAAATACTTACAATCTTCATATTCGGTATTACAATGCACTATAATCAATTATTACATCATATAATATGATTATAAACCTTATATCATGCATACTAGACTAGGTTAGGTCAACATATCATGGATTGCAAACTAAAAAAAACAAATTGCCTCTCATTAGGGGGACTACAGAATTGGCAGCACAAGGCCAAGCCTCGCACCGACGAAGTTAATTACCGGTACTCGATCCCAGAACTTCGAGTTTAGCACTTGCTTTTTTCCTTTTTTATCTGCCATAGCCCACGCCAAAGATGCTTGACATGTAAACTATAATGACTTCACCACTATTACAAGCAAAAACTCCAATATCTCAATTCTACATCAACATAGACAAACCTTTACATTATAAACCTGACCCAAACCATATATACAATCAATCATTTTAACACCTAAAACAACACACATAACCAAATTTAGTGATTAAAAACCATATTTTTACTAGTTTCTCTATTTTCAACACATTCAACGAATTCAACCACCAAATCTTTGTTTCTTAACCAAATTAAAACATTTTAATTGCATTCTCTTCATTTCTTGACAGATTAATACAATCCATAATCAATTTACATATTATTGTGACACCCCAAAATCTAGGTACTTCATTCCCTAAAGACTTGGTGTTCACGATCCATTCATTCATATCTATCTACCCAAGTATAATAAAATTTAATCATAAATCCTCCCTTTAAATAGGATTACATCATTAAATAAAAATCTTCCCAGGTTGTCTAACCTTAAACATCATTCAAGTGCGTAAATAAAATTATTACATCACATCATTAAGTAAAAGTCTATCATCAAATTAAAAGTCTAACATCATAACAATAATCAAAATTATAAGTCTTCATCACGTGTACATTATTCCCTTTCCTTTGTTAGTTGTAGGTTCATTTATCGTCTCAACTTTAGCTCTAATAATAATATTTATGTAAGAGTGAGCAAAACAATTGCTCACTAGATATAGAAATATGAATCAACAAGATAATAATAACTGCCCATAAATAGACTCATCAAAACCGAATAGTACTCTATCATTGATAACCAAAGACTGGAATCAAAATATGGATTATAAATATCCGAGGGTCATAAGACCACGAACTATGTCCATAGTTGCGAGTAATCTTTCAACTCCAACTTTAATAGTCATAAGACTATAAGTACTCCTCGTACTTAGGGGGATCAGCCCTTCGTACAATGTATTGTGCACAAACATTTCAACGCTAATCGTAAATTATCCCCTAATAATAGGGTTGTTCATCTCAGTATTTAGAGTACAAGTCCGTAACAAAGAAAGTTTGGTTTGGATATGCTTTCAAGGGTAATTTGATGTTTAACGATCATCAACTAGAGGACTAGTTGAATCAATAGTGTTTGATAACACAACAGTTGATCAATAGTAACATAATATGGAACAATGAATAAGTGTAAGTGAAATAACTATATATTGAACTCATGCTTAGAAACAACTACAAAGCATAAGTATTGAATGACAATAAACATTGCTTAAATAATATTATGCTAGGACTATGAATTATCGAATATACATTAAGTAATAGCAAGCTGAAAATAAAGCTTGCTCATTATGAGAACAACTTGTGTCAAGTAAATGAACTAAGATAATTAAACATTAGAAATTAGAATTTGAGAAAATTTCTTTCATAGTACATGAAGGACAATAAAGAAACTTGTCTAACAATAAACAAGTTAGAGTACATTAATAAATATTGGAATTCAAAACTTTTTCGAATAAAGTTAAAGTCATAGCTATCTTGTTCAAATAATGATTAGGAATACAAGAGTTCGCTTAATGAAAGTTTAAAGTAAGAAACTTGCTAAATGTAAATGTAGAGTTAGAAAACATGCCTCAAGCATAAGCTATAAAATTAAACTCGCGTTCACCTACACATAGGTTTAGAACCACAATACCTATTAGATATGCTAACATACCATAACATGTACACTTCAAGCTAAACTTATCATTTTAGCACAAGTCTTATGCTACTATACAAATATAAGAAATTTCAAGTGTTAACCTTCACAACACCTATTTACTATTCATCATGCTCACTAAGTCTAATATGCCACGTTCATTACTTACTAATCATTTGAAACTTTGAATTTACTAACCACATAACATAACTCTGTTTTAACCTTGTTGTTACGTGTTTATCGTACTAACACATCATTGGACCAAGGTATGTTGCTATCCCATAACTACAACAGCAGCAGAAGTCACTGTCCCAAACCAGGGTATGACACAAATTGCTAAGGCCACACAGTTCTGGATCATGGCAATAAGACAGCTTTTTAGCCTTGGCATCAAAGTGCAATTACTGCGTGCACAGACAGAGGCAGAGACGGCTATGAATAGTAGCCGACATTAGCCCAACAAACACGAATTTCACCGACTAGACAGTAATATTAACACAACCAATTGGTATAAAACTATTACAAACATTTTTGCTAACATTTTTATCCAATTAGAACAATTTAACATCAACTAAAACTAGTTTAATTTCTTGAATTTCATGTTTTCATATAAAAACTAAATTTTTGATATCCTTCATGAAAATCAACATTGTAAATAAAATTCTTGTCCAAATTGTTTTGTTCAAATTATGTTATCTTTTTTTTCTTAATGAACTAGCATACACAAGCTTCAATTTGCAATTTAGCATACGAATTGACCATCAAAATTGATACTTTCATAAGCCACATAAGAAAATATTTATACAAACATACACTATCATTATTTTTCTACTGTTATCCGAAATTAGCATGCAATTTCCTTGTTTAAACATAAACTCTAGCATCATAAACACATATACTCACAATTATCAGTTATTTATATCAACAATTCAACAATTTGAATTCACAGAATATATAAAATTTTGCCGTGAAACCCATATATGTATAATAAGGTTATAGAACATACCTTTTGTTGCTTAAAAGAAATCCTTGCTAAACACACTAGAATTGCTGGAAATTGCTTAAGTTCTCTCTCAATTCTCCCAACTCTCTCTATCAAACTCCTAGTGTTCTTCTCAAATTTTAAGAACTAGTATACGCAGAAACAACATTTTACTCCAAATTAACGACATTTTCAAACGTCTAAAAAAAACCGACGTCTACTAAATAACCCTATTAAATCATCAATTATAAATATTTATTTATATTATTTATTTTATTTGTTATAATAAAATTCAAAAATTAATAATCCAAAAGACATAAGGCTTTGTTTGGCAAAACCCTTTAAAATTTAAAGACTTAATATTTTAAGCCTTGTTTGGAAAAACTAAATTAAACTCCTTTAATTTATTTTAATAAACAATTTAGTTTCTAATTTATAATCACATATTATTTATTTGGATTTTCATATCCAACATTAATCAAAGAAATTAATTATACACACTATATTTTAAATAAATATACCATTTTAACAAATAACAAAAATTAATAATTTTATTTAATAATTTAATATACCATTTAAATTATTAGATCAACACAACAATATAACATCTTACATTATGTTACAACTCTCTAAATTATAAATTAATTTAATTTAGAACACTATCTAATAAATTTAGATTCATAAATATTTATTAACAACCATCACATCAATAAATATTTAATCAACAATAAACACCTCAAATAAATATTTATATAATTCAATAAATATTTAAATTATAATTTGAAATTCTGGATTGTTACATCCTTCCCTCCTTATAAGGATTTTGTCCCCAGAATCACAACTCAAACAATCAAATCGTCACATTCTTCCCTCCTTACAAAGATTCTCATCCTCGTAATCAAGACATGACTAAAACAAATAACTCAGGGTAATTCTTCATCATTTCTGCTTCGAGTTCCCAAGTAGCCTCTTCGATATCGTGGTTCCTCCATATCACCTTCACAGAAGGTATCACTTTATTCCTGAGCACTTGTTCTTTCATGTCTACTATCTGGATATGAATCTCTTCATAGGACAAATCTTTACTTAACTACAAAGGTTCAAACTCGATCACATGTTTGTAATCGAGTTTATACAGTCGCAATACCGACACATGAAAAATGTTGTGCACATGTTCTAATTCTGGAGGTAAAGCTGCCTCATAAGCCACTTCTCCCACTTTTCGTAGAATCTTGAAAGGCCCAAAAAACCTTGGGGTTAGCTTTCCCTTCTTGCCGAAACGAATTTTCCCCTTCCAAGGAGAAACTTTCAGGAACACAAAATTTTCTGCTTCAATTTCACGATTCTGCCTGTGTTGATCAAAGATACTTTTTTCGTCGCCGATCTTGAGCAGCCTACTAATCTTGCTCGATGAGTTTGACAATTTAGCAAATTGTTGTACCGGTTCTTGTCCTAGCAGATTGACGCTCACCAACTTCATCCAAAGCATAGTGGAGTTTTGCATTTCGCCAGATAATGCCTCGTGATGGCAAGATACCAATACTTGCATGGTAAGCATTGTTGTATGTATGCAAATTCCACCTGTGATAGATGATCCTCCCAGTTTCCTTTAAAATCCATGATACACGCTCTAAGCATATCTTCTAGCGTCTGGATTGTTCATTCACTTTGTCCATCAGTTTGCGGATGATATGATGTACTCATCTTCAGTTACATTCCCATGCATTCTTGTAGTCTCTTCCAAAAATTTGATGTGAACCTCGGGTCTCGATCTGACACTATAGATACTAGAACTCCATGTCTCGACATGATCTTGTAAACGTATAGTTTTGCCAGCTGATCAAGATTAAATCTAATCTTTATTGGCAAAAAGTGTGCAGATTTTGTCAGTCTGTCCACTATCACCCGTATCGCATCATATCCTTTCTGAGTCGTTAGAAACCTACCACACAATCCATTGTGATATGTTCCCATTTCCATTCTGGTATTTCTAATGGTTGGAGTAACTCGTTCGGCCTTTGATGTTTTGCCTTCACTCTTTGTCATGTCAAGCATTTGGCAATGCATTATGCAACGTCTCTTTTTATATTTGGCCACCAAAAATGTCGCCGCAAATCTTGATACATCTTTGTACTTCTCGGATGAATCGAATACCTTGAGCTATGAAAAGAGACTACCTTGAGCTGTGATACCCCCAAATCTAGGTACTTCATTCGCTAAAGACTTGGTGTTGACGATTCGTTCATTCGTATCTATCTATCCAAGTATAATAAAATTTAATCATAAATCCTCCCTTTAAATAGAGTTACATCATTAAATAAAAATCTTCCCAGGTTGTCTAACCTTAAACATCATTCAATTGCAGAAATAAAATTATTACATCACATCATTAAGTAAAAGTCTATCATCAAATTAAAAGTCTAACATCATAACAATAATCAAAATTACAAGTCTTCATCACTTGTACATTTTTCCCTTTCCTTTGCTAGTTGTAAGTTCATTTACCTTCTCAACTTTAGCTGCAATAATAATATTTATGCAAGAGTAAGCAAAACAATTGCTCCCTAGATATAGAAAAGAATTAACAAGATAATAACAATTGCCCATAAATAGGCTCATCAAAACTGAATAGTACTCTATCAATGATAACCAAAGACTGGAATCAAAATATGGAATATAAATATCTGAGGGTCATAAGACCATGAACTATGTCCACAGTTGCGAGTAATCTTTCAACTCCAACTTTATTAGTCATAAGACTATAAGGACTCCTCGTACTTAGTGGGATCAGCCCTTCGTACAATATATTGTGCACAAACATTTTAACACTAAGCGTAAATTATCCCCTAATAATAGGATTGTTCATCTTAGTATTTAGAGTACAAGTCCGCACCAAAGAAAGTTTAGTTTAGATAAGCTTTCAAGGGTAATTTGAAGTTTAACGATCATCAACTAGAGGACTAGTTGAATCAATAGTGTTTGATAACACAACAGTTGATCAATAGTAACATAATATGGAACAATGAATAAGTGTGTTTAACTAACTATATCTTGAACTCATGCTTAGAAACAACTACAAAGAATAAGTATTGAATGACAATAAACCTTGCTTGAATAATATTAAGCTAGGACTATGAATTATCGAATATACATTAAGTAATAGCAAGCTAAAAATAAAGCTTGCTCATTATGAGAACAACTTGTGTCAAGTAAACGAACTAAGATAATTCAACATTAGAAATTAGAATTCGAGAAAATTGAATTCATAGTACATGAAGGACAATAAAGAAACTTGTCTAACAATAAAAAAGTTAGAGTACATCAATAAATATTGGAATTCAAAACTTGTCCGAATAAAGTTAAAGTCATAGCTAGCTTGTTCAAATAATGATTAGGAATACAAAAGTTCGCTTAATGAAAGTTTAAAGTAAGAAACTTGCTTAGTGTAAATGTAGAGTTAGAAAACTTGCCTCGAGCATAAGCTATAATATTAAACTCACGTTCACCTACACATAGGTTTAGAACCACAATACCTATTAGATATGCTAACATACCATAACATGTACACTTCTAGCTAAACTTATCATTTTAGCACAAGTCTTATGCTACTATACAAATATTAGAAATTTAAAGTGTTAACCTTCACATCACCTATTTACTATACATCATGCTAACTATGTCTAATATGCCACGTTCATTACTTATTAATCATTTGAAACTTTAAATTTACTAACCACATAACATAACTCTGTTTTAACCTTGTTGTTACGTGTTTATCATACTAACACATCATTGGACCAAGGTATGTTTCTATCCCATAACTACAGCAGCAGCAGAAGTCACTGTCCCAAACTAGTGAATGGTGCAGCTGCGCCATACATAGCTGAGATGAACAACCCTATTATTAGGGGATAATTTACGCTTAGCATTGAAATATTTGTGCACAATACATTGTATGAAGGGATGACCCCCCTAAGTACGAGGAGTCCTTATAGTCTTATGACTGTTAAAGTTGGAGTTGAAAGATTACTTGCAACTGTGGACATAGTTCATGGTCTTATGACCCTCAGATATTTATATTCCATATTTTGATTCCAGTGTTTGGTTATCATTGATAGAGTACTATTCAGTTTTGATGAGCCTATTTATGGGCAGTTATTATTCTCTTGTTGATTAATTGTTATATCTAGTGAGCAATTGTTTTGCTCACTATTGCATAAATATTATTATTGCAGCTAAAGTTGAGAAGGTAGATGAACCTGCAACTAGCAAAGGAAAGGGAAAAATGTACAATTGATGAAGACTTGTAATTTTGATTATTGTTATGATGTTAGACTTTTAATTTGATGACATACTTTTACTTAATGATGTGATGTAATAATTTTATTTCTGCACTTGAATGATGTTTAAGGTTAGACAACCTGGGAAGATTTTTATTTAATGATGTAACCCTATTTAAATGGAGGATTTATGATTAAATTTTATTATACTTGGGTAGATAGATATGAATGAATGGATCGTGAACACCAAGTCTTTAGGGAATGAAGTACCTAGATTTGGGGGTGTCACAATTATAATCAGAATTGGACATCTAGTTTTGGTCTCATTAAGCCACTTTCACACATATATAACAATGTTACTTAAATTTTCTTCTTCAAACCAATTTCCATGAATTTGATATCTAAAGATTGCTTATATATGATAACTATCAGATTATATACTCATATAATCAACATTTTAAACAACAATCCAATAAAACTCAATTACAGATAATAGAAATCACAAAAGAAAAACTTGGAAATTAGGAATAGATTATACCTTTAATCCCTTGTTTACACTATCAAAGATGATAGAAAGCTTTTCCCAAAGACTCCTCTTCTCCTACTTCTCAATCTTCTCTCAATTTCTTCTCTATCTCTCTGTGTTTCTTTCTCTCTATATCCTCTTTTTTTTAGACTTAGGAAAAGTAATACACAACTGATATATACACTACGCCCACTTACTTATCAGTTAAAAAAACAAAGAGCTACATCGGTTATAATATGCCAAAAGCCACAAGGCCATGTTTGACAACACAGTAAAATTCCCCCTCCCCCCTTAATTTATTTTTATAATACTTATATTATATAGTTCTTATGTCACACCCATTATACAACTAATTTAATTAAATTCATAATTCAAATTAATATTTGTCATAAAATTGTAATTTCTATTATAGATTATAATTTTATTCCTCAAACTAATAAATCTCTAATTAATTATTAAATTAAATTAGAACAACATTATAATTATTTAATAATTCATTTAATTTAATTATCTCATTAAATTAAATCTTCAAATCATAAAATTACCATTCATTAATTTATGTATTATAACATATTTTAACTAAATTATTACACCACAATTTCATAAATTATTTATTTATCTTAATAAATTAATTAATTATAAATATTTATTTCATTTAATAAATATTTAAAATTAATTACAAAATTCTCGTTCGTTACAGATAATAGATGATTCTGCCCTTTCGCATGGTTAGTAACAGGCAAAATTTTGAGTGTCTACAACAAGTATAGGCATGGCTCCATTCGAGCCATTGTATAGACTAAAGTGTCGTTCTCCAATATGCTGGGAGAAGGTGGGTGAAGCAACATTGTTGGGACCAGAATTAGTACGTATGACTACAAAAAAGATTCAAATGATCTAACAATGTATACAAACAACACAAGACCGACAAAATATTTATGCTGATCTTCATCGAAGGGACATAGATTTCAATGTCGAAGATCGTGTATTATTACGTGTTGCTCTATGGAAAGAAGTTACGAGATTCGAAAAGAGAGGAAAGCTCAACCCTTGATTTATTGGTCAATTTGAAATCCTCGATCGAGTAGGAACTGTGGCCTATAGACTCACCTTACCACCAAGCATATCTCGTGTTCATAACATTTTTTATATATCCATGCTACGTAAATATGTGGAAGACCCAAACCACATTATTGAACTAGAACCAGATGAGATAGCGGAAGATTTAACGTAAGAGGAGGTACCTATCAATATCTTGGATAAGAAGGAGCAGATTCTACTCTCAAAGATTATACCTCAAGTCAAAGTTATATGGAGAAACTATGATATTGAGGAAATGACATGGAAGTTGAAATCTGAAATGAAAATAAGGTATCCTCACCTATTCAAAATACTAGGTACATACATCAATTTCGAGGACGAAATTTCATAAGAAGGGGAGGTTGTAAGACCACAACTTTTTATGAATAAAGATTTAGTTTTCTATAAATATTATTTTGAATAGTAAGGTGTTGATTTGATATAATGCTATAGCTATGGGTTATATGTGAAAATTTTACAAAGTAAGCAAGTTGTCATAAAATATTCATTTGGTCGGGGAATATTTTTTTGTTGGGGAATGTTCGTACAACGACACAATCATTGGTGGACCCCATAAAATAATAATTATAGTATATAAAAAGCGATAAAAAATAACCTTTTCATAAAATAATGACAAGACTTTTATTGTTAAACTGTTGAAATACCTGGTGATAAAAGTAAAGTAATACGCGTTGTTCCATAGTGATATGCGGTATTGCACAGTAGCACATGGTATTGCACAATATCTTTGATTATTGAAGCTTATGTAAAAAGTCACTCAGTTTGATTCAATAATTACCACAGTAGTTGCTGAATAGTATCTCATATTATTGATTCAATTATTATTACAGCATCATTTGCACAATATTTTATATTATTAAATTAATAATTGAGACGATATAGTTATTCATATTATTATTTGTATTATTAACAATGTCTAGAAAGTTCTGTCAAGAAAAGGGGTTAGGTTATTTAATTGTGTGCTAATAAGGAGAAATTCTTATCAAAAAGCTCATGTTTTCCTGGGAACGATCTTGTTGTCAATGTTGTGAGTTGTACTATTAATGATGAATAAGTGTTGAAAGATTACAAATGAGTTGATTGAAGATAAGTGATTTGTGGGAGATATTTATTCAATTTTTGATATAAATAGAGAGGTTTGTCATAAAACGTTTATAATATATATAAAGTTATTTATTTTATTAGAATATAAATAGAATATATTATATTATATATAAAGTTTTTGTTTTATTAGAATATTTTATTGCATAATGCTGCATAGTAAAATCAGAAAAATCAACCAAATTCGTCTGTGAATTCATTTTTTGTTCATCCGTAAATATTTTAAACAATGCTCTATCATTCTCGTATAAATAGGATGTTTAGTTAAGAAATGAAAATCACACCAGAATTAGTTAATCTTCTTCTATAATATTGTGTGTATTTTTTTCTACTATAAGGGTACTTTGAGTGTAGCTAATAGTGCAAGATTTCCTCAAGAATATCTCTGATATACCTGTGACGCCCCCAAAATAGGTCCATTCCACTCAACCCATTCTGAGTCGCCAAATACATGGTACAGAAATAACTACAACTTTATTAATACATTTTGTTGCAAAATATACGTACAACCTATATACTATGAGTTTAAATACAAATATGGTCTTCTAGACAATATCCACATGCAAATAAATCCTCATTATTGATACACTATTTTACAGAATAGTGAAGACTACTAAAACATCTATCTAGAACCATCACTCCACACTCCGACTAGTTCCTGCTATAATCTCGCTTCCTGAGAAGAAAAATGGAACAAAAAGGAAAAGGGTGAGCTCAACTAGCCCAGTAAAGAATGATATTACTAAGATAATGTATAACAAATTATCGTTAGTCTTTAACAGGGAAAAATCTGATAGAATACAATAGACAACAAGTTTCAGATCAATATTCGCAGCGGAAATAATAATTCATAGAAGAGTTACGTAGAGAATGAAATATACTATAATCTATTTTAATACCATCATCAATATTTTATCCTCAGAACATCAATCAATATTCATCTCAAATCAAATATTCATCATCGCACTATGTGCCAAAGATATTCACCAATTGGTCATGTTCATCTAAACACTGCTCATCTCATCTTTCATCACTACGGCCAAAGATATTCATCATAAAATCATTCATTTAGGACTCGAGGATGATGAAAATAATTTTAAAGAAAACGAATCCAAAGGAAACAAAAGAACAAGTATTATGGATTCGTATTTTTAAACAATCCGAAAGTTCAAAATACTTCATAAATAATCACATCAAGTAAAATTCAAGAATGATCAAAACATAGATACAATCAAAGCTAGTATCCGTAATAGATATTTTGGACAAAAAAGAAGAAATTTCATTTTTTAGGTGAATAGTGTCAGATTCGTGAATAGTGTCGATACGTGAATAGTAACTCGACACCAAAAGATAGAAATTTCACAAAAATATCATCATGCTTCGTGAATAGTACTTATGAATATGAATAAGAATCGTGAATAGTAACTCGTGAATAGTAACTCGTGAATAGTAACTCTCATGAATAGTAACCCGATATGAAAAAGTTCTAAATTTGATAAAAAATTCCAACCAATATTTCAAAGATAATGATATCAAGAAATAATATCATTTGAGAAGAAAATAACATCCTTACCTCGAAAAGACAAGATTTTAGTTGAACACCGGATATAGGTTATGACTTGAACTTGCACCAGATATCAACACTCAAAGTATACTCACAAGAATACGCCAAAATATCGAGAGAGAAATAGAGAGAAAACTTCATTTTCTAGTGTGATTTTCAATTCTAACCTAAGCTCCCTATTTATAGGAAAATGCTTAGAACACCAAAATAGAAAATTGAATATAATAATATTATTTATAAACAAAATTCCTTAGCCCACCTTTTGAAATCTAATTTCACCATAAAGACATGTTAAATGAGGTTCACAAACTCACCAAAAACGCTTTTTCTCAAAATAATTAATTAAAACTCCCAAAAATCAATTATTTCGGAACTCCGAAACTTCAATAATTCATAATAAATAGTCCCTTTATCAGAAAATTCAAATCTCGTGAGTTTTTATAGGAAATTCAATTCTCTACAACTTTACAGAAAAAAGTTTTTCCAAATTCCAAACAGAAATTGACCGAAATTCACAAATGGGTGATTTTACAGGCTATAATCAAATTTCAGTCAAGAAATGAGTCCACCAACACACAAAACATGTGTTAAACATTTAATCCAATAAAAATACTCTTCCTCCTCATTTATTCATATATCCCACATTCATTGTAAAAATATCACCATTAATATATTATTAAAATAATATATTTAAATAAATTATTTTATCAGAAAAAGATAAAATATTAATTTTCTACAATTGTCACATTAAAAATTTTCTCCATCTATATCCTCATAAAATTAATATTTTTCTCATCATATAAATCAATAATTAATTATTCACAAATAAATTACATGTAATCACATTATCGATAAACTGTGCAGCAGCTCAAGAAAGAGGGGCTTTCAATAAGGATCTCTCTCATCGGGCGCCGCAATTAGATGATCAAACCTCTCTTAGATGTAACTTTCTAGACATTGCCAATAATGTTATCTAATAATATTATTCAGATAATATGAATTATTGTCTCGATAATAGAAAATACCGCATGTTGACAATTATTAAAACAACAAGAATACAAAATATCAACACAAGAATTATTGAATCAATAAAAAAATAACGTAACAAGAATTATCAGAATAATTATCGAGTAGTGCCTTCTTACGTAAGAATCAATAATTGGTTCAATACCGCGGTGTGCTATTGTGTTTTAACCACCGGTATTCTAACAAAGATTAATTCTGAATAACTACGCCGTTATTTATAAACAACTTATTCTTGTCGCTTTCTTTCTCCAATCACTTTCCGCTATGGGGGCCCACACAAGGTCATAGGCATTGCATTTAATATTCCCCGATATAGCATTTAATATTCCACGACTAAACTAATATTCTCACAACAATGAATATTTTATCACCACTTGCTTATTTAAAATATTTATGATTTTACCCATAACTAACCACATTAATCAAATCCACCTTTACTATTTCAAAATAATAAATAAAGGAAATTCCTTTTTATTTAAAAAAAATCGGGGTCTTACAACCTCCCCTCCTTGTGAAATTTCGTCCTCGAAATTGACGTACGTACTTGGTGTTTCGAAAAGGTAAAGATACCTCGCTTTCATTTTCGTTTCCAACTCCCAGGTCATTTCTTCAATATCATGGTTCCTCCACAAAACTTTAACTTGTAGTATAACCTTTGTGCGTAGGACATGCTCCTTTCTATCCAAGATCTTGACAGTTACCTCCTCGTACGTTAAGTCTTCGGCTATCTCGTCCAGTTCTAACTCAATAACGTGGTTTGGGTCATCCACATATTTACGTAACATCGGTACGTGAAAAAGGTTACGAACACGCGACATAATAAGCGGTAAAACGAGTCTATAGGCCACAGTTCCTATTCGATCGAGGATTTTAAATCGACCAATAGATCGAAGGTTTGAGCTTTCCTCACATCGTCGATTCTCACTTTTGGAATAACAACTTCTTGTACCTCCTTCTTCATATTCATCAGCTCCGGTGTGTAGCTTGAACGGTTTTAATGTTATCGATTAAAGCCGGTTCTACTCGTATATCATCACATGAGTCCCTAGAGTCTTTAACTCTATATCTATCATTTGTAAGTTATATGAAATGGGTCTTTGTATTCAAAACATCGCTTGACTCAGATCAGATACAATCTTCTACTCAACACGCCACTACCACGCTCGCTTTTCCAGATGGTATGGTCGTAACATGTGTTAAATGAGTCTCCTCTCGAGTTCTTCAAGCTCTTCCCACATTTCTTGCTCCATTCGAATTTTGTATCTCTACGAGTCACCGAAAGTTAATGGAGTAGCGATTTGAGAAAATCTTTCCACTAATCTCCAATAATAACCAACTAAGCCTAGAAAGATACGATTTTGATTACTAACTTAGGTTGTTCTCAATCGTGACTCATATCCCAATCTTGATAAGACGTCACAATGGCACCTATCAATTTACTACCGCATTTAATATGGCATCCCCTACAGAGAGTCTGGCTTCGTTGCATTCCATAAAGGAAATCACCAGATAGAGGCTAGGGTACCAACTTCTATAGTTAAATTTTTAACTCCTGAAGTTCAATAGAAGTCATTGAATATGAGATTTTAGAAATGGGTTTTGTACCAGGTTCAAAGTCGATACAAAATTTAATATCACGCTCGGGGAGTAAGCCAAGAAATTCTTCAGTAAATACATCAGGAAATTAACAAACAACAGAAATATCACTCAAATCTGATGTATTTTTGTTCAAGTCCATGACATGGCTAAGAAAGCTTGACATCCATTTTTTCAATAAACGAATGACTTTATGGCTTGATATGAAAAAGTTTGACTTCAATGGTTTGGTTGCTTAAATTCAATAACAAAGTTGCTTAGGAATATGAAAACTAACAACCTTATTTAAAGCAATCAATTTGGCATGATGAGTAGTTAACCAATCAATCCCTAAAATCACATCAAAAGCAAGTATCTTTAAAGAGATAAGATCAATGTGTAATGTGATGATGCCAACTTGGATCAAACAAGATTTCTAAACAAAGGATGAAATGAAAGTTTCTCCTAACTGAGTCTCCACAAATAGTCAAAGTCAAATTTCTCCTGAGTCAAGTTTAAATGTTGAACGCAAGCAAGAGAGATAAAAGAATGGGTAGAACCGGTATCTAATAAGTTATAAACTTCGTAAGAATTATAATTAACTAACCCATGCTAACTTCGCTCGGGTTCCTCGATTCTCGACTGGCCACAAAAAAACGCTCTTCTAGGAACCGTTGACTTTGACTTGTCCGGGACAGCCTTTGGAGTCACCATCCCCGCTAGACTGGGTTTCGCTACCATACAATCTCGAGCGATATGACCTTCTTTTCCACAATTATAACATACCTTGGAAGGTTGTGAATAGTTTGGACTTATGTGTCTCTCTTCTCCGCATCTGTAGCATCTAATTGGAGGCCTTTCTCCTCCTCTAAAATTCGTTGCTGGTGTTGGTGCCGACGTCTTCCCGTCATTGTTAAATCTTCTCTTTTTGAAATTTCAACTTGAATTATTTCTTCTATTATCTTGGCCATGATTACCACTGAAGTGGTTACCATTTTCGCCCGATAATTTCTTTCACGATGGTTATCATTGTCCCGATGGCCGTTGCCACCAGTATGATTTTTATCGTGTTATTGGTCGCTTTGGGTTGAACAGACTCATTATCTCGCTCTAATAATTGAGTCTTGTTCACAACATCCTAATATAGAGAAAATTTATGAGAAATGAGGTATCGATTTAATTTCGAAAGTTTCAAACCTCTCAAAACATTTCGCCATACGCTCCTCATTCTCTACCAAATGAGGTGAAAAACCTAGATAACTCCGCCGAACTTCGCCTCATACTAGGGACACCATCATGTCGATCGTTTCTAGTCTAATAAACTCTACCTCCTTCATATGATTTAATACTTTCGTGAAAGTACTTGTCATTGAACAGCTTCAAACGCTTCCCAAGACATGCCGGGTGCAAATTGATGGGTACGCTTCACGCATTCCCACCAATAATCGCCTCATTACTTTAACATAAAGTGACGAATGGAACCTTCTATTCTTCTCCAGGCATCCCAAGACATCGAATATCTTGGTAATCTGCTTGACCCACGCCTCCGCCTTTAATCGAATCCCGCTTTCCCTGCACTCGTGGTCCCAACTTTGAATTGTTTGGTCGTGACAAACCCGCGTTATTATCATTTCCACCCGTATTTTGTACACGAAGTCTCTCTCATTCGATTTTGCATGAATCGCAAAAAGCTTCTAAACATCACGCTGCTCATCGTCTCGATCGGTGGTGTTGTTTACAGGAGGAACATTTCCACTGTTGCACGCTTCTCCTCGCTGGTTAAGATAAAGCGCTCTACACCTCTCATTTACTCCATCGTTAACATTCTCACGACATTCTCAAATATCGCTTATAAAACAAGGGTTAATTAAACAAATTAACATACACATAATATCCCTATACTCGACCAACTAACAAATAAGCTTAGGTAGGACACACTAGCTAAGGATTTACTCTGCCTCCCCTCCTAGTTCTATTCCCCGATCTCCGCCAGAGATCATATCCTAAGCTCTGATATCAACCGTGACGCCCCAAAATAGGTCCATTCCACCCAACCCATTCTCGAAGTCGCCAAATACATGGCATGTAAATAACTACAACTTTATTAATACATTTATCGTGCAAAATACTATACAACCTATATACTATGAGTTTAAATACAAATATAGTCTTCTAGACAATATCCACATGCAAATAAATCCTCATTATTGATACACTATTTTACAGAATAGTGAAGACTACTAAAACAACAATCTAGAACCATCACTCCACACCCCGACTAGTTCCTGCTATAATCTAGCTTCCTAAGAAGAAAAATGGAACAACAAGGAAAAGGGTGAGCTCAACTAGCCCAGTAAAGAATGTTATGACTAAGATAATGTACAACAAATTATCGTTAGTCTTCAATAGGAAAACTGATAGAATACAATAGACAACAAGTTTCAGATCAATATTCATAAATGAAAATAATAATTCATAAGAGTTACGAGAGAATGAAATCTACTATAATCTATGAATTTAATAAATCCATCATCAATATTTTATCCTCAGAACATCAATCAATATTCATCTCAAATCAAATATTCATCTTTGCACTACAAAGCCAAAGATATTCACCAATTGGTCATGTTCATCTAAACACTGCTCATCTTTGCACTACGGCCAAAGATATTCATCATAAAAATCATTCAAAGATATTCAAGACTCAAGGATAATGAAAAAATAATTTTAAAGAAAACGAATCCAAAGTGAAATAAAAGAAAAAGTATTATGGATTCGTGATTTTAAACAATCTGAAGTTCAAAAATACTTCATAAATAATCACATCAAGTAAAATTCAAGAATGATCAAAACATGATACAATCAAAGCTAGTATCCGTAATAGATATTTTGGACAAAAAGAAGAAATTTCATTTTTCGATGAATAGTGTCGATTCGTGAATAGTGTCGATACGTGAATAAAGTGCCGTGATACGTGAATAGTAACTCTACACCAAAAGATAAAATTTCATAAAAAACATCATCATGCTTCGTGAATAGTACTAAGTGAATAAGAACTCATGAATAAGAACGCTTAATAGACATGAAAAAGTTCCAAATTTGATAAAAAATTCCAACCAATATTTTAAGATAATGATATTGAAGAAATAATATCATTTGAGAAGAAAATAACATCCCTTACCTCGAAAAGAGACAAGATTTTAAATAAACACCTGATATAGGTTATGACTTGAACTTGCACCAGATATCAACACTCAAAGTATACTCACAAGAATACGCCAAAATATCGAGAGAGAAATAGAGAGAAAACTTCAGCTTTCGTGTGATTTTCAATTCTAACCTAAGCTCCCTATTTATATAAAAATGCTGTAACACCAAAGTAGAAAATTGAATATAATAATATTATTTATAAACAAAATTCCTTAGCCCACCTTTTGAAATCTGATTTCAGCCATAAGACATGTTAAATGAGGTTCACAAACTCACCAAAAACGTTTTTTCTCAAAATAATTAATTAAAACTCCCAAAAATCAATTATTTTAACTCCAAAACTTCAATAATTCATAATAAATAGTCCTTTTATCGTAAAATTTGAATCTCATGAAGTTTTTATAGGAAATTCAATTTCTACAACTTTGCGTAAAAAAGGTTTTCCAAATTCCAAATGTAAATTGACCTAAATTCACAAATGGGTGATTTTACTGTGCTATAATCAAATTTCAACCAAGAAATGGGTCCACCAACACACAAAACATGTGTTAAACATTTAATCCAACAAAATACTCTTCCTCCTCATTTATTCATATATCCCACATTCATTGTAAAATATCACCATTAATATATTATTAAAATAATATATTTAAATAAATTATTTTATCGTAAAAAGATAAAATATTAATTTTCAACAATTGTCACATTAAAAATTTTCTCCATCTATATCCTCATAAAATCAATATTTTTCTCATCATATAAATCAATAATTAATTATTCACAAATAATATTACAGAATCACATTATTGACATGGGATGATTGAGCAGGCTGAGTATATTGAAATGGGTGATAAAAATTGATTGATGGAAGAAAACCAGGAGGTGGTTGTTGTCGTGGAACATTAGCTGATGGGGCACCCATATTGGGCATAGGTTGAGTTTTTGTCCATGAAAAATTTGGGTGCTTTCTCCAACCCGAATTGTCAGTCTCTGTGAATGGGCTATTGAATTATTTTTTGTAATCATTCATCGCATTTACTTGTTGTGGCATGAATTCGAAGAATCCTTCCATAGAAGGGCAAGTTTGCAATGTATGCATAGGGCTAGGACACAGAGCACCCTTCAGCTTGAACTTGATTGACCGAATTATTATCCAGCCGCAAAGCTAACGCTTCAAGTTTCTTTGAGAGACTATCTAACTGCCTTCTAGTCTCTATATCTTTGGTTAGCTTATATATTCCTTCTTTCTTAACTTCCTTCTTGACTTGAGAATATGAATTTCTATGAGAGGAGAAATTATAACCCATTGTAAAAATATTAGAAAAGTCTCCATGTCTCAAAACGTGGTGGGGACATCTCAAAAGTAGGTCCTTAAACCTTTCCCAGGATTCATAGAATTTTTCATGATCTTCTAGACAAAAATCAGATATCTGTCTACGAATTTCATTTGTCTTTGACATGGGGAAAATTTTAGTTAGGAATTTGGAAACCAAAGTCTCCCAACCAAAGATGGACCTATACGGTAATAAGTTAAGCCATGCCTTTGCTTTCCCTTTCAATGAAAAAGGAAATAAACGTAGGCGAACCGATTCATCAGAAAAATTTTGAAATTTGAAAGTGGCAAAAATTTCTAAAAAATCCTAAATATGGAGGTAAGGATCTTCTTGATCAATTCCATGAAAAGTGGGAAGAAGTTGTATCACTTGCGGTTTCAGCTCGAAATGATTTACGGTTGTGGGAGGCAACACGATGTATGACAGCAGGTTGGTTGTGATAGGAGAGAAAAGTTCTTTTAAAGTTTTTTCTTCTTCTTATTCTTCAGCCATTGTTTCTCTCTCAAATAGAGAGGATTTAGCTCTAAGTTATCTGTTTTAGTCAATCTCTTATCATCACGCTTCCAAACAACAATCATGCACTACTCAACCTGACTTTTTATTATTTTTTAAAAAATTGAAAGAAACTAGTAGAAGGAAATAATTTAAATTAGTGAGTTGGTGAGAAAAAAATAAAAATTTCAAGTCCCTGGCAACGGCTCCAAAAATTTGTTGTTGATGTTTTATAAACTCGAAAGTGCACAAATAGAAAACTTAGTATAGCTTACAAGTGCAAGGTCGAACCCTAAGGACTTGACGGATGGAATGTGTTTTTCTCACTCACTAATTTTAATTAATTCCTAATCTAGCTTAGAATTTTCGAGGAAATTTTTATCATCTAAAAATATGCAAATAAAATAATTAGTGATAAAATTCTAGGGTGGCAGAGTCATATAAGTGATGTCATTTTCCTAATATTCATGCCCAATACTCTACTCTTTGTCTCACATTAGTTTGGTCTCTCGAAACTACTAAATACGAAAAATAAAATCAATTAAGTCCAATTAATTTGTAAAATAAAATTGTTAATTCTTTCAGAGCCAAACATATGTAAAAAATTAGAACACTCGTTATTTCCATCAAAACACAGTTTATATCAACTTTTAGCAAAGTATAAACTGATTCTAATAAATAAAAATGAGAATCTAACCTTATTTTTTTTCAACAAAAATAGACATCCAATAGAAAGAATTATTTTTAACGCGAAAGAACTAAATTAGTAGAATAAATTGGCATAAATATGTGCAATGGAATCAATCAATTATACTCATCCTTAACCCTAGAAAATAATCTAGCCTTACATGCTTGAAATTGGAATACAAAACATAATAAAATAATACATAATTAAATAAACAGAGTACTTACTTGAATGTACTAATTATTAATTGGAAAAAGAAATGAATTAAATGTATCCATGTATTGTTGTTACTCCTTTAATAAATTGATAATCCCTCACTACTTGAATACAAAGAATAAAAAAAACTAGAATAACAAAATAATACTCCTTTATTTTGTAAAACTAGAGGGAAAAAAATAAAAATAAAATAAAATAATAATCAACCAAACTATTATTCAAGTCAGGAAGAAAAAGAAGCTCCTCCTGCTTACTCTCCTCTTCCTTTTTTCGTTGTTGAATCCCAAAGATATAGGCCCCCCAAAAATGATATACCTAATTATTCAATTCAGAGTGATTCATCTATCCCTTTTTTTCTCTAACCAAATGATTTTTTCCCCTATTGAGCGCTCTATCTTTTCCTTCATTCTTGTGCTCTCTCTATATACCTGATATATTAGCCCTTCTTTATATGTTGCGGCTCCATCTATATCTCCCTGCTGACACCATTTTTTTAATAGCTTCATTCAATAAATTATTAGGCCTGGCCTGCAATTCTAAATAATTGGCTTCTAAGTTATAAATTATTCCGTTCAAAAGTCTTATTTCTCCATTAAATTTCAAACCTGAAAAACATTAAAAACACAAAAATTATAAAAATATATGCTCTCCAAAATATAAATTAGTAGGATAAGATATACCAATTTTTTGGCACATCAGAGTTCACCACCCCAATATTGCTTTAAACGTTGCCCGTTAACTTTGAAAGTTTCCAGTGGATTCCGGCTATACAATTCAACGACGCAATGTGGATAGACTGTTTTGATGGTGAAAGGCCCCGACCATCTTGATTTGAGTTTCCCGGGGAATAGTCTCAGTCGAGAGTTGTACAATAACACAGCTTGTCCCTTTTCAAACTTTCTATTTAAAATTTTTTGGTCGTTCCACTTCTTGAGCTTTTCTTTATATAACTTGGAGTTTTCGTACGCTTGTAGACGAAATTCATCTAACTCATTAAGTCAAAGAAGTCTTTTCTCCCTCGCAGCTATTAGATCAAAATTGAACTTCTGTATAGCCCAGTATAGTTTATGTTCAAGTTCGACTGGGAGGTGACACGCTTTTTCGTAGACAAGTAGATACGGAGACATTCCAATTGGTGTCATGTATGCTATGTGATATGTTAGTCGGATTCATTATTTTCTCTAAAATTCTTTTCACCTCTCTATTCGAAACTTCGGCTTGGCCACTCGTTTGGGGGTGATAAGCAGTTGCAATTCTATGGTTCACCCCATATTTAGCCAAGAGAGCTGTGAAGAACTTATTACAGAAATGACTTCCCTCGTCACTAATAATCTCTCTTGGCATGACAAATCTTGTAAAAGATATTCTTCTACAGAAATTTCAAGATAACTTTGGCATCATTTGTCGGGAGTGCTACAACTTTAACCCACTTAGACACGTAGTCTACTGCCAGCAAGATATACAGATTGTTGTATGAAGGCGAAAAAGTTCCCATGAAATCCTTCCCCCACACATCAAAAACTTCCACGTCTAAGATCATGTTGAGCGGCATCTCATTCCTTTTTGATATATTTCCCACCCTTTGACATCGATCACAGTTTTTCATGACTTATTGTGCATCTTTGAACAACGTAGGCCATTAGAATCTTACCTAATGAACTTTTACTGTTGTTCTTTCACTTCCATAGTGTCCCCCATATAAGGATGCGTGGCATGCGTGCAAAATATTGTTCACTTCACTTTAGGGCATGCATCGACGAATCATTTTGTCCGCACACTATCTAAATAAATATGGCTCATCCCACATATACCATTTTACATAATGTAGGAATTTCTTCTTATGCTGACGTGACAAGTCTGGAGGAATGATCTTTCTTACCAAGTAGTTGGAAAAATCCACATACCATGGAAATTTGGAACTCACCCCAAATAATTGTTTATCCAAAAATGATTCATTGGTTAACACCTTATCTACCTTATCTTTGTCCAGATTTTCCAACCTTAAAAGATGATCAGCTACCTGATTTTCTGTCCCCTTCCTATCTTTGATTTCTAAGTCGAACTAATGAAGGAGTAGAAAACAACGAATGGTCGGTTCTAGGCTTTGCATCTTTCTTGGAAATTAGATACCTTATTATCGAATGGTCGGTGTACACAAAAACCTTTGTTCCTATCAGATATGAGCGAAATTTATTAAAGGCATACACGACTACAAGTAATTCCTTCTCGGTAGTTATGTAATTCAATTGAGCATCCGTCAGGGTTTAACTTGCATAATAGATAGCATGAAAAATCTTATCTCGGTGTTATCCCAAAATAGCCCCAACCGCATAATCTCTAGCATCACACATCAGTTCAAATGACATCATCCAATTCGATGATATTATTACAGGTGTTATTGTCAACTTCTTCTTTAACTGCTCAAACGTTATTAAACACTCTTTGTTAAATCTGAAAATTGCAACTTTCTTCAATAAACTGCATAGTGATTTTGTAATCTTTGAGAAGTCTTTTATGAACCGACAATAGAATCCAGCATGATCGAGAAAATTGTGAATCCCTTTAATTGATGTCGGGGGAGGAACATTCTCAATTGTTTCTAATTTTACACGGTCCACTTCCAATCCCCTTTGTAGAGACTTTATGCCCAAGAATGATTCCTTCTTTGACCATGAAGTGACATTTTTCCCAGTTTAACACCAGATTGGTTTCCACGCAACGTTTCAGTACCATAACCAAATTCTCTAGACAACTGTTGAATGTATCCCCATACACTAAAAAGTCATCTATGAAAACCTCTACATTGTGTTCCACCATATCCAAGAATATTGCCATCACACATCTCTAAAAAGTCATCGGTGCATTACACAGTCCAAATGACATCCTTTTGAAGGTAAACATGCCATATGGGCATGTGAACGTCATCTTCTCTTAGTCTTCCAATGCAATGACAATCTGATTATACCCTGAATACTTATTTAACAAGTAGTAGTACTCATGTCCAGCTAATCGATCTAACATCCGATCAATGAAAGTTAAGGGAAAGTGATCCTTTCAGGTTGCCTTATTGAGTTTCCTGTAACCCATGCATACCCTCCAACTGATCACTGTTCGAGTCGGTATCAACTCATTATCTTCATTGGTCACGACCATCATCCCACCTTTCTTTGCGACACACTGTATTGGGCTCACCCATGAGCTATTTGAGATAGGGTAGATTATCCTAACATCAAGCCATTTCAAAATTTCTTCAGTACAACTTTCATGATCGGGTTGAGCCTCCGATGTTGTTCCACTATCAATTTTCCCTCATCTTCCAGGAGTATCTTTTGCATATTGGTTATAGGGCTTATCCCTTTGATATCAGTAATTTTCCATCCTATAGCAGATTTGAACTCCCGAATAACCCTTAGCAGCTTACTCTGTTGCAAATCGTTAAGTGCAAATGCAATAATAATATGTAAAGTTAATGAATTACCCAAAAATGCATACCTGAGGTGTTTAGGGAGAGGTTTTAGTTCATGTATGGGTGTTTCCTCAAGTAAGGGTTTCATCCATGTCGATGCTTTTTCTGTAGTTTCTAATGGCTCAAATGAAATCTTGAATCTACTCACTCTAGGTAATGCATCCAACATATGCAAATAATCAATAAATTCAAGGTCGTCTAAGTTGACATCTCCAAGCAGTGTGTTTTCCAATTGGCCTTTGTCCATACTTCGAATCAAATCTTCACTAATCATTTGTTCGATCACATCCATTCTAAAACATTCTTCATCATCTGTAGGGAATTTCATAGTTTTGAAAACATTGAATGTAACCTCTTGGTCTTGCACTCTCATCATTAACTCTCCTTTTTGCACATCAATGAGAGTTCTCCCAGTTACTAAGAATGGTCTCCCTAAAATGATTGGAATGTTCTTATCTTGTTTGTAATCTGAAAATTGCATCTTTCTCCAATAAATTGCATTGTTGTTTTGCAATCTTCGAGAAGTCTTTTATGAACCAACAATAGAATCCAGCATGACCAAGAAAATTGTGAATTCGTTTAACTGATGTCGGGGGAGGAAGTTTCTTAATTATTTCTAATTTTACACGGTCCACTTCTAACCCCCTGTGCAGAGACTTTGTGCCCAAGGATGATTCCTTCTTTGACCATGAAGTGACATTTTTCCCAGTTTAACACTAGATTGGTTTCCATGCATCATTTTAATACCATAACCAAATTCTCTAGACAACTGTTGAATGTATCCCATACACTGAAAAGTCATCTATGAAAACCTCTACATTGTGTTACACCATATCCAAGAATATTGCCATCACACATCTCTGAAAAGTCGTCGGTGCATTACACAGTCCGAATGACATCCTTCTTAAGGTAAATGTGTCATATGGGCATGTGAACGTCGTCTTCTCTTAGTCTTTCGGTGAAATGACAATCTGATTATACCCGGAATACTGATCTAACAAGTAGTAGTACTCATGTCCAGCTAATCGATCTAACATCCGATCAATGAAAGTTAAGGGAAAGTGATCCTTTCATTTTTTATTGAGTTTCCTCAGAATCCATGCATACCCTCCAACCGGCCAACCGCTCGAGTTTCCAGATCAACTCATTATTCTCATTGGTCACGACCATCATCCCACTTTCTTTGCAACACACTGTTTTGGGCTTACCCATAAGCTATCTGAGATAATGTAGATTATTTTAGCATCCAGCCATTTCAAAATTTCTTTCTTCAGTACAACTTTCATGATCGGGTTGAGCCTCCGATGATGTTCCACTATCAGTTCTCACTCATCTTCCAGAAGTATCTTGTGCATATAGATTAAAGGGCTTATCCCTTTGATATTAGTAATTTTCCATCCTATGCCAGATTTGAACTCTCGAAGAACCCTTAGCAGCTTACTCTCTTGCAAATCATTAAGTGCAGATGCAATAATAACATGTAAAGTAGATGAATTACCCAAAAATGCATACTTGAGGTGTTTAGGGAGATGTTTTAGTTCAAGTGTGGGTGGTTCCTCAAGTGAGGTTTTCATCCGTGTCGATGCTTTTTCTGCAGTTTCTAATGGGTTAAACGGAATCTTGAATCTACTCACTCTAGGTAATGCATCCAACATATGCAAATAATCAATAAATTCAGGGTCATCTAAGTCGACATCTCCCAGCAGTGTGCTTTCCAATGGGTACATATCCATACTTTGAATCAAATCTTCACTAACCATTTATTCGATCACATCCATTCTAAAACATTCTTCAACATCTATAGGGAATTTCATAGCTTTGAAAACATTGAATGTAACCTCTTGGTCTTGCACTCTCATCGTTAACTCTCCTTTTTGCACATCAATGAGAGTTCTCCTAGTTACTAAGAATGGTCTCCCTAAGATGATTGGAATGTTCATATCTTATTCGTAATCAAGGATAATGAAGTCCGCTGTAAATATAAACTTATCCACCTTAACAAATATATCTTCAAAAATTCCCCTTAGATAAGTAACTGATTTATCTGCAAGCTGTAATGATATATTTATTGGTTTCGGTACCGACAAACCTAATTACGTGTACACTGATAATGGCATGAGATTCACACTCGCACCCAAATCACACAAACATTTATTGAAGGACATGTTTCCAATCATGCAAGGAATAGTGAAAATACCCGGATCCTTCAACTTCGGAGGAAACTTCCTTTGTAATACCACGCTACACTCCTTCGTCAATGCAACAGTCTCATAATCTTCCAATTTCTTCTTCCTTGACAAAATACCCTTCATAAACTTCGCATAACTCGGCATCTGTTCTAGGGCTTCTGCAAACGGAATATTTATCTGTAGCTTTTTGAAGATTTCCAAGAACTTAGAGAACTATTTGTCTAGCTTTTGCTTTTGAGACTTTTGTTGAAACGGTGGTGGAGGATAGACAACTGGTACAACACCTGCCTGTTCCTTATCCACTTGTCTTTCTTCACCCTTCTTCTCTTCAACCACTCTTTCTTCATGTTCCTTAACATCTTTCTTTAGCAAATTTTCTGAACTTTGCCCCTCTATATGTTTTCCACTTCGTAATGTAATAGCCTTACACTGCTCTTGATTTCCCCTAGGATTCTTTTTAGTGTTACTCGGTAAAAACCCTTGAGGTCTATTATTCAAGGCCACCATATGATTTTCCAATTTTTTAATTGCAGTTGCTTGCGTTTTCATTGTCGCCTCATTACCGGATATATACTTCAAAAGTACCTCCTCTAAATCTAACTTTTTCTCATGTTACATAGCTGACTGTTGGTGCTAATTTTGGGAACCGGGGGGGGGGGGGTGTGATGGTCATGGAGCTTGTTTCTAATTCTGATTGTTGCTCCATAAAAAGTTTGGGTAGTTCCTTGCCCCCAGATTGTAGGTATTCTGATATGGATTAGGAGGTCGATTATAGCAACCTACAAACTGAACTACTACTGGATTTATAGCATACTAAATTGTCGGATGTTCCCCCGCACACAATTCACACACATAAGCTACGTGTTGAACCTATACTCCTGTGAGGGCATCCATTTTCTTTGATAGCATTGAAATTTCAGCTACTAAGGCCGTAACTGTTATAACCCGGAGAATTCGGATTGTTCAGAATTTAAGTTTAAAGAATTAGTTATTAATAAAATGAATTTTTACTAATAATATTATGTGCTATATGTTTATTAATTGTTCTAGAACCTAGGATGATTATAAAACAGGAGGATTCTGGCTACGAGCTGGACTGAATGAGTAAGAATTTTCAAGACAAAAATAAAAAAAATTCGGGAACAAAAATATTTCTGAGGAAAAAGAGGAAATAGGCACTATTCACCCAACGAAACCCTAGGGGTTAGGTTTTGAATAACCTAAGCCTTTCTGAGAGTTCGGTATGTCGAAATGACACTCCGTCGAAAGATTTGATGATAATATATCGTGAAAAGTTAAGTTAGCCGATAAAAGTTTTTCTCAAAAAACGTACAGAAATCGGACGAAAAAAAATGACGAAAAGTATTGTTATGTACTTTTCATTTGTTTAACTACATTAGGGGAAAACGTGAAGGAAAACGCTTAACATCAAAAAGTGTTTTTCAGTTTTTCAGAGTTCCGTAGAATGTGTAAAAGTTAATCTATAAAAAAATGACGAAATATCCAAAAATATTTGGATTCCGAGAATCACAGTTTTTAAAACTGTCGGATGAATTCTGCAAGACGGAAGCACGAAGCTTCCAGGAGAAGCTTCATGAATAGTAAAGAGGTTTAGTAAGGAGGTTTGAATAGTAACCTTAGGGGCAAATTGACTATTTTTCCCCTAGCTTTGAAAATCTATAAAAGAGAAATGTTAGTTGATTTCTTTGAAATCAACCAACACTTTGAGAGAGAGAGAAAGCTCTTGAGCTTGGAGAAGTCGAAGACGGAATAGAAAGAACATGGATACTCGGATCGGAGATGATTGTGAAATATAAAAGATAACAAATCACCGGCTTTGTCTAGAGGAAGAAGAATAAAGAAGAAAGGTATTCTAAACCTAACTTCTATGTTAAATGAGACGCCCCCAAAACAGGTATACATCACCCATCTTGAGTCGCCAAATATATGGTACAAAAATACAAATACAACTTAATAATACAACTATCATGTAAAATACGACAAAACATAAACTGAGAGTTTAAACAAGAATATGCCTTCTAGACAATATCCACTCTCAACGGAGTCCTCATTATATTTATTGTCACACTATTTAACAGAATAGTGAGGACTACTAATGCTATCATCTGGACCGTCACTCCGTTCCCCAACTTGTCCCAGCTATATTCTCATTTTCTGAAGAGAACAATGAAGGAAAGGGTGAGCTCAACTAGCCCAGTAAAAAATATTATGACTAAGATAATGCAGAATAAATTATCATTAGTCTTTAACAATGTTAAACTAATAAAATACAATAGACATCAAGTTTAACTGCAGCGGAATAAGCAATCCATTAGAAAAGTCAAGTAGAGAATAAAATCTATTATCTTCTATGATTTAAAAAGTTTTCATCAATTTTTATCGCTGAGCCTCAGCTTAATAAATAAACCACATCATTGAATCATCCCTGCACTATGGGCCAAGGATATTCATTAAATAATCAATGGTCATGACTATACCGAATAATCCCTGGTCATAATCATACCAAGTCCATCTCTACACGTAAGCCAAAGATATACAACAATAAAACCAATAATCAACAATCCATCTTTGCACGTAAGCCAAAGATATACAATTCAATAATCAACAGTCCATCTTTGCACGTAAGCCATAGATAACTTTCATCACCATATAAGCATGAGGACGATGACAATGATATAAGCATTAATCAAACGAAAACAAGGATAAATATTAAAGACTTTAAATTTATCCAAATATTATCCATCACTTAAATAACTCATAATCTAATATTGTTAATATTATAACAATATTTTAATCACTTTTTAAACTTATAAACAATTTATTTCCATTGTTTACACTTTACCACATAATGCATTTAATCATTCAAAAATGTCATACTCATAAGATTTCATCACCAATGATCAAATCCCTCATCAAAAATCTGCATATACCTTTGTATAGAATTTCCAAGCCATAAAATCCTATTTTCCAACTTTGTTACTTCACATAACATATTTAGCTCATATATTCGTAACTAAACCATTTTCATGAAAAATACCAAATCAGTCCCAAAAATATTTCTTTTCTGGGATTTAGCATAATATAGTCCCATAATGAACATATATTTTTCTCGGAATTTTTAAAATTCATTTACTATTTTTCAAAAATCAATTTCTAATTAATTCCTTAAGAAATTAGCTACCTCAAGGTTAACTCCAGAAATTCCCAAATCTTAGCAGGATCTTACACGTGTTAACGTGAGCGTCCAGTTTAAATTTCATGTTCATCGAAGTAATAGAACTCCGGTTATAGCGTTTTTTGTCAGAAAAACATAAATATTGAAATGGTCATAACTTGCTCATTTTAAGTCGGAATGAGCTCTATTTTGGACAGGAAGTACCTTATACCATATACTTTCATGTTCCAAAAGGCCAGAATTTTTCTCACAAATTAAGTGGCCGAAACAGACCTTACAAAATTATGGGCAGTAGCTTTTTGATATTTTCTAGCTTTTGACTCATTTGCTAAAAATAGTCCACACGAAAATCTACAACACCTTTTCTAGTGATTCCACTTGGATAAGTTAGTAAACTCATAGATCTAACTCTTGGACTTGACCACACTCAAAAATTCAAAATATAATAGGAGATATGGTCAATTTAATTTCATGTTCCATTTTCACCAAAATCTGATTTTTTAACTCTTTGTGATTTCTAAGAAACTTTCATGTTTTCACATAATAACCAACATAACTTATCATAACACTTACTAATACTACATATACCCATGGTTTTCATCAATCCATTGCTTTTATTATGACTTTCTTCATAATCCACGTAGACAGATCATTTTCGCAATTTAATAAGGAATGAATACAAATGGTCAATCACCATGCATGTGGTGATCCACATAGACAGGTTATTCCAACAAAATAATAAAGAATGGAAAACAAAAGGATTCACCATGCATGCGATAGAGACCGCACAGACAGGTTATTCCTAACCGAATAATAAAGAACGGAACCAGGTCAAGCAAAATTCGCACCGATAGGATATTCCAACAGAATAATAAATAATGGAACTGTGTCCCAGCAGAACGCAGATAAGATATTAACGTAATAATACGTAATCTAAATAATAGAAGAATTTTACCATGTATGCAGTACTTTGCATATACAAGTTATTCCAACATAATAATAAAGAATGGAATAACAGACAAAGTTCACCATGTATGTGGTACTTCGCATAACTAGGTTATTCCAACATAATAATAAAGAATGGAATAACAGAAGAATTTCACCATGTATGCGGTACTTCGCATAAACAGGTTATTCGAACATAATAATAAAGAATGGAATAACAGAAGAATTTCACCATGTATGCGGTACTTCGCATAAACAGGTTATTCCAATAGAATAATAAGGAATGGAATAACAATAGCTCTCTTCATGAATACAAAAGAATAATACCCCTTACAGGTACAACAAATAATATCCCTTACCTCAAAAGAAGACTGGATACTGGAATAGTGAGGGAGCAAACTTCTCTTCTTCTTTCTCTCAATAATTTCTCTCTATAATAATGGCTCTAAAGCTTTAGTGAATTGGTGAGAAATGAAGGAAGAATGAGCTTCTATTTATAGGAAAATATAGTTTCGATAATTGCAAGTTTTGGGAATCGAAAAATTACAGTACAATACCTCCAACTTTTCTTTCATTTTTAATTCAGTCATCCAAGTATTATCAAACTTCCACCACCTCCCCTAATAGTAAATCATATGAATCAATAGTTCTAAACATGTGAAAAAATTAATTACAGTATAGTACCTCCATCTATACCTCTATTTTTAACTTAGTCATGCAAGTATCATGAATCTTGCACCAACTCCCCTAATAGTATAAGAATGTGATTCAATAGTTCACACATGTGAACAAATAGTTATATGAGCATGTGAATTAGTAGCAATTAATTGCTCATTTACCCGATTAATTACTCAGTTTATCAATATAACCCCCAGACATCAATTATCATCGGAATAGATGTCGATTTCAACTAACACCAATAATCCCAACACAATGGAACTATCAAATTCATCTTTAATCGACACGAACTTATTCATCATTAATATCATAACTCACAATATTTAACAACTAGGTTGTTCCCAGGAAAGAGGGGCTTTCCAATAAGGATTTCTCCCTATTGGCGCGCAATTAGGCGACCAAACCTCTCCTTGCAGAACTTCTAGACATTGTAAATATTGCAATTTAATAATATGAATAACGTTTTCGTCTCAATTATTAATTTAATAATATATCATATAATGCAGATGATATTGTGACAGTAATTGAATCAATAATATGAGAGATATGATGCAACAATTACTGTAGCAATAATTGAGTCTAACTGAGTGACTTCTCACATAAGCATCAATAATTAATACCGTGTGCTACTATACAACCACGCGTATTACTGTACTTTTACTACCGAGTAGTTCAACATTATTAACGGTAAAACTTCTGCCGTTATTTTCATAAAAAGATAATTCTGTCGTTTTCTTACTACGACAATGCTTCCATTGTGGGGTCCACCAATGATTGTGTCGTCGTATGAATATTCCCTGACAAAAAGAATATTCCCCGACCAATCGAATATTATATAACAACTTGCATACCTTGTAAAATTTATAAATACTACCCACAACTATAACATTATCTCAAATTCACACCATAATATTCAAAAAAATATTTCGAGAAAATTAAATCTTTATTCATAAAATCTGGGGTCTCACATTAAATTTTCTTTAAGTTTTCTATGTTAAAAACATAGCTTAATGGGAATAGAAGTAAAAGATGTTAAGAATGATTTTCATATGGTTGAAATAATGAGAAAAAGAAGAAATAAGAATTAGAAGTTTAGTTTATAATTTTTTAAGGAAGTATAAGTTTCGTAATGAATTTGAACGATCCGAATGCGTAAAGAAAGTTGGTCGTGTAAACTTAGTTTGCAATAACGCGAACCCTAAGAAGTAAAGTTAAACTTAAACCAATGCGTAAGTCAAGTATATGACTAATTGGTGTATGTGTTATTTCCTTATGTGCTATATACGAATTGGAATGAGCATTTCAGCGTAAACTCTAAGCTGTAGCTGTGCGTAAGGCAAGTTTCCTAACTTCATTCATATTCTAAATGAATGCTAGTTTCTTAAACTTTCTCAGATGTTGAACATGAGAAGTTTTACTTATGTGCGAATGTGTGATATTTGTACAAGGTGGTAGAATGTATGAGGTATTGTGCCATAATTTTAACACTTCGGTGTTTCTATGAGATGAACTGTTCTATAATTGATCTGTTCAATATGAAAATGTTCTATTTATACATGAACTAGTATTGTTAAGTCTGTGTTAATGATTCTAGCTGGACATGATATGCATTAAAAAGGTAGAAGAATGAAAGTATTTCAAAGTAAATGTGACTAATGTTTTTAAATGAGAGTGAATGGTTTCTACACAGAAATGCACAGCGGAAAATAAAAATTTATAGCAATTTCGAAACCCTAAACAAGATCCATGCGAAAATCAATTAACTCAGTGGTTAGAAATTATACCGATTGTAATAATAAAATTGATGCGCTCGAATCTCCAACGCAATCCAAATGAATCGCACATCTATAGTATCCACACGAACGCCCCGCGAACCGTCGTACGATCTGCAGTAAAAGGAACTGCGGTACTAGCTACCAAAGATGAGGATTTCGAAACTATTTCTCTCTAGTCTCTCTCTAAGAGCGGCTAGGGTATTTGGTTTTTGAATAATACTAAGTGGCTGCTATATATCATATATATAGTAGTTAAAAGGAATTAATCAAAACCTAATTTTATAAAATTCAAATTTATATATATATATATATCTTAATTAATATACATATATACAAATTATCCTTTTAATTTAAATTCGTGATTTAAATACTATTAATCATATTAATAAATTGAAATCCTTAAAATTTAAATTAATTCTCTTTAAATTACGTTCTACGTGTGTGACCCTATAGGTTTTATTACGTTGGCAATAATTTTAAAATCATATTATAAAATTATTATAAATAGTGAAATGCATCTAGTAATGCATCATCGCTACCCAAGTAATAATAAGATCGATGATTCGATGCAACCTTTCCTGACCAATGTTTCAATGTAATTTAATCCTTTTAACCTTAATATCCTAGATTAAACTCGAGTCATGGAATATGTCATATTCTTCATAATTTAATCTGAGTTTTTCTTAATCAATGAGTAGACTATATGAAACAAATTACTATTTGAGCATGGCCATGCATTTCATAGTCCTACTCAATCAAGAGGCCTATGGATATCACCCCTAATACATAGGAGGGTTAAATTCCATCTAGATCACTCATATTCCTCACACGATTCATGATGTACCCAACAATCACCTTTATAGTCCACCCTATTAAAGGTGACCTTTGATGATATCAAATTACATAAATTCCCGTGTAGTAATATAGTGATTTTAGGTCGGAGGATCATTACATCATTGTCACTATGAGAATTGCTAATGACACTTCGCATAATGCTCCACATAGAATTCCCATGGTGGGTCTATCCAGTACACCGTTCTCTAACATGTACCTATGCATTGACTTAATATCTCATATATTTATGACCAGTGAGATTTGGTCATCAGTCAATCAACATACTAGTCTTAATGCATCATTGTTGTCCCATCAACAATGATACTCGACTAGGGACATTTAAGAACAATGATACTAATTGTAATTATATAATCTCATGTTCAAGTCACATACTTGAAACTATATAATTTGTATCACTATTCTAAGGATTTTTTATTATGTTAACATTTATATAACGCAGTAAATAAAACCATAATAAAATCATTCATTTATTCAATCAAATATAATATCAAAACGTTAAGCAATTATATCAAATAATTGGCCTCTAGGGCATAAACTCTAACAGATAGGAATCAAAGTTTATTCCTATTATTCAAGCTGCTTCATAACCTTTGTTTGGTTATTGAAGTCTTAAAAGAATATTTAAGTTCTTGAGGTTGTTTATTCAACTACTATGAATTGCTAAGAAATTAAATGCTCACATTTGCTTTAAATAAATATAAAAAAATTCAGCGTACGAGTAGAAGAACTTAAGGATCCCGTAAAGATCAAGTTGATCGATATCCAGAAGAAGTGCCCTTCATTAGATGAATGAGCGTGAAGATCAAGTGAAGACTTGTAATGTAGAATAGTTTAATTAAACTATAGACTAGTTTAATGAAATGTTATGTATCCTTAGTGGCAAATGAAAGTCACTCATGTAAGATGTAAGGAATAATGTAATTATCATTATTTGTAATAAACGAGGTAATAAGGTATTAGAACCTGGGAATTGAGAATGTATGTTGTTATATTTCACTATATAATGATGTATATTTGGAAATGAGATGTACTCGTGACGCACGGAGTCCGGGTGTGAAGATAGACCAAATTTCGGGGTGTTACAGTAACTCTATCCACTTCTAACACTCTAGCTTCCTTAGGTTAATTCATCCTTGCAGTTGGCCACAGGTTGTTATTAGTTGCCATAGTCTCAATCAAATCATAAGCTTCCTCAAATCTCTTAGCCATAAATTCTCCTCTCGACGCTGCATATATTATAGTCTGAAGATTACTGTTCAACCCATTATAGAAGGTGTCATTTGCAACCACTTATGCAATCTGTGATGCGAACACTTCCTCAAAAAAATCTTTATATCTCTCCCAAGCTTCATACAGTGACTTCTCATGTTGTTGTTTAAATGTCATAATATCATTCCTCATCTTTGTTATTTCTGGCAGTGGGATGAATTTTGCTAGGAACTTTGAAGCTAGGTCATCCCAAGTAGTAATTGAACCTGATGGTAGTGAATGTAACCAACTCTTTGCATTATCTCGTAGTGTGAATGGGAACAAACAAAGTCTCACTGCATCATAAGATACCCCATTGTACTTGAAGGTATCACATATCTCCAAAAAGCTTATAAGATGCTCATTCGGATGATCATTAGTCAATCCCCCAAACTGCATGGAGTTTTGAATCATCTGAATTGTACCAGGCTTTATCTCAAAGTTGTTAGCAGTAATCGCAGGCCTGGTAACACTCAACTGAATTTCGGTTACCATTGGTTTGGCATAATCCCTCAGTGCTTTCTAATCTCCCGCTGCCATTGTTTCTTACTTTTCGAAGTTCTCTTTAGTCTTTTTTATCCATTTACTCAACTGTTGAAACCTTCTTTTGATATCTTCCTCGTAAGGTAGTAAGTTTGGCTTCTTTGATCGAGTTTGTATGTACTATTTAAGAGAACCTGAAACAAGAAATAAACAAAAACAAAAATAAAAAGAATTTTTTAAAACTAAAAATGATATAATTAAACTGATATTAAATGTAATAAAATCAATTATCTGTCCCCAATAACGGTGCCAAAAAACTTGTTAGGTTTAATCTAAATACGCACGTCACTTAAATATACGTGGTCAACAAGTAATATAATGATAAGTAAAGTATCGTTCCTACAAGGGTTTAATTTGTATAAAAGTTTAGTTTTAAGCAAGATATAATAATGAAGTTTTGAAAATAGGTTTTTAAACCCTTATGCTCAATGGTAATTGAGGCCTTTGATACTTCCATTTTATTCTGTATTCGGCTTGATTTGATTTTTATTTCGAGATGCAAAGCATCTTCGAGAAAATAAGATACATATCAGTGTTTTTTTTGCTAAATTTAGATTGAATTAAATAAATAAAAGAGATTACAGGCCTCATGGGAAACCCCAATAAAAAATAGCACTGACATCAGAAGACAAGCCCTATGATGTCCAACAAAAAGATTACAAGGCCAAATGCTCAACAAGAAATGACAAGTGAGCTATGTACTAACTTAGTGAGCTACTAGTGGTTGTGTTGGTTTTGAAGACTACATGATATGGAAAGGTAATCAAACTATTTTTGGGCTTTCAAAAATTGAGTTACCCATATATATCAATATATCATGATCCTTGTCTCCTAACGTTGCGTTACATAAAAAGGGAATTATAAGGAATTAATATATTAGTGATTACAAGATTGCACGGTAATATGGGAATTAATCAAGACTTCCTTATTTAATCACGTGAGATCCCATGATTGTGGGCTACAGACTCATGAATATTTTACTTGATTCTAGCAAATTCCTTTCTTCTCTCGCAACATATATATATATATATATATATATATGACCGAAGATATATAAGGAGGTGAATATATTTAAAGTTTCCAGTAATTTGTGCAATTAGTCTCAACGGTCCAAATACAGATAGGCAGTCATGCAATGGTAACTTACTAAGTTAGCCTATAAAAGAACAGGGTATATTGATAAGAAAAACATACTGCCTTTGATACACACAGATAACAATAACATGTTTTTCTATCATCTTCTTCCTACTGCTAATTGCGATCTCATTGAAGAAGTTTTTGAGGTTGATTTCTGAAGTGGTCGTATAGCATATAAACTGGTAATATCTTTCTTGTTCACCATTGCATACTAGAGCCTTGCATTGTTAAGTGATTATTTGCTTTTATCAAATAGACCTCTATTTGTATTTTAATTTCTCATATAATTGATATTATCTAAATTTGTGCGGTAATCTAGTTGTTACAATCAAGTTCGAGGAAATCATAGGTGCTTGAAAGTGCATAGGTGCACAAGGAGAAAAGGTGCTCAAGTAGTTGAAACTTGTATTGTAATCAAAGTTGATTAATAAAAGTGAATCTCCAATACTAGTTGGTATTGGACGTAGATTAGGCTACTATTATAGAGGGTACTAATTGAACCACGTAAAAAATTCTTGTGTTTGTGTGATTGATTATTGTGCTAAATTTTCTCATCATTCGGTTAACCATTAATCTAGCAACCTGCATTCAATATCTATAAATTTATAAAATTGATTATGCAAATTGTATTCACATAATCATATTTTGGAAAAGACTAAGTTTCTAAATTAAACATTTTGCAAAGTTTTACATCAACTAAACATTTTATCTTAACACTTTGTTTTATAAGGATTTGGAATCCAGCCTCCTACATTGAATATCAAAAGGAATTTTTATCTGTACAAAAGTTTGACATTGTTTATTCCTACACTTATTCAAACCCCATTCTAAGTGTGCCTACTTAAATTTCATTTGGTATTAGAGCTTGGCTCTACTTATCTTGGTCTTAAAGGTGACTTGTAGGGAAAGATTTTGACATGGTACAATTTGGAAACACTCATCAAGAAAGACAATCAACAAACTGACCTTCATTACTCTATGGAACACAGAACTATAATTTCTGGAAATTTAAAATGAGGATCTATCTTAAGCGAGACCCATGGGAACGGTGGGTGGTAGAGAATGGACCAGTGATTCCAAGGAAAAAAGACGGCACTCCAAAAACTCTACTTGAGATATATTCAACCAAAATCTATATGGTTTCATATGAATCAAAGGCAATGAACACACTTCTCAGCGGCATGGTACAATCTGAGATATATAAATTCTCATCATGCAACACATCGAAGGAGATATGGGATACTCTAGTAGTAAGTCATGAGGGTACATCCAAAGTATGAGAAGTTAAGTTAAGCATGCTCATGCATGATTATGAAAGGTTTAAGCTAAAAAAAGATGAAACAATCAAAATGGCTCAAGCACGATTTTTCGTACTCATAAACTCTTTGAAGTTTCTCGATAAGTCAATTCCACAAAGTGAAATCAATCGTAAGCTACTTCAGACTATGCCCAAAAGGTTTATATGTAAAAGCCCCAAATCCGGGTCCTAAATCACCACAGATCTGGAATACTATTTCTATAACTATTGCAAAAGATATAAACATAAATTGTTTATACATTAAACTTACACATTATTTCCCCAAGGTCGTGAACCTTCACTTAATACACAATTCATAACTTATTTGACTTATAATAACATTAATATACAATATTGTTTCAAACTTTATCTGCACATATAATCCAAAGCTAGACTTGTCTTTATCTTTTCCTTGTATCCGATGTATTCATCTTAATCTGCAATGTTTATCATGATATAGCAAGGGTGAGCATAAGTTTGCCTAGCAAGTATAAGTTTATTTGAGGATATATCACGATTGAAAGAATTTGAATAATAGCTTGCTAACATTCAACAATATAATTGTGAATTAGCATGAACAAACTTTCATAGCTGAACGAACATTGAACATAAACAAATATATCTGAATCAGATGGTAATGAAGGTGATCAGCCTTTCATACCTGATGAATACATACAATATGCATAGAGTACGAATCAATAATTCTTAGACATGGCAATCAGCAATGATCAACCACAAGTATATTTGCATGAAATAACTCGAGGTCGAGTTAAAGAAAAACTTGCATAATAATTAGAAGTTCAAGGTTAGGAACTTGCCTGTATCACTGACTACTGCTACACAGTTTATATCGCTTTATTCGAAGACCTAATATTGATAATATAGATCTCCAATATTAGAATAATATCATCATAGTATAATACTGTTATATATATATATATATATATATATATATATATATATATATATATAATTCTAAACACATAATATATAACCCTATCATACCATAAACTACCTATGACTCGGTATCAAGTCAAACTATTTTAGTCTAAGTTGAACCCTACACAATTCTAACATCCCGACGGTCTAGTCGGATAACTCTCGAGCCTAAAATCACTAAGACTCGGTCTAAACACTTAACAATTAACTTCTATAATTTTCTATTAAGTCAAAACATTTTTCAAAGACTCATAATAATTTTTAAGTAATTATTACCATTTGACATTATTTTTAAATCATTAATGTCGTATTTATATAATATAAAACCACCTTATTCTCTTATTATTAATATTTATTTAATATTAAATATTAATGATAATCATAACATAATATTATAATATATTTATAATATTACAAAAGTATTTTTAATACCATAAAATCACATTTATATGATTTTTAAACATTTAAATCCATTATCGATAATTGACATTAATAATAAAATATTAATATTTTCATGACAAAATATCACAAGTTATATTTTATAACACTTAAATCATTTTTATATGATTTTTAAATCATTAATTCTAATTTTCCATAATTTATTTAATATATTCATTAAATAAATCAATTACCATTAATATTAATTTATCAATGAAATTCATCACAAAATATCAAAAGTTATTAAAAATAACTTAAAATATTTTCTAACACCATAATATAATTTTTCATGTATTAAAATCATTTTAAATAATTTATTTATTATTATAATTAAATAAATTAAATAGCATTATTATTCCAAAAATATTAAATATTTATGAAATATATTCAGAATAATTAAAAACCCATTTTTAGGCTTTAAAATAATTTTTAATAATTTATTATGTATTTTTAATAATTAAAAACTAATTTTTTTCTATTTATTTATTAAAATAATTAATTTTCAGAAATTAAGTGTCACTAAAGGGCCCTATAGCAACAAAACTGTCACTATAGGTGTTCTTGATCAAACCTAGACATTCAAACCAATTTAACAGGTTGCCTAGTTTGACCTAAATTAAATCAGTGTTCTTGTTGATTTATGGGCAGCTAATGATGTTATGATTGTAGTACTGATGTAATACTACAACCACAAACTGAATTCATGGTCATTAATCAACATATCAGAGAGTTATGAACCCTCAAAGATCATGTCAGAAGCTGTTCTTCATTTCTGGGTTACCCAGAAATGAAGAACAGTTCGGATAGGCTACTTTCGATCCTTATATCTTGAGTTCGGGGTTTGATTTGTTTAATCCAATGGTTCAATCTTATAGAACACATGACATGGTACATTTCTATATCATTAAATCATCATAACAATGACTAAATCACAAAATTCAAGCCAGTCAAACCTTGTCAGAAATACGACTCTTGAAGGTTTCTGGGTTTTCCAGAAATTTTCATTAGAAGTTGGTCAAGCCTACTTTGACTATGATTAAATCTATGTTCTGTTAAGGATCTGGGCGATCTAAGGATATGATTGTGTAGTCCTCATGTCAGGCTACAACATTAAAATAACAACTTGGCCAAAAGCATTACCAGAAGCAAGATCCGAAGCTATCAAAACGCTTGTTAGACTTTCTGGGTATGGGTTGCCCAGAAACTCAGTTGGTCATGGTCAGTCAACGACCTTTGACCCTTAATAATTTACAATCTATACATGATCTGGGCTTGATTCAAGTTCCAGATCAAAGCCCTTACAACATAGAACAGAACTATAACATTAAACAACACTAAGCATCAAACACACAGTGATCTACGAGCCTTGACATTAGGCTATCAGACACTTTTTAAGGTTCAAGAAAAGCTTCTACAAATTCTATTTTCGTGCATCTAACTGCTATAGATCTATAATCTACAATCCAGAACACTATTTAACACCCTTAGACACCACTTTAAACAACAAACAACAAAATCTAACATCAGATCATAAGATTTTGAAGATTTAGGGTTTATACCACTTTGAAGCTTGATCTTTGATTCTGATCATTGATCCTAATCATGGAAAGCTAATTAGTGATATAATCTTATCTTATCTCTCCTTTTCACTCTCAACCCCGAAAATATAGAGAGAGAATGGGCTTAACAATAATGAGAAATAAAGTAAGTATTTTCTTACTTTAAATCTCTTATATTATAATCCATTGAACCTAATGTTGTTAGGTGTCCTCAAAGATCAGATTTGGTTGAGATTATAATGCAGATGAAATATCTAGAGTTGTTCACCAAATCTATGACAAGTTTTGCAAGTTATGTCAAAATAATGCAACAAGGGTAAATGGGTCATTTGTCTTGTAAATTTAATGGCACTTTAGACATTTGCTACAACCCTTAGGGTTAAAACCTAAGGTGTCAAAAATTAAATCTAGGATTTCAAAATAAAATATTAAAAATGGAAAATTAAGCTTTTAAATTTATAATTAGTATTTTCTAATTATATTAAAGTTTACTAATCATTTTCAAGCTTGCTAATTAGGATTAATGATTCCTAATTAAAATTAAAATTAAAATTACCTAATTACCAATTAGGGTTTCAAATTTACAAATTAGGGTTTTTTTCTAAATAATCATTAGGTTTATCTCTAATTAGATTGTAATTAATACACAAAAGTTTTATACATAGCATTTAAATTCCCAAATTAGGATTTTGATAATCCGAATTAGGGTTTCAAATTCCCAAAACTGAAATTAGGGTTTTCAGAACCGGTTTCTAGTGTTCATATAAATCGTAAAAATTTTCCAACTAAACGTTGACGTTCTAAATATATATTTAGGGTTTTTTCACCGATATAGTTTATCTGGTCAACCCTTGACCCTTAACCACATTCTGTACACACACATGACCATACACATAGAACATATACACTTATATACTTAATCCTGAATAATTCACCAAAAGATTTTAAACCCACCAAAATCCTCACAGAATTTTGAAATCATTAAAATTTCTTTACGAAAATATCAAATCCATTCACTTATTTTCTGTCTAGGTTTATTATTCAACCTTTAGTCCATCATTTAATATTTAATTATTATCCAAATTCTTGGGTTGTCACATTGCATCCAAAATTACTACTCTTCAAGATTCTGTCAATATTTCATCCATGGATACCTTAACCCTCTTTGGTGAAATGGAAGAATATAAACATCAATTAAAAAGATATGATGACAACGAAGAAGTTCCTCAAAAGAAAGTACTAGCTCTTAATGCAGGTATTGAAGAGGAACTTGAAGATAACTCAGACGATGAAAAAGTTATGATCTCAAGAAGACTCAAGGGATTACTTCAGAGAAAGAACAAAAGAAAGAATACATTCAATCCAAACAAACTCAAAAACAAGCAAGCCGAAGAAACATGTTTTGAATGTGGACAACCAGATCACTTCAAGAAGGATTGCTTCCACCTTAAGAACAAAGGAAAACTAGGCACTAATATAAAGAGATCAAAAAGAACAAAGCTTTCTTAATGATAAGTAGGTTTTATACCTACTTATTGGTTACCAAATCACTGGAATTGTGCTCAACTCGAGTATTTTTAGTATGTTTTAGTTGCTTTTTGTGTCTATTTTGTAGTGTGCATAGCTGGAACTCCTATAACAACTTAAGGCATGGAATGGCAAGGAAAGGCATTGAATGGCATTAACATGGCATGCTGGAATTAAGCTAGAATGAAGAGCAGCTAGAGTACATAAAATGAGGAGAACACCTAGAAGGCTATTGACATGGTGAAGTGAAGAAGAGAAGGAATGAAGAGCAAACAAGTAGTACAGAAGTAGCAAGCAAACAACAGACAAGAAGAAATAGCAGCGCGGCCGTGCTACAATACAGCCTTATCATGTTGCACCCACGACAAAGAGAATACTAAAGCAGAAATTCATCTGCATGACCTGCACCTTAGTATCGAAGGGTCATGTGGCGTACCTGCCGTCGATCTACGATGTTATATATCAGCGACCCTTGTGAGTCTTATTAAGTTTAAAATGTTAACTTTTTGTAATTTGAATTTGAGCTTATTTTGCACATCTGAGACGATAAAGTTGGTACCGGGGCGTGTTTTTAGAATTATTATTATTGTTTTTAGGTTTAGACTACTCTAGAGAGGGTTTGAGCATTGGATTACTACATTTAGCTCCTCTCTTTATCTAGTTTGCTTAATAAAAATTAGCATTCATTCTGGAGATTTCTTGTGGATTTGAACAAGCCTTAAAACAAACTTCGCAACAGAGATTATCAGATTTGCTCTATCATTTCTCTTATATCTATTGATTGCATTTCTTAATTCCATGTTTTTCTTCAATTCCATAATGGCTTTTGGTTCATAAATGAACTAAATTCCATTATGGGATTCTAATGGATTTTAATGCGTAGTTTAAACATGTATGACTGATTGTGATGTTGCATATTTGATATTGGATTGCCCATTATGGTTGTGCTAAATAATTGAATGTTTGATCGCCATTCACAATAATTGCTTGTATGGATTTGGAAAATGAAATATAAGTATAGATTAGATTATAATGGTATATGTCAATAAGGCTTAATTGTGTTAGGCTTTGTGATTCGTGACTCGGATAGGCATATACCATTTTACCATTTGTAGTCATTAAGAGAGTTTGAGCTTAAATCATATTTGCTGTAAATTCACAAAGACATATAGTGAGTTTAGTATTTACGATGATTGCATGAATTCTATCAATTGTGGATTTTTTGTAAATAGGGCATAGTTCATTGAAAAATGGTTGTGTTTCACTTATGTGCTCTCGACTAGCTTTCCATATTTAATAAGTAAACATAACATGAAACATACATTTTAGATGAAGCATTAGATGATATTAGAATCCCATATCTTTTCAATTTGATTACATCCTTTTAAATATAAATTCATTTATTGATTGATGGTTTAAGCATATAGAAATAGTGATTAAGTTGTTGCATGATAATTTAGATTTATCACCTTTCTCCGTAGGATTGATACTTTATTACTCGGTACTACTTGTTGACCCATGTATACTTGCATGAGTTAAAGTCCATTTTGTTAAATCAAAAAGGAGGTAACAAGTTTTTGGCGCCATTGCCGGGGAAAGACGTTTGTAACGACCGAGTAATTCGGATTTTATTGTAAAATGATTTTATTATATTAAATAATAATAAAATTATATTCTATGTGATATCAAGATGGTTGTCATTTTATAACCTAATGATATTGGAATGTCGTAGTACTTGAGCTACGAGAAGGAATTAAAGTGTTTGAATTTCTATGACGAAAATAAAAGTTTTCAGAGTAATTTTCTGAAAAACACTATTCATCGGTATTTTCTCAGGAATTATTTTTGAAATTCTGAGAAATACGTAATGATAGAATATCAATGTAAGACGGATTATGTAATAATAATCTAGTTATGAAAAACATAATATTTCGCTTGCGGACTTAATTTGAGAATATTAAGGAAAGCGAAGTATTAGTAAGTAAGTACTAATTGTATGATACTTAGGTATTGTACAATGTAATGAGAACGAGTATAATACGAAGTATTATACGAGTTTGTATGAAGGATGGATTATCGTATATAATAAATTTCTATACAAAATATAATACGAGAATAATACATAGACAATATGTATATGTATTAAGTAATGATTTTGGACTTGTAAAGATTGGTTAGGATTTTGTACAAGCCCAAATGAGTTAAATGGTAAGGCCCAACTAGTGAATTAATAAGCAAGTGAGTGTTTGTTAAAGCAAGCCCAAAGGTTAAGTTAATTAAGCTCAAACTAGAATCCATGAGTTGATTGACCCATGGGGAAAACCATATTAATATGGTTAATCTTGGTTATCAAGTATAATAAGTGGTGACCAAGTGTTAGAAGTAATGACCAAGTTAATGTGGTGCTCAAGTTAATGTAATGACCAAGTAAAAGAATTAATGGCCAAGCGAGGATAGGATTTGTGCTAGTGATTAATGAATAGTAAGGAGGTGACTTAAGGAGGTGGGATTGGTTTAAAGACTAAACTACCCTAACCTTGGAAATTCTAAAAATAGAGAAGGCTTGCAAGTCATTTGTTAGTTGTTCAAACAATCCAAACAATTACAAAGTGCTTAATTGTTAGGGAGCTTTAGTTACAAATAAGTCACTTTCATTTAGAAGAAGAAGAAGAAGCTACTTTACAAGGACTTCAAATGTAAGACTCCTTCTCTAATTATCTTCTATCTCTATTCATGATAGGTTGATAAGAAAAGTTGGATTAAGGAACATGAATGTTAAGAAGTAAGAAGAATGTGTAAGCAATGAACTTAAGCCACATAAGTTGGTAATAAGTCATTTAAACTAGCATAGTTATGAACTTATGAAGAAGTAGTATGAACTTGTTATAAGTTTATTTTAAGAAGTAATATGAAAGTAAAGAATTTGTATGAATATGTATTATATATACATGAATGAAACTATATGTGAGAACATATATCCATGGTGATTAAAAGACTTTAACTTTCATAAGTTATGAACAATGAATCTAAAGTAGTTTATAACTTAATAAGTTATAAGCTCATGGATAAATAAAGTCAAAATCCAACAATGAATATAAGTTGTTGTATTAGGTATATTGATGTGTTAATAGAATGAATTGAATGAAATGAAAGTAATGAACAAATCATAAGTAATGAAGATTTGCCGGAAATCGCACGATTGGACGATGATCGTCGAATTCGTGAAATTCCCGGATTAGAAGTCAAATTTTGAGTTTGATCTCGAAAACATTGTTTTCCAATGGAGGTAAGTCATATTTGGCATTCTAGAGTTACGGACTCAAATATGACCGAATTCAGACTTAGAACGAAGAAACGAGCATTAAACGTTCACGAACGTTTATCGTTTTCGTTAAAAATGAACCAATAGGTGAATTTTTAGCAAACGAAGTCAAATAGAAAAATTCTTGCATGAACGTGTAGATTACGTAATTTGTGAACCGTAGGCTTTTGAACGAGCCAATTCGGACTTATAACGAAGAAGTTATGCGTCCGGGAAGTTCACAAAATTTATTGTTGTAAAAAAATTTGGTGCCTGCGAGTTGGCGTATGGCCTCAACCCTAGGAATCAAATATGCGCCATGACTCCTTAATAGTGTCCGAGAACACTGAAAACTCGCGTCGCAGCATGAACCATAGTGTAAATCATGGCGCCTTAGCGCCATGCCGCAATCTAACACCTTCTGCGAGTGGAGTGGCGCAGCATCGCGACCCACTAAAAGAGACTTCATGGCAAAGTGGCGCAAGTCCGGGACCTCTCTTTGTTAACTTCATGCATGATGTGAGATGATGAAGTATAAAGCCGTGAAATATATTTCGACCTCGAGAACAAGGATAGTGATGAATGTTTTTAATTACAAAGAAAGAAAGTTAATTGATTTAAAAGTAAAAGGGACATAAAGTAACATTGTTAAAACTATGTTAACCCTTAAGGATGTTGTATAAAGGTTGAGATAACCTAGTCAAGTATGACTGCAAGTATAATATAAGCCAGAACGTATAGTAAATGAATCTAATACACAATTAGATTGGGATGAAGGGTAAGATAGTCATATATATACTTGATTATATATGACCTAATATAAGGCATTATGTGATCATGTGTTGTAGAGACTTGAAAGATTCAAACATTAAGTAATTATCTAGTAGCGAATATTTGAAGGCAAGTATTCTAACTCTTGTCTCAGTTCAATCTGAACAAGTTTTTGAAGTTCATGTATCCTTACGCATGACTTGTTGTACAATGAAGTTAAAGCCACATCTTTTGGCTAGACTTAATATATTGAGTGGATTATTGATAATCTATTCATCTGTTATCAAATGTTGTTATCTTTTGTCAACAACTTGTTATGGTTTTCAAAAGAAAGTGAAATGTTAAACAAATTTTTTGTCGGTAAGCAGCGAAGCACGTGATGTTGCCACAATTAAGCGTACATCGTTTAATGAATGTCTTGTTGATAAACATAGAGTACAATAAGTTGATCACCTAGAAGTGCTGCTCGTAAGTAATACAGTGCTTCTACGGACTTAGTTTAGGGTTGTCCTTTTCAAAGAAGAATGAAATGCTCAAGGTCTCGACGAGGAGTGAATATTTTCTTGAATATTGTTATTATTGTAAAACATTTTGAAAGGAAGATGAAGTGATATTTTGAATTATCAATAGTACTTCATAACTATTGTTCAGATTATTGAAGATATCGATTCTTATGTGTCAAGCATGTTATTTATTGAAATTGTCATACTTCTTTTGAGCTAGTTATGCTCACTCTTGCTTGAACCATATGAATGCTAAATGCTAAGACTAAACGTCTGAAGGATCGAATAAGGAAAAGGAAAAAGCTAAAAGCGAGATCGTTAAAGTTTATCTATGTAATAGTATAGGTTAATGTTGTAATGTTATTGATATTATGACAAAGAACCTTTGTTATGGGTTTAGAACTTGGGATAATGTAAATATTATTTTGATAATATAGAAAAGATATTCGATTCTTTTGAAATTTGCTTTCGATTGAATGAATGTATGAATGTTAATCTGATATAGCACCATCATCGGGTTGGAAGATACCGGATTTGGGGCGCCTACAAGTTGAGTATCAAAGCCTAGGTTATAAAACTTAAGGGAAATTAGAACCTTAAGTCATAACTTTAATAAAAAGTAAAAGATGAAAGATACCCTTATAAAAATGCATTATATTATGTTATGTGTTTTTATTATTTTCCTGACGTGTACTAATCAAACTATATTGTTTTATTGTAGATGTCAGGAGAAAATGATATGTATATAGATATACATGTATTGAGCGAGGATTCGGTTAATCGAGTAGAGATACTACCCAATCCCGAAGCAGTAGAACCAGAGGTGGTAACAATCGAGTCTGGAGACTCGGACAATTTGGACTACATGTCTATATTTGATGTCATGCTAGAGGAAGAGGTGGATGTGATGTCCTTTGATCAGGTTCCACCTACAGAAGAGTTGACTACGGGGGAGTCAATGAAGGCACTGTTCATGTCAGTATTGGATAGAAATGTCCATTACTGTCAAGAGGTTAAGTAGTTGAAAGAGGAACTCCAAAGTCATCGGGAGGACAAAATGAGTATGGAGGGTATGTGGGAAGAGGAACCTGACGATCGTGTTTTGGCAAGGACAAGGTCCAATTTGAAACACGAAGTCTTTGAGCTCAAGCTGGAGCTAAAGACTACGAAACGGAAGTTAGAAAGGATGTCCTATATATATAGGATTTCTCATGTGGATTTCCAGCAGCAAGTAGCTAGGTATCCGATAGAAGAAGGGCAGACTCGACATACTATTAGTCGGGATGTCATTGCCAGTCTGGCCACAAAAGACTTTGAGAATGCCATTCGGCATATGTAACCTAGTAATAGTTGGAATAGTTTAGATATGTAAATATTATGTATCTAGTAGTGACGTAAAACCCTCTTTTGTATATCAAAGGGTAGTCTTTTATAAATCCTAATTTTTGGAAAGCAATTGCGGGATGGTAATGTAATCAGCTAAGGCTGAGTAATGTAAACAATGTAGTGTTATACTACAAGTTATGAATCAATATAAGTCTTGTTATGGAACTTATTGAGTAATGGTTATGAGTTATTGTTTCATTATAAATAATAACAAAACAAGAAGAAGAAAGTAATAATGACGTGTTGTTTTCTTAACAGCAAAATGCCGCCAAGAAAGAGACAACGAAATCAAGATTCTAATGTTAACCAAAGGAGGAGGTGCAGTTAATCAATGCAAGAGTTCGTTAATCTTTTAACTTGGTTGCATTTAATAGAAGCTGGGACTAATGTGCCCATAAATCACGGGTAGTATGAGCTACTACTTTTAAGGATTTTAAAAGTGTCGATCATTAGTAGTTCAAAGGAACTACGGACCCAATAGAAGCCCAAACTTGGGTGAAAGAAATCGAGAAAGAATTTGTTATAGCAAATGTTGAAGAAGGTCAAAAGGTTACTTTTTCAACCTATATGATGAAAGGGGAGGCCAATTTCTTGTGGGAGGCAAACCAGGCTAGGGCCGGAATAGAAAATTTAACGTGGGTGAGGTTCAAGGAGATTTTCTTCAAGAACTACTTTCCCACAAGTATGCAAGGAAGGATGGAAATGAGGTTTCTTTATTTGAAACAAGGGGATATGACAGTTCCCCAATATGCTGCCAAGTTTAATGAACTGACAAGATTTGCTCCACATCAAGTGGACACTGAAGTAAGAAATGCTAGACGATTGACGGGGCTTGAAACCACAGCTCTATAGTCGAATTTACGTGTTCAAAAGTACTTCCTTTGGAACCATATTAGAAGGCAATAATTGCGAAGGTGGGAATGAGGCTCTCGGCCCGATTACCATAAGGATAAAAAAACAAGGGAAAATTGATGGGGAATCAAGGCCAGGGGAGCGGTGGTAGTGGCGGCGGTCAAAAGAGGAAGGGTTTTAACTCTGGGAATACCAGAGTAAAGCAAGGGGATTCTAAAAGGAGGATGGAGGCCTGTAAAACCTGTGGGAAGACTCATTTAGGAGTCTGTCTCAAGGGAAAGGCAGTATGTTATAATTGTGGGCAGGAAGGGCATATTTTACCTAACTGTCCAAATCCAAAGAAAAACCACGGATGCTTTGTATGTGGATCAACTGACCACATAGCAAAGAACAACCCAAAGAAGGGGACAGATGGAAATAAGGGCACTAATAGCGTTAAGTTGGCTATTAGTGGTCCAGCTCAGCCGGGTAGATCAATGGCCCGCACTTTTAATATGGCGGTCCAAGATGCGGTGGCATCAGGGGATGTAGTTGCAGGTATTATCTCGATCAATAACATAAATGCTTACGTGCTATTTGATTCGAGTGCTACTTGTTCGTTTATATCATGTGATTTTGCTAGACGATTAGAATTATTTTCCGAAAAGTTTCTTATACCTTTGATTATTAAGGTAACAAATGAAGAGATAATTCCTGTTGAAGATATTCATAGGAATTGTTGCGTAGATATACGAGGTTGTAAATTATCGGTAGATTTGATACCGATAAAGTTAGGAGAATTCGATGTAATTCTCGGAATAGATTGGTTGATTAAGCATGGAGCAATTATAGATTGCCAGAAGAAATGTATGAGTATTAGGATGTTAAAACAACCTCCTATAGTGTTTTACGGTAATAAATCGCCGGGGCATTCGTGTTGTCTTATAATGACACAAACTAGAAAACTTTTAAGGAAAGGATGTGTGGGTTTTCTGTGCCATGTTGTTGACACCCAGCGAGTGGGAGCAACCATGGAACAAATACCCATAGTAAACGAATTCATGGATGTGTTTCGAAGTGAATTATCGGGGTTACCACCGAATAGGGAGATCGAATTAGTAATAGACATTTTGCCAGGAGCGGCACCAATCTCAAAGGCACGAAATCAGTATGGCGCTTTGTGGAAATGAAAAGAGCTAATGGTTCGATTCACGGGAACTATTGGATAGGAAGTACATTCAAGCGAAGTATCTCTAAAAGTAGAACACACAGATATTGTTCGTTAAGAAGAAAGACGGATCATTAAGGCTTTGTATCGACTATCGAGAGTTGAACAAGTTAACGATAAAGAATAAATACCCATTACCCAGGATCGATGATCTTTTTGATCAGTTGAAAGGGGCAAAATATTTTTCTAAGATAGATTTGCGGACGGGGTATCACTAATTGAAGGTTAGGAAGGAGGACATACCAAAGACGGCATTCAGAACTCGTTATGGTCATTAAGAGTTTCTGGTAATGTCATTTGGGTTGACGAATGCACCAGCTGCATTTATGGATATGATGAATAAAGTGTTCAAACCATATTTGGACAAGTTCGTCGTTGTGTTTATCGATGATATTCTAGTCTATTCTAAGACGCTAGAAGATCATGCTGAACACTTAAGATTAGTGTTGGAGACACTAAGAAAGGATAAGTTATATGCAAAATTCACTAAGTGTGAATTTTGGCTGGAGAAAGTACAGTTTTTAGGTCATGTCATTGACCACGAAGGGATTTCAATGGATCCAACGAAGGTAGAAGCAGTGATGAGCTGGGAACAACCGAAAATGCCGACTGACGTGCAGAGTTTCCTAGGGTTAGCGGGATAATATCGAAGATTTATCCAAGATTTTTTGAAGATAGCTACCCCTTTTGACTAACTTGACAAGGAAGACGGTGAAATACGTTTGGACGGATAAATGTGAAGACAGTTTTCAAGAACTGAAGAAAAGATTAAGTGAAGCGCTGTTTTGTCATTACCCAGGTAACGGTGAAATTTTGTAGTTTATAGCGATGCTTCGCATAGAGGACTTGGTTGTGTGCTCATGTAGCATGGCAAAGTCATTGTGTATACATCACGACAGTTGAAGGATTATGAGAAAGTTTATCCTACTCATGATGCGGGCTGGCATGATAATATTGCCCTAAATATATGGAGACATTATCTTTATGGGGAGAAATGTGAGATATATACGGACCATAAGAGTCTAAAGTATATCTTCACTCAGAAGGAGTTGAATATGAGACAGAGAAGATGGCTGGAGTTGATAAAGGATTATGATTGTGAAATCCTATATCACCCTGGGAAAGCCAATGTAGTTGTCGACGCCTTAAGTAGGAAGGGTCAGGAAAGGTTATCTATGTTAACGACTCAAAATGAGTTAATAACAGAGATGACTAGGAATTAAAGGAGCAGAGATGGAGCTAAAGTAAGCATTCGGAACCCAAATTCTTCCTTCAAATCTTAATAATCCCTCATTATCAAGACTATACTTAGTATCTTCCTTATTGGTTAACCGCTTCTTCACTTGGTTACACTCATCAATCTTGAGTTGTACCTCCTTGACACTCATCGTCTAGCAAAATCGCATGCTATAAATGAACAAGTAGCACCCGAATCAAACAACATGTACGCATTGATATCGTTAATCAAAAATAATACTATGACGGCGTCCCCCGATGTAAGCGCATCTTGAATTTGTCATGCTAAAATCTGCCCATCGGCCTACCCATTATCTTAAACTTAACTAATAGCTAGCTTACCGCTATTAGCACCCCGATTCCCATCAGTCCCCTTCTTCGGGCAGTTCTTTGCCATGTGGTCAGTTGATCCACACACAAAGCATCCGTGGTTCTTCTTTGGACTCATACAATAGAAGCATAATGTGCCCTCCTCATCCTAATTGTAATGAACGGCCTTCCCTTGAGAGACAGACTCCTAAATGAGTATTCCCACAGGTCTTGCAGGCCTCCATTCTTTTCTTCGGGTCTCCTTGCTTCACTCCAGTATTCCCAGAGCTAAATACCTTTCTCTTCTAACCCTCGCCACTACCACTGGCTCTGTCAATATTGGCTCTCCTGTCAACCTTTCCCTTATTCTTCTTTTCTTTGTGGTATTGGCTCAACGCCTCACTACCACCTTCGACGATTATCGCCTTCTCTAAAACTGTCCCAAAAGAAGTACTTTGGAATCTTAGATGCGATCTACGATTATAGAGCCGGGTTTCAAGTCACCTTTCGCAACGTCAGCGCCTTCCTCACCTCGGTATCCACTTGGTGTGGAAGCGAACCTCCATGATTCATTGAACTTGGCAACGTATTGGGGAACTGTCATGTCCCCTTGTTTCAACTCGAGAAACCTCATCTCCATCCTTCCCTACATGCTCGTGGGAAAGTAGTTCTCGAAGAATATCTCCTTGAACCTATCCCAAGTTAGAGTCGTTATCCCAACCCTATCCTGATTGGCTTCCCACCAAAAGTTGGCCTCTCCCTTCATCATATAGGTTGCAAAGGCAACCTTTTGGGCCTCGTCGACATTTGCTATTACAAATGCCTTCTCTATCTCTTTAACCCATGTTTGGGCTTCGATATGGTCTGTAGTTCCCTTAAACTCTGGCGGACCTACCCTCTTGAAATCCTTAAAGGTAGTAGCTCGTGTTACTCCTGGATTTACGGGGATATTAGCCCCTGTTCTATTAAAGGTAGCTGTTATTAAGTTAACAAACTCCTGCATCGGATTAACCGGACATCCCTCCGATTGATTCACGTTCGTACCTTGATTACGTTGCACTCTTCTTGGCAGCATTTTGCTGATACAATAAACACATTGTGTTATTATTCCTTTCTTTATTAGTTATCATTTAATATTAAACAATAACTCCAACATCCATAACTCATTGTTTTCCATAAAAAGATCTTTATATTCATTCTAGTAGTATAATACTACATCGGTTACATACACAGCCTAAGCTGATTACATTACTTTCTCGATATCACTTTCCAAAAATTGGGATTTACAAAAGACTACCCTTTACTATACAAAAAGGGTTTTACGTCGCTACTACTTGAAAAATATATTTACATACTAGTCTGACTACCCCGAATCTACATCTTCCTTAAGGCATTATCAAAATCTGCCTTGGCAAGATCGATAATAATATCACGGCTAATAGTATGTCGTGTTTGCCCCACCTCCACCAGATATCCAGTTACCTGCTGCTGAAAATCCGTGTGAGAACTCCTATAGATATAGGACATTCTCCCTATTTTCTGCACCTTTATTTTTAGCTCCTCCTTGAGCTCAAGGACCTCGTGCTTTAAATCCTGGACTTTATCCTTAGCCAGAATTCTCTCATCGTGTTCCTGCTCCCATATGGACTCGACATCAGTCTTGTCCTCTATAACCATTTGGAGATCTGCCTTCAGCTCCTTGACCTCTTGACAGTAATGGATATTTCTAGAGCTATCTCCGGTGTTATAGCCACCGGGTTAAAGGAGACTATCTCTACCTCCTCCTCTATCATCCCATCAAAAACATCGACATGCATTCGACTTCCCTTGAGTCTCTGACTTCAATGGTCACTACATCTACAGCTCTCTTTGCTATAGGGTTCGGTATAACCTCTACTTGGTTCACTAATTCTTCACTAATGGTTTTCTCATTAACAAACATCCCATTTACTCCTGACATCTACACAAAATAATTAAGTTGATTAGTACACGTCAGTAGAATAATAAAAACACATAACACAAGCATAATGCATTTTTATAAGGTTATTTTCTTCTTGTACTTCTTTGACTCCTTCTAAGGTTATGACTTAAGATTTTTAAATCCCCCCTTAAGTTTTATAACCTCTTGCTTTGATACCAATATGTGACGCCCCCAAATCCGGGTATCTTCCAACCTGACAGATGGTGCTGCACGGTACTACCATTCATTCATTCATTCCATGAAATAGTCTCAAAAGGACCGATATAACTTCTATATATGCAAAATAATATTACATTTCTCAGGTTCTTTGTAACCCATTCGTTTGTTCTTGTCATAATATTCAATATATTACAATCATTGAACTATTCTATTACATACTAAGCTAAGGGTTTGTCTTCGCTTGCCTTTATCTTTGCGAGCCTTGATCACCGCTTTCGATCTTGGTACGTGTTCATATGGTTCAAGCAAGAGTGAGCATAACTAGCTCAAACAAGTACTACAATTCTAATAAACAACATGCTTGAAACATAGAACTCATATATCTTACATGGCGAAAAATAGTTACACAATCTTCTACCGATAAATCAAAATAGCACTTCTTTTCCTTCAAAACATTTTACAACAACCATACTCGATTGGAATATCAATTATGGCTCAAGACTATGAGCATTCATAAGTTCTTTTGAAAAGGACAACCCGACACTAAGTCAAGTAAGTCGGCGTATATCTTACAAGCACGTCGAGTGATCATTTCATAGTACTTCTATGTTGATCGGCAAGTACATTCATTAAGCGATGTATACATTTAAGTTGTGACAACCTCACATGCACGTCGTTAAACGACAAAAACATTTTAGCATACTTGGTCTTTGATTGAAAACCATACCAATATAACTTTCGATGAAACATAAATCATGCTTGACAGAATCATAATATAAGTCTAGTCGAAAGAGTTGGCTTTAGACTTCATCGTTAAAAACTTCATGCGAAAGAATACATGAATTACAAAACTTGTCCAGACTGAACTGGAACAAGGGTTAAATACTTGCCTTCAGCGTCTTCTTACTGTTTAACAATCGTACACTTTAGTTCTCTACGTTTCTACAACACATGATCATATAATGTACCACATTAGGTCATATATAATCAAGTATGTATACTATTATATCTTACCCTTCATCTGAATGTAAATCCTGACTTTGATCTACTATTATGGGTTTCCGGCTTTCATTACGTCATTCATGTTTCATTCATCTTTGATTGATTATTAACTCTTAATCAACATACATTAGTGTCTTACAATGTATTAACAATGTTATGATTATATCTTAGTTCATTACCTATGAGTTCCCTTTCATTCTGTACTTGAAAACATTTCTTACTGTCCATGGTCTAGAAATTTTGGTGCAATAGCTCACCCATAACTCTGCATCTCGTCTTTCATGCAAGTGAGTTAGCGATGCTAACTTCCAGGATCTGGTTGCATGATTTCACATATTTGGCCTTGGGTTTGGTATGGCCAACTCTATCGTAGAAATTTTCTGATTTTGAATTTTGTAAAATTCCTGGACGCATAACTTCTTTGTTATAAGTCCGAATTGGCTCGTTCAAAAGCCTACGGTTCACAAATTACATACTCTATACGTTCATATAAGAATTTTATCTATTTGACTTCATTTTCTAACATTTCATCTATTAGTTCATTTTTAACGAAAACGATAAACGTTCGTGAACGTTCAACGCTCGTTTCTTCGTTCTAAGTCGGAATCCGGTTATTTTCGAGTCCGCAACTCTATAATACCAAATACAACTTGTCTGCATCGAAAACCAATGTTTCCGACTTCAAACACAAAATACGACTTCCATTCCAAGAATTTCACGAGTTCGACGATAATCGTCCAATCGTGTGAATTCCGACAAAACTACATTCTTAATGATTCTAAATGGATTTTAATCAACATATGATCATCACAAGTTACTTATTACACCAACTTATAATCAAAGTAGGTTTTGACTTATTCTCATAAGTCAATGATTTTTTTAACTTATGAACTACAAATCCCCATGCTTATGACTTTCTATGAACTTAAGACCATCAATCAATGTTCTCATATTATAATCAACATACTAATCATCATATGACAACATATGATAAGTTCTTCATGGTTCTAGCAACTTATTAACGTTCAAGTTGCTTATCCAAATTATTCGGCTTAAGTTCATTCCTTATTAACCTATTACATGATCTTAGCATACACGTTCATTAATAACACTTCCCTTATCATCCTATTATAATAGAGATGAAAGAACATTGGACACAAGATCATTACCTTTGAAGTCTAACTTCTTCTTCTTGGTAAATCTAACTTTGACTTAAAAGTGCTTATTTGCTCTACCAAATAAGTAACTTATATTTGAGAGGAGTTGGATGAAATTAAAACACCCCACAAAATTGAAATGAGCTTGGTATTTATAGGCCAACAAAGTTTAGGGCAAAATGGACTTTAAACCATCCCACCTTCTCATTCCACCTCTTTACTATTCATAACCTAGCCATTAAGTAATTTGTTAGCCACAATACTTGTTCATCACATCACTTGGTCACCACACATAAACCTTGCCCATCAAGCTTACCCATTTCCTACTTGGTTTGACCCATGGATCAAGGCTTTTCATTGGGCTTTGATAATTTATCTAACTACTTTCTTAATTGGCTTATGCTAACATAGTTTGGACTTATGATATATCAAACTCTTGGGCTTGATTGTCACATTATATAGGACTTCTCTTATTAGGCTAATAATCCTACAAGTCCATTAACTTAAATTACATAATTTAACATTTATACCCCACGTATACTCTTCATATACTAACTCGTATATTAATTCGTAATATACGTTATTTCATTCTTCATACATAATAGTACAATACGTCGTATTATACTTACATCCATTACTTCATATAATGTATACACATTATATGATCACAACTTTATTTCCTTAATGCTTAATAAACCTAACGTTCCCAAATTAGGTCCACATGCGAAATATTACATTTTCCATACTTAGATTATGTAATATCGCCTTGATATTATAACATTACGTATTTCTCGGAAGTTCAAAAATAATTCCCGAGCAGAAATCGATGAATAGTGTTTTTCTAAAAATTTCTCGGAAAGCTTTTATTTTCGTCTTAGAAATTCAAACACTTTAATTCTCTCACGTAGTTAAAATACTACGACATTCCAACGTTTCTAGGTTATAGAACGACATTCATCTTCTCAACACGTAATAATAATAAATAATATTATTTTATTCATTATTAAAAGTAATTACAAAATGTTCGATTTTCCGGGGCGTTATACCAACTTTTTTGAATAAAGAATAATTTCTTCTCGAAATATATTTTTGAATATTATGGTGTGGATATGATATAATGTTATAGTTGTGGGTAATATTTGGAAAATTTTACAAACTAAAGTTGATATAAAATATTCGTCGTGTCAGTAAATATTCGATTGGTCGGGGAATATTCGTTTTAACAGGGAATATTCATACGACGAAATAATCATTGGTGGACCCCACAACAGAAGTATTGTCGTAGTTAGAAAACGACAGAAATATCTTTTTATAAAAATAACAGCGGAAGTTTTACTATTAAACTGTTGAACTACCCGGTGGTAAAAGTACAGTAATATGCATGGTTGCATAGTAGCACACTGTATTGATTATTAATGCTTACGTGAGAAGTCACTTAGTTATACTCAATTATTGCTACAGTAATTGCTGCATAGTACCTCACGTTATTTGATTCAATTATTGTCACAGTATTAATATTTTATATTATTAAATCAATAATTGAGACGACAAAGTTATTCATATTATTATTTGTAATATTGACGATGTCTAGAAAGTTCTGTCGAGGAGAGGTTTGGTCACCTAATTGTGCGCCAATATGGAGAAATCCTTATTGGAAAGCCCCCTCTTTCCTGGGAATGATCTAGTTGTTAAATATTATGAGTTATAATATTAATGAAGAATAATGGTTGAAGTATTAAGACTGTGTTTATTGAAGATAAATGAATTACAAAAATTAGAGGGGTATAATGCAAACTTGGAAAATTTTAGTGGTACTAAAGTGTAATAAGTTAAATCAATCTGGATCATTGATGGTGGTTGTAATAGTAAATTAATCTAGACCATTGATGGTGGTTTTAATAGTAATCAATCTGGACCATTGATGGTGGTTTTAATAGTAAATCAATATGGATCGTTGGTGGTGGTTTTAAAAGTAAATCAATCCGGACCGTCGGTGGTGGTTTTAAAAGTAAATCAATCTGGACCGTCGGTTGTGGTTTTAATAGTAATAAATATGAATTGTTCGTTCTAATAGTGAATCAATCTGGACCATTCGTGAATTAGTTACTATTTAGTCCATTCTCCTATAAATAGAAGCTTAATTCTTCTTTCATTCTCACTAATTCATTGAGATTCACAAGAGACACTATAGAGAGAGAAACTATAGAGAGAAAAAAGAAGAGTATTCTGCTACTTCACTATTGCAGTATCCTGCCTTCTACTAAGGTAAGGTGTATTATTTCTTTCGTATTCGTAAGGAATACTATTTTTCATATTCATCCTTTAGTTTGTCGAAATAACATGTCTACGCGGATTACGTATCGTATGACAGGTGAAAATCTATTTACAGTTTTCGTACATACGATGCAAGTATTGCTTCTATAATCCTTGAAATTAGTTGAATATCCGTGAGTTTTGCGCTTCATCCATTATCATTTTATTGGAATATTGATATGAACTTTCTTATTAAATATCAATATTTTCACCCGAAGTACTATTCACGAGTTACTATTCACCCGGTTACTATTCACAATAATATTATTCACTCGGGTATTCGGGGCACTTTTCATGCTGGGACACTATTCATGAGTTACTATTCACCTGATTACTATTCACACAAATATTGTTCACTCGAATATTTGGGGAACTTTTCATGTCGAGGTACTATTCACGGGGTACTATTCCCAAAGTACTATTCACGAGGTTCTATTCACCGAAAATTTTATTTCTTTTCTGTCAGAATTATTTTTGATACATGGATATTATTCTTGAATTTTACTCCACAAAGGAGTATCATGTTGAAAATTTGGACATTGTTGAATTCTAGATAAATTAAATTATAAATCTTTAAAAATTTATCCTTTACTTTCTTTTAATTGAATTATTATATCATTATCATCATCCTTATGCTTATATTGTGATGAAAGTCATCTTTTGCTTACATTCATAGATGGATTGTTGATTGGTATGATTATGACCAGAGATAATTTGGTATAGTCATGACCATTGATGATTATACAAATAATTCTTGGCCCATAGTGTAAGAATAATTTGTGAACGTGATACTAATGAATATCCTTCGCCCGTACTGCAGGGATGATTCGATGATGTGATCTATTTATTAAGCTGAGTCCCTACAATAATGTTAATGATAAACTTTTTAAATCATAGAAGATAGTAGATATCATGCTCTATTTGACTCTTCTAATGGATTGCTTATTCCGCTGCAGTTAAACTTGTTGTCTATTATATTCTATCAGTTTAACATTGTTGAAGGCTAATGATAACTTATTCTACATTATCTTAGTCATAATATTTCTTACTGGGCTAGTTGAGCTCACCCTTTTACTTCCATTGTTCTCTTCAGGAAATGAGAACTTAGCCGGAACTAGTCGGGGAACGGAGTGATGGCCCGAGATGGTGTTATATTAGTCCTCACTATTCTATAAAATAGTTTTCCAATAAATGTAATGAGGACTCTATTTGAGTTTGGATATTGTCTAGATAACAATATTCGTGTAAAAACTCTCAGCTCATGTTGTATAATTAAGTTTATATTTGTATTCAGTAACATGTATTTGGCGACCCAAGATGGGTGATGTATACCTATTTTGGGGGCGTCACAGTTGGTATCAAAGCTTAGGGATATGATCCATGGCCGAGATGTGAGACAAGAACTAGGAGGGGAGAGACAGAGAATTCCTTCGCTAGTATGACCTACCTATGTTTATTTGATATTTAATTGGTCGGTCAGAGTATAGGGATAATATGTGGCATGTCAATTAACCCTTGTTTTGTGGTAGTGTTTGAAAATTACATCTGAAATTTTTGAGATAAGCAATGAAGCACGTGAGACCGTTGAGTCACCAACGATCAATATCCAGGATAATGTGCAACAGGAAGACGATAATCCTCAGGTAAATAACAACACCAATCAAATGATGAACGATGGGATGTTCAGAGGCTTTATGCAATTCATACAACATCAGGAGAGAGCGGCTCCTATTCAAAATGCAGGTGGAAACACTAGTAACTCTCGAATGGTCACTGCTAAGCAGTTCAAGGAGCTGGGACCACCGGAGTTTTTGGGAGAACAAAAAACCACTTAAGGCGGAGACGTGGATAAAGAAGATCACCAAGATATTTGATGTCTTGGGATGCTCTGAGGAGCAAAAGGTTCCCTTTACCACCTTCATATTGAGAGGAGAGGAAAATTATTGGTGGGAATCGATAAAAGCGTACTTAGCCTTGCGCACAAAATGTGCGGGGAAAATTCCAAGAACTATTCAACGACAAGTACTTTCCGAAAGTATTAAATCACATGAAGGAGGTGGAGTTTATCAAGTTGGAGCAAAACAATATGGCCCAGTGTCACGATCACGAGGCTAAGTTTTTAGAGAGTTATCCCGGTTAGCATCCCATTTGGTTAATAATATGGAGAGAATGACACGAATGTTTCTACGAGGTTTGAAACCCGAAATAAGTCAATACCTCATTTCTCACAAACTGTGTTGCTATTAAGATGTTGTAAATAGGGCTCAGTTATTGGAGCGCGATAATGAGTCAACCCAACCAAGAGAGAGCAGCTGGCAAGTCGATAATACTAGTGGTAGCAGTCATCGAAGCGGTGACAACAAACGTGGAGGGAATCAACATGCCAGAAATGGTAACCACTTTGGTGGTAATCATGGCCAAGATAATAAAAGTGGAAATTTCATGAAGATGAGATTCAATAATGATGGAGCGAGCGTCGACCAAAGACTGTTTTTAAGGACGAGAAGCGATGCGTCGATCAGTATGTTACAAATCACGGAGGGAAGGACACATCAGTCCAAACAGTACGTAGCAGTCCAAAGCATGTTACAATTATGGAAGAGAAGGTTAACTAGCCCAATTTTGTCATGCACCAAAGTTAAGTCCGGCTGGGATGGAGGAATCAAAGGCCATCCCAAACAAGACAAAATCGGTAGTTCAAGGGAGAGCGTTTGTCGTAACCTCCCAAAAAGCGAGAAATCTGAACGAGGTGATCACGGGTAAGCTAATCATAAACTCTTGCGAAGCTTATACCTTATTTCATACCGGTTCTACCCATTATTTTATTTCTCCTACTTGGACTCAACGTTTAAATTTGACTCCAGAGAAATTAGACTTTGACTTATCTGTTGAAACTCCATTGGGAGAAACCTTTATTACATCCACTATTTATAAGTCTTGTTTGATTCAAATCGGTAACCGCGTGTTACCTGTCGATCTTATTTCTTTAAAAATACTTGCATTCGATGTGATTTTAGGAATTGATTGGTTGACTACTCACTTTGCTAAAATTGATTGTTTTTGTATGGTTGTTAACCTTCATATTCCTAACCATCCTATTATGCAAATTCAAACAACCAAACCACTAAAGTTGATCACCGTCATATCAAGCCATAAAGCTATTCGTTTATTGAAAAAAGGATGTCAAGCTTTCTTAGCCATGTCACGGATTTAAACAAAAAATACGTCAGATCTGAATGATATTTCTATTGTTAATAAATTTCCTGACGTATTCCCGAAGAACTTCATGGCCTACCCTCAGAGCGTGAAATTAAAGTTTGTATCGACCTTGAATACGATACAAAACCCTCAAATATTTCTTCTCCTAAAATGAACATAACATGCGCCGAAGACGTTGACTCAAGCTTTGAATATTACGACCATACCATTCAATATCATAGTGGAAGAATGAATGTGGTAGCTGACGAGTTGAGTGTAAGATCGTATGCGTTTACGAGTGCGATATTGTTCACACAAAGACCCATTTCGTACGACTTATAAAAGATGGTGATAGAGTTAAAGACTCCAAGAACCTATGTGAAGATAGCGAATATACGATTAAAATTGACTTTAATCGATAAAGTTAAAGCCGATCAAGCTACAAACTCAGAGCTGATGAATGTGAAGAAGAAGGTTTATGAGGGCGTTATTCTAGAAGAAAGAATCGACGAAGAGAGGAAATCTCAACCCTCGATTTTATTGGTCTATGTGAAATCCTCGATCGAGTAGGAACTGTGGCCTATAGACTCGCCTTACCGCTATATATGTCGCGTGTTCATAATGTTTTTCATATATCTATATTACATAAATATGTGAAAGATCCAAACCACATTATTGAATTAGAACCGGATAAGATAGCAGAAGATTTAACGTATGAAGAGGTAGCTGTTAAAATCTTGGATAAGAAGGATCATATTCTACGCTCCAAGGTTATAACTCAAGTCAAAGTTTTGTGGAGAAACCACAATGCGGAGGAAATGACCTGGGAGTTAGAATCTGAAATGAAATCAAGGTATCCCCACCTCTTCGACATATCAGGTACGTACCCTAATTTCGAGGACAAAATTTCATAAGAAGGAGAGGTTATAAGACCCCAACTTTTTTGAATAAAGAATAATTTTTTCTCGAAATATATTTTTCAATATTATGGTGTGGATATGATATAATGTTATAGTTGTGGGTAATATTTGAAAAATTTTCCAAAGTAAGTAAGTTGATATAAAATATTTGTTGTGTCAGTAAATTTTCGATTGGTCGGGGAATATTCGTTTTAACGAGGGGAATATTAAATACGACGATACATTCATTAGTGGACCCCCTGATAGAAGTATTATCGTAGTTAGAAAAGCATGAAATATCTTTTTATAAAAATAATGTTGAAGTTTTACAGTTAAATTGTTGAACTACCCGAATTGGTAAAAGTACGATGTCTGGCGTGGTTGCATAGTAGCACATGGTATTGATTATTGATGCTTACATGAGAAGCCACTCAGTTATAGTCAATTATTGCTACAGTAATTGCTACATAGTACCTCGCATTATTTGATTCAATTATTGTCACAGTATTAATATTTTATATTATTAAATCAATAATTGAGACAACAAAGTTATTCATATTATTATTTGCAATATTGACGATGTCTAGAAAGTTCTGTCGAGGAGAGGTTTGGTCACCTAATTGCGTGCCAATATAGGGAGAAATCCTTTTTGGAGAGCCCCCCTTCCTGGGAATGATCTGGTTGTTAAATATTATGAGTTATAATATTAATGATGAATAATTGTTGAAGTATTAAGAATTTGTTTATTGAAGATAAGTGAATTACAAAAGTTAGAGGGGTATAATGCAAACTTGGAAAACTTTAGGGGTACTAAAGTGTAATAAGTTAAATCAATCTGGATCATTGATGCTGGTTGTAATAGTAAATCAATCTGGACCATTGATGGTAGTTTTAATAGTAAATCAATCTGGACCATTCATGGTGGTTTTAATAGTAAATAAATCTTGACCGTCGGTGGTGGTTTTAAAAGTAAATCAATTTGGACCGTCGGTTGTGGTTTTAATAGTAATCAATATGAACCGTCCGTTCTAATAGTGAATTAATCTGGACCGTTCGTGAATTAGTTACTATTTAGTCCATTCTCTTATAAATAGAAGCTTAATTCTTCTTTCATTCTCACCAATTCATTGAGATTCACAAGAGACACTATAGAGAGAAAAACTATAGAGAGAAAGAAGAAGAGTATTCTGCTACTTCACTATTGCAGTATCCTACCTTCTACTAAGGTAAGGGGTTCTTTCGTATTCGTAAGGAATACTATTATTCATATTCATCCTTTAGTTTGTCGAAATAACATGTCTACGCGGATTACGTACCGTATGACATGTGAAAATCCATTTACAGTTTTCGTACTTACTATGTAAGTATTGCTTCTATAATTCTTGAAATTAGTGGAATATCCGTGAGTTTTGCGCTTCATCCATTATCATTTTATTGGAATATTGATATGAACTTTCTTATTAAATATTAATATTTTCACCTGAAGTACTATTTATGAGTTACTATTCACCCGGTTACTATTCACTATAATATTATTCACTCGGGTATTCGGGGCACTTTTCATGCTGGGTCACTATTCATGAGTTACTATTCACCTGATTACTATTCACACAAATATTGTTCACTCGGATATTTAGGGCACTTTTCATGTCGAGGTACTATTCACGGGGTACTATTCCCGAAGTACTATTCATGAGGTACTATTCACTAAAAAATTTATTTCTTTTCTGTCAGAATTATTTTTGATACATGGATATTATTCTTGAATTTTACTCCACAAAGGAGTATCATGTTGAAAATTTGGACATTGTTGAATTCTGGATAAATTAAATTATAAATCTTTAAAAATTTATCTTTTACTTTCTTTTAATTGAATTCTTATATCATTATCATCATCCTTATGCTTATATTGTGATGAAAGTCATCTTTTGCTTACATGCATAGATGGATTGTTGATTGGTATGATTATGACCAGAGATAATTCGGTATAGTCATGACTATTGATGATTACACAAATAATTCTTGGCCCATAGTGTAAGAATAATTTGTGAACGTGATACTAATGAATATCCTTGGCTTGCGTCTTTGCGAGGATGATTCGATGATGTGATCTATTTATTGTTTTGAGTCCTACTGATAATGTTAATGATAAACTTTTTAAATCATAGAAGATAGTAGATATCATGCTCTACTTGACTCTTCTAATGGATTGCTTATTCATTTATGATTAAACTTGTTGTCTATTATATTCTATCGGTTTAACATTGTTGAAGGCTAATGATAACTTATTCTACATTATCTTAGTCATAATATTTCTTCTTGGGCTAGTTGAGCTCACCCTTTTACTTCCATTGTTCTCTTCAGGAAATGAGAACTTAGCCGGAAATAGTCGGGGAACGGAGTGATGCCCCGAGATGGTGTTATATTAGTCCTCACTATTCTATAAAATAGTTTGCCAATAAATGTAATGAAGACTCTATTAGAGTTTGGATATTGTCTAGATAACAATATTCGTGTAAAAACTCTCAGCTCATGTTGTATAATTAAGTTTATATTTGTATTCAGTACCATGTATTTGGCGACCCAAGATGGGTGATGTATACCTATTTTGGGGGCGTCACAATTGGTATCAAAGCTTAGGGATATAATCCCTGGCCGAGATGTGAGACAAGAACTAGGAGGGGAGAGACAGAGAATTCCTTCTCTAGTATGACCTACCTATGTTTATTTGATATTTAATTGGTCGGTCAGAGTATAGGGATAATATGTGGCATGTCAATTAACCCTTATTTTGTGGTAGTGTTTGAAAATTACATCTGAAATTTTCGAGATAAGCAATGAAGCACGTGAGACCGTTGAGTCACCAACGATCAATATCCAGGGTAATGTGCAACAAGAAGACGATAATCCTCAGGTAAATAACAACACCAATCAAATGATGAACGATGGGATGTTCAGAGGCTTTATGCAATTCATACAACATCAGGAGAGAGCGGCTCCTATTCAAAATGCAGGTGGAAACACTAGTAACTCTCGAATGGTCACTTCTAAGCAGTTCAAGGAGCTGGGACCACCGGAGTTTTTGGGAGAGCCAAAACCACTTAAGGCGGAGACATGGATAAAGCAGATCACCAAGATATTTGATGTCTTGGGATGCTCTGAGGAGCAAAAGGTTCCCTTTACCACCTTCATATTGAGAGGAGAGGCAAATTATTGGTGGGAATCAGTAAAACGTACTTAGCCTTCCGCACACAAAATGTCTGGGGAAAAATTCCAAGAACTATTCAACGACAAGTACTTTCCCAAAAGTATTCGTCACATGAAGGAGGTAGAGTTTATCAAGTTAGAGCAAAACAATATGACCGTGTCACAGTACGAGGCTAAGTTTGCCGAGTTATCCCGGTTAGCATCCCATTTGGTTAATAATATGGAGAGAATGACACGAATGTTTCTACGAGGTTTGAAACCCGAAATAAGTCAATACCTCATTTCTCACAAACTGTGTTTGTATTAAGATGTTGTAAATAGGGCTCAGTTATTGGAGCGTGATAATGAGTCAACCCAACCAAGAGAGAGCAGCTGGCAAGTCGATAATACTAGTGGTAGCAGTCATCGAAGCGGTGACAACAAACGTGGAGGGAATCAACATGCCAGAAATGGTAACCACTCTGATGGTAATCATGGCCAAGATAATAGAAGTGGAAATTTCAAGAAGAGGAGATTCAATAATGATGAATGATGGGATGTTCATAGGCTTCATGCAATTCATGCAACATTAGGCGAGGGTGGCTCCTATTTAAAATGTCGGTGGAAACACTAGTAACTCTCGAATGGTCACTGCTAAGCAGTTCAAGGAGCTGGGACCACCGGAGTTTTTGGGAGAGCCAAAACCACTTAAGGCGGAGACGTGGATAAAGCAGATCACCAAGATATTTGATGTTTTGGGATGCTCCGAGGAGCAAAAGGTTCCCTTTACCACCTTCATATTGAGAGGAGAGGCAATTTATTGGTGGGAATCAATAAAACGTACTTAGCCTGCCGCATACAAAACGTCTTGGGAAAAGTTCCAAGAACTGTTCAACGACAAGTACTTTCCCGAAAGTATTCGTCACATGAAGGAGGTGGAGTTTATCAAGTTGGAGCAAAACAATATGATCGTGTCGCAGTACGAGGCTAAGTTTTCCGAGTTATCCCGGTTAACATCCCATTTGGTTGCTAATATGAAGAGAATGACACGAATGTTTCTACGAGGTTTGAAACCCGAAATAAGTCAATACCTCATTTCTCACAAACTGTGTTTGTATTAAGATGTTGTAAATAGGGCTCAGTTATTGGAGCGCGATAATGAGTCAACCCAACCAAGAGAGAGCAGCTGGCAAGTCGATAATACTAGTGGTAGCAGTCATCGAAGCAGTGACAACAAACGTGGAGGGAATCAACATGCCAGAAATGGTAACCACTTTGGTGGTAATCATGGCCAAGATAATAAAAGTGGAAATTTCATGAAGATGAGATTCAATAATGATGGAACAGCGTCAAGACCAAAGACACGATTTTAAGAGCGAGAGCGATCGTCGGTAAGTATGTTACAAATGCGGAGGGAGGACACATCGGTCCAAACGATGCGTAGCGATCAAAGCATGTTACAATTATGGAAAGAAGGTTAACTAGCCCAATTTTGTCATGCACCAAAGTTAAGTCCATTTGGGATGGAGGAATCAAAGGCCATCCCAAACAAGACAAAATCGGTAGTTGAGGGAGGCGTTTGTCGTAACCTCCCAAAAGCGAGAATCTGAACTAGGTGATCACGGGTAAGCTAATCATAAACTCTTGCGAAGCTTATACCTTATTTCATACCGGTTCTACCCATTATTTTATTTCTCCTACTTGCACTCAACGTTTAAATTTGACTCCAGAGAAATTAGACTTTGACTTATCTGTTGAAACTCCATTGGGAGAAACCTTCATTACATCCACTATTTATAAGTCTTGTTTGATTCAAATCGGTAACCGTGTGTTACCTGTCGATCTTATTTCTTTAAAAATACTTGCATTCGATGTGATTTTAGGAATTGATTAGTTGACTACTCACTTTGCTAAAATTGATTGTTTTCGTATGGTTGTTAACCTTCATATTCCTAACCATCCTATTATGCAAATTCAAACAACCAAACCACTAAAGTTGATCACCGTCATATCAAGCCATAAAGCTATTCGTTTATTGAAAAAAGGATGTCAAGCTTTCTTAGCCATGTCACGGATTTAAACAAAAAATACGTCAGATCTGAATGATATTTCTATTGTTAATAAATTTCCTGACGTATTCCCGAAGAACTTCATGGCCTACCCTCAGAGCGTGAAATTAAAGTTTGTATCGACCTTGAATACGATACAAAACCCTCAAATATTTCTTCTCCTAAAATGAACATAACATGCGCCGAAGACGTTGACTCAAGCTTTGAATATTACGACCATACCATTCAATATCATAGTGGAAGAATGAATGTGGTAGCTGACGAGTTGAGTGTAAGATCGTATGCGTTTACGAGTGCGATATTGTTCACACAAAGACCCATTTCGTACGACTTACAAAAGATGGAGATAGAGTTAAAAACTCTAAGAACCTACGTGAAGATAGCGAATATACAATTAAAACCGACTTTAATCGATAAAGTTAAAAGTCGATTGAGCTCTGAACTTAGAGGCGATGAATGTGAAGAAGAAGGTTCATGAGGGCGTTATTCTAGAAGAAAGAATCGACGAAGAGAGGAAATCTCAACCCTCGATTTTATTGGTCTATTTGAAATCCTCGATCGAGTAGGAACTGTGGCCTATGGACTTGCCTTACCGCTATGTATGTCGCGTGTTCATAATGTTTTTCACATATCTATATTACATAAATATGTGAAAGATCCAAACCATATTATTGAATTAGAACCGGATGAGATAGCGGAAGATTTAACGTATGAAGAGGTAGCTGTTAAAATCTTGGATAAGAAGGATCATATTCTACGCTCCAAGATTATAACTCAAGTCAAAGTTTTGTGGAGAAACCACGATGCGGAGGAAATGACATGGGAGTTAGAATCTGAAATGAAATCAAGGTATCCTTATCTCTTCGACATATCAGGTATGTACCCTAATTTCGAGGACGAAATTTCATAAGAAGGAGAGGTTGTAAGACCCCAACTTTTTTGAATAAAAAATATTTTTTTCTCAAAATATATTTTTCAATATTATGGTGTGGATATGATATAATGTTATAGTTGAGGGTAATATTTGGAAAATTTTCCAAAGTAAGTAAGTTGATATAAAATATTTGTTGTGTCAGTAAATTTTCGATTGGTCGGGGAATATTCGTTTTAACAGGGAATATTCGTACGACGACACAATCATTGGTGGACCCCACAATAGAAGTATTGTCATCGTTAGAAAACGACAGAAATATCTTTTTATAAAAATAACAGTAGAAGTTTTACCGTTAAATTGTTGAACTACCCGGTGGTAAAAGTACAGTAATACGCGTGGTTGTATAGTAGCACAGTATTGATTATTGATGCTTACGTGAGAAGTCACTCAGTTATAGTCAATTATTGCTACAGTAATTGCTACATAGTACCTCACGTTATTTGATTCAATTATTGTCACAGTATTAATATTTTATATTATTAAATCAATAATTGAGACAACAAAGTTATTCATATTATTATTTGCAAATATTGATGATGTCTAGAAAGTTCTGTCGAGGAGAGGTTTGGTCACCTAATTGCGTGCCAATAGGGAGAAATCCTTATTGGAAAGCCCCCTCTTTCCTGGGAATGATCTGGTTGTTAAATATTATGAGTTATAATATTAATGATGAATAATTGTTGAAGTATTAAGAATTTGTTTATTGAAGATAAGTGAATTACAAAAGTTAGAGGGGTATAATGCAAACTTGGAAAACTTTAGTAGTACTAAAGTGTAATAAGTTAAATCAATATGGATCATTGATGATGGTTGTAATAGTAAATCAATCTGGACCATTGATGGTAATTTTAATAGTAAATCAATCTGGACCATTGATGGTGGTTTTAATAGTAAATCAATCTTGACCGTTGGTGGTGGTTTTAAAAGTAAATCAATTTGGACCGTCGGTTGTGGTTTTAATAGTAATCAATATGAACCGTCCGTTCTAATAGTGAATCAATCTGGACCGTTCGTGAATTAGTTACTATTTAGTCCATTCTCCTATAAATAAAAGCTTAATTCTTCTTTCATTCTCACCAATTCATTGAGATTCACAAGAGACACTATAGAGAGAGAAACTATAGAGAGCAAGAAGAAGATTATTCTGCTACTTCACTATTGCAGTATCCAGCCTTCTACTAAGGTAAGGGGTTTTATTTCTTTCATATTCGTAAGGAATACTATTTTTCTTATTCATCCTTTAGTATGTCGGAATAACCTGTCTATGCGGATTACATACCGTATGATAGATGAAAATTCATTTGTAGTTTTCTTATGTTAATTCTTTTCATATTCTTAAATCTAAACTTACTTTAGTAAGTATTGCTTCTATAATCCTTGAAATTAGTGGAATATCAGTGAGTATTGTGCTTCATACAGTATCATTTTATTGGAATCTTGATATGAACTTTCTTATTAAATATCAATATTTTCACCCGAAGTACTATTCACGAGTTACTATTCACGACTTATTATTCACCCGGTTACTATTCACTATAATATTATTCATTCAGGTATTCGGGGCACTTTTCATGCCAGGTACTATTCATGAGTTACTATTTATGGGTTACTATCCACCCGATTACTATTTACTCAAATATTATTCACTCGGGTATTTGGGGCACTTTTTATGTCGGGGTACTATTCTCGAAGTACTATTCATAAGGTACTATTCACCAAAAAATTTATTTCTTTTCTGTCCAAATTATTTTTGATACATGGATATTATTCTTGAATTTTACTCCACAAAGCAGTATAATGTTGAAAATTTGGACATTGTTGAATTCTGGATAACTTAAATTATAAATCTTTAAAAATTTATCCTTTACTTTCTTTTAATTGAATTCTTATATCATTGTCATCATCCTCATGCTTATATTGTGATGAAAGTCATCTTTGACTTACGTGCATAGATGGACTGTTGATTGGCATGATTATGACCAGGGATAATTCGGTATAGTCATGACCATTGATGATTACACGAATAATTCTTGGCCCGTAGTGCAAGAATAATTTGTGGACGTGATACTAATGAATATCCTTGGCCCGTAGTGCGGGGATGATTCGATGATGTGATCTATTTATTAAGTCGAGTCAAACAATAAAGTTAATGATAAACTTTTTAAATCATAGAAGATAGTAGATATCATGCTCACTTGACTCTTCTAATGGATTGCTTGTTCATTCTGATTACACTTGTTGTTGTCTATTATATTCTATCAGTTTAACATTGTTGAAGGCTAATGATAACTTATTACGTATTATCTTAGTCATAATATTTCTTCTTTGGGCTAGTTGAGCTCACCCTTTTACTTCCATTGTTCTCTTGAGGAAATGAGAGAGCGTGGCGGGAACTAGTCGGGGAGCGGAGTGATGGCAGAGATGGTGTTATAGTAGTCCTCACTATTCTATAAAATAGAGTGCCAATAAATGTAATGAGGACTATATTTGAGTTTGGATATTGTCTAGATGACAATATTTGTGAGGACCCGGGTAAGGGTTTGGTTTTAAGAAATTCTAAGGACGGAATTTTTATAAGGAGGGAAGAATGTGACAACTCGGAAAATCGGATTGTCCAGAATTTAAGTTTAAAGAATTAGTTATTAATAAAAATGAATTTTTATTAATACTATTATGTGTTATGTGTTTATTAATCGTTCTATAACATAGAATGATTATTAATCGGGAGGATTAAGCTACGAGCTAGGTGAGCGAGTAAGAATTTTCGAGATTTAAAATAAAAATTTTTAGGAACAAAAATATTTCTGGGGAAAAAGACGAAATAGGCACTATTCATCCGTTTCTGCTCGGAGATTTATTTTAAATTTTTGAGAAACGCGTAATGATAGAATTTTAAGACGAGTTGGAATATTCAATAATATTTCAGTTATGGCAAAAACGAAGTTTTCGCCTGCGGACTTAAAACCTAAGGGTTAGGAAAAGTGAGTTCCGAGAATTTTATGATTTCGTATAATAATTAGAGTTATTATGCGAGAGAAATACGAGTATAATACTAGTTATTATACGAGTATAGTACGAAGATTAGTACGACGTATAATACGACTATCGTACGAACGATATACGAAGAGAATACGAGAATACAAGAATGGAATGCGTAGAATACGATTAGTCTAATGGACTTTGAGTTCATGGACTTTGAAGAATCCAATTGGACTTGGATTATATCAAGCCCAATGGAATGTGTAATCAAGCCTAGGGTAGGCCCAGTAAGAATTAATGTAAGGCCCAGTGTTAGATTTAATTAAGCCCGATCCAAGAAAATAAATCGCGGATCGAATCGATGGGTCACCAGATGGGTAAAACCCATGGGGCAACCCATGGAGAAGACCCATGGGCATGTGGGGCAGCCACTTGGCCACCAAGTAAGGGTGGTGTCCAAGTAAACTTGGTGGCTAAGCCTTGAATAGTAAGGAGGTTAGGGGTGAAATGACCAATTTGCCCTAAGCCATGGTTTTCTATAAATAGAAAGCTTAAGTTCATTATTTTGAGCTTTTGAAAATCCTACACTATGAGAGATAGAGAGAGAGAGAGTTCGGATGGGAGAAGAAGAGGAAGAGGAATGAGGAAAAGCTAGCTCGATTGCACGCTTTATTCGACTGAAGGAGATTAAAGAAGAACGGTAATCCGAACCTTAGTTTCTTCTAATTTTCTTTAAGTTTAATATGTTCAAAAACATAACTTAATTAAGATAAGAAGTAGATGAAGTTAGGAATGATTTCATATAGTTGAAATCATGAGAAAATGAAGAAATAAGAATTAGGAATTTAGTTTATAAATTTCTTAAGTAAGTATAAGATTTGTAAGGATTTTGAGCGATCCGAATGAATCTTATGAATGAGTAGGTCAAATAAGTAAGGAATGATTTTCTATAACATCAAATTCCAAGAAAAAAAGTAAAATAGTAATCCAAAATATCGATTAAAAACGAAGAACATGCGAAGAACGTGAAGAACGTTGTTGATGGAGAAATTTAAAACCATCGTAGGATAATCGTTGTTGATGGACAAATTTAAAACCATTGTAGGATAATTGTTGTTGATGGACAAGTTTAAAATCATCACGTATAAGTTAGTTGCTTATTGTTTGAATAGGATCGTTAGAAACGTTCATGAAGAGCGGATTAAAACTGAGCTATAACGAAGTTATAGCGAAAATTTCTTAAAAGAAGAACGAGAATTAGAAAGTTAGTAAATGAACCCGAATGTGTAGGGTTTCATAAGAATGTAAGAGAATGTATAGAACGTGAGTCGTGGACTCAAGAATGAACGAGTTCCGAGTTCGGATGACCGAATTACGGACGAACGAGCAAAGAACGTTAATAACGTAAAACTAATGAAGAGAGAAGATTAAGCCAATTGAATGACATGTTAACGGATTCAGAATAAAAATTTGTCCATGGGTAATCGAAGTACATAAGATAAGGAAGATAATGACTTTGGAACGTCCTAGTTTCGAGTTATAACAAATAAGATATGAGATTTCAAAGTCAGCGTCTCAAGCTTGTAAAAGACTTAGAAAATTTTTCTAGGTTTCATGCTTGGGGGTATGTAGAACATGAAAGCTCGGGCCATTAGCTACGCTAAGTGGCGTTGGCTTATGGCCTTGAAAAAAAAGGGAAGGCACACAGCCAGTGGCCTTGATTCAGTGGCAATGCCCAGTAATGAGATTTTTATTGCTCAATTACTAGGGGATGTGCAAGAAAGAAATATGAACATATAGTTCAACTAATGTAACACTTAATCAAGTGTATTAAACCTTTGATGAAGGTTGAATGAAAAGATTAAATAAGATTAAAAGTTAAAGAATGTAGACGCGGGTTACGAAACCAATGTCCAGGAAACCGTAGTCACAATGAAACGAACGTGAGGGATTGCTATAATTGTGATTCCTTAAACGTTGATTGACTAGGGTAATTAATAATATTTCGATGTTATGTTATGGTCATGAGAGATGAATGTAAAGCGTTTAGATGCTGTGAACGCAACGTTGTTGCGATGAACGATTGGTCTTAGCATACAACGAACCGTATGGCTTTGACATTAGGAAAGAATAATGAATATGGTGTTCAGGTGATGAGTAATGAATGAAAGTAATTAAAACCTTGGATGAAGGTTGAACAGAATTAAGAGGCAAGTAACGTAAATGTTGAATACGTAAACGATCCTCGTGAATCGTATTCACGTTGAGCGAACGTTCTAAGTATACATTGGTTGTATAACTTAGACGTTGACGGGAGTAGTAAGTAAGATATGAATTATCAAGAAAGTCATGAGTTTAACGGTAATAAGATTAATGAAAGCCGAATGTGAGTCGGATGAGAATGTTAGAATGAAATGTAAGCGTTGGACACTTGAATCGAGTTAAAGGTTAAGTGTACGCGAATACTAAACGGGTAGAACCTACACCCCGTGTATGGTTTGACCGTAAGGTAATAAAGATTAATGATTAAACCTGTGAACGATGGAGAAGCTAAATTAAGGACAAGTATGTATAACGTAAAAGAAGCCGAGTTAATGTTTATAACTTAGATAACGTTCCGAGTTGAATGAACCAGACGTTGTAAGATAAGAATAAGGTAATGTAAAATGCTTAACGCTATAAATGCGCAGAATGAATATTGAATGATCGTCCTGAGTATACAAAAGATTGTATGACTTAGACGATAAAGAATGAATCTTGAGGTATGACATTTATTTGTCAGAAAGCCATAAGGAATAAGAAATTTACTTAACGAACATTATAGTTTAATAGTTCGGGTAAGTTAAGATGAATTTAGGTTCTAGTACAATCGTAACCTTTGATGGTTGACATATGGGAGCTGGGCTAAACAATTCCTTCAGAGAGCGAATGTATATACAAAACTGGCAACTAATCTAACTCACTGTGATGGCAGTGTAGATGAGATGGGAACTTGTTTGTTGGTTGTTTGTGGGAAACCACTCAGAGTACCATATGAACTACTAGCAGAGACACGATGTGTGCTGAGTCCTAGGAGAGTTATAAGAAGAAGATAAGAATGTAAATCATCAAAGATGATGAATGTATTAAGTAAGACATCTCCGTATGTCATGAAGCCATTAACCGATAAAGGAAGTTGGTCGCGTAAACTTAGTTTGTAAGAACGTGAACCCTAAGAAGTAAAATTAAGTAAACCAATGCGTAAAGTCAAGTATATGACTATTTGGTGTATGTGTTATTTCCTTATGTGCTACATAGGAATTGGAATGAGCAGTTCAACGTAAACTATAAAGTGTGAGTCATGCGTAAGGCAAGTTTCTAACTTCATTCATATTTTAAATGAATGCTAGTTTCTAAACTTCTCAGATGTTGAACTTGAGAAGTTCTGTCTATCTGCAAATGAGTGATATTTGTAAAAGGTATTAGAATATATGAGGTCTTGTGCCATAATGTGAACATGTCGGTGTTTCTATGATATGAACTGTTCTGTGATTGAATTGTTCAATATGAGAATGTTCTATTTATACATGAACCGTTATTGTTAAGTCTGTGCTATTGATTCTAGCCAGACAGAATGTGTATGAAAGAGGTAGAAGAATGAAAGTATTTCAAAGTGAATATGTCTAATGTCTTAAAATGACATAAATCGAGATTATTCCTATTATTCAAGCCGCTTCATAACCTTTGTTCGGTTATTGAAGTCTTAAAAGAATGTTTAAATTCTTGAAGTTGTTTGTTCAATTGCTTTGACTTGCTGAGCAATTGAATGCTCACACTTGCTTTAAATAAAAACATTTTCAGCGAACGATGTTAGAAAGAACTTAAGGATCCCGTAAAGATCAAGCTGATCGGTATCCAGAAAAAGTGTCATTTATTATATGAATGAGCGTGAAGATCAAGCGAAGACTTGTAATATAGAATGATAGAATTAAACTATGGAATAGTTTAATGAACGATTATGTATCCTTGGTGGCGGATAAAAGTCACTTGTGTAAGATGTAAAGAATAATGTAATTATCATTATTTGGAATGAAAGAAGTTTTAAGGTTTTAGAACTTGGGATTTGAGGATGTATGTTGTTATATTTAGCTATATAATGATGTATGTTTGGAAGAGGATGGGATCGTGACGTACGGAATCCAGATGTGAAAATAGACCGAATTTCGGGGCATTACAATATTCGTGTAAAAATTCTCAGCTCATGTTGTATAATTAAGTTTTTATTTGTATTTAGTACCATGTATTTGGCGACCCAAGATGGGTGATGCATACCTATTTTGAGGGCCTCACAATGTAGGCCAATAAAACTCGACTTAAAGAACTTTTGTTATTGTTCTCACTTCCGTAATGTCCCCTATATGCAGACAAAAGACATTCATGCAAAATATTATTAACCTCGCTCACTACTACAAAACAGTAAATAGATAACGCGTAAAAAACGTTGTGGTTGCTATCCCAGAAATGTCGTGGTTAAGGGTGTCATCTATTTGACACCCTTTATACAATATTTTTAAAACCTTGTAGTTTGACACATTATACAATGTTTTTTTTTCTAAAAAACGTTGTAGATTTGTTGTCCAAAAATTATTAGATGGTTGAAAACGTTATAGATGGTATGATTCCACAACGTTTTCTAGCTAAAAATGTTGTAATTTAATATATCAGACAACGTTTAGACACATTTACACAACGTTTAGAATGTGTCATCTATTTAGAAAAATTTATATAACGTTTTCAAAACTTTGTAGTGACATAAAAATGTTGTAATACATGCATATAACAAATTATAGCTAAAAATATTGTGGTTCACCTATATTACCAGTGCACCTGCAATCTGCTAATGCCATGATTTATAGCTAAAAAAAGTCTAAATTCTCATTTAAATTTAAAGCCAAAATGTATCAACCATTCAAAATAAATCCCAATAATACCATTCATTTACATTTTCAAATTACTACATCCACAAAATATATACCAAACTATCCATATATACATCTCAAATTCCCTTTTCAATATAAATTACTACTATATTGAATTGTGAATTTGATTACATCCACAAAATAAACCAAACTATCCATAAAATTAAGCTACTACTTAAGCTACTACCTTGGCGTTAACACTCCCAGAATACATACATTCATCTAATATCCATCGTTAACTCGAGGCTTTACATGTAGCTGCTCACATACGCTGCCCACTCATCCCGTACTTCGTCAATTTGTTCTTGTGTGTACGTTAATCCATTTGCCTTATCCCACTGAAATAAAAGAACAAGGTAAAGGTGTATATCAAGATAAATAGAGAGATTAAAAGTCAACACATCGGCAAATGATAAGCATATGCCATACAACTAGGAAACTGCAGCCTAGGATAGCTTGAAGTATTAATGAAAGTCAAAGGAACAAAATATCAGTGAAAACAATGAGACATACCCAAGTTTTGAGAAAATGGCAACACAAAACCGCCAAGGCAAAAGTCAACATGGAAACAAATGAGTATGATCAGTAAATACTACTAAAGATGATAGCCACGAAGTAATCTACTAATGTTTACAGCATGATGATAGCCACGAAGTAATCTACTAAAGATCATTTACCATTACTATGACTTTCTCAAGAAACCAAGAAAAAAAATGAGTATGATCAGTAAATAAATTGAATACGCTGAGACAATTGTTACATAAATAATCAATTTAATATGCATCAAAATCTCACACTATCAACAAACATAATTGGAAACTTTGCATCCATATCTACCTGGTCAAGGAATGCACTCAAAGATTCTTGTGGGTATCTTATGAGATAATACGGACACTCCTTGGCAGATAGTTTATGAGATCAAGTTATGCAAGTGAATGCTTCAAGTTCTTTCTCATCAAATTTTTGTGAAGGTAGCAATTTTGTTTACCTCTATGATACACTAACGGATAAAGATTGTAGCATGTAAGATTTATGTCTCCTCGTTGATTATTATCAGTTATTTCTTACTAAACCTTAAAGGTGGGGTTCATTAATGTAATAATAATAATAAGAAGAAATCGTTTTACTAACCTGTACATGACCAAGTTGAGTTACTTGCAATCCTGAGCCAGGAATTGGAATTGGGCGACCTGATGACAATCGGTGGAAAAACCACTCTTCAATAGGATTGTAGTTTAATGGTCCGTAGATATAGACTGGTCTTAGAGAAGTCCAGTTAACATCCCTTGATTGCAGCAAGGACTCTATGTTAAGCTTTCCCTTGTGAAGATTCAATAGGATTGTAGTTTAATGGTCCGTAGATATAGACTGGTCTTAGAGAAGTCCAGTTAACATCCCTTGATTGCAGCAAGGACTCTATGTTAAGCTTTCCCTTGTGCCTCCTCTTCGGATCAACTGCATCACTCTATCCCCAAAAAGAAGAGAAGTTAAAGTAGACTAGTAAAAGCAAAAATAGTGATGTGAAAATGCATGGTAAGTATTACTGGACTGAAGTACATGTTCTCTATAGAGTATAGTCCAGAATATTTTCAAGCAATGATGGTCTAACAGCTACGCTCCCCTCCCAGAGATAAAAAACAGACATAACACTATGAACAAGTGGTGCGATAAACCAGGTTTGTAGGACTAGTTCCCATTTTGTAAAGCTAACCAGATTTTCAAATTTGTAAAACCTTATATCTATGGGGGAAAACTTGGGAGTCTTGTTCAGATCTTAAATAGAGAAATTTGTTGATTTTTAGATGAAATATGAGATCGTATTAAAATTTGAAAGATGCACCGACTGCATATGAGAATCAAGACACTTAAAAAATTAGCCTTGGTTAATTGTAAAGGCGAAACAAAACAGGGGGAAACCATAGTATGTTACTTTGCGAGTACATAGTTAAACTTTAGCTTTATAGCAATGAATGTTGAAGCAAATGCTTTTCAAGAGTATATGTATGATGTACCGACCTCAAAATGTGGTAAGATATCAGATTTGAGGTAAGCACCAGCTGAAGAGCAGTATATGTACCTGCGATTCAAAGAGAGCAAGAAAATCAATTGGATGAAAAAAAAGGATAAATTTTAACTTTATTATGCCATGAAGAGTGCTGAGTTCAAACTATTTAGAGTAATAACAGTATAACACGGTTACCACCTACTCCAATCCATCACCATTAATGACCCTTTCTTTTTTATAGGTAAAAAAATCAATATAAGCGTCAAAGACGATAACCAACGCACTTTTCATTGATCATACCAAAGCAACCGTTACACCTCTATCCTTAAGTAGTAAATTTGGTCAACTGAATAAATATGATCAACGATCATGTTTATAGCTTACTGATGTAGATTTGGAAATGCATCCTGTATGGGCTCTACTTCATCTACCTCACATCCTGAAATAGAACGACAATGTTAATATCATAGCCTATATGCTAGTAAAGGGAATGAAAAATAAAGAACATACAATAAACACACCATTAATATCATAAACAACATCAAAGCCTTCCGCAGCCAAACTGGTTCTCCCAAAATCAAAATCCATTCGGTCTCCTTTCAAGTGAAAGATTGACCAAAGAATAAAATAAGTCCTTGATCAAGAATTCTTATCACATAAATAATTGACGTCTTGATGAAATATCTAATGTTGAAGGGAAAGAAATTACCCAGCTGAAACAATAATTATATCGGGCATGAATCTCTGCGCACATGGTACAATGACTTCATCAAACACGATTAGCATGGCTTTATCACCTGAACCTCCTGGTAAAGGTAGATTTAGTGTTGCTCCTTCACCATTCCCTTTACCTATTTGATCAAGTTTACCAGTGCCAGGATAGTTCCCGTCCTACATCAGTTAGAAAGTCAAATTATGATTATTGATTAGTTAATTTCTACATTCCAGGAAATAAATCAACTCAACTGAGCATTAATCCCAAACTATTTGTGTCCACTAGATGAATCCTTTTCCTCCACTCTGATCTATCAATAGCCATAATATTGCATTTTTTTATATTACATATATCCACGTAAAAAAAATTAGATAAAACCATAAATGCAGTTTTGTATGTAATAGCTTTTTACCAAAATTTGCAAGTAGGTAATTTTATGGCTGCAAGCATAACAGTTTCTTTACTCGTGTTATTACCCCCCAACCACAGGCTTTTTCCTCATGCACCACTTACGAATCTGGGAGATGATCTTATTGTGGTGTTTTACTGTAATACTACCATATCACAAGCAAACTGAGACAAGGAAATTCATTAGTTCCTTTTGGTTTTGATCAACAGTTTCATTTTGTTCTGAATAGAAAACCTAGTAAGATGCAGTTGTTGAAGTGAACAAATAATGGCTTACTTGATGAGTTGAAAGAAATAATACATCTGGGTCATCATAAAAGGCATCATTGGTTCCATTCCCATGGTGAACATCAAAATCTATGATAAATACGCGCTTTAAATAGTGGACCTGTTGAGCATACCGAGCCGCAATAGCTATATTTCCAAAAACACAAAATCCCATTGGCCCTTTTGGAACAACATTATGTCCTAGAGGTCGTATCAGAGCAAAACCAGTGGTAGGGTCCTGCCCAATTCTTGATGCCGCTACCTATACATTCATTATTACAATTGACAAGGTACTCCAAGCATCAACTGAATCAGATTTTGATTATAGAATTCAAGATCAACATCATATTAAGCAAGTTCGGTTGTAAGTTGAAGATCTAGACATATCATCCTAAGAAACGTATAACCAAAAGAATATACAAGAACTGAAACTATTTCACCATCTAGAAATGGGAGAAGGAATATAATTATGAGGTGACCGATGTGCTAGATTGAGACATCACCACTGAATCTACCAAGGAGATGCCAACTCCAGCTGTAATTATTGACTCCTGGAATGTCTGCACCAGTAGCAATATAAAAAAGAATGAGTTTTATACCAACATTAAATCACAGAATAATCAAATGGATAGCAACAACAGTTGGAAAGGATTATCTCCCAAAATTAAGGAGGTTAAGTTACTTCTTTCTCTCTTTCATCCTTTAAGAAGTTTGAGAATAACCACAGTTAAGAAATAAAGGAATCTGAGAATTAGTCCACAATCAGAGCAGGCCATACTTGGATAAAAAATCAAAGTTTCTGACTTCAAATTCTCAAGTTATTTTGTTCTCTCTTTCAGTCTATAAGAAGTTTGAGAACAACCGGGGTTAGGAAAATAAGGAATTCTGAGAACTAGTACAGAATCAGAGCAAGCCATACATGGACATCAGGTAGGTGATGTTTTTATTATTAAGGAACAGTCCTATATAGTAGCCTACAAAGAGAGCATGTGATGCGGTACGGAATCTCTTAAAAGGAATAATTCAGTTCTATGCCTAAGATATATATTACACATGACAAAAGCTTATTTACCTCGGCAGATGGGTAAATAATCTCCTCAAAAACTAAGAAGGTTCGCAGGATTGATATATGCAAAATACATCCAAGAGAATATTACAAACTTATGCTATAACTTATAACCTAAGCTTATTTGCCCGAATCATTTTATGAAAATACATTGTTTATAGGAGAAGTTTCAACCACAGTAGTTAATTCCACAATAGAAGAATGGGAAGCACGGGTACTTACACAAGAAAGGGTTTTACCCTTAGAAGATTTTAGTTTAAGTTTCTTACTCTGAGTTGAAACCCCCAAATCGGCATCCAACTTTTTCTGATTTCAATTCAAGCGCCAGTACAAGTGATGCATGTTTTTTGCGAATGGGTTGTTGTCCTGTGTTGAAAGTACGCCATCCACAATAGGGTTACCGCGAGCGCTTCTAGGGTTATTGGAATTGGGGTTGTTGCGAGTGAAGTCGGCGATCCAACCCAGCTTGTCGGACCGAGAAAAGGGAGCGAAGGAAACGTTGACAAGGTTGTTAGGGAGGAGAGAAGTGTTGGTTCCGGTGGAGGGTTTAACCAGTCCCCAGCCGTCGGGGTTGAAGGGGACGGTGACGATTTCAAAGTTGTTTTTCGATCTAATTGATGTGAGAGAGTGAAGATGAGTGAGAGATAGGGGAGGGTGTAGATTGGGATTAAGGGAGAACTGCTTTAGATGTTGTAAGGTTGGGAGGCAAGGCTGCAAGGGGGAGGGTTTTTTATTTCAAATGAAAAGCGCGATTTATATTAAGCTCCGTGTTTTTGACATAGATAACGTTTTTAAAAAAAAATGTTATCTATTTAAAATTAAAAATTGCCCTTTTAAATAGATAATATTTTTTCATATATATCTACAATATTTTGTTAAAAAATGTTATGAAAAAAAATACCACAATATTTTTTACAAAAATATTGTGGTTTAAGTGTTGTCTATTTACTACTTTGTACTAGTGGTTGTAGGGCACACACCTTCTAATCATCTTGTCAGCGCACTGTTTAAATAGGTATGGCTCATCCCATATATACCCCTTGACGCCATGTAGGAATTTCTTTTTTTGTTGACGTGTAAGATCAGGGGGAAGTATATTGCTCACTAGATAATAAGCGAAATTCGCGTACCATGGAAATTCCGCATTAACTCCAAAAAAACTGCACATCTGGAAATTACTCATTAATTACACGCCTAACCTCTTCATCTTTACCCTGATTTTCCAGCTTCGATAAATTATCTGCAACCTGATTCTCCGTACCCTTTCTATCTTTTATTTCCAGATCAAATTCATGTAGAAAGAGAATCCCTCTGATAAGGCGTGGCTTAGCATCTTTTTTCGAAATTAAGTACCGAATAGCCGAGTTATCTGTATCAACTACCACCTTTGTTCCGATCAAATATGCCCGGAATTTATCAAATGCATATACTATTGTAAGTAATTCCTATTCCGTAGTTGTGTAATTCATTTAGGTATCCGTGAGTGTCTTACTCGCATAGTATATGGCATGAAATACCTTCTCTTGGCGTTGACCCAAGACAGCCCCAACCGCATAGTCACTTGCATCACACATTAACTCAAACAACATTGTCCAATCCGGTGCGACAATAACTGGAGTTGTAATCAATTTCTTCTTTAATAGCTCAAATGCCAATTTACAACCCTCATCACACTTAAAAATTGAATCCTTCTCTAAAAGATTGCACAGTGGTTTTGTAATCTTAGAGAAATCTTTTATAAATCTCCTATAGAACCCGACATGTCCCAAAAAACTGTGTATTCCCTTAACTGAAGTTGGTGGTGGAAGGTTTTCAATCGTCTCCAGCTTTGCTCTATCAACCTCTAATACTTTTGTTAAAACCTTGTGACCCAAAATTATTCCTTCCTCAAACATGAAATGACACTTTTCCCAGTTAAGTACCAAATTTGTTTCTGTGCATCTCTTTAACACCATCACCAAGTTCTCCAAACATGCATCAAAATCATATCCATAGACAGAAAAGTCATCCATGAAGACTTCTACATTTTTATCCACCATGTCTGAAAAGATGGCCATTATACATCGTTGGAAGGTAGCGCGTGCATTACACAAGCTGAAGGACATTCTCCTGAATGTGAATGTGTCATATGGGCACGTGAAAGTGGTCTTCTCTTGATCTTCAGGAGCAATAACTATGAAATTATACCCCAAATACCCATCCAATAAGCAGTAAAATTCGTGGCCTGCCAATCTATCAATCATCTGGTCAATAAATGGCAAAGGAAAATGATCTTTATGGGTTTCCTTATTCAATTTCCTGTAATCCATGCAAATCCTCCGACCAGTCACTATCCTTGTCGGAATTAGTTCGTTGTCATCATTTTGTACCACGATCATTACTCCTTTTTTCAGCACACGTTGAACCGGACTAACCCACTTACTGTTAGAAATTGGGTAGATGATACCTGTGTCCAACCATTTCAGTATTTCTTTCTTCACAACTTCCTGCATAATTGGGTTGAGTCGTCTCTGTTGCTCCACCGTTGGCTTTGCATCCTCTTCCATTAGAATTTTGTGCATGCAAAAGGATGGACTGATTCCCTCGATGTCCATGATTGTTCATCCTTTAGCTGATTTATGTTCTCTAAGCACCCTCGGTAACTTACTTTCTTGTAATTCATTAAGTGCAACAAAAATAATAACATGTAAAGTATTAGAATTGCCTAAATACGCATACATGAGGTGCTTAGGTAGTTGTTTTAGCTCAAGAGCAGGTGGCTCCTCCAATAATGGTTTCATTCTTGTTGTGGCTCTTTACTCCGTGTGTAGTGGTTCAAATGGTGCATTAAATATGCTAACTCGTGGCAGGGAGTCTAGCATCTGCAAGTAATCCATAAATTTTGGATCATCTAAATCTTCATCTCCCAATAATGTCGTTTCCAATGGATCATTAGCCAAACTTTACCCATGTCTTTGCTGATTATCTGATCAATGACATCCATCCTAAAACACTCTTCTTCATCCGTAGGGAATTTCATGGCCTTGAAAAAATTAAACTTTACTTCTTGATCTTGGACCCTCATAGTTAGTTCACCTTTTTGTACATCGATGAGTGTCCTACCCGTAGCCAAAAATGGTCTCCCTAGGATAATTGGGATGTTCTTATTTAACTCAAAATCCAGAATTATGAAATCCACGGGGAATATAAATTTGTCAACCTTGACCAAAATTTCCTCCATAATGCCTCTTGGGTACATGACTGATCTATCCACTAACTGCAATGAGATTTTCGTAGGCTTTAGAGCGGGTAAACCTAATTCTGTATAAACTCACAATGGCATAAGGTTTACACTTGCTCCCAAATCACATAAACACTTGTTGAACACCGTGTTCCTAATTGTTCACGGAATGGTAAAACTCCCCGAATCTTTCAACTTTGGTGGCAATTTTCGCTGTAAAACTGCACTACACTCCTCTGTTAATGCCACTGTTTCGAAATCTTCCAACTTCTTTTTCCTAGATAGAATACCCTTCATAAATTTTGCATAACTTGGCATCTGCTCTAGGGCTTCTGTGAAAGGGATGTTAATTTGAAGTTTCTTAAAAACCTCCAAAATTTTTGCGAACTGCTTATCTAATTTCTACTTTTGGACTCTCTGCTGAAACGGTGGTGGAGGATACACAACTAGCTTGTCATCTTAATTTGTTTGCTCAACTTGCTTTTCCTCCCCTGTTTTTCCTCAACCACTTTGTTCTCATCAACTTTTTCATCTGGTCTAACTTATTTTTCTGCACTTTTCCCCTGAAGATGATTTCCATTTCTCAAAGTGATCGCCTGACACTGTTCGTGATTTCCCTTCAGATTTCTTTCGGTGTCACTCGGTAGAGTTCCTTGTGGTCTATTGTTCAATGCTAAGGCAATTTGACCCATCTGATTTTCTAGATTCTTGATGGCTATTGCTTGTGATTTCATGGCTGCCTCATTGTTCGTTATATACTTTGACAACAATTCCTCTATATCTGATTTCCTCTCTTGATGTCGGACTGGTTGTTGATGCTGATTATTGCTCCAAGAAAAATTAGGATGATTCCTATTCCTTTGATTGTATACATTCTGGTACATATTTTGTGGAATCCTATTGTAGCTACCCACAAATTGCACTAACGCTGGGTTGATTGCACATTATTCTGTAGGATGTTCACCCGCGCACAATTTACAAAAAACTGCCACCTGCTGAGTCTGTACCCCTGACAAAGCATCCACCTTCTTAGAGAGCGCTGAAATCTGCGTTGCTAGTTCCGTCACTTCATCTAAGTCTAACACTTCAGCTGCCTTCGCCTGTGTCATTCTTGTCATGGGCCACTGGTAGTTGTTAGATGCCATTGTCTCTATCAACTGATATGCTTCCTCATAAGTTTTTTTTTCCATAAATGCTCCACCCGAAGCTGCACCAATACTAGTCCTGAGATTTCCGTTCAACCCATTATAGAATGTATTCATCTGCAACCACTTAGGCAATCCATGATGTGGGCACTTTCTGTGCAATTCCTTGTATCTTTCCCATGCCTCATACAGTGATTCCCCATGTTGTTGTTCAAACATATTTATCTCATTCCTCATTTTTGTAGTTTTCGCTGGTGGGAAAATTTTTGCAAGAAATTTTTGAGCGAGGTCTTCCCATGTAGTTATTGATCCCAGTGGTAGAGAGTGTAACCAACTCTTCGCCTTGTCCTATAAGGTGAATGGGAACAAGCAAAGCCTTACTGCATCATTCGACACCCCATTATACCTGAAGGTGTCACAAATCTCCAAGAACCTGACTAAGTGTTCATTCGGATCATCATTTGCCAAACCCCCAAACTGAACCGAATTTTGAATAATCTGATTATTCCCAAGCTTGATTTCAAATGTATTCGCAGCGATAACAGGTCTGGTGATACTCGACTGTAGCTCAGTCACCTTAGGTGTAGCAAAGTCCCTCAACGTTTTCTGGTCTTCGGCAACCATTGCTTCTTCTTTTTCAGATTTTTCGAAGTCTTCCCTTGTTTCCTTAATCCACTTACTCAGCCTTTGAAACTGTTTCTCAATGTCATCCTCAAAAGGAAGCAAGTCTGGATTTTTGGATCGAGTTTGCATAAACTAACTTCAAAATCCTGAAATAAGAACAAACAAAACAAAAAGAAAAAAAATGTTTAAGTAAAACTAGACTAATTAAACTGATATCGCAAAATATTAAAATCTATACTAATAATCCTCGGCAACGGCGCCAAAAACTTATTGGGTAAAATCTATATACGCACATCACGTAAGAAAACGTGGTCAATAAGTAATATAATAGTAAGTAGAGTATCGTTCCTACCTTGAAATTAGTACGAATTTCAACAACAAAATTACCAGCTTCCTATTAATCCCAATTTTATTAAACTAACCAAATTAATGATTAAAATTATAAAAACTAAAATTGTTAAGAATACTAAGATCACAAAACTCAAGTACTAAATATTTAAACAAATATTGGAGAATTAGGCTTACAACTTCACCTTAAGCTTCACTCTAGTTATTATCCTTTATTCCAGTTTAATTTACTATCCCAGTTTATTAATCAAGAACACGAAAGTAGAATTAGCCACCTCTCGATGCACTAACACCATATTAACTCAAATCCATAATTTAGATAGAATTAAGTTAAACACCTTAATTAACTAACTCACTATATCTCTATGTGAAATACAATCAAAGAAGGTTTAAGTTCAAGTTCTCTTATTCGATTACATGCAATGTTAAACATATCTCTACCCTAACATTCATCAAGATTCTGTTCATTCACAAAATTCAAGAATACATACTATATTAACTAAGTCTAGACTCATACTTCCTCTCTCCAATTCATACAAGTCCACAAAGAATTGTTAATCAGTCAATTCATAAATTCAAGCACAAATTAATATAGATAAACTGAAGAATAGCTTATTAAACTGGAAATCAAAGTTACATAACCAACGATTCACTTAAAGATCTGTCATGAGCCTAAAAAAAGTGAATTAGTTCATCATAAATGAAATAAACACTGAATAAATTAAAAATATCATCCTTTCAATTACAAATAAACTAAAAGAAAAGAATAAATCCAGAACCACCCTTTTCTTCAGCCCAATTCGCAATTGATACGAAAATCCTTCAATTATCTTCCTCCAATGCTTGCTCTGAAAATTTGTATATTTTTCTGTTAATTATCTTCTTTTTGTATGCTATTGTGTTTGTTGTAATATATCTAGCCACAACATGTAATCTGACTCTAATTCCTTGTCAAAACAAGTTCCAACCCAAGCCAAACATTAGTCTTTATGTTGCAGCAACATTCCAAAAGCAATAGGAAGCTATCCTATTTTTTGTACCACCCACCCCGGTGGGGATTTAGCCTTGCAATTAGCCCGCCCTGAAGAACATGCTTACTATCTTCTGAGTTTTGGACCTTTTACGCTGAAGTGTGAAGTTTCAAAATGCATTACGTGGTATGTAATCTGCTAGATGGTCATGTATTGCTTCAAACTTGCACAATTTCTTGCCACGTTGCACCGTAAGTCCGCCCTTTTTGATCAAACATCACACCACCAAACCTACACACAAAATAACAATAAACAAGTAAAAAAAACAAAAACAAGGCATCAACACCGATTAAGCTTGAATTAGGAACCGATTCGTTGTATAAAACCCACTTATCATCCATATCTATAGAGATTGCCGAAACAAAGGGAAGACAAGAAATTCAAAAAAAGTTTTGGAGGTGTTCGAAAAGCTACAAATTAATATACCTTTCGCAGAGGCATTGGAACAGATGCCAAGTTATGCAAAGTTTATGAAGAGTATCTTGTTAAGGAAGAAAAGGCTAGAAGACGTTGAGACAGTAGCCTTGACTGAAGAATGTAGTGTAGTGCTTCAACGCAAGTTACCTCTAATGCTAAAGGACACAGGTAATTTCACGATACCATGCTAAATAGGGAAGATATGTTTTGATAAATTCTTATGTGATTTAGGGGCGAGCATCAACTTCATTCCACTGTTACTATTCAATTAGTTGGGATTGCCGGCTCTAAGGTCGGCAAACATTTCATTACAGCTTGCTGACAGGTCCATTACTTATCCACGGGGTATTGTGGAAGATGTGTTGGTTAAAGTGGATAAATTCATCTTCCTAGCTGATTTCATCATCTTGGATTATGAAGAAGACAAAAGTATACCTATCATCCTTGGGAGACCATTCTTAGCCATGGGACATACATTCATAGATGTTCAAAAAGGTGAATTGCCGATGAGGGTTCATGATCAAGAAGTCATCTTCAACGTGTTCAAGGCTATGAAGTTTCCTACAGACGAAGAGGAATGTTCTAGGATTGATATGGTGGACGAGATGTTGAATGATGGAGTAGCGAATTTGGTGGAAAATGAACCTTTGAAGAGTGTTATTCTGGGAAATTCTGAGATAGAAGATGATGAGATTACTGAGTTTGTTCAAATTCTTGACACAACACACATTTTAGAAGATTCAAGACTCCTGTTGAGCCACTAAGGATTTCTGGGGAGACATCAGTGAAACTCAAGCCATCTCTTTAGATGCCTCCAAAACATGAATTGAAACCTCTTCCAGATCACTTGAGGTATGCATTTTTAAATCATAATTCAAAGTTACCTGTTATTATTTCTTCTGCACTAACATCTGTCCAGGAAGAAAAGCTGTTAAGAGTTCTAAGAGAGTTCAAATCAGCTATTAGATGGACCATAGCAGATATCAAAGGGATCAACCCATCATTTTGTATGCACAAGATCCTACTAGAAGATGATAGTAAACCTTCAGTGGAGCAACAACGGAGATTAAATCTGATTATGAAGGAAGTGGTCAAGAAGGAAGTTCTAAAATGACTGGATGTAGGAATTATATATCCGATCTCAGACAACTCGTGGGTGAGGCCGGTATAGTGTGTGCCAAAGAAAGGGGGAATGATCGTAGTCTCCAATGAGAACAATTAATTGATACCGACTAGGATAGTGATGGGGTGGAGAGTCTGCATGGACTACCGCAGACTTAATAAAGCTACAAGTAAAGACCATTTCCCGTTACCGTTTATTGATCAGATGTTGAATAGACCAGCATGTCACGAGTACTATTGCCTTCTAGATGGATACTCGGGTAATAATCAGATTGTGATATCTCCAGAAGACTAGTAAAAGATAACATTCACGTGTCCAAATGGAACATTTACTTTCAGAAGGATGTCTTTTGGGTTGTGCAATGCCCCAGCCACATTTCAGAGGTGTATGATGGAAATTTTTTCGGATATGGTGGAGCACAATGTAGAAGTGTTTATGGATGACTTCTCAGTGTTTGAAGATTCATTTGATTTGTGTTTCAAGAATCTAGTGATGATATTAAAAAGATGTGTTGAACAAAATTTGGTTTTGAATTGGAAAAAGTGCCATTTTATGGTACAAGAAGGAATATTTTTAGGACATAGAGTTTCAAAGAAAGGATTACAGGTGGACAGGGTGAAGCTAGAGACCATTGAAAATCTGCCTCCACCAATTTCTGTTAAAGGTGTGCGCAGTTTTTTAGGGCATACAGGCTTCTACCACAGGTTTATTAAAGACTTCACCAAGATCACGAAGCCACTTTATAGTTTATTGGAGAAGGATGAACAGTTCAAGTTTGATAAAGAATGCATGTCTGCATTTGAGCATTTGAATAGCAAGTTAACTTCAACAATAGTGATTACAACACCAGATTGGGACCTACCATTTGAATTGATGTGTGACGCCAGTGACTATGCTGTAGGAGCAATGTTGGGCAAGCGAAGGGAAAAGATCTTTCATGTGATTTACTATGAGAGCAAGATCCTCATTGATGCTCAATTAAACTACACCACCATAGAGAAGGAACTTTTGGCAGTTGTGTATACTTTTAACAAGTTTTGTGCGTATTTGATTGGGACTAGGGTGATAGTGTACACAGATCATGCATCAATTCGGTATTTGGTGGCAAAGAAAGATGCAAAGCCTCGACTAATCAGGTGGATACTTCGGTTGCAAGAGTTTAACATGGAAATCAAGGTCAGGAAAGGGACTGAGAATCAAGTGGAGGACCACTTATCTAGACTTGAAAATCCAGGAAAGGATGTAGATGACAAGGTTGTGATTAATGAGTCCTTCCCAGATGAGTAGTTATTTGTGGTGAAAGGTGAAGTGCCCTGGTTCACAGACTATGCAAACTACTTAGTGAGCAAGATCATTCCTATAGACTTGAAGGGGAATCAAAAGAAGAAGTTTTTGTATGATGTGAAGTGGTTTATATGGGATGAACCGTACTTGTTTAAACAGTGTTCCGATCAGATAATAAAGAGATGTATCCCATATAGCGAGATAGAGGGTATTTTGTAAGATTGCCATATGTAATTATATGGAGGTCACTACGGTGGTAAAAGGACTGCGGCTAGAGTTTTATAGGCAAGATTCTACTGACTGACAATTTTTAAAGATGCTTACTGTTTTGTTCAGAAGTGTGACAGATGTTAGCGAGTCGGGAACATATCAAAGATAAATGAGATGCCCTTGAACACAATCCTCGAGGTTAAAATTTTTGATGTTTTGGGGATAGACTTCATGGAGCCTTTCATTTCATCATGTGGGAATCTATATATCTTGTTAGCAGTCGACTATATTTCTAAGTGGGTGAAACTAGCAGCTCTTCCAACTAATGATGCTAAAGTGGTCCTCAAATTTTTTAAAAAGAATCATTTTCACAAGGTTTGGGACTCCAAGGTCCATTATTAGTGATGAGGGCAGTCATTTCTGTAATCTTCAGTTCATAGCTCTATTGGATAAGTATGGGGTAAATCATCACATTGCTACAACTTACCATCCTCAGACCAATGGCCAAGCAGAGGTGTCAAATCATGAAGTGAAAAGAATTCTTTAAAAGATAGTGAATCCCACAGGAAGGATTGGTCGTTGAAGCTAGATGATGCTGTATGGGCCTATTGTACCGCTTATAAGACACCATTAGGAATGTCACCATTTTAACTTATATATGGAAAGGCTTCTCACCTTCCCACGGAGCTCGAGCATAAGGCATATTGGGCTATAAGGAAGTTGAACTTCGAGTTGAAGGCTGCAGGAGAAAAATGTGTACTCCAACTCAATGGGTTGGACGAATTTAGATTGCAAGCCTACGAGAACTCTAAAATGTACAAGGAAAAGGTGAAGAGATGGCATGATCGCAAGATTATAGAAAGAGTACTTGAGCCGAGGCAAAAAGTTCTATTGTTTAATTCCAGATTTAAACTATTTTCGGGAAACTCAAGTCACGGTGATCAGGGCCATTTACTGTAAATACAGTTTTTCCACATGGTGCGATTGAGATATTCGATAAGTTCCCAAATAAGCCTTTCAAAGTTAATATACATCGTCTTAAGCACTATTATGGTGGTGAGGTTAATAGGTAGAAAGTCACCTCAATTCTTTCTACTACATGATTGAATTAGAGATAGTCAAGCTAACTGACTATAACTTAGCGCTCAATGGGAGGCACCCCATTAATTCTATCCTTACATCTTGTTTAATTCTTTTTAAATCATGTCTATTTTCTTATTTTCATGTTTAAGTCTTGATAGCACATAATTTCTTATATAAGTTTTTTTAGAGCTGATTGTGCATATCATTTTGATTAGGAGTAACATATAGAGCATTCTTTTGGGATATATTCATTCATGTATTTTACTTTGTTCATGTTTTGATCTTGGAGAATTCGTATATCTCATAAGTGTAAATGTTTTATGTGCAGGTTAAGTAAAGAATTTGTATATCTCATGTATGCCACTGATTTCCTACTTCAAGTGCGGCTCAGTTTTTTTGATCAAGGTACAGGGAAGCACATCCGCGCGTATGGGTAGTTCAAATATGGCACGCCTGCGCCATAATTCTTTGCAGTCTGGTCAATAACGCGCCCGCGCTATTTACACATTAATTTACGGTGTGCCCGCGCCGTGACAATAGCGCGCCCGCATCATTCATAGGTTTAAAAGTCGCGCGGTCACACCCGAGTGCAGTTGCAGAATTTTTTTAAAACCTTTTAAATACGTGCCCCACTTCATTTGTTATATCAGTTACTTTTCAAACATGTGCCTCTCCAATTCTCTCCCTAAAAACTGTTGCCTATCTCTTCTCCTCTTCCAAGCTATTTTTTTCAAATTTTTAACTTCTCACCACTACGCATTCTACGCGTTCAGTTTCCTTCCCACATTCAAATTCCTATATACATCCATTAAGTTCCAGAGATAGACTTAGGGTTTATGAGAGATTGTTACAATAGCAAGTTTGGGGGTGGCAATATATTGAGCGTATTTTCTTCAGTAAATTTCTTCTCATCAGTTAGGGTTTTCTTCATTATTTGCTATGGGGCCAAAAAAAGCACGTTCTCACACTCTAGAATCATCTTCCTCAAGCAGCCAAAGTGAAGATATTTTTGACCATACAAAATTCGTCAACCTTGAGGCTCAAATGGAATACTATAGGATAGTGGCCAAGACTTTTGTAAGGGATCGAGGTTTCAAACCAGAGAAACAGGATGGCCAACTTATAGAAATGATCAGAGAAAGAGGATGGGTTGAAGTGACTGCTACTCATATGCTTGCACCCATGGGGATTGTTCGGGAGTTTTATTCACCGTATGAGTTTTAACTCATATGGTGAATAAGTATATGTCTATCTCATTCACGTAATATGCAAGCCATATACAACAGCCCCATATACGTATGCTATTATGACTACACTCCATACTCGCATGTTCATTGTCAATTCCATACAAGTACTGAAACGAATGGTGATCAAGCATTCATACATGTAAAACAACCATAATAGAATTCCCATATGATATATAAAATGTTACTACAGCAAGCAAGCATGCAACCAAACTACATATTAAAATCCGTTAGAATCCCATAATGGAGTTTAGTTCATAACTGAACCAAAAGCCATTATGGGATCAAAGTTAAACATTATTATCAAGCAAACAATTGAAAGATGAAAGATAGAGCGATCAAACCCAATTGTAAATTGTAAACCACTATCAACGTTCAAATCCTCATATAAATCCAGAAAAATAATATTATAAATCCACAATAATGGAGAATCCCAAGAAGAATTAGAGATGATGGAGTTTAGGCTTCGTTCTTCGTTGGAATCTCTCTCACGTGTAAACCCTAGTTACTATGATGAAAAAAACGTCAAAGTAGTCCCAGTGTGTCTGACCAGTTAGATATCATTTAAAACAAATTACAACCCTTTTAATTAAAAATTAAAATAAAACAAATAAATGGGGCCAAAGATCGCACGCGGCCATGACGCCCTCCAAGACGTTCTCGGCGTGGCGCCGAGACTTGCGATGATATATGCTACGTCGATGAAAGTGCTCACGCGGCTCGCTATTCTCAAGGCTATTATGTCGCGCGGCTTACGATCGTAAATTGCAGCCTCGCTTTCGATTTTGTCATGTCATTGCCATCGCTGCGCTATTTGTTCATTCTTTTTCTTCCTTCCTTCATTATCAGTCCATCTGCTTCACTGCATCCTCATGCCGTGCATCCGTCAGCCTCAAACCATATGTCCAATCGCCTCTTGCCATCCAACACCACCAAATTAGGCCATTTCCTGCACTTTTTCACCAAAAGGAGTTTTAAGTACATGCAATGCAAAATAACAGGAAATGCAACTAAAACAGACTGAAATGTACTTGAGATGGGCATAATTCGCGTAAATTAATATCCAATAAGTAGGCATAAAACCCACTTATCAATCGTCGTCTCCGAAGGTTGGACAGAAAAGTTAATGCGATGCATGATAATTTTTCAGCGTTAGCTAATGGTTTGTCGAGGTCCCTAGCCGAGGCTTTTACACAACAAGGAACCATGCTTGAGTGGCCACAATTTGGGACAATCGTGCCATTTCCACCGCCAGACTCACCACCAGAGGAGGGTGGTACTGCTGATAATTAGGGGAGTTCCTTATAACCCTTTACCTTCATTCATTGGGGACAATGAATAGTTTAAGTTTGGGGGTATTGGGGTGTTTATTAGTTTAGTGTAGTGCATGTAGTTAATTTGCATAATTTTAGCATGTTTAGTATAATTTTGCATGTTTATGTGTTTAGTATGAGTTTAGTTAATTATGTAGATTTTTTTTTGCATTTTAGTGATTAATATAAGTTTTAGTTGTGTGTTTAGTTGCATATTCCAAGTATCTAGTTTTAATGGAATTCTAGTTTAGCCAATGATGAATGTGAAATTTGATAGATTCTTGAATTTAGTGGATAACATGAGCTTAGTTATAGTGTTATACATGATTTAATTCATACTTGTTGTTTAGATGCTATAGGTTAGCACATAGGTGTTCATATATACTTGTTGGTAAAAGAATAACTTGTTTGTTTGTTGAATAGAAAATGTTTTTTTTAAAAGATGGAATTGTGTAGAAAGTAGACATAGACGATGAAAACACAGATACTCAAACTTTGGGAACACATGGGTATGCTTGATATTGGGACGAGATGGAGTGTAAAACACACACGTTTAAATGGGAATGGAAAGTGAGATGGAGCGTAAAATGCACTCGCTATATGTATATAGAATAGGAAAAAAATCAATAAATATTACGGCAAAGTGCAAAAATCGCCTTCGTGAGTAAAAATAAAGTAGAATAAACCCATTGTTGAACCTTTATTTGTATTGATGTTGTGACACTCTCAAATCCGGGTACTTCATTCCCACAAGATTTGGTGTTCACTTGATAAAAACATTCATGTCTAACTACTCAAACATAATAAAATTTAACAATAAACCTTCCCATTAAAGGATTACATCAATAAGTTCAATAAAATCTCCCAGGTTGTCTAACCTTTAAATACAAACATCAAGTGCGAAAAATTAAATAACTACATCCCAACATTTAAAATAGATTCTGACAATATAAAAGTTAACAGGCTTACAAGTCTTCAACACTTGTTCATCTTTCCTTTTCCTTTAGTGGTGGTAGGTTTATTAACCTTCTCAACCTTAGCTGTAATGGTTATATAAGCAAGAGTGAGCAAATAATGCTCACTTGAAGTGAAAATGAATAAAATATCATAACAACTGCCAAATGAATAGGATCAATAGAGTTGAATAATATTCTCTATCAATAATAATCAGAAAAAAAATTTGAAATATATATATCTGAGGGTCACAAGACCACGAACTATGTCCAAAGTTATAAGTATTCTTTCAACTTAAACCTAAACAGTCATAAGACTATAAGGACTTCTCGTACTTAGGGGGATCAGCCATTCGTACTATGTATTGTGCACAAACATCTAAACGTTTACGCATAAAAATATCCCTTGTAACTGGGTTGTTCATCTCAGTATTTAGAATACAAGTCCGCACCAAAGTAAGTTTGGTTTGGATAAGTTTTAAGGTAATTTAGAGTTTAACGAACATCAACTAAGGATTAGTTGAATAAAATGTAATCACAATATGATATGAAATAAGTCATAAAGGAATCAACAATATATTAAGATCATGCTTTAGAAATGAACTAACAACATTGTATAACATAACATACCTTTCTTGAACAATGTTAAGCTAAGGCTAGAATTTTGTTTAGTAACAGAATTGAGTTTTTGAGCATGCATAGTAAATAGCAAATTGAACGATAAAACTTGTTCATCATAAGTATGTCATAATTTAGAAGCTTGCATGCTAAGAAACAAGTTAAAGTAGGAAACCTTCTCAAAGTAAGACTTAGGTTAAATAGTTTGCAAAAACATAATTTAATTGTATAAATAGGATTAGGAATAACTTGCTTAATAATAAACAAGGTAGAGTAAAGAAAACTTGCCATGCGTGTAATGTGAGACCCCAGATTTTATGAATAAAGATTTAAATTTCTCGAAATATTTTTTTGAATATTATGGAATGAATTTGATATAATGTTATAGTTGTGGGTAATATTTATAAATTTTGCAAAGTATGCAAGTTGTTATATAATATTCGATTGGTCGGGGAATAATCGATTTAATAGGGAATATCCGTACGACGGCACAATCATTGGTGGACCCCACAACGGAATTATTGTCGGATTGAGAAAATGACAAAAATATTTTTATGAAAATAACGGCGGAAGTTTTACCGTTAAAACTGTTGAACTACTCGGTGGTAAAAGTACAGTAATACGCGTGATTGCATAGTAGCACACGGTATTGATTATTGATGCTTATGTGAGAAGTCACTCAGTTTTGTTCAATTATTGCTACAGTAATTGTTGCATAGTATCTCACGTTATTTGATTCAATTATTGTCGATATTTTCTATATTATTAAATCAATAATTGAGATGACAGAGTTATTAATATTATTATTTGCAATATTAACGATGTCTAGAAGTTCTTCCAAGGAGAGGTTTGGTCACCTAATTGCGCGCCAATAGGGAGAAATCCTTATTGGAAAGCCCCCTCTTTCCTGGGAACAACTTGGTCGATTAATATTGTGAATTATAATAATGATGATAAATATTGCTAAATATATTGAGGTGTCTTTTTATGAAGTCACAGAAGTTTATATATATATTTATTATATATATAAATTTTGTTTTATTAGTATTATTAATGTAATAAAACAGAAAAGCTTTTTATATAAAATAGAATACTTTTATAAAGTTATTTGTTTTATTAGACAATAATTAGAATATATTATATTTTATTATGTATAGTATTTTGTATAGTAAAATCTTTTATATAAAGCAGAATACTTTTATAAAGTTATTTGTTTTATTAGATAATAATTAGAATATATTATATTTTATTATGCATATGATAGTACTGCATAGTGTTTTTGCATAGTAAAATCTTTTTATATAAAACAAAATACTTTTATAAAGTTATTTGTTTTATTAGATTATAAATAGAATATATTATATTTTATTTAAAAGATTTTGTTTTATTAGAATATTTTATTTATACTGCATAGTAAATCAATATGGACCGTCCGTTCAAAAGTAAATCAATCTAGATCGTTCATGAATTAGTTACTATTCAGTCCATTTTCCTATAAATAGAAGCTTATTCCTTCATTATTTCTTACGAATTCACTAAAACTCTAGAGAGAGAAACTATAGAGAGAAAGAAGAAAAGTATTCTGCTACCTCACTTTTCCAATATCAAGTTCTTCTAAGGTAAGGGATATTATTTGTTATACTCGTAAGGGGTATTATTTCTTTCGTATTCATGAAGAGAACTTCTGTTATTCCATTCTTTATTATTATGTTGGAATTTCCTGTATACGCGGGCTACCCTATACTTGGTAAAATTCTTCTGTTATTCTATTCTTTATTATTATGTTGGAATAACCTGTATATGCGAAGTACCACATACATGGTGAAATTCTTCTGTTATTCCATTCTTTATTATTCTGTTGGAATATCCTGTTGGTGCGTATTATGCCGGACCTGGTTCCATTAATTATTATTCTGTTGGAATAACCTGTCTGTGCGGTTTATCTCATGCATGGTGATTTACATTGTTATTCCATTCTTTATTATTACATTGGAATATCCCGCTTGGTGCTGAATTTCGCTTTGACACGGTTCCGTTCTTTATTATTACATTGGAATATCACGTGCGTGCGTTTACACATGACTGGTTCCATTCTTTATTATTACATTTGGGAATAACACATGCCATGCGATCTATCGCACACATGATTAATCTTACATTATTCCATTCATTATTATTCATTGGAATAACTTCATCTGGATTACCACATGCATGGTGAATGATCCTTTATATTCATTCCTTATTAAATTGTGAAAATGATCTGTATACGTGAATTACCGCATGGCGGGCAAAAATCCATTTGCAGTTTCATACATTCTATCATACTCAGTTGGTTAAAGTTTTAACTTCTATACTCCATGAAATTAGTGGAATATCCTTGATATTTGCGCTTCATCCAGTATCTTTTCATGGAAATATTCTTCTGAGCATTTTTGAATTTTACTCTATAAAGCAGTATCATGTTGACAATTTGGACGTTATTGAATTCTGTATAAATTAATTCTTGAACTTGTTTTATTGGATTTATATATCATTGTCATCATCCTCATGCTTATATTATGTTGAAAGTCATCTATGGCATGTTGTGCATAGATGGACTTGGTATGATTATGACCAGGGATTAATCGGTATAATCATAACCGTAATGTTACAAATGATGTGGTAAAAGTCTTCATTGGCCCGTAGTGCATTGATGGACAGTTGTTGGCATGATCATGACCATTGATGAATACACGAATATCCTTGGCCCGTAGTGCATGGATAATTTGTGGTTGTGATACTAATGAATATCCTTGGCCATAGTGCAGGGATGATGTGGATTATTTATTAAGTTGAGTCTCAACGATAAAAGTGATGAAAAACCTTTTAAATCATAAAAGATAGTAGATTTTATTCTCTACTTGACTCTTTTAATGGATTGCTTGTTCCACTGCTGTTAAACTTGATGTTTGTTATATTTTATCAGTTTAACATTGTTGAAGACTAATGATAATTTATTCTACATTATCTTAGTCATAATATTTCTTACTGGGCTAGTTGAGCTCACCCCTTTCTTTCACTATTCTCTTCAGGAAATGAGAAGCGTGGCTAGGGACTAGTTAGGGAACAGAGTGACGGTCCAGATGATAGCATTAGTAGTCCTCACTATTCTGTTAAATGGTGTGACAATAAATATAATGAGGACTCCATTGAGTGTGGATATTGTCTAGATGACAATATTCTTATTAAAACTCTCAGATTATGTTTTGTCGTATTTTACACGACAGTTATATTATTAAGTTGCATTTGTATTTCAGTACCATGTATCTGGCGACCCAAGATGGGTGATGTATACCTATTTTGGGGGCGTCGGAGTTCGTATCAAAGCTTAGGGATATGATCCTTGGCTGAGATGTGAGACAAGAACTAGGAGGGAAGAGACGGGGAATTCCTTCGCTAGTATGACCTACCTAACTTTATTTGGTATTTAATTGGTCGGTCAGAGTATAGGTATAATATGTGATATGTCAATTAACCCTTGTTTTGTGACAGTGTTTGAAAATGGCATCTAAAAATGTCGAGATAAGCAATGGAGTAAAATAATATGACCGTATCGCAGTACGAGGCTAAGTTTGCGGAGTTATCCTGGTTTGCATCCCATTTGGTCGATAATGAGGAGCGAATGACGCAAATGTTTCTAAGAGGTTTGAAACCCGATATACGTCAATACCTCATTTCTCATAAACTTTGTTTATATTCAGATGTTGTGAATAGGGCTCAGTTATTGGAGCGCGATAATGAGTTAGCACAACCAAAAGGTAACGACCAACAACACAATAATAATCGTACCGGTGTCAACGACCATCGGAACAATGATAACCATCGTGGAGGAAATTATCATGCCAAGAATGGTAACAATTTCGGTGGTAATCATTGCCAAGATAATAGAAGTGGAAATTTCAAGAAGAGAAGGTTCAATAATGATGGAAGGCAATGACATCAGACCCGTTTCAAGGAAGAAGAAGAACGACCACTGGTCGCATGTTTCAAATGTGGAGAGGAGGGACACATCCGTCCAAACTATACGCAATAATCCAAAGCGTGTTTCAATTGCGGAAGAGAAGGTCACCTAGCTCGATTTTGTCGTGTAGTGAAGTCAAGTCTAGTTGGGATAGTGATGCCAAAGGATATCCCAGACAAGTCAAATTCGGTAGTTTAAGTGAGAGCGTTTATCGAGGAACCCGAACGAAGTTATCAAGGATAAGTTAATCATAAACGCTTACGAAGTCTATAACTTATTTGATACCGGTTCTACCTATTCTTTTATCTCTCTTGCTTGCGCTCAACGTTTAAATTTGACCCCAGAGAAGTTAAACTTTGACTTATTGGTTGAAAATTCGTTAGAAGAAACCTTCGTTACCTCTACTATTTATAAATCTTATTTGATTCAAATCGACACTTTCACGTTACCTGTCGATCTTATCTCTATGAAAATACTTGCCTTTGACGTGATTTTAGAAATCAACTGGTTAACTACTCATCGTGCTAAAATTGATTATTTTCGTAAGGTTGTTAGCTTTTATATTCCTAAGCAACCTGTTATACGAATTCAAGCAACCAAACCACTAAAGTCAATCACTGTTATATCAAGCCATAAGTAAAGAGCCCCGAGCCTTTATCTGGTGATTTCCTTGTGTGGAATGCACCGAAGCCAGACTTTCCGTAGGAGACATCGTGAATAACGGTGATAAGTTGATAGGTATCAATGTGACGTGCTATCCAAGTCTTGGATGAGGGTCACATTTTTAAATGATATTTCTATTGTTAATAAATTTCCTGACGTATCCCTGAAGACTTCTTGGCCTACCCCAAAGCATGAAATCGAATTTTGTACTGACCCCAGTACAAAACCCCATTTCTAAAACCCTTAAATATTTCTTCAACTAAAATGAGCGTAAATACGCCATGAGGCGTTGGCTCGAGTTTGTTGAAGATTACGATCGTACCATTCAATACCATCGTGGAAAAGCGAACGTGGTAGCTGACGCGTTGAGTAAAAGATCGTATGCGATTACGAGTGTGACGTTGTTAACACAAGACCCATTTCGTATAACATACAAATGATGGAGATAGAGTTAAAGACTCAAGGGACCCACGTGAAGATAACGAATATACAAGTAGAATTGACTTTAATCGATAAAGTTAAAGCCGCTCAAGCTACATACTAAGAGCTGATGAATGTGAAGAAGAAGGTTCAAGAGGGCATTATTCTAGTAGAAAGAATCGATGAAGAGAGAAAATCTCAACGCTCAATTTTATTGGCCCATTTGAAATCCACGATCGAGTAGGAACTATGGCTTATAGACTCGTTTTACCGGAAAGTATGTCGCGTGTTCATAACGTTTTTCACGTATCGATGTTACGTAAATATGTTGACGACCCGAACCACATTATTTATTTATAACTGAACGAGATAGCGGAAGATTTAACGTATGAGGAAATACGTGTTAAAATCTTGAATAAGAAGGATCGTATTCAATACTCAAAGGTTATACCTCAAGAGTTAGAATCTGAAATGAAGTCAAGGTATCCTCATTTATTCGGCATACCAGGTACGTACGTAACTTTTGAGGGCGAAATTTCATAAGGAGGGGAGATTTTGAGACCCCAGATTTTATGAATAAAGATTTAAATTTTTCGAAATATTTTTTTGAATATTATAGAATGAATTTGATATAATGTTATAGTTGTGGGTAATATTTATAAATTTTGCAAAGTATGCAAGTTGTTATATAATATTCGATTGGTCGGAGAATAATCGTTTTAACAGGGAATATTCGTACGATGGCACAATCATTGGTGGACCCCACAACGGAATTATTGTCGGATTGAGAAAACGACAAAAATATTTTTATGAAAATAACGGCAAAAGTTTTACCGTTAAAACTGTTGAACTACTCGGTGGTAAAAGTACGATGTCTGGCGTGGTTGCATAGTAGTAGCTGCAGTATTGATGCTTACGTGAGAAGTCACTCGATTTTGTTCAATTATTGCTTGATAATTGTTGCATAGTATCTCACGTTATTTGATTCAATTATTGTCGATATTTTATATATTATTAAATCAATAATTGAGATGACAAAGTTATTAATATAATTATTTGCAATATTAGCGATATCTAGAAGTTACGCGAGGAGAGGTTTGGTCACCTAATTCATGGCGCCAATAGGGGGAAATCCTTATTGGAAAGCCCTCTCTTTCTTGAGAACGATCTGGTCGATTAATATTGTGAATTATAATAATGATGATGAATGTTATTAAATATATTGAGGTGTCTTTTTATGAAGTCACGGAAGTTTATATACATATTTATTATATATATAACTTTTGTTTTATTAGTATTATTAATGTAATAAAACAGAAAAGTTTTTTTATATAAAACAGAATACTTTTATAAAGTTATTTGTTTTATTAGACAATAATTAGAATATATTATATTTTATTATGCCTAGTGTTTTGCATAGTAAAATTTTTTTATATAAAACAAAATACTTTTATAAAGTTATTTGTTTTATTAGACAATAATTAGAATATATTATATTTTATTATACATAATATTTGCATAGTATTTTGCATAGTAAAATCTTTTTTATATAAAATGCAGAATACTTTTATAAAGTTATTCATTTTATTAGATTATAAATAGAATATATTATATTTTATTTAAAAGATTTTGTTTTATTAGAATATTTTATTTATCTTTGCATAGTAAATTAATATGGACCGTCTGCTCAAAAAGTAAGTCAATACGGACCGTTCATGAATTAGTTACTATTCAGTCCATTCTCCTATAAATAGAAGCTCATTCCTTCATTATTTTTTACGAATTCACTGAAACTCTAGAGAGAGAAACTATAGAGAAAAAGAAGAAAAGTATTCTGTTACCTCACTTTTTCAAAATTCAGTTCTTCTAAGGTAAGGGATATTATTTGTTGTACTCGTAAGGGGTATTATTTCTTTTGTATTCATGAAGAGAACTTCTGTTACTCCATTCTTTATTATTATGTTGGAATAACCTGTATACGCGGGCTACCCTATACTTGGTGAAATTCTTCTGTTATTCCATTCTTAATTATTATGTTGGAATAACCTGTATATGCGAAGTACCGCATACATGGTGAAATTCTTCTTTATTCCATTCTTTATTATTCTGTTGGAATATCCCGTTGGTGCGTATTATTACAGGACTGGTTCAATTAATTATTATTACATTGGAATAACACATGCATGCGGTCTATCGCATGCATGGTGATTTCTGTTGTTATTCCATTCTTTATTATTACGTTGGAATATCACTGTCGGTGCAAATTTTTTTTGACACTTTGGTTCAGATTCTTTATTATTACATTGGAATATCACATGCAATGCGTTTACGCATGACTGGTTCCATTCTTTATTATTACATTGGGAATAACTTTTATGCATGTAGTCTATCGCACGCATGGTGAATCGTTCTGTTATTCCATTCTTTATTATTCTGTTGGAATTACCTGTCTATGTGGATTACAACATGCATGGTGAATGATCCTTTGTATTCATTCCTTATTAAATTGTGGAAATGATCTGTATATGTGAATTACCGCATGGCGGGCGAAAATCCATTTGCAGTTTCATATATTCTATTATACTCAGTTGGTTAAAGTTTTGACTTCTATACTCCATGAAATTAGTGGAATATCCTTGATATTTGTGCTTCATCCAGTATCTTTTCATGGAAATATTCTTCTGAGCATTCTTGAATTTTACTCTACACAGCAGTATCATGTTGGCAATTTGGACGTTATTGAATTCTGGATAAATTAATTCTTGAACTTTTTTTTATTGGATTCTTATATCATTGTCATCATCCTCATGCTTATATTATGTTGAAAGTCATCTGTGGCCTGTGGTAAAAGTCCTCATTGGCCCATAGTGCATTGATGGACAGTTGTTGACATGATCATGACCATTGTTGAATACATGAATATCATTGGCCCGTAGTGCATGGATAATTTGTGGTTGTGATACTAATGAATATCATTGGCCGTAGTGCAGGGATGATATGGATTATTTATTAAGCTGAGTCTCAGCGATAAAAGTGATGACTAACCTTTTAAATCATAAAAGATAGTAGATTTTATTCTCTACTTGACTCTTTTAATGGATTACTTGTTCCGCTGTAGTTAAACTTGATGTTTGTTATATTTTATCAGTTTAACATTGTTGAAGACTAATGATAATTTATTCTACATTATCTTAGTCATAATATTTCTTACTAGGCTAGTTGAGCTCATCCCTTTCTTTCATTGTTCTCTTCAGGAAATGAGAACGTCGCCGGGACTAGTCGGGGAACGGAGTGACAGTCCAGATGATTGTATTAGTAGTCCTCACTATTCTGTTAAATAATGTGACAATAAATATAATGAGGACTCCATTGAGTGTGGATATTGTCTAGATGACAATATTCTTATTAAAACTCTCAGATTATGTTTTGTCGTATTTTACATGACAGTTGTATTATTAAGTTATATTTGTATTTCAGTACCATGTATCTGGCGACCCAAGATGAGTGATGTATACCTATTTTGGGGGCGTCACATGTAAGCTAAACCGTAATAATTCGATTCACAATATCCTATACACATGTCATTATGACACAATTAATTACTACATATACTTTGTATACAAATAAGTATCTATTTCATAAATGGATTGATTTTAATCACATAGTCAAGTAACCTTAGTAATGTAATAACAAAACTCATTAATTGTTAATAATATTCTCATTCTTAGTACTATAATACCACCATCACATCTTAATAGTCATAACATTTAACCTTATCAAAAATTACAGAGTTTGTGTAATTAAAATACACTTTCTAGTTATTCTACTAAGCAAGTATTGCGCCTCCAGATTTACACCAGGAACGACGTTTACATGACGCTTGGTCTTAATCGCAGATGTGAGGCACAAGCCTAGCGTTAATATTTGCATCGCGACACTTGGCTGCAGCTAAATAAATATTAGCCTATGAACGCCTGAATTACGATTCCAAAGTGACGAAGAACAGAAACAAAGCTAATTTGACATGCATCTTAATTTCTAGCACCCAATTTATCTTGTACAACTTACCTAGATTACACGTAAACATTACCCCCCATATATATACTGATTTAAAACAACTAAACGACAACTTCAAAAAATTTAAATCCTTGAATGCCATGTTTTAAACCAAAAACACAATTTTTGACATTGTTGACAAAATTTAACATTGTAATCATAATTATACACCAAATTAATTCATTCAAACTACGTTCTCTTTATTTCTTACCGAATTAATATATTCAAGACTCAATTTACAGATTAGTTTACAAACCAAGTATCAATTTTGAACTGCAACAAGCCATATTCAAACACACATGCACTGTAATTAGTTTTTTCATATTTTTGAACGTAAAGAAAGTAATCGGTACACTAAATCCTTATCTACATGCTAGTTCCAACATCACAAATACATATAAATATAACAATTTAGTTTATAATAACAATTCACCCAACATGAATTTACAGAAAACATAAGACTCGTGAATATAAAATATTCATATATATAATATTAAAGCTTTGAAAATATACCTTCAATTGCTTGGATATTCCTTGCTAACCACAAACAACTGCTTGGAATCACAGAAATCTCTCTCAAATTCTCACAAACTTTTCTCTACAAACTCTCTCTATTTTCTTTTATTTGTATTCTTTCCTTTTCTTTTCTCTCCTTAGGCTGAAGCCAAAAGCTTTTCACGTAAATAAAACAGACGCTCACAAAACGTATGTAACTGCCATATAATTATTATTATAAGAATTACATATCAGTTATAAAATATTAGATATATTATTTTGATTTATTTTATTTATTATAATTCAAATTCTAAATTTAAAAGCCATAAGACTATGTTTGGGCAAAACTAATTAAAATAAAGACTTAATATTTTAAGCCTTGTTTGGGTAAATCCATTTAATTTATTTTAATAAATCATTACACTATAGTTTAAAATATCATATTATTTATTTAGATCCCATATCCGGCATTGGTCAAATAAACTAATACACATACTATATTTTAAATAAATTTTCCACTTAAACAAATATTATAAAATTATAATCTCATTATAATTTTACTTAATAAATTCACATATCATTTTAATTATTAAATTAAAATATAGCATTCCATCTCTAACTATTAAATTAAATTAAATTATAATATTATCTAATAAATAAATTTAATTCATAAATATTTACTAACAATAACCACATCAATAAAATATTTATTTCATTTAATAAATATTTAAATTATAAATAATAAAATCTTGGATTGTTACATCCTTCCCTCATTACAAGGATTCTGTCCCCAGAATCACAACTCAAACAATTCATTCGTCACATTCTTCCCTCCTTACAAAAATTCTATCCCTAGAATCGAAGACAAATATCAAACAAATAACTCAAGATAATTCTTCTGTATTTCAGCTTCGAGTTCCTACGTAGCCTATTCGACATTGTGGTTTCTCCATATCACCTTCATAGAAGGTATCACCTTATTCCTGAGCACTTGTTCTTTCCTGTCGACTATATGGATAGGAACCTATTCATAAGAAAAAGTCCTTATCGAACTATAATGGTTCATACTCGATCACATGCTTGTAATCGCATTTATACGGTCGTAACACCAAAACATGAAAAACATTGTAAACGTGTTCCAACTCTGGAGTTAGAGCTACCTCGTAAGCCACTTCTCATAATCTTCGCAGCACTTCAAAGGGTCCAATAAACCTAGGGCTTAGCTTTCCTTTTTTACCAAAATGAATTTTTCCCTTCAAAGGAGAAACTTTTAAGAACACAAAATTTCCTACATCAAATTTACGATCACGTCTGTGTTGATTAGCATACTTCTTATGTCTGTCTTGAGCATCTACCAATCTTGTTCTAATGAGTTTAATAACCTCAGCAATTTGTCGTACCAGTTCCGGTCCTAATAGTTGACGTTCATAGACTTTATCCCAGCACATTGGAGTTTTTCACTTCGTGTCGTACAATGCTTCGTAAGGCGACATGCTGATGCTTGCGTGGTAACTGTTGGTGTAGGCGAATTCTGCCAATGGTAAATGTTCATCCTAGCTCCCTTTTAAATCCATGATGCATGCTCTGAGCATATCTTCCAAAGTCTGGATTGTTCGTTCTCTTTGGTCATTTGTTTGAGGATGGTACGCCGTACTCATTCTCAATTGTGTTCCCATGCATTCTTGTAGTCTTTTCCAGAAATTTTATGTGAATCGCGGATCTCTATCTGACACTGGAACTCCATGTCTCAAAATGATCTCTTTAACGTATAACTTTGCCAACTGATCATAACTGAATCTAATCTTTATTGGCAAAAAGTGTGCTGATTTCGTCAGCCTGTCTACTATCACCCAAATCACATCGTATCCTCTCTGAGTAGTTGGAAGACCTACCACAAAATCCATTGTGATGTGTTCCCATTTCCATTCCAGTATTTCCAACGGTTGAAGTAATTCGGTGGGTCTCTGATGCTTGGACTTGACTCTTTGACATGTTAAACATTTTGCGACAGATTCTGCAACATCTCTTTTTATGTTTGGCCACCAAAAGTGCCATCGTAAATCTTGATACATCTTCGTACTTCCCGGGTGAATTAAATATCTTGAGTTATGAGCTTCAGTTAAGATTTCTTCTTTAATATTCGGTACTACTGGAACCCAAATTCGTCCCTCGAATCTTAGCATTCCTTCGGTATCAACCTTGTACTTCATCTCATTATCCCCAACCATACTTTCCATTATTTTTCTGCATTCTTCATCTTGTAGTTGAGAATTATTTACCTTGTTCACCAAATTTGGGCTATCTCCCATCTGGAACAATCTTTCATCTAATTCTTTTGGAAATTTTATTTCCAACTCTAGCCCTGCTATCACTAAGATAAGTTCTGCCTGCGCCGTTAACACCATCAATTTCTCACGACCTTTTCTACTCATGGCGTCAGCAACTATATTTGCTTTGCCCGGATGATAAAAGATCTCACAATCATAATCTTTTATTAATTCCAACCATCTCCTTTGACGCATGTTGATATCCTTTTGTGTGAAACTATACTTCAGACTCTTGTGGTCTGTGTAGATCTCAAATTTCTCTCCATAGAGATAATGTCTCCACATCTTTAGAGTAAATACTAATGCCACCAACTCTAAATCATGAGTTAGATACCCTTTCTCGTATTCCTTCAGTTGCCTTGATGCATATGCAATGACTTTTCCATTTTACATAAGCACACACCCTAGTCCTTTATGTGATGCATCACTATACACCATAAACTTTCCGGTATTATCTGGTAATGACAACACAGTTTCCACACTTAACTTCTTTTTCAAGTCTTGAAAGCTCTCTTCACACTTCTCCGTCCAAACAAATTTTACAACTTTCCTTGTCAAATTTATTAACGGGGTGGCAATCTTGGAAAAGTTTTGAATGAATCGTCTATAGTTGCTTGCCAGTCCCAAGAAACTTCTCACCTCCAATGGTGTCCTTGGTTGTTCCCAATTGATTACGGCTTCAACTTTTGATGGATCCACTAAGATCCAATTTTTGTCAATCACATGTCCAAGAAATTGTACACGTTCTAGCAAGAATTCACACTTGAAGAATTTTGCGTACAGTTTTTCCTTTCTTAGTGTCTCCAACGTCAAACGTAAATGCTCCACGTGTTCTTGTTGAGATTTGGAGTACAACAAAATATCATCGATAAATACCACCACAAACTTTTCTAAAAATGGTTTAAGCACCCTATTCATCAAATCCATGAATGCAGTAGGGGCATTTGTCAATCCGAAAGACATCACCAGAAACTCGTAATGTCCATACCGAGTTCTGAATGCCGTCTTTGGTACATCCTCCTTCCTTACTTTCAATTGGTGATACCCACTTCTTAAATCTATTTTTGAGAAGTATCTATCACCCTTCAATTGATCAAACAAGTCATCTATTCTTGGCAATGGATATTTATTCTTAATAGTGACTTTGTTTAATTCCCTATAATCAATGCAAAGACGCATTGACCCATCCTTCTTCTTTACGAATAACACTGGTGCTCCCCACGGTGATACACTCGACTGAATGTATTTCTTGTCTAATAACTCTTGCAATTATACAATCAGTTCCTTCATTTGTACCGGAGCCATTCTGTATGGAGCCTTCGATATCGGAACAGTTCCTGGTGCCAAATTGATAACGAAATCGATCTCTCTGTCAGGAGGAAGTCCTGGAAAATCTTCTGGAAACACATCTACAAATTCCCTAACCACTAGTATCTCCTCCAGTTTTATACCCTTCTTCTTTTGAGTATCAACTATGTAAGCCAGGTACTCTACACAGCCCTGACTCAATAACTTTTTGGCCTGCATAACCGTCAGACACCTCGGTTGTCTAGGCAATTTGCTACCATAGAAAAATACCTTTGAAGGAGTCATAAGGTTTACACATTTCTTTTGGCAATCAATTATCGCTCCATAATTGAATAACCAATCCATTCCCAATATAACATCAAACTCTCCAAGTTTTATCAGAATTAAATCTACTATCATAACATTCCCCTTAATATTCATCCTACAATTCTTGTATATGAACATAGCAGGAATCACCTCCCTATTCGCAATTTCTATGTTTAAAGGGAAATTGAATTCTTCACTAGGCAATTCTAATTTTTTAACAAATTCATCATATATAAACGAGCAAATAGCACTCGAATCAAATAATACATAAGCATCTATATCATTGATTGGGATAATAACTGACACAACATCTTTTGATTGTACAACATCCTGCACAGTCATGTTAAAGGTTCTGGATGTGGGTCTGTTTGATGACATTGGTCCAACAATGGTCAATGTACCTCCGCTGCTACCTCCCTTGTTTCTCGTTGTCTCTCCAGCTTTCTTCTTAGGGCACTCACGAGAAAAATGATCCTTTGACCCATATGTGTAGCAAACATTCTTCTTTGGTTGATGGCAATTTGGGGCAATGTGACCCTCATGGCCACAGTTGAAGCATACCCACATACCCCTTAAGCACATGCCAGTGTGATTCTTTTCGCATGTAGCACATACTTCAAACTTCATTTTCTGCTTGCTACCTTGTTAGCTTCCAGCACCAACACTCGCACTCCACTTCCTCTTCAAGTTACTACTACCATTTCCACCACAACTACCACCATTCTTACCTTCACCCTCATTCTTCTTCTTTCTTTGTTATTGATTGTACTTTGTCACAGCCTCGCCTCCACCCTCAGTGAGAATTGCCTTCTCAAGCACCGCTATACACGTCTTTAACTGGAATAAGGAGACTCTACTATACAACCAGGGCTTCAGTCCTTGTCCAAATCTTCACGCCTTGCGCTTATCCGTGTTCACTTGATATGGCGCAAACCTTGCTGTGATGCCCCCAAAACAGGTATACATCACCCATCTTGAGTTGCCAAATACATGGTACACAAATCAAATATAAACTTAATTATACAACTGTCGGATAATATACGACAAAACATAGCTGAGAGTTTAAACAAGAATATTGCCTTATAGACAATATCCACTCTTAATGGAGTCCTCATTACAATTATTATCACACTATTTCACAGAATAGTGAGGACTACTAAAGCCACTTATCCTAGACCATCACTCTATTTCCTGACTCGTCCCAGCTATATTCTCATTTCCTGAAGAGAACAATGAAAGAAAAGGGTGAGCTCAACTAGCCCAGTAAAAAATATTATGACTAAGATAATGCAGAATAAATTATCCCTAGCCTTCAACAATATAACAACTGATAAAATATAATAGACAACAAGTTTTAGATAAACAACTGCAGCGGAATAAGCAATCCATTAGAAGAGTCAAGTAGAGCATGATATCTAATATCTTCTATAATTTAAAAAGTTTTTCATCAACTTTATCGCTGAGATGCAGCTTAATAAATAAACCACATCATCGAGTCATCCTTGCACTATGGGCCAAGGATATTCATGTAATCACCAATGGTCATGATTATACTGAATAATTACTGGTCATAATCATACCAACAACTGTCCATCAATGCACTACGGGCCAATGGGGACTTTTACCACATCATTTGTAACATTATGGGTCATGATTATACCGAATGATCCTTGGTCATATTCATACCAATCAACAGTCCATCTATGCACGTAAGCCAAAGATGACTTTCATCACAATATAAGCATGAGGATGATGACAATGATATAAGCATTAATCAAACGAAATCAAATAAAACGAAATCAAGGATAAATATTAAAGACTTTAAATTTATCCAGAGTTTAAAAATATCCAAATTGTCAACATGACACTGCTCTGTAGAGTAAAATTCAAGAATAATATTCATGTACCAAAAATAATTTGGACAGAAAAGAAATATATTTTTTGGGTAAATAGTACCCAGTGAATAGTACCCTGTGAATAGTACTTCGGGAATAGTACCCTGGCATGAAAAGTATCCCAAATACCCGAGTGAATAATATTCGGGTGAATAGTAATTGAGTGAATAGTAACCCGTGAATAATAACTCGTGAATAGTACTTCGGCATGAAATGTGCCCCAAATACCTGAGTGAATAATATTTGAGTGAATAGTAACCCGTAAATAGTAACTCATGAATAATATTCTATCATGAAAAGATTAATAATTATCAAGAAAGCTCAGAATAATATTTTTATGAAAAAATACTGGATGAAGCGCATATATCAAGGATATTCTACTAATTTCATGGAGTATAGAAGCCAAAACTTCAACAAAATGAGTATAGAATTCAAAATCTGAAACGAAATAATATTACTTATATACTACAGAGTATGGAAGAAAATATTATTTCAAGCGAATATTGAACAAAAATAACATCCCTTGAACGGAACTAATATTCCTACGAATATTGAACGAATATAATATCCTTTATGAATATTGAACGAAAATAATATTCATACGAATACAAAAAATAATATCTCTTAAGAATATGAAATAAATAATACCCCTTACGAATAATAAATAAATAACATCCCTTACGGATATTGAACAAAAATAATATTCCTTACGAATATTAAGCGAAGACAATGAATATTGAATGAAAATGATATTCTTTACGAATATTGAACGAAAATAATATTCATACAAATACAAAAGATAATATCTCTTCAGAATATGAAATAAATAATACCCCTTACCTCGGAAGAAGACTGGATACTAGAGTAGTGAAGTAGCAGATTAGTCTTCTTCTTTCTCTCTATAGATTCTTTCTCTATAGCTTCTCTCTCTATAATTGCTCTTATGAGACTTAGTGAATTGGTGAGAATGAAGGAAGAATGAGCTTCTATTTATAGGAAAATATAGTTTCAATAATTGCACGTTTTGGGGCTCGAAATATTACAGTATAATACCTTCATCTTTTCCTTCATTTTTAATTTAGTCCTGCAAGTATTATCAAACTTGCACCACCTCCCCTAATAGTACATCGTGTGAATCAATAGTTCAATCATGTGAATCAATAGTTCTATACATGTGAAAATATGAATTACATTATAGTACCTCCATCTATACCTCCATTTTTAACTTAGTCATGCAAGTATTATCAATCTCCCACCACCTCCGCTAATAGTACATGAATGTGAATCAATAGTACACACATGTGAACAAATAGTTATAAGTATGTGAATTAATAGCAATTAATTGCTCGTTTATCTAATTAATTACCCGATTGGTCAGTATAACTTCCAGACATCAATTATTATCGAAATAAATATCAATTTCCACTAACACTAATAATCCCAACATAATGGAACTATCAACTTCATCTTTAATCAACACGAACTTATTCATCATTAATATTATAACTCACAAAATTTAACAACCAGGTCGTTCCCAGGAAAGAGGGGGCTTTCCGATAAGGATTTCTCCTTATTGGCACACAATTAGGTGATAAAACCTCTCCTTGACAGAACTTCTAGACATTGTCAATATTAAAAATAATAATATGAATAACTTTTCCGTCTCAATTATTGATTTAATAATATAACATATTATGTAGATGATACTATGACAATAATTGAATCAATAATATGAGAGATATGATGCAAAGAATTATCGTAGCAATAATTGAGTATAACCGGTGACTTTTACGTAAGCGTCAATAATCAATACCGTGTGCTACTATGCAACCACGCATATTACTGTACTTTTACTACCGGGTAGTTCAACAATTTTAACGGTAACACTTTCGCCGTTATTTTTATAAAAAGATAATTCTGTCATTTTCTAACTACAACAATACTTCTGTTGTGGGGTCCACCAATGATTGTGTCATCGTATGAATATTCCCCGACCAATTGAATATTATATAACCACTTACTTACTTTGCAAAATTTGTAAATAACACCCACAACTATAACATTATATCAAGTCCACACCATAATATTCAAAAATATATTTCGAGAAAAAAATTATTCTTTATTCATAAAAGTTGGGGTCTTACACTTGCCAACTCAATGAACCTTGTTGCATACTCCGAGACTGTCATTGTGCCCTGTTTTAGCTCTAGAAACTCCACTTCTATCTGATTCTTTGAACTCTCTGGGAAATAGGAATCGAAGAATATTTCCTTGAACCTTTCCCAGGTCATCACTCCCTGACCTCATCTAGTTTTATTGGGTTGCCACCAATAACTGGCCTCTGCTTTCAATATAAATGTTGTAAAAGCAGTCTTTTGGTTCTCACTGACCCTAGCAACATCAAATAACTTCTCTATTTCCATGATTCAGGCCTGTGCGTCAACCGGATTCATGGTTCTACGGAATTGTAGTGGTCCAACCGCTTTGAAATCCTTAAAAGTTGCCACTTGATTCCACGGTTGATTCTGCAGTGCTCCTGTCAGAAGTGTCACCAAATGCTAAACTGGGTTAGCTTCAGCGTTGTTATTATTAGTAGATCCCTCAGGGGTTTGCTGTCGTGGATGACATCTTCTTTGATGCATTTTCTGATTAAAAAAATTAGATTATTACTCAATTTCTTTTAAGTATTTTCTACTTAATTTTCACATCATAAAATATCATCACATAACACATAACATCTTGAATAAAAATTAACATTTTATTCATTTATCATCTTTAGAAAACATAAGAACAATAACATCACTGCTATTTACATTACTTTCCTGAACTATTAAAGTTTTAGGATAACATAGTCATCATATCCCATAGGTTACATAACACTTAGGATTTACATCTTATTTATCATATCATTAATCACATATCGAGTACATTTATGATGACCTACTAAAATACTACATAGCCTTACGATGCTCTTCTTCCATAATACGAAACATTGTTCGACGATCTAACATGTACGATGGAAGCATCTCGAACTGAATCGGATAACACATGACCCGATCTTGAGCTCAATTAATCACAGTGTTGAAAACATTATTTATCTCTTCCATCTTGATGTTCTTCACTGGTACATCTCTCTCTGCTACGCCGACTCGTTTAGAAGCTTCTTCGTATGCGTCTTCGGCTCTTTCTCTCTTAGTAGACTCTTCCTTCAGCTTGTTCTTTAGTTTTGCGATCTCCTCTGTCAGTTTCTCATTTACTCTTTCATTATGGACAGCTTCCCTTCGACATTACTCAGACGTTCCTCTAGATCCTGAATCTCATTGTCCTTCTGCGCCATTGAGGTCTGCTGTTTAGCTACTATCTCTTCCAACTCCTCGACGCTATTCTGAAGTTCCACATTGCAGTCGTATACTTTGTCGTACATACGGGTAGCGATCGAGTTTAGTGGAATATCTTCCTCCTCGTCCTCCTCATCCTCATTCGACTATGGAAGCTCCACAGGATCCTCCTCATTCGTCTCTATCTCATCATCCTCATCAGGTAAACCCTCCTGCTCAACCACTGTAACTAACGGAGATGACTCCTGTGGTAGTAGTTTCTCCCAAACCACCTGAATGTCATGAGGCTCCTCCTCTCTAGGCATCTGGGGTCCTTCCTCCCTAGCCTGACTGGATTCTCCTACATTAGCCATCCTAACAACAAAATTTTTAAGTTTAATTACTAATCATTACTACTCGACACTCACGAGCACATAGGTTGCAATCACATAAGCACATAAGTATTTTATTACTTCTTCCTTAAAACTCGATAAGAGTTTATCACCACTATCTTTTCAAAGGTTACTCCCTAAGGCTTTTCCCCACCTAAGGTTCATAACCTAAGGCTTTGATACCAACTTGTGACACCCCCAAATCTGGGTACTTCATTCACACAAGATTTGGTGTTCACTTAATAAAAACATTCATGTCTAACTACCCAAACATAAAAAAATTTAACAATAAACTTCCCATTAAAGTATTACATCAATAAGTTAAATAAAATCTCCCAGGTTATCTAACCTTTAAATACAAACATCAAGTGCGGAAAATTAAATAACTACATCCCAACATTTAAAATAGATTCTAACAATATAAAAGTCAACAGGTTTACAAGTCTTCAACACTTGTTCATCTTTCCTTTTCCTTTACTGGTGGTAGGTTCATCAACCTTCTCAACTTTAGTTGTAATGGTTATATAAGCAAGAGTGAGCAATCAATGCTCACTTGAAGTGAAAATGAATAAAATATCATAACAACTGCCAAATGAATAGGATCAGTATAATTGAATAATATTATCTATCAATGATAATTAGAAATAGAATTTGAAATATATATATATCTGAGGGTCACAAGACCACGAACTATGTCCAAAGTTATAAGTATTCTTTCAACTTAAACCTAAATAGTCATAAGACTGTAGGGACTTCTCGTACTTAGGGGGATCAGCCCTTTGTACAATGTATTGTGCACAAACATCTAAACGCTTATGCGTAAAAATATCCCCTGTAATAGGGTTGTTCATCTTAGTATTTAGAATACAAGTCTGCAGCAAAGTAAGTTTGGTTTAGATAAGTTTCAAGGTAATTTAGAGTGTAACGAACATCAACTAAGGATTAGTTGAATAAAATGTAATCACAATATGCTATGAAATTAAATAAGTCATAAAAGAATCAACAATATATTAAGATCATACTTTAAAAATGAACTAACAGCATAAACATTGAATAACATTACATACCTTGCTTGAACAATGTTAAGCTAAGGCTAGAATTTTGTTTAGTAACAAAAATGAGTTTTTGAGCATGCATAGTAAATAGCAAATTGAACGATAAAACTTGTTCAACATAAGTATGTCAGAATTTAGAAGCTTGCATGCTAAGAAACAAGTTAAAATAGGGAACCTTCTCAATGTAAGAGTTAGGTTAAACAGTTTGCACGAACATAATTTAATTGTATAAATAGGATTAGGAATAACTTGCTCAATAATAAACAAGGTAGAGTAAAGAAAACTTGCCTTGCGTGTAAGCTAAACCGTAATAATTCGATTCACAATATCCTATACATATATCATTATGATACAATTAGTTACTACATATACTCTGTATACAAATAAGTATCTATTTCAGGTATGGATTGGTTTTAATCACATAGTCAAGTCACCTTAGTAATGTAATAACAAAACTCGTTAATTGTTAATAATATTCTTGTGACAACCCGAATTTTTATAAGTTATTAAAATAGGAATTTAATAATTAAAATTCTTATTATGAGATGTTTTGAGTTTCAGTAGGTATATATACATGCTATATATTTTGAAATATGTGATCTGGTGTAAAGAGAAATATATTTTCATATATTGGGAAAGTAAGGTTCAATAGTTCAGTTAACTATTAAAGAAATTAAATGAATTTGGTAATTAATTTTAAATATTTATTGAATTAAATAAATATTTTAAATAATTTATTTATTGAGAAAAATAAATAATATATGAAATTGTGGTATAATAATTTAGTTACGTGTGTATGATAATTAAATTAAAGCAAAGGTAAATTTTATTCTATTAAGATTTAATTTAATGAATTAATTAAATTAAATGAGTTGTTTAATATTAAAGAAAATAAGTAAATTAAATAAAGCGATGTTTAAATCTAATTTATTAATTAAATTAGATATATGATTATTTATTAATCATCAAAAGAATTATAATAAAAATAAAAATTATTATTGTAAGTTATGTAAATTGGTTACATGCATGACAAATAAAAAAAAACTATATAATATAATATTATTAAAATAATCTAGTATGGGGGAAATTGTGTGCAACCAAACGCAATCTTATGGCTTTTGGTTTATTGTAACTGACGCCTTTTTATTTTCTTCACCTGACGTACGTGGGTTATATCACGTATTCTCCTAATAAGCTAAGAACAGAGAAAGGGAGAAGCACAGAGAACTTTTAGAGGGAATCAAAGGAAGAATTTCTAAACTTTGTATAACCCATTCTTAAATTTTCAAGTTTTAGTTTTGTAATCTTATTCTCTATAATTGTTTTTTTTGTTGGGTTAGGGTTTGAGGTGTTGATTATGTACATGTGTAATCTGATAATTGTTATATAGAAGTTGTATTGAGTAATCAAATTTTTATATAAAAATAATCTTAGTTACTTTATATATATTTAGTTTAATATTGAGATTTGTTTAATATTTTATTTAGTTTGATAAGAAATTTTGAAAATAATATATATATATATACACACACACACACACACACACGTACATATCATATGTGGACGGGCTGACGTGGAAAATATTGAACTTTATCCCAAAAAATATGTTGATGCACAGATTCAAACCCAAGACCACTAGTTTGGAATATTAAACTTTATTAGTACTATTATTATTATTTTAATTTAAGGCAACATTTTAATAGTCGTTGCAAAAAGTTGTATAAAATATGCAACGAAAATAAAAATTATTGTCAATAAATGTGGTCCATATTAGGCAACGAAATATAGCAACAAAAAAACTTTCGTTGCCCACGATGAGGAGAAATCAAGTGGTTAGAAATTTTACAAAAAATTTGTAACGAATTTTATTTTCAAATTTTGCAACTACTTATGAATTTCGTTGCAAAAAGTGAAAGCATGACACAATCTGGAATGAATGACAAGTTTCGTTGCTAAACATACACTTTTAGCAACGACTTATAAAGTCGTTGCCTGAAAAATTGTTGCTAAAGCCTCATTTTTAGCAACAAAAAAAACTTTCGTTGCCTATGATGACGGGAAAACAACTGGCCGAAAATTTTGCAACGAATTTCTAACAAAAAAATTTCCCGCCAATGAATTAGGAACGACTTATGAATTTCGTTGGATAAAGTGAAAGCCTGACATAATCTGCAGCGAAGGACAAATTTTTTTTGCTAAACATATACTTTTACTAACGACTTATAAAGTCGTTGCCCGAAAAATTGTTGCTAAAGGCCCATTTTTTTGTAGTGAATAATCAGGAACAGAATTTGAAATATATATTTGAGGGTCGAAAGACCACGAACTATGTCCATAGTTATAAGTATTCTTTCAACTTAAACTTTAACAGTCATAAGACTATAGGGACTCCTCGTACTTAGGGGGATCAACCCTTCGTACAATGTATTGTGCACAAACATCTAAACGCTTACGCGTAAATTATCCCTTGAAATAGGGTTGTTCATCTCAGCATTTAGAATACAAGTCTGCACTAAAGTAAGTTTGGTTTGAATAAGTTTCAAGGTAATTTAGAGTTTAACGAACATCCACTAAGGATTAGTTGAATAAGAATGTAATAACAATATGCTATGGAATAAGTCATAAATGAATCAACATTGTATATTAAGGCCATGCTTTAGAAATAAACTAAAAGCATAAGCATTGAATAACGTAACATACCTTGCGTGAACAATATTAAACTAAGGTTAGAATTTTGTTTAGAATTGAGTATTGAGCATGCATAATAAATAGTAATTTGAATGATAAAATTTTTTCAACATAAGTGAATCAGAGTTAAGAAACTTGCATACTAAGAAACAAGTTAAAGATCAGAAAAACTTGTTCAATATCAAGAGGTAAGGTTTAGAATTAGAAAATCTGCACAATCGTAATAATAGAGTTAGAGAACTTGCCTTGCATGTAAGCTAAACTGTAATAATTTGATTCACAATATCCTATACACATGTTATTATGACACAATTAGTTACCACATATACTCTGTATACAAATAAGTATCTATTTCATGTATGGATTGGTTTTAATAACATAGTCAAGTAACAAAACTCGTTAATTGTTAATAATATTCTCAGTCTTAGTACTATAATACCAAAATCACATCTTAACAGTAAAAATATTTCACCTTATCAACAATTACAGATTTTGTGTAATAAAAACAAACTTTCTAACCATTACATTAGCAGAAGCCATGGCGCCTAGTTTATATCGAACAGTATTTTGGAGCCGCTAGATGATGGGGTCATGTAGTGGAGGCGAGCTAGGAGTTATGCCATGACACGAGGCTTTGGTGCAAATGACGCTAAGTTTAAGCGTTATATGTTGAATCACGTAACTCCAAAGGCACAAAGAATAGAAATAAGGCTAATCTTAATTTCTAGCACCCAATTTAACACGTATAACTTATAGGGATTTCACATAAACATGACTTAAGGTCTCTAGCATGTTTTTACCCATATAAATAACATAAACATCAAATTAAAAACCTTTCAATTCCATGTTTTATACAAAACTCCATTTTTTTGACATCCTTAACAAATTAACACTGTGATCACCATTGTACACAAAATTAACTTATTCAAACTATGTGCTCTTCGTTATTTATTGAATTAATACAATCAAGGCTCAATTTACCTATTAGTTTACAATCAACCATCAATTTTGGTACTCCTACTAGCCATGTTCATACACACATGCACTGTATACTAAGTTTTTCTTATTTACGAATGTAAAGAAAGTAATTGGTATACTAAGTCCTTATCTAGATGTTAGTTCTAACATCACAAATACATATAAATACAATAGTTTAGTTTATAACAACCACTCAAGAAAATTGTATTCACAGAAATTGAAAACTTAAAATTTTATCGTAAAACATATATATGTGTGTGTATATATATATATATATATATATATAATATTAAGATTATGTAAAAAATACCTTCAATTGCTTGGATAATCTTGAATAAACTCAGAGAATTGCTTGAGAAATCTCAGAAATCCTCTCTCTATTCTCTGTAATCTTCTTTCTTCCTTTCTTCGTAGGCTTAGGCCAAATGCTTTTTACGTAAAATAAAACTCAAATCAACACACACACCCAAACGTCTAAAACTGACGTTACAATAAATATAATAATAAGTTATCAGTTATAAAATTTAATATATATTATTTATATTTTATTTATTTTAATTAAAATTCAAAATTCAGAAGCCATAAGGCTTTGTTTGGCAAAAACTCTTTAAAATAAAGACTTAATACCTTTAAGCCTTATTTGGGAAAATCTATTTAAACTACTTTAATTTATTTTAATAAATCATTACACCATAGTTTATAATCTTATATTATTTATTTGGATTCCATATCTAACATTAGTTAAATAAACTAATTACACATACTAAAGTTTAAATAAATTTTTCACTTAAAGCAGATATCATAAAATTATAATCTCAAGATAATTTTATTTAATAATTTAACATATTTTAAATTATTAAATTAAAATAACAATATAACATCTCATGTTATCTTACAACTCTCTAACTATTAAATTAAATTAAATTAGAATATTATCTAATAAATTTAATTCACAAATATTTACTAACAATAACCACATCAATAAAATATTTAATAAAATATTTATTTCATTTAATAAATATTTTAAATTACAAATAATAAATTATTGGATTGTTACAGAAAATGCCTCTAAGACGTCAACCACGACAAAGAACCCCTAAGGGATCTAACAATAACAACAATGCTGAGGCTAACCCAGTTAAGCAATTAGTAACGTTATTGACGGGAGCATAACAGAATTAACCGCAAAATCAAGCTGCGACATTTAAGGACTTCAAGGCGGTTAGGCCACCAGAATTCCGTGGGTCCATGAATCCGGTTGAGGCACAAACCTGGATCATGGAGATAGAGAAAGTTTTTGATATTGCTAGAGTAGGTGAGAATCAAAAAACTGCTTTTGCAACATTTATGTTGAAAAAAGAGGTTAGTTATTGGTGGCAAGCCAATAAAACTGGAGGAGGTCAAGGAGTGATGACATGGGATGGTTCAAAGAGATATGTTTTGAGAATTATTTCCTAGAGAGTTAGAATAATCAGATGCAGGTGCAATTTTTAGAACTGAAGTAGGGCACAATTACGGTATCAGAGTATGCCGCAAAATTTAATGAGTTGGCGAGGTTTGAGCCATATCAAGTCAACAAAAATGAGCACAAGGCTAAGAGGTTTGAACAGGGACTGAAGCCCTGGTTGTACATCAGAGTCTCCATGTTTCAGCTGAAGACATTTATGGCAGTACTGGAGAAGGCAATTCTTGTTGAGGGTGGAGGCGAGGTTGTAACTAAGTATAATCAATAACAGAGAAAGAAGAAGAGTGAGGGCGAAGCTAAAAATGGTGGTGGTAATGGTGGAAATGGTAGTAATAACTTAAAAAGAAAGTGGAATAAAAATGTGGGTGCTAGAAACCAGCAGAAAAAGAAGTTTGAAGCATGTGCTACATGCGGAAGGTTTCACACTAGCTTGTGCTTAAGGGGGAAACGAGTATGCTTTAACTGTGGCTAGGAGGGTCACATTGCCCCAAATTGCCATCAACCCAAGAAGAATGCTTGCTACACTTGCGGGGCAAAGGATCATTTTTCTCGTAAGTGTCCTAAGAAGAAATCTGGTGAGACAACAGGAAAAAAGGGAAGTAGCAGTGGAGGTACATTGACTATTGCTGGACCAACGTCATGAACAGACCCACAACCAGAACCTTCAACATGACGGTGCAGGACGCGGTGCAATCAAAAGATGTCGTGTGAGGTATTATCCCAATCAATGATATAAATGCTTATGTATTATTTGATTCGGGTGCTACTTGCTCGTTTATATCTGATGAATTTGCTAAGAGGTTAGAATTGCCTAGTAAAGAGTTGAATTTCCCTTTACACATAGAAATTGCGAATAGGGAGGTGATTCTCGTTAAGTTCATATACAAGAATTGTATGGTGAATATTAAAGGGAATATTATGACAGTAGATTTAATCCCGATAAAACTTGGAGAGTTTGATGTTATATTGGGAATGGATTGGCTATTCAATTATGGAGCGATAATTGATTGCCAAAAGAAATGTGTAAACATTATGACTCTGTCAAAGGTAGTTTTCTATGGTAGCAAATTGCCTAGAAAAATGAGATGTCTGACGATTGTATAGGCCAAGAAGTTATTAAGTCAAGGTTGTGTAGGATACTTAGCTTATATAGTCGATACTCAGAAGAAGAAGGGTGTGAAATTGGAAGAGATACCAGTGGTTAAGGATTTTGTGGACATGTTTTCGGAGGATTTGCTAAGACTTCCGCATGACAGAGAGATTGAGTTCGTGATCGACTTAGCGCTAGGAACTGCTCCAATATCGAAGGCTCCACACAAAATGGCTCCGGTAGAGATGAAGGAACTGATGGTGCAATTGCAAGAACTGCTAGACAAGAAATATATTCAGCCAGCTGTATCACCGTGGGGAGCGTCGATGTTATTCATGAAGAAAAAGGATGGGTCAATGCGTCTTTGTATTGATTATAGGGAATTAAACAAAGTCACTATTAAGAATAAATATCCATAGCCAATAATAGATGACTTGTTTGATCAATTGAAGGGTGCTAGATACTTCTCAAAAATAGATTTGAGAAGTGGGTATCACCAATTGAAAGTAAGGAAGGAGGATATACCGAAGATGGCATTCAGAACTCGATATGGACATTACGGGTTTTAATATCTTTTTGTTTGACCAACGCCCCTGCTGCATTCATGGATTTGATGAACAATGTGTTTAAACCATTTTTAGATAAGTTCGTGGTGGCATTTATTGATGATATTCTGGTGTACTCTAAGTCTCAAGAGGAACACATGGAACATTTACGTTTGACGTTGGAGACACTAAGAAAAGAAAAATTAAATGCAAAATTCTCTAAATGTGAATTTTGGCTAGAATGTGTACAATTTTTGGGACATGTGATTGATAAAGATGGGATTTTAGTAGATCCATCAAAAGTCAAAGCTGTGATAAATTAGGAACAAACAAGAAATCCATTATAAGTACGAAGTTTCTTGGGACTGCCAGGTTATTATAGACGATTTATTCAGGATTTTCCCAAGATCACCACTCCGTTGACAAATTTGACGAGGAAATCTGTAAAGTTTGTCTGGACAGAGAAGTGCAAAGAGAGTTTTAAGGAATTGAAGAAGAGGCTTAGAATGGTACTTGTGTTGTCAATACCAAATAATACAGAAAACTTTGTGGTGTATAGTGATGCCTCACATAAAGGATTAGGTTGTGTCCTTATGCATAATAACAAAGTTATTGCATATGCATCAAGGCAATTGAAGGACTGTGAGAAAGGATATTTGACTCATGATTTAGAGTTAGCTGCGGTGGTATTTGCTCTGAAGATATGGAGACACTATCACTATGGAGAGAAATGTGAGATTTACACATACCATAAGAGTCTGAAGTATATTTTCACACAGAAGGACCTCAAAATGCGTCAAAGGAAAAGGTTGGAATTGATAAAAGATTATGATTGTGAGATATTTTATCATCTGGGCAAAGAAAATGTGGTTGCAGGTGCCTTGAGTAGGAAGGGTTGTGAGAAGTTGATGTTGTTAACCAACTAAGAGGAGCTCATTTCAGTAATGGCAAGGCTAGAGTTAGAAATCAAATTTCCAAAAGAATCTGATGAAAGATTGTTCTAGATGGAAGCTAGTCCAACTTTGGTGGACAAGGTAAAGAATGCTCAACTACAAGATGAAGAATGTAGAAAAATAAAGGAAAGTATGGTTGAGGGTAGTGAGGTGAAATACAAGGTTGATAACGAAGGAGTGCTAAGATTTGAGGGACGAATTTGGGTTCCAGCAGTACCAGATATTAAAGAAGAAATCTTGACAGAAGCTCATAGCTCAAGATATTCGATCCATCCAGGAAGTACGAAAATGTATCAAGATTTGCGGCGATATTTTAGGTGGCCAAATATGAAAAGAGATGTTACATAATGTGTCGCGAAATGCTTGACATGTCAGAGAGCGAATGCCGAGCATCAGAGACCAAGTGGATTACTTCAACCGTTAGAAATACCAGAATGGAAGTGGGAGCATATCACAATGGATTTTATGGTAGGTCTTCCAACGACTTAGAAATGATACGATGCGATATGGGTCATCGTGGATAGATTAACAAAATTAGTGCACTTTTTGCCAATAAAGATTAGATTTAATCTTGATCAGCTGGCAAAACTATACGTCAAGCAGATCATTTTGAGTCATGGAGTTCCAGTGTTAATTGTATCAGACAGAGATCTGAGATTCACATCAAACTTCTAGAAGAGACTACAAGAATGCATCAGAACACAATTGAGAATGAGTACTGCATATCATCTGCAAATCGATGGTCAAAGCAAACGAAAAATACAAACGTTAGAAGATATGCTTAGAGCATGCATCATGGATTCCAATGGGAACTTGGACGATCATCTACCATTGGCAGAATTCCTTTACAACAACAGTTACCATACAAGCATTGGCATGCCGCCATATGAGGCATTATACGACAGGAAATATAGAACTCCATTGTGCTGGGACGAAGTTGGTGAAAGTCAATTGTTAGGACCAAAACTCGTACAGTAGCCTGCTGAAATTATCAAACTCATTAGAGTAAGAGTGGTAGCTGCTCAAGATAGATAAAAGAAGTATGCTGATTAACACAGACAAGATCGTGAATTTGATGTAGGAAATTTCATTTTCCTGAAAGTTTCTCCTTGGAAGGGGAAGATTCATTTTGGCAAGAAAGGAAAGCTAAGCCCAAGGTTTATTGGACCCTTCGAGGTACTGCGAAGAATGGGAGAAGTAGCATACGAGGTAGCTTTACCTCTATAATTAGAACATGTTCAAAAAAAAAATTTATGTGTCGGTGTTGCGACCGTATAAACCTAATTACAAACATGTGATCAAGTATAAACCGTTACAGTTCAATAAGGATTTATCTTATGAGGAAGTTCCTATCAAGATAGTCGACAAGAAAGAACAAGTTCTCAGGAATAAGGTGATAGATTCTGTGAAGGTAATATGGAGAAGCCAAAATGTCGAAGAGGCTACGTAAGAACTCAAAGATGAAATGATGAAGAACTACCCTGAGTTATTATTTAATCTGTGTCTTCAATTCTAAGGACAAAATCTTTGTAAGGAGGGAATAATGTGACAAATAAATTGTTTGAGTTGTGATTCTAGGGACATAATCCTTGTAAGGAGGGAAGGATGTAACAATTCGAAATATTATTGTAATTTCAAATATTTATTAAATTAAATAAATATTTTATTGATGTGGTTGTTGTTAGTAGATATTTGTGAATTGAATTTATTAGATAATACTCTAATTGAATTTAATAGTTAGAGAGTTGTTAAAGATTATATGAGTTGCTATATTGTTGATTTAATTTAATAATTAATGTGATATATTAAATTATTAAATAAAATTATAATGAGATTATAATTTTGTGCTATATTGGGTTAAGTGGGAAATTTATTTAATATATTGTAATTAATTAGTTAACTATGATTGGATATGGAAATCCAAATAAATAATATGAGACTATAAACTATAGTATAAATGATTTATTAAAATAAATTAAAGTAGTTTAAATAGTTTTACCAAACAAGGCTTAAAAATATTAAGTCTTTATTTTAAAAGTATTTTTCCCAAACAAAGCCTTATGGCTTTTGAGTTTGAATTTTAATGAAAAAAAATTTAAAAATAAAATAAAAATATATTATAACTGATAATTTATTAGTATCATTATTAAAACGTCGGTTTTAGACGTTTGGTTTTTGTGCGTTGGTCTTAGTTTATTTTACATAAAATTAATTGGCTTATACTGATACTAAGAAGAAGAGAGAAGGGAGTATACAGAGAAATTAGAGAGAGAGTTTGAGAGAAAGATTCCTGAGAATTTCAAAGCAATTCTTTGTTTTTTTACCAAGGATTACTAAGCAATTGAACGTATACTTCCAAAACCTTAATATTATATATATGAATGTTCTATGTTCACGAGTTTTACATTTTTTGTGAATTCAAATTGGATGAATTGTTGTTGTATAAAGTGTTAATTATGTTTGTGTGTATTTGTGATGCTAGAATTAGCATCTAGACAAGGATTTTGTGTTCTAAATACGTTCAAAAGAAGGAAAAATTGTTTACAGTGCATATGGTTATATGTATAGCATGTGAAAGTACAAAAAATGGTAGTTTGATTGTGAACTAAACTATAAATTAAGTCTAGAATATGTCAGTTCATTAAGAAAGGAAGATAATGCAATTTGAACTAGTTAATTTGGTGTAGAATTGTGACCTCAGTGTTAATTTTTGTGAAGGATGTCAAAAATAGAGTTTTTGTACAAAAACATGGAATTCAAGGATTTAAATTAATTGAAGTTGTTGTTTAATTGTTCTAAGTTAGTATATATGTGATGAACCATGTTTGTATGAGTTCTATATCAATTGGGTATGTTTAATTTATTGTTTTGTGGATGAAATTCGTGATAGTTGAGTTGAATGACTAAAGCAGATTGCAGAAGCTTACAGACCAAAGACGCAAGGCTACTTATTTGAAGTGTGAAGGTCGAAGCTTTTAAATCGCTTCTTGGCCCTAGGCTTAAATATGGTGTACCGTACCCATACCCATATCGAGAAAGCGAGAATGCATCTTTGGTTATGCAGACCTTAGAAACCCTTCGGAACCTAGTATAATGAAACATTAATGTGATGAACATGTAATTAAGAGACTAAAACAGATTTGTAACATGTAGTTGGTAATTCCAAAGTTGTAAAATTAGTAATTTATGAAAACAATATGTTGTGATTTATTGAACACGTGAATTAGTAAATAAGTGTTTTAAATCTAATACTTGAGATTCCTGAAGTGTATGTAGTGTGAATTGAAACTTGTATTAAAATAACTAGTTTATCTAAAAGTGAGTTCTATTTTGGAAAGTGGATGTTAGTATATCTAATAGATATTGTGATTCTAATAATATGTGTAGGTGAACGTGAGTTGTAATTTATAGCTTACGCACGAGGCAAGTTCCTTACCCTAAACATTGATTGAACAAGTTCTTTGTTCCTAAACTTTATTTGAGCAAGCTCTAACCCTAACTTTATTCGAGCAAGTTTTGAATTCTAATTGTGGTTGATTTATTCTAACTTGTTTATAGTTAAGCAAGTTTCTTTGGTTTCATTCTTTTTATAATGAATGCAACTTCTTGAACTCTAATCTCAAATATTGAGTTGTCTTATTTCATTTACTTTGCACAAGTTGTAATCTTATTGTCATAGTGAGCAAGTTTTTGTTTTCAACTTGTTATCTATTAATGCATGTTCAGTAATTCAATTTCTTATTTGACAAGATCATAGCCTTAGCTTAATATTGTTCAAGCAAGGTTTATTGTTTTATTCAATACTTATGCTTTTAAGTTTATTTCTAAGCATGAGTTCGATATATAGTGTTGGTTCGCCTATGATTCATAAATTATTCTACATTATGTTGTTATTAATCTCGTAGTGTTATTGAACTTTGTTGATTCAACTAATCCTTTAGTTGATGATCGTTAAACTCTAAATTACCCTTGAAGCTTATCCAAACCAATCTTTCTTTGGTGCAGACTTGTACTCTAAAAACTGAGAAGAACAACCCTATTATAGGGGAATTATTTTACGCGATGCATTTAGATGTGTGTGCACAATACATGGTACGAAGGGCTGATTACCGTAAGTACGGGGAGTCCCTATAGTATGACTGTTTAGGTTAAAGTTGAAAGATTACTTGTAACATTGGACATAGTTCGTGGTCTTGTGACCCTCAGATATATTCCATATTTTGAACTTTGTTCTTATTTATCGTTGATAGAGTATTATTTAGTTCTATTGAGCCTAATCATTGGCAGTTATTATGTTGTTGTTATTCATTGCTATTCCAAGTGGGTATTTGTTTTGCTCACTCTTGCATAAATATAAATATTGCAGCTAAGGTTGAGAAGGTCGATGAACCTACCACTATGAAAGGAAAAGGAAAAATGAGAAAGTGATGAAGACTTGTAATTTATTTAATGTCATGATGATAGACTTTGTTTTTAAATGATGTGATGTAATTATTTTATTTTCACACTTAATTTATGTTAATGGCTAGATAACCTGGGAGACTTATTGATTTAATTATGTAACCCTTTCAGTGGGAGGAATTATGGTTTAAATTCTATTATATTTGGGTAATTAGATGTGATTGCATGAAAAGTGAACACCAAGTCTTGTTGGAATGAAGTACCTAGATTTGGGAGTGTCACAATTGTGATTCTATAATATTATTTGTGAATAATTAATTATTGATAAAAATGATAAGAAAATATGTATTTAATGGAGAAATTTTTAAAGAGACAATTATTAAGAGTTAATATTTTATCTTTTTTGATAAAATAATTCATTCAAATATATTATTGTAATATTACATTATAAGTCTATGATGTAATAATATAATAATATAATAACGGTGATATTTTTATAATGAATGCATGATATATGAATAAATGAGGAGAAAGAGAGCAAATTGGGTCCAGAGTATTTTTGTTACAAAAAACATGTTAAATATGTTGTGGGCCTCAATTTTTGACTGAAGGAACAAGAAGGAAAATGGTGAGCTCAACTAGCCCAGTAAAGAATATTATGACTAAGATAATATATAATAAATTATCCTTAGTCTTCAACAGGGAAAAATCTGATAGAATATAATAGACAATTAAGTTTTAGATCAATAACTGCAGCGGAAACAACAATTCATTAGAAGAGTTAAGTAGAAAATGAAATCTACTATCATGTATGAATTTAAAAGTACATCATCAATATTTTATCCTTGTAACATCAATCAATATACATCTTGAATCAAATATTCATCTTTGCACTACTGGCCAAAGATATTCATTTGTATCACCAGTTGGTCATGTTCATCTCAACACGTGTTCATCTTTGCACTACGGGCCAAAGATATTCATCAGGTAATCATTCATCTTTGCACTACAGGCCAAATATATTCATCAAGTATCACCATTAAGGACCGAGGATGATGAAAAATATTTTAGAGAAAACGAATCCAGTGAGATAGAAGGACAGATATTAGGGATTCGTATTTCGGTTTATCCAAATTCAATAATACTCCATAATAACCAATTATGAAGTAGAATTCAAAAATAAGGATCAAAACATAGATACAATAAAAGATAGTAACCATAAAAGACATCTTGGACAAAAAGGAAAAATTTCATTTTTCGGTGAATAATGCTGTATTCGTGAATAGTGTCGTATACATGAATAGTAACCCTGACACTAAAAGGTAGAAATTCCACAATAAAATCCATATCAATATTTCAGTATAATGATATTGATAGAATAACATCATTACGAGAAAAAAAAACATCCCTTACCTCAAAAGAACAGTATGTCTGAATATAATATCGGATATGATGCTGAAGGAAACTTGCACTGAATAGTATTTCGACAAAATACTAATAAAATACCTCAGCATTAATTCCTTCATTTATATCCATATAAAAATATATATTTCCTTATCATATAAATTAATAATTAATTATTCACAAATAATATTAAAGAATCACAATTATGACAACCAGGCCGTTCCCAGGAAAGCGGGGGCTTTTCGATAAGGATTTCTCCTTACTGGCGCGCAATTAGGTGAGCAAACCTCTCCTTGATAGAACTTTCTAGATATTGCCAATAATGTTATCTAATAATATTATTCAAATAATATGAATTATTAATCTGATAATGGGAAATATCATAAAGGTGACAATTATTGAAACAACAATAATATAAAATATCAACGCAATAATTATTAAATCAATAAAATAAAATATTGAACAGTAATTACTGTAACAATTATTGAGTAGTGCCTTCTTACGTAAGAATCAATAATTCAAAAAATACTGTGCAATACCGTGTGCTACTGTGCAACCACACGTATTACTATATTTTAACCACTGGGTATTCTAACAGTGTGGTAACGATTACATAGTTATTTATAAAAACTCAAGTTTTCTGTTATGGTTCCACAAATGGTTGCGCCGTCGTACGAATATTCCCCGACAACAAGAATATTCCACGACCAAACGAATATTCCCTGACAAAATGAATATTTTATAACCACTTGCTTATTTTTCAAAATTTGCACATTTCACCCATAACCAAAATATTATATCAAATTAACTCTTTATTATTTCAAGATAATGAATATAGGAAATTCAATTTTATTTATATAAAAAAAAAATCGGGGTCTTACATCCTCCCCTCCTTATGAAATTTCGTCCTCGAAATTGACGTACGCACCTTGTATTTCGTAAAGGTGAGGATACCTCACTTTCATTTTTGATTCCAACTCCCAGGTCATTTCTTCAATAGCATGGTTCCTCCATAAAACCTTAACTTGTGGTATAACCTTTGTGCGTAGGATATGCTCTTTCTTATCCAAGATCTTGACAGATACCTCCCCGTACATTAAATCTTCAGCTATCTAATCTGGTTCTAACACAATAATGTGGTTTGGGTCGTCCACATATTTACGTAACATCGATACGTGAAAAATGTTATAAACACGCGACATACTTAGCGTTAAGGCGAGTCTATAGGCCATAGTTCCTACTCGATTGAGGATTTCAAATAAATCAAAGGTTTGAGCTTTCTTCTCTTCATCGACTCTTATTTCTAGAATAACGCCTTCTTGCACCTTCTTCTTAATATTCATTAGCTCCGGTGTGTAACTTGAGCGGTTTTAACTTTATCAATTAAAGTCGATCCTACTTGTATATTTAACATCATAACGTGGGTCCCTAGAGTCTTTAACTCTATCCTTATCGTTTGTAAATTATACAAAATAGGTCTGTGTTCAATAATATCGTACTCGTACTCGCATACGATCTTCTACTCAACGCGTTAGCTACCACGTTTGCTTTTCCAGGATGGTATGGTCAGAACAGGTACCGAAATGAGTCGCCTCTTGAGCTCTTGGAAAATCTTCTCTCATTCCTCGCTCCATACGAATTTTGTATCTTTTTGAGTCAGCTATTTTAACGGAGTAGTGATTCAAAAAACTCCTTCCACGAATCTCTGATAATAACCAGCTAAGCCCAGAAAGCTACGTACTTCGGTTACTGACTTATGTTGCTCTCAACTGTGATTCATATCCCAATCTTGGATATCACGTCACAATAGCACCTATCGTTTTACCACCACACAAATATAGTGTCCCCTACGGAGAGTCTGGCTTTGGTGCATTCCACAAAGGAAGTCACCAGATAGAGGCTTGAGTACCAACTCTTGTAGTTGGGTTTTTAACTCTTGAAGTTCAATAGGAGCCATTCGATATGAGATTTTAGAAATGGGTTTTGTACCGGGTTCAAAGTCGATACAAAATTCACTATCACGCTCTGGGGGTAGGCCAGGAAATTCTTCAGGAAATACGTTAGGAGATTTACTAACAACAGAAATATTATTCAAATCTGACGTATTTTTGTTCAAGTCCATGACATGGGCTAAGAAAGCTTGACATCCATTTTTCAATAAATGAATGGCTTTATGGCTTGATATGAAAGTGTTTGACTTCAATGGTTTAGTTGCTTGAATTCACATAACATGTTGGTTAGGAATATGAAAACTAACAACCTTACGAAAACAATCAATTTTGGTATGATGAGTAGTTAAACAATCAATCCCTAAAATCACATCAAATGCAAGTATCTTTAAAGAGATACGATGAACAAGTAATGTGATTGTGCCCACTTGGATCAAACAAGATTTATAAACAGTGGATATGATAAAAGTTTCTCTTAACGGAGTCTCCACAGATAAGTCAAAGTCTAATTTCTCCAGAGTCAAGTTTAAGCGTTGAGCCTGGCGGGGAGAGATAAAAGAATTGGTAGAGGCCAGATTCTAGTAAGGTATAGATTTTGCAAGAATTTATAATTAACTAACCCGTGCTAACTTCGTTTGGGTTCCTCGCATTTTGGGCAGTCATGACAAATGCTCTTCCAGAAACCACAGACTTTGTTTTATCCGTATCCGCCTTTGGTGCCACCGTCCCTGCTGGACTTGATTTCGCTACAGGACAAAATCGAGCTATATGACCGTCTTTTCCACAACTAAAACATACCTTGGAAGGCTGTGAACATTTTGGACTTATATGTCCCTTCTCTCCGCATCTATAGCATCTAACTGGCGGTCGTTCTCTTCCCCTAGAATTTGTTGCTGGTGCTGGTGCTGCTGCCGACGTCTTCCTGTCATCGTTAAATCTTCTCTTCTTAAAATTTCCACTTTAATTATTTCTTCTATTATCTTGGTCATGATTACCACCGAAATGGTTACCATTTCTGGCATGATAATTTCCTCCACGATGGTTATCATTGTTTCGATGACCGTTGCCATTGCTACGATTATCATCGAGTTGTTGGTTGTTATTCTTCGGTTGAGCTGACTCATTATCGAGCTCCAATAACTGAGCCCTATTCACAACATCTGACTATAAACAAAGTTTATGAGAAATGAGGTATTCACGTATTTCGGGTTTCAAACCTCGCAGAAACATTGTTATTCTCTCCTCATTATCAACCAAATGGGATGCAAATCGGGACAACTCGGCAAACTTAACTTTGTACTACGACACGTTCATATTGTTTTGCTCCAGCTTGATGAAATCAACCTCCTTCATGTAACGAATACTTTCAGGAAAGTACTTGTCATTGAACAGTTTCTAAAATGTTTCCCAAGACATATTATCTGCGGTAGGCTGGGTAAGCTTCACAGATTCCCACCAGTAATCTGCCTCACCGCGGAACATAAAGGTGGAGAATGGAACCTTCTGTTCCTCCGTGCATCCCAAGACATCAAATATCTTGGTAATTTGCTTAACCCACGTTTCTGCCTTAATCGGATCCGGCTTTCCCTAGAAATCTGGTGGTCCCAACTCCTTGAACTGCTTGGCTGTGACAAACCGCGCGTTGCTATCATTTCCATCCGTATTTTGTACATGAGTCTCCCTCGTCTGATTTTGCATGAACTACAAAAAGCTTCTAAACATCCCATCATTCATCGTTTGTTCAGTAGTGTTGTTTACAGGAGTAATATTTCCTTCCTGTTGCACGTTCTCCTGATTGGTGACTAATGGTATTTCCACAGTCTCATACACTCCATTGTTAACGTTCTCAGCTGCCATTCTTAAATACTGCCATAAAACAAGGGTTAATTAAACAAATTAACATATCACATAATATCCCTATATTATGACAGGCCAACAAATAAGCTTAGGTAGGACACACTAGAAAAGGATTTACTCATCTCTCCCCTCCTAGTTCTATTCCCTGATCTCCGCCAGAGACCATATCCCTAAGCTCTGATACCAACTGTGACGCCCCCAAAATAGGTATACATCACACATTCTGAGTCGCCAAATACATGGTACATAAAACAACTACAACTTTATTATTACAATTGTCGTGCAAAATACGACAACACATACTGTGAGTTTAAATATAAATATTGTCTTCTAGACAATATCCACACTCAAATAAAGTCCTCGTTACAATTATTGATGCACTATTTTACAAAATAGTGAGGACTACTAAAACAGCTATCTTGAATCATCACTCCATAATTTTTATTTAGTCCCCTTATATTCTCACCTCTTGAGAAGAAAAATGGAACAAAATGGAGCTCAACTAGCCCAGTAAAGAATATTATGACTAAGATAATATACAATAAATTATCCTTAGTCTTCAACAGGGAAAAATCTGATAAAATATAATAGACAACAAGTTTTAGATCAATAACTGCAGTGGAAACAACAATTCATTAGAAGAGTTAAGTAGAGAATGAAATCTACTATCATCTATGAATTTAAAAGTCCATCGTTATTATTTTAACCTTGTAACATCAATCAATATACATCTTTAATCAAATATTCATCTTTGCAATATGAGCCAAAGATATTCATTTGTATCACCAGTTGGTCATGTTCATCTCAACACATGTTCATCTTTGCACTACGGGCCAAAGATATTCATCAGGTAATCATTCATCTTTGCATTACAGGCCAAAGATATTCATCAAGTATCACCATTAAAGACTGAAGATGATGAAAAATATTTTAGAGAAAATGAATCCAGTGAGACAGAAGGACAAATATTAGGGATTCGTATTTCGGTTTATCCAAATTCAATAATACTCCATAATAACCAATTGTCAAGTAGAATTCAAAAATAAGGATCAAAACATGGATACAATCAAAGATAGTAACCATAAAAGACATCTTGGACAAAAAGGAAAAATTTCATTTTTCGGTGAATAATGCTGTATTCGTGAATAGTGTCGTATACATGAATAGTAACCCTGACACTAAAAGGTAGAAATTCCACAATAAAATCCATATCAATATTTCAGTATAATGATATTGATAGAATAACATCATTACGAGAAAAAAAAACATCCCTTACCTCAAAAGAACAGTATGTCTGAATATAATATCGGATATGATGCTGAAGGAAACTTGCACTGAATAGTAACTCTCAAAGGATCTAGATACTCACAGAAATACGCCGATAATATAGAGAAAGAAAACTTGTTTTCGGTGTAATTTTCAATTCTAACTTAAGACCTATTTATAGGAAAATGCTAAAGCATCAAGGGACTTGACCGACACCGATGGCTTTACCTGCTACTATTCCCACCCACCACATTTGAAATAAAATTTGAGCACATTTCTCACCAACCAAAAGTGGGGCCCACCAATTTTAGAAATTTCCAAAATATTTTATCATTTAAACAATAATCAGAAACTTCAATAATTCATAATAAATAGCCTCTTTATCAAAAAAATACAAATTTTATATCCATTCCATAGGAAATCGAATTCTCTACAACTTTGTAGAAGAAAGTTTTTTCAAATTTCAAACAGAAAATGGCCGAAATCCACATACGAACGATTTTCAACACCTCTTAAAATTCATAACAAATCATATGTTAATTTTTAATGGTTCAAAATTTGTGGACATATACTCAACTTATATATGTATAACATATCAAAAAATCACAACGATCCAATGGTTGGATCAAAATCATAACTCACGCAATAGAGCTTAAGAACACTGATTTGATTTTTGGACTATAAGTCCCTCGTACCAGTTTCACTCAAACAGTCACCACGAAAAATCCACAAAGGATTTTTGGGTGATTTAAATTTCTACGTTTAGCTTACTTCCAGGGCTTTCTTTTGATATATGTCTCATCTCCTAACTCATTATACACAAAGAGTTATAGATTTTACAAAATAAAGTAATAAACTAATTTTCTGAAAATTTTCAAATTTCTTTCTTTATTTTGAAAAAATACTAATAAAATACCTCAGCATTAATTCCTTCATTTATATCCATATAAAAATATATATTTCCTTATCATATAAATTAATAATTAATTATTCACAATTATGACAACCAGACCGTTTCAATGAAAGAGGAGGCTTTCCAATTAGGTGACCAAACCTCTCCTTGACAGAACTTTCTAGACATTGCCAATAATGTTATCTAATAATATTATTCAAATAATATGAATTATTGATCTGATAATGGGAAATACCGTGCAGTGACAATTATTGAAACAACAATAATATAAAATATCAACGCAACAATTATTCAATCAATAAAATATAATATTGAACAGTAATTATTTTAACAATTATTGAGTACTGCCTTCTTACGTAAGAATCAATAATTCAAAAATATTGTGCAATACCCTGTGCTACTATGCAACCACGCGTATTACTATATTTTAACCACCGGGTATTCCAACAGTGTTAACGGTAATGATTACGCCATTATTTATAAAAACTCAAGTTTGTCGTTTTCTTCATCCGACCGTTTTCTGTTATGGGGCCCACAAATGGTTTATGGCCGCATACATTTAATATTCTCTCGATGTTAAAGAATATTCCATGACTAAACGAATATTCCCCGACAAAATGAATATTTTATAACCACTTGCTTATTTTGCAAAATTTGCACATTTCACCCATAACCAAAATATTATATCAAATTAACTCCTTATGATTTCAAGATAATGAATAGAGGAAATTTAATTATATATATATATAAAAATAAAATTAATTCGGGGTCTTACAAATATCCTTGGCCCATAGTACAAAGATGGACAAGTGTTGAGATGAACATGACTAACTGGTGATACAAATGAATATCTAAGGCCCGTAGTGCAAAGATGAATATTAGCTTGTAGAAAAGTATAACGAAGGTTTGTAGAAATCTTTAGATTCTTGGTTTCATATAACCATTATGTGATAGAATTCTTTAAACATCATGGTAATCATGTATTATGACGGAAAGCAGTGTAATATACAAGTTACAAGTTTATAGATTACAAATAAACCATCAGACCAAACTGCAGGAGGGCACAGTTGCGCCTTGGTAAGGCTTAGGGACGGCACAGGTGCACTGTCCCCTGGCCATACAAAAGTTGAGCTTGCACTTCCTGCATTAGTTTCACTCTAAGCATACATTAACACATAGCATATACGCATGTTAAAGGGTCTTGCATGCTTTTAATGTAAGACCCTAACTTATTATAAATGAAATTGAATTTCCTCTATTTATTATTTTGAAATAGTAAGGGTTGCTTTGATTAATGTGGTTAGTTATGGGTAAAATGCGCAAATATTTTAAATAAGCAAGTGGTTATAAAATATTTATTGTTGTCGGGGAATATTCGTTTGGTTGTGGAATATTCTTGTTGTCGGGGAATATTTGTACGACGGCGTAGCCTTGTGTGGGTCCCATAACAGAAAGTGAATGGATGAAGAAAACGACAAGTATAAGTTGTTTATAAATAACGGCGTAGTTGTTACCGTTAATAATGTTGAAATACTCGGTGGTTAAAACACAGTAGCACACTGTATTGCACCAATTATTGATTCTTACGTAAGAAGGCACTACTCAATAATCGTTATAGTAATTACTGTTCAATATTTTATTCTATTGATTCAATAATTGCTACGTTGATATTTTATATTATTTTTGTTTCAATAATTGTCACTACACAGTATTTTTCATTATCAGATTAATAATTCATATTATTTGAATAATATTATTAGATAGTATTATTGGCAATGTCTAGAAAGTTCTGTCTAAGGAGAGGTTTGGTCACCTAATTGTGCCCCAGTAAGGAGAAATCCTTATTGAAAAGTCCCCTCTTTCTTGGGAGCGGCACCGTTATCGAGATTGTGATTACGTAATATTATTTGTGAGTAATTAATTATTGATTTATATGATAAGAAAAATATTCATTTTATGTGGATATAGATGGAGAAAATTTTAAAGTGACAATTGTTGAAAAATTGATATTTTATCTTTTTTGATAAAATAATTTATTTAAAAATATTATTATATTATAATAATATAATAATGGTGATATTTTTACAATGAATGTGTGATATATGAATAAATGAGGAGAAAGAGTATTTTTGTTACAATAAATGTTAAAAACATGTTAAACATGTCGGTGGGCCCCATTTCTTGACTGAAATTTGATTATAGCCTGTAAAATCGTCTGTATATGGATTTCGGTCAATCTCTGTTTGAAATTTGGAAAAACTTAAACTTACAAAGTTGTAGAAAATTGAATTTCCTATGGAATGGACGTAAGATTTGAATTTTTCTGATAAAAGGGCTAGTTATTGTGAATTATTGAAGTTTCAGAATAATTAATTTTTGAAGTTTTAAATATTTTTTTTAATAAAATTTTTTTTTTATTTATGGGCCCCACTTACATGTTTTAAATGGTTGAAATCAGTTGGTAAGGTGTGCGTAGGAATTTAATTTATGAATATTATTATTTTATTAAATTTTCTGCTTTGATGTTCTAAGCATTTTCCTATAAATAGGGTGCTTAGGTTAGAATTGAAAATCACACCAAAAACTAAAGTTTTCTCTCTCTATATTATCGAGCGTATTCTTTTGAGTATTTTGATACTTTGAGTGTTGCTATACGGTGCAAGTTTCCTTCAGCACTATATCTAGTATTCTAGTCATAAGTACTGTCTTTTTGAGGTAAGGGATGTTATTTTTTTTATAAATGATATTATTTCTTTCAATATCATTATGCCAAAATATTGGTAAGATTTTTCTTGTGAAATTCTTGTCTTTTAGCGTCAGGGTTACTATTCATGTATACGACACTATTCACGTATACGATACTATTCACGAATACGACACTATTTTACAGAAAAATTAAATTTTCTTTTTTTGTCCAAAATATCTATTATGGATACTAGCTTTGATTGTATACATGTTTTGATCATTCTTGAATTTTACTCCACTATGGTTATTTATAAAGTATTTTTGAACTTGCACTGTTTAAAGTACGAATCCTTAATATTTATTCTTTTGTTTCACTAGATTCGTTTTCTTTAAAATATTTTTCATCATCTTGAGTCCTAAATGATGATATTACTGAATATCTTTAGCCTGTAGTGAAAAGATGGTTGATTTTCTTATGAATATCTTTGGCCCGTAGTTCAAAGATGTACAGGTGTTGAGATGAACATGATTAATCGATGAATATCTTTCATTCGTGAGTGCAAAGATGAATATTTGATTTAAGATGTATATTGATTGATGTTATAGGGATAAAATATTGATGATGGATTTTTAAAATCATAGAAGATAGTAGATTTAATTCTCTATGTAACTCTTCTAATGAATTGTTATTTCCACTGCGAATATTGATTTAAAACTTGTTGTCTATTGTATTCTATCAGATTTTTTCCTGTTGAGGACTAACGATAATTTGTTCTATATTATCTTAGTCATAATATTCTTTACTGGGCTAGTTGAGCTCACCCTTTTCCTTTTTGTTCCATTTTTCTTCTTAGGAGGCGAGAATGTAGCAATAGTGTACTAGCTTGGGGTATGGAATGATGGTTCTAGAAGTTGTCTTAGTAGTCCTCACTATTTTGTAAAATAGTGTATCAATAATTGTAATGAGGACTTATTTGAGTGTGGATATTGTCTAGATGATAATATTTGTATTTAAACTCACAGTTTATGTGTTGTCGTATTTTGCATGACAATTGTATTAATAAAGTTGTAGTTGTTTCTGTACCATGTATTTGGCGACTCAGAATGGGTGTTGTATACCTATTTTGGGGGCGTCACAATTAGTATCAGAGCTTAGGGATATGGTCTCTGGCGGAGATCGGGGAATAGAACTAGGAGGGGAGAGATGAGTAAATCCTTCGCTAGTGTGTCTTACTTAAGCTTATTTGTTGGTTGGTCAAAATATAGGAATATTATGTGATATGTTAATTTCTTTAATTAACCCTTGTTTTGTGGCAGTATTTGAGAATGGCAACTGAGAATGTTAACAGTGGAGTAAATGAGACCGTGGAGACACCTTTACTCACCAATGAGGAGAACCTGCAACAGACTGACAATGTTCCTCCTGTAAACAACACTACTGATCAGACGATGAACGATTGGATGTTTAGAAGCTTTTTGCAGTTCATCAAAAATCAGACGAAGGAGACTCGTGTACAAAATACATGTGGAAATGATAGCAACGAATGGTTTGTCACAGCCAAGCCGTTCAAAGAGTTGGGACCACCAGAATTCTGGGGAAACCCAGATCCGATTAAGGCAGAGACGTGTGTCAAACAAATTACCAAGATGTTCAATATCTTGGGATGCACGGAGGAACAAAAGGTTCCATTCGCCACCTTTATGTTCCGTAATGAGGCAAATTACTGGTGGGAATCTATGAAGCGTACCCATCTAGCCGCACTCAACATGTCTTGGGAAACATTTCAGAAACTGTTCAATAACAAGTACTTTCCTGAAAGTATTCGTCATACGAAGGAGGTAGAGTTTATTAGATTGGAGCGTAACAACATGGCGGTGTCCCAAAGACGAGGCTTAAGTTTCGGAGTTATCCACGTTTGCACCTCATTTGGTGGAGAATGAGGAACGTATGATGTGGATGTTTCTGAGAGGTTTAAAAACCGACATACGTCAGTATCTCATTTCTCATAAATTTTCTCTATATTCAGATGTTTTCAACAGGGCACAATTATTAAAGCGAGATAACGAGTACGTTCAACCGAGGGACCACAACTAGGGTCATACCGATGACAGCAGTCATCGGAGCAACGATAACCAGCGAGGAAAGAAAAATGCGGACAAGAGCGGTAACCACTCTGGTGGTAATCATGGCCATGAAAATAGAAGAAGCGAGTCGGGGGGAGATTTTAAAAAAAGGAGATTCAACAATGACAATGTGAAGACGTCAGCACCAGCAGCAACTGGTTCTAAGGGAGGAGAACGACCACCAGTCGTATGCTATAAATGTGGAAAAGAGGGACATAGCAGCCCAAACTGTCCACAACAGTTCAAGGTATGCTATAATTGTGTAAAGGAAGGACATATCGCTCGAGATTGTATGGTAGCGAAACCAAGTCCAGTGGGGATGGTGACTTAAAAGGCTGTCCCAGAAAAGTCAAAGTCAACTGTTCTTGGAAGAGCGTTTGTTGTGACTGGTCAAAATGCAAGGAACCCAAACGAGGTTATCACGGGTAAGCTAATCATAAATTCTTGCAAAGTTTATACCTTACTAGATACCGGCTCTACCCATTCATTTATTTCTCCTGCTTGTGCTCAACGTTTAAACTTGATTCCGGAGAAATTAGACTTTGACTTATCTGTGGAGACTCCGTTAGGAGAATCTTTCATCACATCCACTGTTTATAAATCTTGTTTGATCCAAGTTGACACCATTATATTACCTGTTGATCTTATCTCTTTAAAGATACTTGCATTTGACGTGATTTTAGGGATTGATTGGTTAACTACTCATAATGCCAAAATTAATTATTTTTGTAAGGTTGTTAGTTTTCATATTCCTAACCAACCTGTTATGCAAATTCAAGTGACTAAACCACTAAAATCAATCATTGTCATATCAAGCCATAAAGCCATTCGTTTATCGAAAAATGAATGTCAAGCTTTCTTATCACATGTTATGAATTTGAATAAAGACACGTCAGATTTGAATAATATTTCTGTTGTTAGTGAATTTCCTGATGTATTTCCTGAAGAACTTCCCGGTCTACCCCCAGAACGTGAAGTTGAATTCTTTATTGACCTTAAACCTGGTACAAAGCCCATTTCTAAAACCCCATATCGAATGGCTCCTATTGAACTTCAGGAGCTAAAGGTCCAACTACAGGAGTTATTTGACATCAGTTTCATTCGTCCTAGTACATCTCCTTAGGGTGCTCCTATTTTATTTGTAAAGAAGAAAGACGGGAGTATGCGACTTTGTATTGACTACCGGGAATTGAACCATGTCACCATCAAGAATAGGTATCCGCTACCTCGTATTGATGACCTGTTTGACCAGTTACAAAGAGCACAATTCTTTTCAAAGATCGATCTTCGTTCTGGATATCATCAGCTGAAGTTTAGAACTGAGGATATTCCAAAGACTTCCTTCAGAACTCGGTATAGGCATTATGAATTCTTTGTTATGTCTTTTGGATTGACTAATGCTCCTACGACTTTCATGGATATGATGAAGCGAGTATTCAAGGAATATTTGGATCAATTCGTTGTTGTCTTTATTGATGACATCCTTATATATTCCAAAAGCCGTGAAGATCATGAGCACCATTTGAATCTGGTACTCTAAAGGCTTCGTGAAAACAAGGTTTATGCTAAGTTGAAGAAATGCGAGTTCTGTCATGAGGAAGTAGCATTCCTTGGGCACGTGGTGTCAAAACATGGAGTATCTGTTGACCCGGTGAAGATTGAAGTAATACAAAGTTTGGAGCAACCAAAGTCAGTGACCGAAGTACGTAGCTTTCTGGGCTTAGCTGGTTATTATCAGAGATTTTTGGAAGGGTTTTCTCGAATCGCTATTCCGTTCACTCAGTTGACTCGGAAGGATACAAAATTTGTATGGAGTGAGGAATGTGAAAAGAGTTTTCAAGAGCTCAAAAGGAGAATCATTTTGGCACCTGTTCTGACAATACCGTTTGGTTCGGATGGATTTGTTATCTACAACGATGCTTCAAGCAAAGGGTTAGGATGTGTTCTCATGCAACATGGGAAATTCATAGCCTATACCTCGCGACAACTTAAAGAATATGAGAGGAATTATCCTACTTATGATCTAGAGTTGGCATTAGTCGTTTTTGCGCTAAAGATCTGGAGGCACTATCTATATTGGGAGAAAGTGGAGATATATTTAGATCATAAAAGCCTCAAATATTTCTTCACTCAAAAGGAACTCAACATGTGGCAACGACGTTGGTTCGATCTATTGAAAGATTACGACCACATTATTCAATACCATCCTAGAAAAACGAACGTGGTAGCTGACGCGTTGAGGAGAAGATCATATACGGGAACAAGTGCGATGTTGTTAACACAAAGGCCTATTTTGTGTGATTTACAAAAGATGAAGACAAAATTCAAGACTCCGGGGACCAATGCGATGATGTCAAATATATGCATAGAACTGACTTTAATCGAAAAAGTTAAAGTTGCTCAAGCCACAGACCCGAAGCTGATGCGTATGAAGAAGAAAGTACAAGAAGTTGCTATTCCAGAAGAAAGAATCGATGAAGAAGGAATACTTCGAGTCCACTCCAGACTTTGTGTTCCTAACGACTCTGATTTGAAGAACAAGATCATGATGGAGGCACATAATACACCGTTTGCAATCCATCCTGGAAGTACCAAAATGTATCGTAATCTTCGACATACATTTTGGTGGAACAATATGAAGAGAGAGATTGCAAAGTTTATCTCGAGGTGTTTAACTTGTCAACGTGTAAAGGCAGAGCATCAAGTGCCTAAGGGTCCATTGCAACCACTTGAGATTCCAAAATGGAAGTGGGAACACATTACCAAGGATTTTGTTACGGGTCTTCCCACGGTTTCTCAAGGTATAAATGTTATTTGGGTTATTGTTGATAGATTAACCAAGTTTGCTCATTTCTTGCCGATACGGGAGACTTATTCCCTTGAACGTCTTGCTCGTATGTACGTGAATGAGATTGTGGGGTTGCATGGCATGCCAATATCTATAGTTTTGGATCGTGACCCAAGATTCACTTCACAATTTTGGGTTAGCTTATAAAAAGCTATGGGCACAGATTTACGATTCAGTTTGGCATACCATCCTCAAACTGACAGACAATCAGAGAGGACTATTCAAACTCTTGAAGATCTATTAAGACATTGTGTCCTAGACTTCAAAGGGAGTTGGGATGAGTATTTACCATTGGTAGAATTCTCCTACAATAACAGTTATCAGGCAAGTATAGGTGTGGCTCCATTCGAAGCATTGTATGGACGAAAGTGTCGCTCTCCAATATGTTGGGATGAGGTGGGTGAAGTAACATTTTTGGGACCAGAGTTGGTACGTATGACTACAGAAAGATCCAAATGATTCAACAACGTATATAAACGACACAGGATCGACAAAAGAGTTATGCGGATCTTCATCGAAAGGACGTGGAATTTAGTATTGGGGATTATGTATTATTGCGAGTTGCCCCATGGAAGGGAGTTACAAGATTTGGGAAGAGAGGAAATCTCAATCCACGATTTATTGGTCCATTTCAGATTCTTGACCGAGTAGGAAATGTGGCCTATAGACTCGCGTTACCTCCAAGCATGTCACGTGTTCATAATATTTTTCACATATCTGTGCTTCGTAAATATATGAAAGACCCGAACCACGTTATTGAGTTAGAACCAGATGAAATAGCCGAAGATTTAACGTACGAGGAGGTACCAGTTAAGATCTTGGATAAGAAGGAGCATGTCCTACGCACAAAGGTCATACCACAAGTCAAAGTTTTGTGGAGGAACCATGCTATAGAGGAAATGACCTAGGAGTTAGAAACGGAAATGAAAGCGAGGTATCCTCACCTTTTTGAAACACCAGGTATGTACGTCACTTTCGAGGATGAAATTTCATAAGGAGGAGAGGTTGTAAAACCCCAACTTATAATAAATGAAATTGAATTTCCTCTATTTATTATTTTGAAATAGAAAGGGTTGATTTGATTAATGTGGTTAGTTATGGGTAAAATGCACAAATATTTTAAATAAGTAAGTGGTTATAAAATATTCATTGTTGTCGGGGAATATTCGTTTGGTCATGGAATATTCTTGTTGTCGGGGGAATATTAAATGCACGATTTGTAGCCCTTATGTGGGCCCCATAACGGAAAGCAATTGGATGAAGAAAACGATAAGTATAAGTTGTTTAGAAATAATGGCGTAGTTGTTACCGTTAATACTGTTAAAATACTCAGTGGTTAAAATATAGTACCACAGTATTGCACCAATTATTGATTCCTACGTAAGAAGGCACTACTCAATAATTGTTACAACAATTATTGTTCAATATTTTATTCTATTGATTCAATAATTGCTACGTTGATATTTTATATTATTTCTGTTTTAATAATTGTCACTACATAGTATTTTTCATTATCAGATTAATAATTTATATTATTTGAATAATATTATTAGATAGCATTATTAGCAATGTCTAGAAAGTTCTGTTTAAGGATAGGTTTGGTCACCTAATTGCGCGCTAGTAAGGAGAAATCCTTATTGGAAAGCCCCCTCTTTCCTAGGAACGGCTTGGTTGTCAGTATTGTGATTCTATAATATTTGTGAGTAATTAATTATTGATTTATATGATAAGAAAAATATTCATTTTATGTGGATATAGATGGAGAAAATTTTAAAGTGACAATTGTTGAAAATTTGATATTTTATCTTTTCTGATAAAATAATTTATTTAAATATATTATTATATTATAATAATATAATAATGGTGATATTTTTACAATGAATGTGTGATAGATGAATAATTGAGGAGAAAGAGTATTTTTGTTACAATAAATGTTAAAAACATGTTAAACATGTCGGTGGGCCCCATTTCTTGACTGAAATTTGATTATAGCCTGTAAAATCGTCCGTATATGGATTTTGGTCAATCTCTGTTTGAAATTTGGAAAAACTTAAACTTACAAAGTTGTAGAGAATTGAATTTCCTATGGAATGGACATAAGATTTGAATTTTTCTGATAAAAGGGCTATTTATTGTGAATTATTGAAGTTCCGGAATAATTGATTTTTGAAGTTTTAAATATTTTTTTTAATAAAAATATTTTTTTATTTGTGGGCCCCAGTAGCATGTGTTAAATGGTTGAAATCAGTTGGTAAGGTGTGCGTAGGAATTTAATTTATAAATATTATTATTTTATTAAATTTTCTTCTTTGGCATTCTAAGCATTTTTCTATAAATATGGTGCTTAGGTTAGAATTGAAAATCACACCAAAAACTAAAGTTTTCTCTCTCTATATTATTGAGCATATTCTTGTGAGTATTTTGATACTTTGAGTGTTGCTATACGGTGCAAGTTTTCTTCAGCACTACATCTTTTCGAAGTAAGGGATGTTATTTTTTTTATAAATGATATTCTTTCTTTCAATATCATTATGCCAAAATATTGGTAAGATTTTTCTTGTGAAATTCTTGTCTTTTAGTGTCGGGGTTACTATTCATGTGTATGCGACCATTATTCACGATATCTGCATCTTATTCACGAATACGACACTATTCACAGAAAAATTAAATTTTCTTTTTTTGTCCAAAATATCTATTATGGATACTAGCTTTGATTGTATCCATGTTTTGATCATTCTTAAATTTTACTCCACTATGGTTATTTATAAAGTATTTTTGAACTTGCACTATTTAAAGTACGAATCCTTAATATTTATTCTTTTGTTTCACTAGATTCGTTTTCTTTAAAATATTTTTCATCATTCTCAGTCTTAAATGATGATATTACTGAATATCTTTGGCCTGTAGTGCAAAGATGGTTGATTTTCTTATGAATATCTTTGGCCCGTAGTTCAAAGTTGTACAGGTGTTGAGATGAACATGACCAACTGATGAATATCTTTGGCTTGTAATGCAAAGATGAATATTTGATTTAAGATGTATATTGATTGATGTTACAGGGATAAAATATTGATGATGGATTTTTAAAATCATAGAAGATAGTAGATTTCATTCTCTACGTAACTCTTCTAATGAATTGTTATTTCTGCTGCGAATATTGATTTAAAACTTGTTGTCTATTGTATTCTATCAAATTTTTCCCTGTTGAGGACTAACGATAATTTTTTCTATATTATCTTAGTCATAATATTCTGTACTGGGCTAGTTGAGCTCACCCTTTTCCTTTTTGTTCCAGTTTTCTTCTTAAGTATGGAATGATGGTTCTAGAAGTTGTCTTAGTAGTCCTCACTATTTTGTAAAATAGTGTATCAATAATTGTAATGAGAACTTATTTGAGTGTGGATATTGTCTAGATGACAATATTTGTATTTAAACTCACAGTTTATGTGTTGTCGTATTTTGCACGATAATTGTATTAATAAAGTTGTAGTTGTTTCTGTACCATGTATTTGGTGACTCAGAATGGGTGTTGTATACCTATTTTGGGGGCGTCACATTTAAGGTCCATCCAAGTTCAACTTCACATGTTATAATATAGATTAGTATCTCTAATGAATTAGGGCCAAATAAGATCATGAAATCACAATGCTACCATATTTGTCATGTATACATTCGAGGTGATCCTATAATCTGTAAGATACATGCTCGTAAACATTAGTTTTTCAAAACTTTCAAGTCATCTTTTAAAAGTCATTTTAACCCAAACTAAAGTATTTTCAATAGTTATGTATCACTTTGAATCACATTTCATGCATAGCTAGACCACATACACACGCTCACAAAGTCAGAACTAAAACATTACTAGCTTCATCAAAGTTCACTTTTAAAACTCCAAGTCTTCTTCAGAAACACATATTAAAGTAAGTTAAGGTACTCATGCGATGCGAAGGAACTGAGGTTCACAAATCAGATCTATTTTCATATATGTCTAAGTCATATTAGCATGTTAGAACTACCACACTACATCAGAAGTCAAAAATCAAGACTGATGTACGACGAAGTTACGCCGTGTTGAACTGCAAGGAGAGCGCAACTGCGCCTATCCCTGGAGAGTTCATAAGGATCTCTGCTTCTGCAGAACTTAGAACCAAACGTGAATTTCCTTAATGTAATACACTAAAGCCAGCCTCATTTCTTTCATATATGCATACAAACTTAGCTAACACATAAACATCAACTTACAATCCAATTTAACAAGAGATTCCATGAAATCCTAAGAATTTGAAATACTTGAATTTAAGTGCGTAGTTTAAGAAATCTACCTTTGTTGGACTTTAAAATGGAAATCCTTCCAATCTCAGATTGTTCCCTCTCAATTACTAGACTCACACTCTAAATGAACTTATTAAAGAAACTCAGTAACATGAATTGAGAAGAGAAACTTACAATTTATATGGAAATCTTTGACCAATTTTGGGTCTTGCACGTTGAATTAATTCAAGAGAAAGAAGAAAAATCCAATGGGTTGGGAGGGTTTGGTGAAAAGATATTACTAATTTCTTCTCCTCCATTCTTCTCATCATCATTGTAGCTAAACTGTCTGAGTTTGGAAAAAGATAGATTAGGCTAGGCCAATGGCCTATTACGTGAATAGAGAAGAAATGGGTCAATGATTTTTGGGACAAATGAAATTCAGATAAGGCACACTTAGAAGGGGGGGGGGGGTTGAATAAGTGTGGGAGCAATCAATAACTAATTTTTGAACTTTAAACTAAACTACTAAATTCAGCCTACTATTTTGATGAATGCAGCTTGCTGAATGAATATGGTCTACCAAATTGACTTTTTGTTTAAGAAAATATTTTGGTTAATTTATAAGTCAAAGAGAATACTTTGTGTTAACAAATTATCTCAAGATGAAGCAAATATTTAAATTTTGATTATTAAGAAAATTAACTATCTTGAGAGATATTAAAGTAAAGCAAGCAATAAAATTAACACCAAGATTTTTTACGTGGTTCATCTATTACCCTCTATAATAATAGTCTAGTCCACGTCCAATAACAACTAGTATTGGAGACTCACTTTTATTTCTTTAAAATTACCCTTGTTACAAAATAGATTTTATTAAATTTGAATTAAAATAATTCACTTGAGCACACTTGCTCCTTGTGCACCAATGCACCCCTTAAGCACCTATGCTTCCTTGAACCTGTTTATAAACAAACCTTAATCCACCTGGATTAAATTCCTTTAGACAACACGTAGTCTAAAAAATATAAGATTACAAATATAGAGGTCTAATGATCAAAGCAAATAAATAATTTTACAAAGCAAGGCTCAACTAATGAATGCAATGATCAAGTAGTAAAAGAGTGATATCACCAAAATTAAGCTCACAAAAATTAGCTGAGAATAATCTGAATATGAATTGCACAACAGCTCAAAATTTGCACAAAGAATAATTTAATATCTCTTCAAGTATATAAGTGCAAAATATTAATTCAAGTGTTGTGTATTTAAATGGTGTCTCAGTTCTTCTTTTTATATCCCAGAAAACAACCGTTGTGAAATAAAATATTTCCGTTGTAAATTTTTGTTTTGTTATTAAACTTTATTTATGTTGCCAATAGAATACAAATAGATAAGTAACGTTCTAAGTTTATGTCCGCTGGAAAGTATATTTTAACAGATATAGACTATGTCAAAGATATTCCACAAAGATAAAAGGTTCCGTGTAAATCACATATACTCTATAATCATAACTTCTGTGTAATTAATGTTACTGACTCTTTCAAGCATAATCCACTTAAGGAGATAACCCACTAACATATCACAAAACTCTTTTTAAAATAAATCACTTAACAAAGTGTTAGTTCAATATTTCTTGCAAAGAGACAATAGAGAAATTTCAAATACTTTACAATATAATCATTATCTTATATTTCCAAGATATATGCAATTAATCCTACCAATAAATAATGATCACATCTCTGCCGCCACAAGCTTGTATGTTTCCAACAAATCTAAATCATATGAATTCTTCTTACACACATGTTATAGAGATTATATAAAAACATAACTCTCTCATAACACGTGGCAATATAATTCATTTAATCAGGACAACATAATTTATCATTTTAATTTTACGCATGCATAATATATAAATACTAACCATCTGAAATCAGTCATGTAGTAACAGTTAGCATAAAATAAAAAATTCTTAAGCATGCACAAAATATTTAATCACATTTTAATGCACACATAAAATGTCCTAGAGCCTTGTATTGAAAAATTAAGTATTTGCAATGACCTTACATATTTTTCTTAAGACTCAAATCTTCAAAGTCTTTTGATAATAATCCTTTCATCAACTTCCTGAAATTTCATAATATACAAATTATTCCATAATATCAAGTCATCATCAAAACAATAAGGTTAGAATATTAACAAGTCAACATTCTCCCCCTTTTTGATGATGACAAAAACAAAAATTATAAATCCCCCCTGAATTCATGCATATTTAAAATTTCATAAAGAAAGAAACATAATCCAAACTAATTACCACCATGACTTTTGTTTGGGCATTATTTATCCTGCAAAAATTGTTAGCTACAACAAATATTAGATAACACAAAATTTAGCAATCATAATATCTAATACTGGCTCCAGCCAAATTGTTTTAAACAACCCATCAAAAATAGAATCTTAACAAACTTAAACAAATATTGGTGCCAACCAAATCGTTTTTAAAACAAAATCAACAAAATCCAAAAACAGTCCAATATTTCTTCACAACAGCTTGCTTTTTCACCAGCAACTCATAAGTGTCTCCCCCTTTGTCATCACCAAAAAGATCATCAGATATCAATATCGTCAACATGTATGACATGCAGAGGACGAGAAGTGAAATAGTGACGATGAAGAAGACGATGAATCCTTTATTCCGTATAAAATTCATGGGCAAACCTAGGAGGACGAGGAATAAAGGTCTCAATGGGTAGAGGTAGGTCAAGAAAATCTCCAATGTACTCGACCATCCAATTACATCTAGGTCATTCTGGGACTGGAGAGTGCATCCTGTCAAAGTGTTGCTTTCTACCAACGTCATTCATACGATGAGACATAAAATCGGCTAATTCTCCAATTTGGTAACTCACAAGCTTCAGTTATTGACTTAATTGACAAGAATTTCTATTGATCTTCCTATGAAGAGATTCAACCATAGCCATTGTGTGCAACTAAAATCCGGCTTGTAAATCAATAAATTCATCTTCAATTTCAGAAAAATATTTGTTCAAATCATTGGCCCAAATAGACAGTTTTCCTTTTTCTAAAACCAAAAGCCTTTGTTTAACATCAAGAATATCAGAACACATTAGCTCTTGATTTTTTAGGATTTGAGTTAACAAATCGACAACTACTAGAGAGGAGACTGATGAATTAGGAAGTGTAGAAGAACTAGGATTATCAGATGGTAAATCGGATGAAATAGAACTCGGTGGAGTAGGAGTAGGATCAGGAACGATTCAAACAAACGAGCCATCAACAAAATATATATGGGATTGTTTTAAATTACCAGAATCAATGAATTCATTGTGTGACACCACAATTTCATCATCAAGAAAGATTTTGAAATGTTGAAACATTTTTGTCAAAAACAATCCATAGGGCAAACACTTTTTAACTTGCTGAATACAACTCATCATGTGGGAAAACATCATAAGAGAGAAATTAAAACTGACACCTTTTAAAATCATTGCAACAACCATAAGATCTTGGTAAGTAAAATCTGCTCCACCACCTACTCGTGGAAACAGATTATAATGAAGTAGTTTGTGCAAGACACATGCAAGTGGACATACATCAATAGTTTTGGGGGTAAACAGAGTAGTTAAAGATGAATCGTTCATCACAGTATGAAGTTGTTCAAGAGGAGGAAAGGGTATATTAGCAACACCCTTGAGAGTAAAATGATAAGGACCAGATGAAGGAATATTAAAAATACTTCCAAAATCGACAACCGTGAAAAACAGAGACTTTCCCTTCACAAAGGAAGTATAACAATCCCCATTACACTCTAAATTTGTGTAAAACTGTTGTACCAAACGGGGATATGCCCTAGTGGGGGGAAAGAGTATAGCAAAAATACCACAAGAGATGAAAAGTTTTTCCAAAGAAGAATTTTTGAAATAAAATAGATCTAAAATTTTCTCATAAACAAACTTCTTGGTAGTAATAGAAGTTTTGAAGCGAGCTTCAAAACTTTAACCCCTAAAGAAATTGTCTGGCAAATCTGAAGTAGTAGAGAAAGGGTTTACCAGATTTGATGGTGAATCTGGCTGAGAAGAAGGAGGCTCTGAACCAGGAGATTGTGGGGATTTCTTTAGGAAAGAAAAGCTGGAATCAGACCCATCTGAATTATCAAAAGAAATAGGTACAGATGTCTGGCGAGGTTTTCTCTTGGACTTCTTTGGGGATCGCGTAATATAAGGAGATCGTGGATGATTTTCTTCTTTAATGGTGATGCCGGATGAACGTTTACTGGCCCGAGTCTTCAAATTTCAAAACCCATAATGATATCTACCGTGGATTGTGCCAAAACATATACGTCTCCCTTAATCTCCGATTATGAACAGATAATGTTTATCAATATAAAATAATAACATGCAGATATACTATAAATATGAGATATTTTATGCATCAACTATTTTAGTACATGATCATTTTATACCATGCACATTCAAAGTTCTCTTCTTAACATGCAAAACCTTTCTTCACTTAAAGGTTTGGTAAAAATGTCATCCAATTGTTTTTCTGTTGGAATAAAAATTAATTTAATTAAGCCTTTTAAAACATTATCCCTTAGAAAATGATGCCTAACCTCTATATGTTTAGTGCATGAATGCAAAATAAGATTTCTTGAAATGTCTATAGTGCTAGATTTATCACATTAAATATGCACACTATTACATAAAATATCAAAATCACATTGAGTTTGTTTTAACCACAAAATTTGAGAGCAGCTGTGAGACCCCAAATTTTATGAATAAAGATTTAAATTTCTTGAAATATTTTTTTTGAATATTATGGTGTGGATTTGATATAATGTTATAGTTGTGGGTAATATTTATAAATTTTGCAAAGTATGCAAGTTATTATAAAATAATCGTTTGGTCGGGAAATATCCGTACGACGACACAATCATTGGTGGACCTCACAACAGAATTATTGTCGTAGTTAAAAAACGATAGAATTATCTTTTTATAAAACTAACGGCGGAAGTGTTATCGTTAAAACTATTCAACTTTCCTGTAGTAAAAGTATAGTAATACACGTGGTTACATAGTAGCACACGGTATTGGTTATTGATGCTTATATGAGAAGTCACTCAGTTATACTCAATTATTGCTACAGTAATTACTGCATCATATCTCTCATATTATTGATTCAATTATTGTCACAGTATCATCTGCATAATATGTTATATTATTAAATCAATAAATGAGACGACAAAGTTATTTATATTAATAAATTGCAATATTTACAATGTCTAGAAGTTCTGTCAAGGAGAGGTTTGGTCATCTAATTGCACGCCAATAAGGAGATATCCTTATCGGAAAGCCCCCTCTTTCCTGGGAATGACCTGGTTGTTAAATATTGTGAGTTATAATATTAATGATGAATAAGTTCGTGTTTGATTAAAGATGAAATTGATAGTTCCATTGTGTTGGGATTATTAGTGTTAGTGGAAGTCGACATCTATTCCGATGATAATTGATGTCTGTGGGTTATATTGATAAATCGGGTAATTAATCGGATAAATAAATAATTAATTGCTACTAATTCACATGCTTATATAACTATTTGTTCACTACTATTGAATCACATTCTTGTACTATTAGGGGATGTGACGCCCCCAAATCTGTGTAATCATCGATTACAGAACTTGGTGCTCACGATACAACATACACCATCATCTAACTAAGTAAACCTTAACAATAAGGAATAATAATATTAACTATTACATAATTATTCAAAATAAAATCCCAAGTCTTTACAACCTTAAAACATCTGGAACTTAGTCTTAGCGTTTTTATCGCTACAATACACATATCTTGAAATAATTATTTTATTACATAACCATTAGCATCACTTCATCTTGGACTTTCCCTTGTCCTTTCGAACCCTCGGCCTTCTCATCCTTAAGCGAAAGGTTTAAACAAGAATGAGCACAAATTGCCCAAATAAGTATCGTAATAAATGGGAAATATACATCGGGATAAAGGCATTTGAATTACTAGATCTCAACGGTTGAAAGATTATCAAGTGTTAAAGAAGAACATCAAGAATAAGAATTTAAGAATTTTAATATCATACTAAGGGTGTAGGATAAGCGATCTCTCTAAGTAAACGCCAAAGTTATCGACCCATTGTACCCTACGTTGTGCACATGTATTAAGTTTAAAATGCATAAGCATAAATGGGACTATTTGCCCGACATGCATCTTTTTCCAGTTCATTCGGGTTGTTTAACTTAGTAATCATGCGAGACCTCACCCGGTAACTTGGATTGGTAAACATTCAATAGCTTGAAAAGATGTGTTTTAAATCATTTTTCATCAATAATAACTAAGCCGGAACCAAAGGCTAGGAACATACATAAACAGTTCTATGATGACATGAAACTTAAAAGCATAGCCGTTAGAATAATAAGCTGAATAACCATTGAAAAGCTTGCAAGATAATTGGAGTTTGTATGACTTTTCAGCGAAGAAACTTGCTGCGAATAAATAACTAACACAAGTCCAATACTTACCCTTACTGCGATAATATTAGTAAGGATTTAATAAATACCCAAAAGAAATTAGGGTTAGGAAACTTGCCTGATAAGCCTGCTAAAATTAACGCTAGCGATTAACCTTCACATAACCTAATCACATGTGTCTCGTTAATCACCATTCATACACAATCTAGTTTGAAGTAAAAGGGTCTCCTATTGGATATGCTATAAACATCATAATAGAATATATTTAGAAAATATATGCCACCCATTTTAGATATCATAGGCAGCCCAAAACAGAACTTAAAAATGCCCAAACATAACAATTTTTACATTTTTTTTTCTCAGCTTTACCATACCTCGCTAAAACAATCATAACTAATTCGTTTTAAAACATTTTTGAGCGATTCTTGCACCCACGCGAAGCTAACTTCTGGGGCTACAACATTTGTTCATGGACCATCTTCAAATTCCAAGCACAAAATTCCAAAAAATCCGTGCAAGGAGACTACTCCGAATTTGCTGGACAGATTTGATGCAACTACTTTGAAAAGTCATAACTCCTTGCTCCGAAGTCGGAATTAGTCCGTTCCGGAGTCTATGGAAAGCGTATTCAGTGTACTATAATAACGCAAAAGTCCAAAATTTTCTGGAAAGTGTATCTAGCCCCGAATTTGTCCTTAGGGTCAGCAGTTCACCATTTTTTTTGGTTTCTAACATGTTTATTTCTGCGACCTTACGATTTTCATATCTCACTCAATATAGCTTCGATCCGAATGAAATTTGGACATGTTATACCTTATGCTACATACTATTTTAAAAAATTATTACATGCAACAAATGGATTATCTAAGACATGATTTCGAGTGACCAAAAATCCTGAAAAATCATGCAAACTAGTTTAACCCAACTTTTGAGAAAATCATGATTTTGATTCTAGCATGCATGGATTTGATTCCACCTTGTCTCAAACCACATTTACTAACATATATACACATGTTACAACAATCAAACCCTCTAACTTTTCATGTTTTGATCAAATTAGCAACTAAGAGGCATTTTATCAAATAGTTAGCATGCAAACATGAATTCTATGATTCTTTATGTAATAGTAACATGTTATAAACCAGAATTTTCATTCTTATCATCCACATAGCAGTAATACCCGAAATCATGGCATCACCAAGCCAAAACAAAACATTTATCATAGCTATACATGCATTTTTCACTATTTTTCCTCAAGAACATACAAGTTGGTTTCATGGCTTACCTTGGATGCGAATTCTTCTTGATTTAATCTGTTAGACACTCACTCCTTGCTTGCTTATACTCTCCAAAATCTCCAGAAATCACCACAACATCTATTACTCTCAATTTCTCTTTCTTTTTGTATCTTAGTGGAATTTTTGCAAAGTAAAACATTTTTTTGTTGGGTGTATATATATATAAATTGATAGAGCTGCTCTCTCTAGCCTCTTCACCACTCCCATCATCAGTTACATGCATAATTATCCCACTTGAATATAGTTATGGGGTGAGGAGTTAGGAACATGAAAAGGTTTGCTTATTATGTTTAAGGAGTTATCACCTTTCTTCCTCCTTATTGCTATATACGTATATACTCTCCTTTCTTGTCCCATATTACGTGTCACAAGACTCCCCCCCCCTAGCTGCTGTCCAATTAAACAAATGCATTACAATGTTATTTTAATCATTTAAATACCAATTTTGACCGTTTTGCCCTCCGTAGCCACATGTGTCGATACTTATATCGATTCCTACTAAAGTCGACGTCCCGGACGTCATGGAACTCTCCGTTTCATCAAACTCAACTTTAAAATTCGTAGTTGACAATTTGTCGCTCCAAAGTGTGCTTGGGCTAAATTTAAGATAATATTATATCTAATAAAGTTCCAAGAAGAGAGACTTGACTGTATGTGATGTTTTACATCATGAAACTTCCAAGTCCATATATCTATAAATAAGAGCATTGTAAAAGAGAATGCTGAATATATAAAAATATTATGAGGTATGTCTCATTTTCGTGACACATTTAAAAATATTATGAGACATGTCTCAGTTTCGTGACACATTTTCGTGGTTACAGTCTATCCTGCCTAATTTCGACGTTTCGGACTCAAATACGCAGACCACATCTCTAAATTCCACTCCAAACTCAAACTCATATTTGTAAGTCATCCCACGAAATTAATTAGAATTAATTCCATCCTTAACCAATTTAAATAATTGGCCTAACCATAACAACCATTAATATGCATCTTATCACATAACATATAATAAAATAAATAATTCATCTAAAAATAAATGTCACATAAGAATTTCACATAAGTTTGTTTATTGAAATTGTTTAATTACATGGAAAAATCTAAGATATTACATTCACCCTCCCTTAAAGGATTCCGTCCTCGGAATCACCAAAACCCTACCTTACCCAGGTTTTCATCAAATCTCTTCGTTGAATAACTTCAACACATTACTTTAATATAGGTTTTATATTTCCTACTCCCACCATTCTTGATAATAAATTTTTGTACGTTTTATTTCATAACATTTACTTAGACTCAATTATATTTGAGTATTACATATTCTTTGACCCGTTCATTATCTTTCCCTAAGGATCATTATCATATACTATATTTTCAAACTCTCGGGACATTACATTCACCCCTTCTTCTAAGAATTTCGTCCTCAATTTTTTTTTGACTTACTAATTTTCATTCATTCCATTTATCAAAATAGATTTTATGTTAATATCTATTTATTCATTAGGTTCTGCAACCAAATTCTTTCTCTACGGATCTTTCTAAGATCATCATATTCCTCACCTCATCCTCTTTTAAGAGTTTCACATTTCTCTTCTTTCTGAAATTTCATTTCTTTCTTGAAATTATTATGCTTTGCTTAATTGTCTCATCCTTTCCACTTTCACCTTTCAGAATAACAAAAATCTTCCTCAATTGCTCAATAATTGGGAAGCGATATGAATAAGAGGAATTTAAAAGTTTGCAAATCATGCTGAGGGGTCATAAGACCTTGAACTACGTCCCTAGGTTATCAAGTATCTCGACTTGAACCTTTAATAGTCATAAGACTATACGGACCTTGAACTCTTCTCCAGGTTTAACAGTGCATCACCACCATAAACCATCTTTAACAGAATGTTTAGCAATCACACAGATTGAAAACACTCTCTGCAAGTACTCTAGGTCATCAGCCTATCGTACCCCTACGTCGTGCACAACGTATTACATCTTAACATCGTAACGACTATATGCGTTACTTTCGGAACCATTGTCTCCGATAACCTGTCCCCTTTTTACAGGGTTGTTCACCTTAGCTTTTCAACATCTGAATCCACACCAAAATAATTTGGTTTGGCATAACTTCTCAAGAAATACTTGAATTTCATAAACATCTTTCAATATTCGTCTAGCTGAATCAAATAGCATAGACTTCTACAACAATTCAGACATCAATCGAAATATACATATACACGTATATATATATATTCTATATCTTAAAGAAACCTCAAAAATCTTTTTATGACGTCATGATGCCGCACTGTATTTACAGTCCGTTTGAGGATTCCGTCATTTTGTGACTTTATAATACTACACATACTATAGTGGGCTGACGATCCTTAGATCACATCCAACACTAAGAAATTCTGCATTGATAACTCCATCGTTTTTATCATCTTTGCACCAGGTTCCATGATGCATTAATGATATAAAATATATTTTGATATTTTCAAATCATTTTCGTCTAGCCGAAACAATTAGCATAGACTATTCTTTAAATAGTTCAAAAATCTTTGAAAATTAGTTTTAGTGATATTATATCTCAACAGGTAACGATGTGTCAGTGTCCCGAAGTCCACACATACACATTTGTCACCATGCGTTGAGAGTAAAAATTCATTTTAAAAAGGCACATAGTGCGAATTTAGCTTGATGTCAAAAATTTGAAGTCTAGCATAGCTAGAAGATTTGGACAAACTTATGTCTCCACTTTTTATACTGATCCATTGCTTAATAATTCTATCTATTCCCATAACCCTCAATTCTTCATTCATAACTTAATTATACCCCAGTTCATCAAACTTATCGCACATTGGAAGTTCAGGACTTGCCACAATAATATGAGTTTAAGAACTTATCCTAGTCAGACCATAGGCGTCCATTCGCTGAGGGGTTCAAAATATACCATATTATTATGAGTCACGAACTTACCATATGCATTAGTTTTAAGAACCGAGCCTAATCCTAATAATATATGTCTAATCTTAATAGTTTCTAACTATCAAATATACATATGAGAAAAGAATCACCTTTTCGTCACATATACATTGGTAGCGCGACACCAACATTCCAATGATTATCAATATGATAAACTGAGTGCAAGCACAAAACCCTTTCCCATACAAAGATTTGTATAACTCAGCCATCACATGAGTCCTCAATTGAAATCCCACCTAACTCTATCTTACTCTTAACTTGTTCTTTGCTCGATACGAATTCCTCGTATCACATTATCTATAACTCCTCATGAGTTTATCTTGTACTATTTCATAGTACATTACCTTCATAGCATCAAGCTATAATTATTCAAACATTATAGACCATCTTTCTTTTATAACTTAAATAGACCACGTCGTGATCTTATTCTATAATCATCTCCCTTAAAATTCTTTTCTTAACTCGCGATCGTTTTGTTTTACGATCTTCTTTCTTTCTCTTTTTCATCATCTACGACATTATTCGTTATCTTGGCTTTTGGAGTTAGGAAACTCCCATTTATTATCTTTATATCTCTTAGATTCTTCTTTGAATCTTCTTGTTTATAAAAAAAAATTCTTCCTTTAAGAATTTCTAACTTCATTTACATCGCTCAAAATTTCATTCGAGTTCTACACTTTCATCATATGTATCCATTTCTACACTTGGTACACATCGAGTCTCTAACAGTTTCAATATGGTACGCTGCGTGGTTTCCCACAAACAACCAACAAACTAGGTTCCAAGTTACTAGTTCGTATATACCTCCGCTCTATGAAGGAATCGTTTAGCCCAGATACCATACCTCAACTACTAAAGAGTACAACTGTACCATACTTAACTATAACTTTTCATTCTTAACTTCATTACCAATCTCTTCTTATAGACATTGTCTATTTGTTACCACCTTACATTCTTATTATTGGAGTTGGGTAACTCCATAACTCTGCGAGATTCTTCTTTGAATCCTCTCACGCATGTTTTAATCCATTCTATATATGTTTCTTAAATTACTTCTTATTGTTCAAACTCTATTTGAGCTTATGCTTTCATTATATTCACCTTCCTTCTCTAAGGTTATAGCCTAAGGTACTCCAACCTAGGGTTTATAACCTACAGCTTTGATACCAACCTGTGACGCCCCCAAATCCGTGTAATCATCGACACTGAACTTGGTGCTCACGATACAACATACACCATCATCTAACTAAGTAAACCTTAACAATAAGGAATAATAATATTAACTATTACATAATTATTCAAAATAAAATCCCAAGTCTTTACAACCTTAAAACATACTGGAACTTAGTCTTATCGTTTATCACTACAATACACATATGCGGAAATAATTATTTTATTACATAACCATTAGCATCACTTCATCTTGGACTTTCCTTGTCCTTGCAGAACCTCACCTTCTCATCCTTAACTGAAAGGTTTAAACAAGAATGAGCACAAATTTCCCAACAAGTATACGGAATAAATGGGAAATATACATCAGGATAAAGGCATTTGAATTACTAGATCTCAACAGTTGAAAGATTATTAAGTGTTAAAGAAGAACATCAAGAATAATAATTTAAGAATTTTCAATATCATACTAAGGGGTGTAGACTGTAAACGATCTCTGCAAGTACACCAGGTGATCAGCCCATTGTACCCTACGTTGTGCACTAAGTTTAAAATGCATAAGCATAAATAGGACTATTTGCCCGACATCTGTTTTTTCCCGTTCATTCGGGTTGTTCATCTTAGTAATCATGCGAGACCTCACCAAGGCAACTTGGATTGGTAAACATTCAATAGCTTCGAAAGATGTGTTTTAAATCATTTTTCATCAATAATAACTAGCCAGAACTAAAGGCTAGCAACATACATAGAAACAGTTCTATGATGACATGAAACTTAAAAGCATAGCCGTTAGAATAATAACTGAATAACCATTGAAAAGCTTGCAAGATAATTGGAGTTTGTATGACTTTTCAATGAAGAAACTTGCACGAATAAATAACTAACACAAGTCCAATACTTACCCTTACTGCGATAATATTAGTAAGGATTTACTTGCCTGATAAGCCTACTACAATTAACGCTAGCGATTAACCTTCACATAACCTAATCACATGTGTCTCGTTAATCACCATTCATACACAATCTAGTTTGAAGTAAAAGGGTCTCCTATTGGATATGCTATAAACATCATAATAGAATATATTTAGAAAATATATGCCACCCATTTTAGATATCATAGGCAGCCCAAAACAGAACTTAAAATTGCCCAAACATAACAGTTTTTAAATTTTTTTTTTCTAAGCTTTACCATACCTCGCTAAAACAGTCATAACTAATTCGTTTTAAAACATTTTGAGCGATTCTTGCGCCCATGTGAAGCTAACTTCGGGGCTACAACTTTCGTTCATGGACCATCTTCAAATTCCAAGCACAAAATTCCGAAAAATGCAAAGGAGATCGGCTTCAATTTTTTGGATGATTTGATTTAACTACTTTGAAAAGTCATAACTCCTTGTTCAAGTCGGAATTAGTCCATTCCGAGTCTATGGAAAGCGTATTCAAGTGTACTATAATAACCCAAAAGTCCAAAATTTTTCGAAGCCGTAGCTAGCCCCGAATTTGTCCTTAGAGTCGTGATTCACCATTTTTTCGGCTTTCTAACATGTTTTATTTCACGACCTTACGATTTTCATATCTCACTCAATATAGCTTCGATCCGAATGAAATTTGGAAATGTTATACATCATGCTACATACTATTTTACAAAATTATTACATTCAACAAATGGATTATCTAAGACATGATTTCGAGTGACCAAAAATCCTGAAAAATCATGTAAACTAGTTTAACCCAACTTTTGAGAAAATCATGATTTTGATTCTAGCATGCATGGATTTGATTCCTACTGTCCAGACCACATTTACTAACATATATACACATGTTACAACAATCAAACCCTCTAACATTTCATGTTTTGATCAAATTAGCAACTAAGAGGCATTTTATCAAATAGTTAGCATGCAAACATGAATTCTATGATTCTTTATGTAATAGTAACATGTTATAAACCAGAATTTTCATTCTTATCATCCACATAGCAGTAATACCCGAAATCATGGCATCACCTAGCCAAAACAAAACATTTATCATAGCTATACATACATTTTTCACTCTTTTTCCTCAAGAACATACAAGTTGGTTTCATGGCTTACCTTGGATGCGAATTCTTCTTGATTTAATCTGTTAGAGACTCACTCCTTGCTTGCTTAGACTCTCCAAAATCTCCAGAAATCACCACAACATCTATTACTCTCAATTTCTCTTTCTTTTTGTATCTTGGTGGAATTTTTGCAAAGTAAAACATTTTTTTGTTGGGTGTATATATATATAAATTGATAGAGCTGCTCTCTCTAGCCTCTTCACCACTCCCATAATCAGTTACATGCATAATTATCCCACTTGAATATAGTTATGGGGTGAGGAGTTAGGAACATGAAAAGGTTTTCTTATTATGTTTAAGGAGTTATCACCTTTCTTCCTCCTTATTGCTATATACGTATATACTCTCCCTTCTTATCCCATATTACGTGTCACAAGACCCCCCCCCCAGCTGCTGTCCAATTAAACAAATGCATTACAATGTTATTTTAATCATTTAAATACCAATTTTGACCGTTTTGCCCTCCGTAGCCACACGTGTCGATACTTATATCGATTCCTACTAAAGTCGACGTCCCGGACGTCATGGAACTCTCCATTTCGTCAAACTTAACTTCAAAATTTGTAGTTGACAATTCGTCGCTCCAAAGTGTGCTTGGGCTAAATTTAAGATAATATTATATCTAATAAAGTTCCAAGAGGAGAGATTTGACTGTATGTGATGTTTTACGTCATGAAACTTCCAAGTCCATATATCTATAAATAAGAGCATTGTAAAAGAGAATGGTGGATATATAAAAATATTATGAGGCATGTCTCATTTTCGTGACACATTTAAAAATATTATGAGACATGTCTCAGTTTCGTGACACATTTTCGTGGTTACAGTATATCCTGCCTAATTTCGATGTTTCAGACTCAAATACGCAGACCGCGTCTCTAAATTCCACTCCAAACTCAAACTCATATTTGTAAGTCATCCCATGAAATTAATTAGAATTAATTCCATCCTTAACCAATTTAAATAATTGGCCTAACCGTAACAACCATTAATATGCATCTTATCACATAACATATAATAAAATAAATAATTCATCTAAAAATAATTGTCACATAAGAATTTCACATAAGTTTGTTTATTGAAATTGTTTAATTACATGGAAAAATCTAGGATATTACAGGGGAGTTGGTGCAAGATTGATAATACTTGCATGACTAAGTTAAAAATAGAGGTATAGATGGAGGTACTATATTGTAATTCCTATTTTCACATGATTATAACTATTGATTCATATGATTTAACTATTGATTCACATGATTTACTATTAGGGGAGGTGGTGCAAGTTTGATAATACTTGCAGGACTAAATTAAAAATGAAAGAAAAGTTGAAGATATTGTACTATAATATTTCGAGCCCCAAAACGTGCAATTATCGAAACTATATTTTCCTATAAATAGATGCTCATTCTTCTTTCATTTCTCACCAATTCACTAAAGCTTTAGAGCAATTATTATAGAGAGAAATTAAAGAGAGAAAGAAGAAGAGAAGTCTGCTACCTCACTATTCCAATATCCAGTCTTCTTCTGAGGTAAGGGGTATTATTTCTTTCGTATTCATGAAGAGAGTTATTGTTATTCCACTCCTTATTATTATGTTGGAATAACCTGTCTATGTGAAGTACTGCATACATGGTGAAATTCTTCTATTATTCCATTCTTTATTATTCTATTGGAATATCCCGTCTGTGCAGTTTACGCATGACCTGGTTTTATTCTTTATTATTCTATTGGAATATCCTGTCTGTGCAGATTACGCATGACCTGGGTCCATTCTTTATTATTCTATTGGAATAACCTGTCTGTGCGGTCTATCGCATGCATGGTGAATTCTGTTGTTATTCCATTCTTTATTATATTGTTGGAATATCCTGTCTGTGCGGTTTACGCATGACCTGGTTCCATTCTTTATTATTCTGTTGGAATATCCTGTCTGTGCGGTTTACGCATGACTTGGTTCCATTCTTTATTATTCTGTTGAGAATAACATGTCTGTGCGGTCTATCACATGCATGGTGAATTCTTCTGTTATTTCATTCTTTATTATTCTGTTAGAATAACCTGTCAATGTGGATTACCACATGCATGGTGAATGATCCTTTATATTCATATGAATAGTATTTTCATTCAAAAAGGGGTTTCTGCCAGGGGAAGTTTCGTAATTTTTCTTACCCTCAAAATTTTTGGAAAAATTTGAAATGATAATTTGATGAGTTTTCTAGATTGTGTCCAAAAATGGCGATTTTTGAATGTATAGATTAAGAGTTATGGATTTTATGGGAAAAGACTATTTTAAAAGTAAACCCTTACAACTCTTTGTGGTTAACTCCAAAATTGGTGAAATTTTTATTGGGAGTACATGTATATAACAGGAGTATACCTTGTAAATTTCGGAAGTTTTGGACAAAAGTACAATTTATGATAAATGTCTAAATATTCGACAATTTCGGCTATATTAAAAATATTAAATGAATTTTAAAAATTTCAAGAAAAATATATGTTTAATATGAGACTATATTCTGCTAAATTCCAGAAAAGAAATATTTTTGGGACTGATTTGGTATTTTTCATGAAAATGAACTAGTTATGAGTAAATGAATTAAATATGTTATGTGAAGTAACTAAAATGGAAAATAGGATTTTATGGCTTGGGAATCCTATATAGTGTATATACAAATTTTTGATTAGGGATTGGATCACTGGTGATGAAATCTTATGAGTATGGCATTTTTGAATGATTAAATGCATTATTTGGTAAAGTGTAAACAATTGAAATAAATTGTTTATAAGTTTAAGAAGTGTTTAAAATATTGTTATAATATTAATAATATTAGATGATGAGTTTATTAAGTGATTGATAATATTTGGATAAAAATAAAGTCTTTAATATTTATCCTTGTTTTCGTTTGATTAATGCTTATATCATTGTCATCATCTTCATGCTTATATTGTGATAAAAGTTATCTTTGGCTTACGTGCATAGATGGACTTGGTATGATTATGACCAAGGATCATTCGGTATAATCATGACCTGTAATGTTATAAATGATGTGGTAAAAGTCATCGGTGCTTTTCAGTAGTGCATTGATGGACAATTTTGGTATGATTATAACTAGGGATTATTCGGTATAGTCATGACCATTGATGATTTAATGAATATCCTTGGCCTGTAGTGCAGGGATGATTCGATGATGTGGTTTATTTATTATGCTGAGTCCCAACGATAAAAATTGATGAAAACATTTTAAAACATAGAAGATAGTAGATATCATGCTCTACTTGACTCTTCTAATGGATTGCTTATTCCGCTATAGTTAAACTTGATGTCTATTGTATTTTATCAGTTTAACATTGTTGAAGGCTAATGATAATTTATCCTGCATTATCTTAGTCATAATATTTTTTACTGGGCTAGTTGAGCTCACCCTTTTTTTCACTGTTCTCTTCAGGAAATGAGAATATAATTGGGACAAGTCAGGGAACGGAGTGACGGTCTAGTTGATAGCATTAGTAGTCCTCACTATTGTATTAAATAGTGTGGTAATAAATGTAATGAGGACTCCATTGAGTGTGGATATTGTCTAGATGACAATATTTGTATTAAAAGTCATAGCATATGTTTTGTCGTATTTTACACGACTGTTGTATAATTATGTTTTTATTTATATTTTATACCATGTATTTGGCGACTCAAGATGGGTGATGTATACCTATTTTGGGGGCGTCCCAGTTGGTATCAAAGCTTAGGGATATGATCTTTGGCTGAGATGTGAGATAAGAACTAGGAGTGGAGAGACGGGGAATTCCTTCGCTAGTATGACCTACCTAAGTTTATTTGGTATTTAATTGGTCGGTCAGAGTATAGGAATAATATGTAATATGTTAATTAACCCTTGTTTTGTGACAATATTTGAAAACGGCATCTAAAAATGTTGAGATCAACAATGAAGCACATGAGACCGTTGAGTCACCAACAATCAATACCCAGGATAATGTGCAACAGGAAGACAATAATCCTCAGGTAAATAACAACACCGATCAGATGATGAACGATGAGATGTTCAGAGGCTTTATGCAATTCATGCAACATTAGGCGAGAGAGATTCCTGTTCAAAATGCAGGTGGAAACACTGCAACTCCCATTCGATCATCGCTAAGCGAGTTCAAGGAGCTGGGACCACCGAGTTTTTGGGAAAGCCGTAACCACTTAAATGAGACGTTAAAGCAGATCACCAAGATATTTGATGTCTTGGGATGCTCCAAGGAGCAAAAGGTTCCCTTTGCCACCTTTATGTTGCGTGAAGAGGCAAATTAGTGGTGGGAATCTGTAAAACGTACCCAGCCTGACGCACTCAAGATGACTTGGGAGAAGTTCCAAGAGCTGTTCAACGACACGTAATTTCCCGAAAGTATTCGTCACATGAAGGAGGTGGAGTTTATCAAGTTGGAGCAAAACAATATGACCGTGTCGCAATACGAGGCTAAATTTGCGGAGTTATCCCGGTTTGTATCCCATTTGGTCGATAATGAGGAGCGAATGACGCGAATGTTTCTAAGAGGTTTGAAACCCGATATACGTCAATACCTCATTTCTCACAAATTGTGTTTGTATTCAAATGTAGTGAATAGGGCTCAGTTATTGGAGTGCGATAATGAACTAGCCCAACCAAAAGGCAACGATAATAATCGTACCGGTGGCAACGACCATTGGAACAATGATAACAATCGTAGGAGAAATTATCATGCCAAGAATGGTAACCACTTCGGTGGTAATCATGGCCAAGATAATAGGTGTGAAAATTTCAAGAAGAGGAGATTCAACAATGATGGAAAAATGTCAGCACCAGCACCTGTTGTTAAGGAAGGAGAATGACCGCCGGTCATATGTTATAATTGCGGAGGGGATGGATATATCAGTCCAAACTATGTGATGCAGTCCAAAGCATGTTACAATTGTGGAAAAGAAGGTCACCTAGCCCAATTTTATCGTGCACCAAAGCCAAGTCCAGCTGGGACAGTGGCACCAAAGGCGGATACGGACAGAACAAAGTCGGTGGTTTCAGGAATAGCATTTTTCGTGACTTCTTAAAAAGTGAGTAACCCGAACGAAGTTATCACGGGTTAGTTAATTATAAATTCTTGCGAAGTCTATACATTATTAGATATCGGTTCTACCCATTATTTTATCTCTCTTGCTTGTGCTCAACATTTAAATTTAACTCTAGAGAAGTTAGACTTTGACTTATCGATTGAAACTTCGTTAGGAGAAACATTCATTTCATGTGCTATCCAAGTCTTGGATGAGAGTGACAGTTTTGAATGATATTTCTATTATTAATAAATTTCCTGACGTATTCTTGAAGACTTCTTAGCCTACCCCTAGAGCGTGAAATCGAATTTTGTATTGACCCCAGTACAAAACCTATTTCTTCAACCCTTAAATATTTCTTCAACCAAAATGAATGAATAATGTGCCAAAGACGTTGGCTCGAGCTGTTAAAGATTACGAATATACCCCTCAATATCATCGTGGAAGAGCGAACGTGGTAGCTGACGCATTGAGTAGAAGATCGTATGCGTTTATGAGTGCGATGTTGTTAACATAAAAACCCATTTCGTATAACTTACAAATGATGAAGATAGAGTTAAAGACTCTAGAGACCCACGTGAAGATAACTAATATACGAGTATAATCGACTTTAATAGATAAAGTTAAAGCCGCTCAAGCTACACACCCGAATTTGATGACTGTGAAGAAGAAGGTTTAAGAGGGCGTTGTTCTGGAAGCAAGAATCGATGAAGAGAGGAAATCTCAACCCTCGATTTTATTGGCCCATTTGAAATCCTTGATCGAGTAGGAGCGTGGCCTATAGACTGCTTTTACGTGCCCAAGTATGTCGCGTGTTCATAACATTTTTCACGTATCAATGTTACGTAAATATGTGGACGACCCGAACCACATTATTGAATTGGAACTAGACGAGATAGCAGAAGATTTAATGTATGAGGAGATACATGTTAAAATTTGGATAAGAAGGATCCTATTTGACACTCGAAGGTTATACCTCAAGAGTTAGAATCTGAAATGAAGTCAAGGTATCCTCACCTCTTCGGCATACCAGGTACGTACATAAATTTCGAGGGCAAAATTTCATAAGGAGGGGAGATTGTGAGACCCCAAATTTTATGAATAAAGATTTAAATTTCTCGAAATATTTTTTTTCAATATTATGGTGTGGATTTGATATAAAGTTATAGTTGTGGGTAATATTTATAAATTTTGCAAAGTATGCAAGTTGTTATAAAATATTTGTTTGGTCGGGGAATATTCTTTTTGTCGGGGAATATCCGCATGCGACGACACAATCATTGGTGGACCCTACAATGTAAGTATTATTGTCGTAGTTAGAAAAACAATGTAATTATCTTTTTATAAAAATAATAAATGAAGTGTTACCGTTAAAAGCGTTGAACTACCCTAGTAGTAAAAGTACGAAGAATAATGGTGGTTGCATAAGAGCACTACCGGTATTGGTTATTGATGCTTACGTGAGAAGTTACTCCGTTATACTCAATTATTGCTACAGTAATTGATGCATCATATATTTGATATTATTGATTCAATTATTGTCAAAATATCATCTGCATAATATGTTATATTATTAAATCAATAATTGAGACGACAAAGTTATTTATAGTATTAAATTGCAATATTTACAATGTCTAGAAGTTCTATCAAGGTGAGGTTTGGTCATCTAATTGCACGCCAATAAGGAGAAATCCTTATCAAAAAGTCCCCTCTTTCCTGGGAACGACCTGGTTGTTAAATATTGTGAGTTATAATATTAATGATGAATAAGTTTATGTTTGATTAAAGATGAAATTGATAGTTCCATTGAGTTGGGATTATTAGTGTTAGTGGAAATCGACATCTATTCCGATGATAATTGATGTTTGGGGGTTATATTGATAAATCGGGTAATTAATCGGATAAATGAGCAATTAATTGCTACTAATTCACATGCTTATATAACTATTTGTTCACATGTGTGTACTATTGAATCACATTCTTGTACTATTAGGGGAGTTGGTGCAAGATTGATAATACTTTCATGACTAAGTTAAAAATGGAGGTATAGATGGTGGTACTATACTGTAATTCGTATTTTCACATGATTATAACTATTGACTCACATGATTTAACTATTAATTCACATGATTTACTATTAGGGGAGGTGGTGCAAGTTTGATAATACTTGCAGGACTAAATTAAAAATAAAAGAAAAGTTGAAGGTATTGTACTGTAATATTTTGAGCCCCAAAACGTGCAATTATCAAAACTATATTTTCTTATAAATAGAAGCTCATTCTTCTTTCATTTCTCACCAATTCACTAAAGCTTTAGACCAATTATTATAGAGAGAAATTAAAGAGAGAAAGAAGAAAAGAAGTCTGCTACCTCACTATTCCAATATCCAGTCTTCTTCTGAGGTAAGGGGTATTATTTCTTTCGTATTCATAAAGAGAGCTATTGTTATTCCATTCCTTATTATTATGTTGGAATAACCTATCTATGCGAAGTACTGCATACATGGTGAAATTTTTCTATTATTCCATTCTTTATTATTCTGTTAGAATATACTGTCTGTGCGGTTTACACATGACCCGGTTTCATTCTTTACTATTCTATTGGAATATCCTGTCTGTGCGGATTACGCATGACATGGTTCCATTCTTTATTATTCTGTTGGAATAACCTGTCTGTGCGGTCTATCGCATGCATGGTAAATTCTGTTGTTATTCCATTCTTTATTATTATATTGGAATATCCTGTCTGTGCGGTTTACGCATGACTTGGTTCTATTCTTTATTATTCTGTTGGAATATCCTTTCGCATGCTTTCTACGCGTGACACAGTTCCATTCTTTATTATTCTGTTGAGAATAACATGTCTGTGCGGTCTATCGCATGCATGGTGAATTCTTCTGTTATTCTGTTGGAATAACCTGTCTATGTGGATTACAGCATCCATGGTGAATGATCCTTTATATTCATTTGAACAGTATTTTCATTCAAAAAGGGGTTTCTTCTAGGGGAAAATTTGTAATTATTCTTACCTTAAAAAATTCTGGAAAAATTTGAAATGATAATTTGATGAGTTTTCTAGATTGTGTCCAAAAATAGCGATTTTTGGATGTATAGATTAAGAGTTATGGATTTTATGGGAAAAAAACTATTTTAAAAGTAAACCCTTATAACTCTTTGTGGTTAACTCCAAAATTGGTGAAATTTGTATTGGGAGTACATGTATATAACATGAGTATACCCTGTAAATTACGGAATTTTTGGACAAAAGTACAATTTATGATAAATGTCTAAATATTCGGCAGTTTTGGCCATATGAAAACTAGTAAATTAATTTTAAAAATTCTGAGAAAAATATATGTTCAATATGAGACTATATTCTGCTAAATTCCAGAAAAGAAATATTTTTGGGACTAATTTGGTATTTTTCATGAAAATGAACTAGTTATGAGTAAATGAATTAAATATGTTATGTGAAGTAACTAATATGGGAAAATAGGATTTTATGGCTTGGGAATCCTATATAGGGTATATGCAGATTTTTGATGAGGGATTTGATCGTTGGTGATGAAATCTTATGAGTATGACATTTTTGAATTATTAAATGCATTATTTGGTAAAGTGTAAACAATTGAAATAAATTATTTATAAGTTTAAGAAGTGATTAAAATATTGTTATAATATTAATAATATTAGATGATGAGTTTATTAAGTGATTGATAATATTTGGATAAAATTAAAGTCTTTAATATTTATCCTTGTTTTCGTTTGATTAATGCTTATATCATTGTCATCATCTTCATGCTTATATTGTGATAAAAGTTATCTTTGGCTTACGTGCATAGATGGACTTGGTATGATTATGACCAGGGATCATTCGGTATAATCATGACCTGTAATGTTATAAATGATGTGGTAAAAGTCATCAGTGGCCTGTAGTGCATTGATGAACAATTTTTGGTATGATTATGACTAGAGATTATTCGGTATAGTCATGACCATTGATGATTTAATGAATATCCTTGGCCTGTAGTGTAGGGATGATTCGATGATGTGGTTTATTTATTATGCTGAGTCCCAACGATAAAAATTGATGAAAACATTTTAAAACATAGAAGATAATAGATATCATGTTCTACTTGACTCTTCTAATGGATTGCTTATTCCGCTATAGTTAAACTTGATGTCTATTGTATTTTATCAGTTTAACATTGTTGAAGACTAATGATAATTTATCCTGCATTATCTTAGTCATAATATTTCTTACTGGGCTAGTGAGCTCATCCTTTCTTTCACTGTTCTCTTCAGGAAATGAGAATATAGTTGGGACGAGTCAGGGAACGGAGTGACGGTCTAGTTGATAGCATTAGTAGTCCTCACTATTCTGTTAAATAGTGTGATAATAAATGTAATAAGGACTCCATTGAGTGTGGATATTGTCTAGATGATAATATTTGTATTAAAACTCAAAGCATATGTTTTGTCATATTTTACACAACTATTGTATAATTAAGTTTTTATTTATATTTTGTACCATGTATTTGGCGACTCAAGATGGGTGATGTATACCTGTTTTGGGGGCGTCCCAGTTGGTATCAAAGCTTAGGGATATGATCTTTTGGTCGAGATGTGAGATAAGAACTGTGGAGGAGGGAGGGGAATTCCTTCGCTAGTATGACCTACCAAAGTTTATTTGGTATTTAATTGGTCACGAGTATAGGATAATATGTGATATGTTAATTAACCCTTGTTTTGTGACAATATTTGAAAATGGCATCTGAAAATGTTGAGATCAACAATGAAGCACATGAGACCGTTGAGTCACCAACAATCAATACCCAGGATAATGTGCAACAGGAAGACAATAATCCTCTGGTAAATAACAACACCGATCAGATGATGAACAATGAGATGTTCAGAGGCTTTATGCAATTCATGCAACATCAAGCGAGAAAGATTCCTGTTCAAAATGCAGGTGGAAACACTGGAAACCCACGGTCGATCACTGCTAAGCAGTTCAAGGAGCTGGGACCACCAGAGTTTTCTGGAAAGCCAGAACCACTTAAGGCGGAGACGTGGTTAAAGCAGATCACCAAGATATTTGATGTCTTAAGATGCTCTAAGGAGCAAAAGGTTCCCTTTCCACCTTTATGTTGCGTGAAGAGGTAGATTAGTGGTGGGAATCTGTAAAACGTAACCAGCCTGATGCACTCAAGATGTCTTGGGAGAAGTTCCAAGAGCTATTCAACGACACGTACTTTCCCGAAAGTATTCGTCACATGAAGGAGGTGGAGTTTATCAAGTTGGAGCAAAATAATATGACCGTGTCGCAATACGAGGCTAAATTTACGGAGTTATCCCGGTTTGTATCCCATTTGGTCGATAATGAGGAGCGAATGACGCGAATGTTTCTAAGAGGTTTGAAACTCGATATACGTCAATACCTCATTTCTCACAAATTGTGTTTGTATTCAAATGTAGTGAATAGGGCTCAGTTATTGGAGTGCGATAATGAACCAGCCCAACCAAAAGGCAACGATAATAATAGTACCGGTGGCAGCGACCATCGGAACAATGATAACCATCGTGGGGGAAATTATCATGCCAAGAATGGTAACCACTTCGGTGGTAATCATGGCCAAGATAATAGGTGTGGAAATTTCAAGAAGAGGAGATTCAACAATGATGTAAAAATGTCAGCACCAGCACCTGTTGTTAAGGAAGGAGAACGACCGCCGATCATATGTTATAAATGCGGAGGGGAGGGATATATAAGTCCAAACTGTGTGATGCAGTCCAAAACATGTTACAATTATGGAAAAGAAGGTCACCTAGCCCAATTTTATCGTGCACCAGAGTCAAGTCCAGCTAGGACGGTGGCACCAAAGGCGGATACGGACAGAACAAAGTCGGTGGTTTCAGGAAGAGCATTTTTCGTGACTTCTCAAAAAGCGAGTAACCCAAACGAAGTTAGCACGGGTTAGTTAATTATAAATTCTTGCGAAGTCTATACATTATTAGATATCGGTTCTACCCATTATTTTATCCCTCTTGCTTGCGCTCAATGTTTAAATTTAACTCTAGAGAAGTTAGACTTTGACTTATCGATTGAAACTTCATTAAGAGAAACATTCATTTCATGTGCTATCCAAGTCTTGTATGAGAGTGACAGTTTTGAATGATATTTCTATTATTAATAAATTTCCTGACGTATTCTTGAAGACTTCTTAGCCTACCCCTAGAGAGTGAAATCAAATTTTGTATTGACCCCAGTACAAAACCTATTTCTTCAACCCTTAAATATTTCTTCAACCAAAATGAATGAATAATGTGCTAAAGACGTTGACTCGAGCTGTTAAAGATTACGACTATACCACTCAATATCATCGTGGAAGTGCTCACCCTTTCTTTCACTGTTCTCTTCAGGAAATGGGAATATAGTTGGGACGAGTCAGGGAACGGAGTGACGGTCCAAATGATAGCATTAGTAGTCCTCGCTATTCTGTTAAATAGTGTGATAATAAATGTAATGAGGACTCCATTGAGTGTGGATATTGTCTAGATGACAATATTTGTATTAAAACTCATAGCATATGTTTTGTCGTATTTTACACGACTGTTGTATAATTAAGTTTTTATTTATATTTTATAACATGTATTTGGCGACTCAAGATGGGTGATGTATAGCTATTTTGGGGGCGTCACAACAACAACTTCCTGCAGCTAGGTATTCACCCTCAGTGGTTCATAAAGCAACTGAAGTCTAGTTTTTACTATGTCACGTAACAAGATTGTGACCTAAAAATGAGCAAGCACCACTGGTATTTTTTCTATTAATTTGACATCCTGAACAATCAACATCTGAATAGCCTATTTGTTCAAAATGATTGAAGATTGAATAAAATAACCCCAAATTGACTGTACCACTTAAATAGTTAAAAATTCTTTTAACAACTTGTAAATGAGATTCTTTAGGTTTTGCTTGAAAACATGCACATAAACAAACACTATACATAATATCTGGTCTAGATGCAGTTAAATATAATAGACATCCAATCATACCTCGATATTTAGTTACTTCCACATCTATACCTTTTTTTGTCAGACGTAAGCTTTATTAAAGTGCTCATCGGTGTAGCCTTTGAGTTTGATCCATCGAAACTAAATCTTTTGAGTAGCTCTTTTGTATATTTGGTTTGATGGATGTATATACCTTCCTTTGTTTGCTTGATTTGAAGTCTCAAAAAGTAGTTAAGTTCTCCCATTAGACTCATATCGAACTCCTTGTGCATGCACTTAGAAAACCACTCACAAAGGAAATCATTAGTAGCACCAAAAATTATATCATCTACATATATTTGTACAATGATAATATGTTTATTTTCACGCCTTATAAATAATGTAGAATCAATTTTTCCTCTAATAAAACCATTTGAAAGTAAATACTTACTCAACCTTTCGTACCAAGCCCTTGAAGCCTACTTTAGTCCATAGAGAGCTTTCTTGAGCTTGTAAATATGGTTTGGATACCTCTCATGTTCAAATCCAGGAGGCTGTTTTACATATACCTCTTCATTGATGTATCCGTTGAGGAAGGCGCTTTTTACATCCATTTGATAGAGTGTGAACTTCCCGTAACAAGCAAATGCTAACAAGATGCGGATGGACTCTAGTCTAGCGACTGGGGCATAAGTTTCTTCATAGTTAATCCCTTCTTGTTGATTGTATCCTTGAGCTACTAGCCTTACTTTGTTACGTGTGATTGTCCCATGCTCATCAAGCTTATTCATGAATACCCACTTTGTTCTAATGATGGAAACATCTTTAGGAGGGGGCATAAGTTCTCAGACTTGGCATCGTTTAACTTGTTGAAGTTTTTCTTGCATTGTTATTAGCCAATTTTAATCTAGGATAGCTTATTTAGCATTTTTTGGCTCAACTTGTGATAAGAATGCAAAAAATGCACACTGATTTTGCAATCCTCTCCTTGTGGTGATTCCTCTGTTTATATCTCTAATGATGTTTTCTAGTGGATTATTCTTGAGATATATCACAGTCTTTGGCATTGGCACTATTACTTCTTCTTTTTGAGGGATATCAGCTTCAAGCTCTTGTGTTGTTCCTTGTTCTACACTCATTTAATTTTCCAAATCACTTCTTTGGATTTGTCCATTCGATTTCTTGAGTAGATTTTTCCGTTCATTTGGATTCACCGAGATCTCCAAATTTCCTGCATCCTCATCTCTTTCTTTTGGAAGATCATTATGAGTTTCATTAAATGTAATATAAACAAACTCTTCAACATATAGCTTGTTAGTATTAAATACACGATAGGCTTTAATATTTTGTGAGTAACCAATGAAAATTCCTTCATAAGATTTAGCATCAAATTTTCCCAAGTTTTCACTAGTATTTAGTATAAAACATTTAGATCCAAAAACTTTGAAATAACTTATATTAGGAATCTTGTTGTTTAAAAGTTCATAAGGGGTTTTCAAAATAATTGGACGAATAAGTACGCTATTTAAAACATAGCAAGAGGTGTTTACAACTTTGGCCCAAAACTTTTTAGGAAGTTTACTTTCTTGTAACAAAGTTCTAGCGGTTTCTTGTAATGTTCTATTCTTTCTTTCGACTACACCATTTTGTTGAGTAGTTCTTGGGGCTGAAAATTCATGACTAATTCCTTTTTGATCACAAAATATTATAAAGTCTTTTTAAAATTCAGTACCATGACCACTTCTTATCTCTACAAGTTTGAGACTATATTTTGTTTCCAAGTTTCTTATTAATTTCTCAAATTCTTTAAATGCTTCATCTTTAGTTCTTAAAAATAATACCCAAGTATATCTAGAAAAATCATCTACTATTACAAATGCATAAAACTTACCATTTATACTAACATGTGTTTCTGGTCCAAATAGATCAAGATGAAGTAGTTGTAAAGGAGAAGAAGTTGCTACCATGTTCTTTGCCGTAAATGATGTTCTTACTTATTTTCCAAGTTGACAAGGAACACATATTCCCTTCTTTTCATATTTTATCTTTGGCAACCCTTTGACAAGATTCTTTGAGGATGATTTCTTGATTAAATCCATGTGAACATGTCTCATCCTCATATGCCATAAATTAGCCTCATCTTGTACGAATGCAACACATAGTTCTTCATCCTGTTGCTCAAAATCAATAGTATATATATTTCCTTCCCTTTGTGCAACTAAAGTAACATTGTTAGTACCATGAGAGAGATAGTGCATTTTTCTTTATCAAAACTAACTTGGTGACCATTATCCATCAATTGACTTATACTAATAAGATTAAATTCAAGTCTACTAACAAGATGTACATTATCAATATTAACCTTATCATTTCCTATTTTACCTTTTCCGATTATTTTGCAGGTTCGATTATCTCCAAATGTAACTGTACCATTTTTCTTCTTGATTTTTAGCTCCACAAACTTTGATTTTTCCCCAGTCATGTGATGTGAGCATCCACTATCAAGAATCCATTTTTGAGATGGAACCCTTGCCTTGAGACATACCTGTCAAGAAAAAATAATTCATTCTTTTGGTACCCACATCTTTTTGGGTCTTTTAATGTTTGTTGCATGTAAATCATCATTTTTAACCCATACCTTTTTAATTTTATTTTTCTTAAAATAGTTTATGTCCAAATAACCTTTAATACCACAATTTCTACACATTATAAAAGGAGAGCAATAATTTAATCTAAAATGTGATATTGATTTTAATATTTTTATATCACCCTTTTTATGCATAGGATTGTAACGAATTCCTTGTCTTTCAAAGCTAGGTCTTTGTTTACCTAATATGACATTTAAATTTTCTTCACCTTGAACAAATTTAGCAAGAAATAATTTTAGTGAATCTATTTCTTTTTGAAGTTCATTATTAGGAAGAATTTTATCAAGTGATTTATGACTAAATGCATCAATACATACATCTCTCATTTTTAGTTCATTTGTCAATTTTTGGACCTCACTATTCAAAAATTTACCTTATTGAAAAGTATTTTGTTATAATTATCTAAATAATTAATTTTAGCAATTAAAACCTTTTCTTCTTTACATGTAGATTCCTTTTCAATATCTTTCTTTTCATCTATCAAAGAGTCTACCTCACTCATTAATGTATTTACCAAGTCTTTCAAATATACATTTTTTTCTTTCAATGTATCATTTTCTTGTTTCAAAGAAATAATCTCAAAATTAGATACCTCGTTTGATTCACCTTCTAATCCCATGAAGAATACTTGAGCTATTTCATCCTTGGCATCAACCTCAATTTCGGATTCTTCTTCATCACTCCAAGTAACAAGTGAATTGTTTCTCTTATTATCCTTAAGCAAGTTTTTCTTTTGTTCTTTAGTTGAAAGAAATCCTTCTTGAAGTACCCTGGACGTCCACATTCAAAACATGTTTCCTCGGTTTGCTTTCCTTTAGCTTTATTCGAGTTGAAGATATTCTTTCGTTTATTCTTCCTTTGTAGAAGTCCTTTGAGTCTTCTTGACATCATGGCTATCTCTTCATCCAAAGTATCATCAAGCTCTTCTCCATTTCATGCATTAAGAGCTAAAACCTTTCTTCGAGGAGTTTCCTCCTCATCATCATACCTCTTTAATTGATGTTCATATTACTCAAGTTTACCAAAAAGATTTAGTGTATCCATAGTAGATATAGTAGAGGAATCTTGAAGAGTAGTGATTTAAGAAGCAAACCTCTTGGGCATAGCCCGAAGTAACTTACAGTTAATCACACTTTGTGGAATGGATTTGTCCAATAGTTTCAAGGAGTTCAGAAGAACAAGGAACCTTGCTTGAGCCATCTTTATAGTTTCATCTTTCTCAAGTTTGAACATTTCATAATCGTGCATGAGCATGCTTAGTTTCACTTCTCGAACCTTGGATGTTCCTTCATGGCTCACTACTAGAGTATCCCAAATTTCCTTAACTATGTTGCATGAGAAAACTTTGTCAATCTCGGATTGTACCATGCCACTAAGTAGTGTGTTCATAGCCCTTGAATCACAGGAAACCATGAAAGTCTTAGTTGAATCCATCTCTAGCAGAGTCTTTGGAGTACCGTCATCTTTTCTTGGAATAACTGGTTCATTCTCCATAATCCACCATTCTCAAGGATCTCTTTTAAGGTAGATCCTCATTCAGAATTTCCAGAAGTTATAATTTTCTGTTCCATACAGCAAAGGAGGTCTATTGGTTGATTGACTTTCTTGATTGTTGTTTTCGAACTGTGCCATGTTAGAATCTTTCCCTACAAGTCACCTTTAAGACCAAATAAGTAGAGCCAAGCTATAATACCAAATGAAATTCAGATAAGACACACTTAGAAGGGGGGTTGAATAAGTGTGGGAGCAATCAATGACCAATTTTTGAACCTTAAACCAAACTACTAAATTCCCTACCGGATTGACTTTTTGTTTAAGAAAATATTTTGGTTAATTTATAAGTCAAAGAGAATACTTTGTGTTAACAAATTATCTTAAGATGAAGCAAATATTTAAATTTTGATTATTAAGAAAATTAACTATCTTGAGAGATATTAAAGTAAAGCAATCAATAAAATCAACACCAAGATTTTTTACGTGGTTCAGCTATTACCCTCTATATTAATAGCTTAGTCCACGTCCAATACCAACTAGTATTGGATAGTCACTTTTATTTCATTAAAATGACCCTTGTTACAAAAATGATTCTATCAAATTTGAATTACAATAATTCACTTGAGCACACTTGCTCCTTGTGCACCAATGCACCCCTTAAGCACCTATGCTTCCTTGAACCTGTTTGTAAACAAACCTTAATCCACCTGGATTAAATTCCTTTAGACAAGACTTAGTCTAAAAAATATAAGATTACAAATATAAAGTTCTAATGATAAAAGCAAATAAACAATTTAACAATGCAATGCTAAACTAATGAATGCAATAATCAAGTAGTAAAAGAGAGATATCACCAAAATTAAGCTCACAAAAATTAGCTGAGAATAATCTGAATATGAATTGCACAACAGCTCAAAATTTGCACGAAGAATAATTTAATAGCTCTTCAAGTATATAAGTGCAAAATATTAATTCAAGTGTTGTGTATTTAACTGGTATCTCAATTCTTCTTTTTATAGCTCAGAAAACAACCGTTGTGAAATAAAATATTTCTTTTGCAAATTTTTATTCTGTTATTAAACTTTATTTACGTTGCCAACAGAATACAAATAGATAAGTAACGTTCTAAGTTTATGTCCGTTGGAAAGTATATTTTAACAGATATAGACTATGTCAAAGATATCCCACAAAGATAAAAGGTTCCGTGTAAATCACATATAGTCTATAATCATAACTTCCGCGTAATTAATGTTACGGACTCTTTCAAGCATAATCCACTTAAGGAGATAACCCACTAACATATCACAGAACTCTTTTTAAAATAAATCACTTAACAAAGTGTTAGTTCCGTAATTCTTGCAAAGAGCCAACAAAGAAATTTCAAATACTTTCCAGTATAATAATTATCTTATATTTCCAAGATATATGCAATTAATCCTACCAACAGATAATGATCACATCTCTGCCGCCACAAGATTTTATCTTTCCAACAAATCTAAATCATATGAATTCTTCTTACACCCGTGTTATACAGATTATATAAAAACAGAATTCTCTCATAACACATGGCAATATAATTCATTTAATCCAGACAACATAATTTATCATTTTAATTTTATGCATGCATAATATATATATACTTACCATCTGAAATCAGTCATGTAGTAACAGTTAGCATAAAATATAAAATTCTTAAGCATGCACAAAATATTTGATCATATTTTAATGCACACATAAAATGTCCTAGAGCCTTGTATTGAAAAATGAAGTATTTGCAATGTCCTAGAGCCTTCAAAGTCTTTTGACAATAATCCTTCATCAACTTCCTGAAATTTCATAATAAACAAATTAGTCCATAATATTAATTCATCATCAAAACAATAAGGTTAGAATATTAACAACTCAACAACAAAGCTATCTTAATATTCAACATTTGAAAAATGGCTATTATCTTATTTAAGTTTTAACTCCTTTTGGGTATACAAACACAATTTTAATGAGGTAATATTACTACATTATGATAGTTTGGGATATATATATATATATATATACATTTTCATATAATCCATGTACATTAGTCTAGTCCAGTTAATATCAGGTATGAACACAATTTAATTGGGTACTAAAAATCCAATTTTTCCATAAAAATTTATTATTTAATTACACATCATTATTAAAATAAATATTTTAATAGTACATATTTATTTACTCCCATATATTAAAATACACATTTAATTATCCCACCACACATGATGAGGTCACAAAAACTCATCTTAACCAATTATATGATTTAATTACTTTTACTATATAATTTTGTATAACATTATTGACATTTAAATGTCACACGTTATGCTATGTCAATTCATGGATTAATTATATGGTACTACTACTTATGTAACGCCAGAGAAAAATTGGATTTTTATGACAATTAAATTTTTATTTGATTATGTGAATTAAATGAATTTAATTGATTTATTTTGTGAGTAAGCTATGTGAAGGTCTTTCTATGACCTAGAATGTGCTAATGTGGTTAGTAATCTGGCTACGTGCTAGAATTAATTGTTTAGAATTTCCAAGACGAAAATAAATATTTTCCGAGAAATTCCCGTAAAAACACTATTCATCCGTTTCTGTTCAGGGAATAATTTTGAAATTCCGAGAAATGCGTAATGATAGAATATTGAGATAAGATGAAATATCTAATAATATTTCATTTATGGCAAATGAAGGTTTCGCCTGCTGAATTAAAACCTAAGGGTTGAGTGAAATGATTTCCGAGAAGGAAATGAAATGCGTAGAAGGATTTGCGTTATTGTTAATCTGTGTGTTATACTAGGGTGATACTATTTAGTATCTATGTATAATACGATGAGTTAATATGGAGAACAATACGATTATCGTACGAGTACTATACAGATAGAATACGTGATTTATACGTATGTAATACGATTAGTATTATGGAATTAAGTTAAGACTTAATGTAAATTCGTTTGGGTTGGATTATGTTTTATCCAATCAATTGAATGAGCAAGCCCAAGGGATTAATATGTTAAGCCCAAGTCAAGGGCCAATATTAGATTGGTTAAGCCCAATGCAAGAAAACAAAACCGTGGATCGAACCGGTGGGTCATCGAATGGATAAAACCCATGGGGAAACCCATGGGGATGACCCATGGGCATGGTGGGCCGACCACTTGGTGTGCAAGGCAAGAAAATCACTTGGTCACCAAGTATTTTACTTGGTGGAAAAGTGTGGAATAGTAAGGAGGTGGGGTGTTTAGTCCATATTGCCCTCCATTTCATTTACCTATAAATAGAAAGCAAGAGTTGGTCTTTTGTGAGTTTTTCAATTGCCAACCTAGATTATTGAGAGAGAAAGAGAGCTAGACTCAACAAAATCCTACACTTGGAAGCTTTGCCTTGTAGTTTTCCAAGAGTTTTCTTAAGAGTTCTTAAGGATCCTTAATTCTAATTCCATCTCTTTTGGTTTTCTTTTATCATGGAGAATCATAAATAGGTGGTGAATATCTTATATAGTGGGATAAGAATGATTACCACAGATTCAATCTCTATAAGTCATGAGATCATAAAAATCATAAGGGTTGTTATAGCTTAAAATCATGAAATTATTGATTGTTGAGATTGATTGTTAATAAACAATTGAACTGCATTAATACGTTAATATGTGCATCTTGCTTGGTTAGGATGTAGATATGAAGTCCATGGAGTATTCCATGCGATTTGGCTTAGAGAACATTAGTAACGAAGTTATAGCGAATTTCACGGAAATAGACGTTAAACGTCGAAAACGTAGAAATTCCAGATTAGTAGTCAAAAGTTGCCGTGAGACTTGAAAATGTTGTTTTTCAATGTCAACACGTGAGATAGGGTATTTAAGAGTCGTAGGTTCGAGAATCGTCGGATTTTGACTTAAAACTAAGAAAACGAGCATTGAACGCTCATTAACGTTTACGAACGCTTAGAAAATGAACTCAATAGTGAATTTTGAGTTATCGGTTTCAAAAGTGTTGAATTCTTATATGAACCCATAGATTATGTCATTTATGATGTGTAGGCTTTTGAACGGACCAAATCGAACTTATAACGAAGAAGTTATGGCTCCGAGAAACTCACCAAAATTTTAATCTATGAAAATTTTTCAGGCCGAGGTCTGCCGCAAGTGCTGCAGACAGTGTGTTAAATGCCACGCCACAAAGATTGGCACAAAGATAGTTAGTTATCTTTGAAAAGTGGCATTAACCGATAGAAGGAAATCTCAAATACAGCCGCCAAGACCGAAGCATGGGTATCGCTAATCAGCCAGTTAGCCGGCCTCAGTATTGAGATGTCATGCTTGCGCAAAAGTGCGCGTGGCTTTGATAGATGACTTAGGTTTTGAACTTCAATTGTTCAGGGACCTATATGAGTAATGTTTGTGCACTTCATAAGTTTATTAAAACTATTCCTATACTACCTATACTAATGTATATGGTATTGAACTTAGGAATTGATTGCATGTTAGTAAGTTATGAACAAAGAACGTAAAGTGTTATCGATAAACCTTAATCGATAAATAACGTTGGTAGTTCACTAATGATGATAGAGTCTAGTTAATAACGTAAGATGGTTAATATGTCGGGACGAAGGGTAATAAGTCAAGTTGACTTTAATAATAATACTAAGTTAACAAAGACATAGAAGGGAAAGAAGTTGGTAGGAACAATGTGAATAATTATTTAATAGCTAATTACAGTGTGCTATATGAATATATCATGTAGATTCTGTAAAGGTTGTGGTCAGTCGATTAAGTTATTTGAAGACGCTGAAAAGCAAGTTTTCTTAACGCTTGTCTAACTTCCAAGTTGGTCAAGTTTTATGTGATTCATTGTACTGAATTGCATGACTAGTTTTAAAGAAAGGGTCAATGCCAGATTTAACTCGGCTAGACTACTCGTAAGATATAGATTGATTGATATTCATATCTTTCTATATAGAAATGTTAACGCTATCCTATGCCAAGTAATTGGTACGAATGTGAAGGTAAGGTTTGTCTATGAACAAACAAAAGTATTTTTTATCGATTATTCGATGGGCACGCCGAGTTTGCCAAATGTTAAACTTAAATACGTTTAATCTAATTAGTGTTGATCAACATAGTAAGTACTATAAGCCGATCACCTAGAAGTGCTCGTAAGTAATGCGGATGTACAAATTTTAAGGTTTGTGATATCCTTTTCAAGTATGAAAATAAAAGCTATTGTTCATGGTTCATCAATAGATCTGTAATTCCTAATATATTCTATACCTTGGGAATTGATGATATGAATTGTTAAAGTATTATTGTTTCACAATACTTCATAACTATTTGTTCGGCTTATGTAGGAATTGTCATATAATTCACGAATGTGGTATTATCGTTATCCTTTGTTAAACTTTTACGAGCTTGTTATGCTCGCTTTTATGCGTGAATTATATGATGATTGCAGTTAAGGATGAACGCATCGAGAATGCTAAGAGAGATAAGGGCAAGGCTAAGATGGATACCTAACCATCGTGTAATAGACTAGTATGCTTGTATGTATTATACATTATGAACAACGAACGATGTAATCGGTTTATGAACTTGGGAAGGATTATACTTTGATTGTAATAAGAATATAGTAATTACATTCATTTTGTTGTATTTCAATGGAATGGTTGTATAGTTATGAGTACAGTGTAGCACCATATTGGGGGGTCACATGTTGGTATCAAAACATTAGGTTATAAAACTTAAGGGGGGAAGAACCTTAGGCTAATAACCTCGTAAGGAAGGTAAATTCCGAAGAATGAAATTCAAGTCAATTGAATTAATAAGGTATTGAGAAAACTCAGTACCGAAAGAATTTAAAAGATGGAAATTAATTTTAAATAAATTAAATGTGATTTATGCTTATACTATTGTGTATTATGTACTAATCAACGTGTTATGTGTTATGTAGATATCGATCAATATCATGATGTATAGAGACATTCACGTTGTGAGTGAAGAGTCAGTGAACCAAGTGGAGGTAGTACCTATGCCTGTGGGGGAGGTACCGTTAGTGGTTCTAGAAGACTCGGATATTGAGGAGTACATCTCTGAGGAGCAATACTCTGAGGAGACAATGGGGATAGCGTCATATCTGAATATGATGATAGATGTAGAGGAGGAGATGGAGGTAACATCGATTAATACTTGGTACTTATTTCTCAGAGCCAACACCTTCTGGATGCAATGAGATCATTGATCTAGTCCGGTTGGATAGGAATGTGCATCTGTGCATCGTGGGTGCGCATACCACGAATGAGGAGATAATCGCTCTATATGAGGCGAAGGAATCTGCAGAAGCAGATTTTGAGTCAGAGCACAATGAGAAAGTGCATATGACGGATAAAGCACGAGACTATAAGGAAGAGGCCTTAGAGCTTTGAAAGAAACTGGTTGAAAAAGTCCAGAAGATAGCTAGGATGTCATACATCCACGAATGCGCTCTTGAGGATTTCAAGCTGAAAATTGCTTGTTATTCCATTAATTCCGGGCAGACTCGACATACCATTAGCCAGGATATTGTTTTGAATCTAGCGAATCAAAAACATGAGAATGCCGTTCAGCAGTATTAGGATATCGTTAGATCTTTTTGTATATGTGTAGTAACGTAAAACCCTCTTTTGTATAATTAAAGGGTAGTCTTTTTGTAAATCCTAATTTTTGTAAAAGTCAATCGCGGGATAGTATGTAATAGCTTTTTGGCTAAGGGAACATGATGTAAATAGTTTTGACTATGAAAGCATATTAATATAATGAAGTTTTATTTAATGTGCTTGTTGTGGTATGAGTTGTTGTTGTTTGAGAATGATAACCAATCAGTTAAATAGATAATAACAAAACTTTATTTATTTAATCAGAATTATGCCGCCAAGAAGGAGACAACGTAACCAAGAGGCTGAGTCTCATAATGAAAATCAAGGGGGTCCTAATAACCCTATACAAGAGTTCATTAATTTATTAATGGCTGCATTTAAGCAATTGGGGGGAGGGTTCATGTAGCTCCTAGGGTAGCAAGAACAACTACCTTCAAGGAATTTAAGAGTGTGGATCCTCCTGAGTTCCGAGGAACGACAGACCCATTAGAGGCCCAGACATGGGTAAAAGAGATCGAAAAGGCGTTTGTGATAACAAACGTAGGTGAGGCACAAAAGACTTCTTTTGCGACTTACATGATGAAGGGAAAGCAACCATCGTGGGAGGCTCACCGGGGTGGGGCTAGGACCAAAGTCAAGTACGGGGGAACAGTTTAAGAAGGTGTTCTTTGAGAACTACTTCCCTACTAGCATGCAAGGTAGGATGGAGATTAAGTTCTTAGAACTTAAGCAGGGGGATATGACAGTTCCCCAGTATGCCGCCAAATTCAATGAATTGGCGAGGTTTGCTCCACATCAGGTGGATACGGAAGAGAGAAAGGCGCGCAGGTTTGAGCAGGGCTTAAAACCCTGGCTCTACAGTAGAATATCGATTTTTCAGAGTGCTTCCTACGGGACCATTCTGGAGAAGGCGATAATAGCTGAAGGTGGTGGTGAGGCATTGTCTCAGTACCACAAGGAGTGGAAGAACAAGAGTAAGTTAGAAGGAGGTAAGTAAAATTTCAAGTTGCGATTGGGAAGTGACAACCCCGCCAAAAGGAAGAGCTTCAACCTTGGGAATACTGGGGTAAATTAGGGAGATCCTAAGCGTAGAACGGAGGCATGCAAGACATGCAGAAAGACTCACATGGGAGTCTGTTTAAAGGGGAAATTAGTCTGCTATAACTGTGGGCAGGAGGGACATTTGTCACCCAACTGTCCTAACCCTAAGAAGAATCAGGGGTGTTTTGTCTATGGGTCATTGGACCACATGCAAGAAATTGCCCGAAGAAGGGTTTAGAGGGAAATAAGGGTTCTGGTAGTGGTAAATTAGCCATTATCGTATTACCAACACCATTAATTGGGTAGACCTCATTTCAGTATGTTTAATACGACCGTCAAGATGCTGCTACATAACCGGATGTGGTAGCAGGTATCATTCTGGTCAATGAGATAAATGCTTATGTGCTATTTGACTCGGGTGCTACTTGTTCTTTTATAGCATGTGAATTTGCTAAGCAATTAGGTTTAATCCCTAAAAAGTTACCACTACCTTTAGACGTTAAGTTAGCCAACGAAGAGATAATCCCCATTGAACATATTCATAAGGATTGTTGTGTAGATATTAGAGGGAATAAGTTATGGGTAGATTTGGTACCGATAAGGTTAAAAGAATTCGATGTAATTCTTGGTATGGATTGGTTGATTAACTATAAGGCGATAATAGATTGCCATAGGAAAAATGTAAACCTTCGGCTTTCTAAGAAAACCAAGGTAGTGTTCTTCGACAGTAAATCACCGATACGTTCTTGTTGTCTGTCGATGACAGAAGCTATGAAGATGTTGAGAAAGGGGTGTGTAGGTTATCTGTGCCATGTTGTGGATACCCAAAGAGTGGGAACATCCTTGGACCAGATACCTATAGTGCAAGAGTTCGCGGATGTATTTCCGGAGGAGTTACCGTGTATTCCACCCGGACAGGAGGTTGAGTTTGTAATTGATCTGTTACCGGGAATGACACCAGTTTCAAGGGCATCATATCGGATGGCGCCAGTTGAGATGAAGGAGTTAATGGTTCAATTGCAAGAACTATTAGATAGATAGTACATTCAACCGAGTGTGTCTCCTTGGGGAGCACCGATATTGTTTGTAAAGAAAAAGGATGGGTCGTTAAGACTTTGTATCGACTATCGAGAGTTGAACAAGTTAACGATTAAGAATAAATTTCCGATGCCCAGGATCGATGATCTATTTGATCAGTTGAAAGGGGGAAAGTATTTTTCTAAGATAGATTTGCGCATGGGGTATCATCAGTTAAAGGTGAGAAAGGAGGATGTACCTAAGATGGCATTCAGAACTCGTTATGGTCATTACGAGTTTCTGGTGATGTCGTTTAGGTTGACTAATGCACCAGTCGCATTTATGGATATGATGAACAGAGTGTTCAAACAATATTTGGACAAGTTCGTCGTAGTGTTCATTAATGATGTTCTAGTCTATTCAAAGACGTCAGAAGATCATGCCAAACATTTAAGGATAGCGTTGGAAACACTAAGAATGGAAATAAGTACTATATTTCACTTTGATGTGGAAACGTAACAATGGGTTTATTGTCTTTATAATATTGTCCTTTATCATATTTTATACATAGATTAGAAATACAGAATAAATAAGGGAAAATTCTTATGAATACGCCTTCTAATGATGAAGAAGTATGGACGATTCGCCATAGAAAAAGCAGATCAACCTCCCCATCACGTTGCAGATCCCAAAAAACGCATAGTTTCTCCTCCAAAATGACTTCTCCGACGGGGAACGATTAAATATTTACCTAAACCAAGAGGTCCTCGAGCGGATCCCACGTTAGCCCCAAGGCCTGTGGAAAAAAAAGGATTTGCTGAGACGTAAATAAAGATATCAAGTTTCTACCAAGATAACTGGAAGTTCCAACCAATAAGAATCCTAATGACCCTAAAAAAAGGATAACGGCCCAGCAGAAATTACTTGTTTTTCGAGACCCCATCAAAAAAAATTCTTGTTTTTTGACTAAACGGTTATGAATGACTTGACAATTTCAAGTCGAATCGAATTTGTGAAAAATGTCGACTAATTCAGAAGTGACTAATTATAGTAATTTGTTCCAACCCAAGACATAAACAAAGACAGGGGTAATCAGACCCGTTTAAACACCCGGATCTATGATAAGATCGTTTATTTACAACGGAATGGTATACAAAGTCAACAGATCTCAATGAATACAATAGGATTTATGGCTACACAAACTGTTGAGAACGGTTCTAGATCTCGTCCAAAACCAACTACTGTAGGGAATTTACCCGAGTTATTAATTTATATAAGTTAAGATCTGTTCTTGAATATCATGGAACTTCTTTTTTTCTTAAGACTGCAATAAAGGATTCTTTTGGAACACAAGGAATATTTCATTTATATGCGAAATTCACAAAGTGTGAATTTTGGCTTGAGAGAGTGCAGTTTCTAGGACATGTTATTGACAAAGATGGCATTTCCGTGGATCCAACAAAAGTAGAAGCAGTTAATGAGTGGGAGCATCCAAAAATGCCAACTGAAGTTCGGAGTTTTCTGGGGCGTTACATTCTCTCCCCCTTATAAGGATTCTGTCCCCAGAATCTCGCTATATAAAAAAAAATTACATAAAAAGATCAGGGTAATTTTTTTTCATCATTTCTTCCAACTCCCACGTTGCTTCTTCTGCATCGTGGTTCTTCCATATCACCTTTACGGAAGATATGACTTTATTCCACAAAACTTGTTCTTTTCTATCGATAATTTGAGTCGGCATTTCTTCGTACGTTAAGTCCTTCTCAATATGAATAGGCTCATATTCTATCACGTGTTTATAATCTGGCTTATATGGACGTAACACGGATACGTGAAATATATTATGTATTCGTTCTATGTCTGGAGGTAATGCTATCATGTAAGCTACCTCACCCACCCGTTTTAATACCTCAAAAGGTCCTATGAACCTCAAACTTAACTTTCCCTTCTTTCCAAAACGTATCTTTCCTTTTTAGGGAGATACTTTTAGAAATACGCACGAACCTACTTCAAATTCTCTATTTTCTCTATGCAAATCTGTAAACTTCTTCTGTCTGTCTTAAGCTGCTAGAAGACGCATTTGTATCATCATGACAATGTCCGCTATTTGTTGCACCAATTCTGGTCCCAACATTCGGCGTTCTCCTACCTCATCCCAATACAGTGGTGTTCTGCATTGCCTTCCACACAAAGCTTCGTAAGGTGGCATACCTATGCTCGCATAATAACTATTGTTATACGCAAACTCCACTAATGGTAGATGATCATCCCAACTACCCTTGAAATCCATGACGCAAGATCTTAACATATCTTCTAACGTCTGAATTGTTCTCTCACTTTGTCCATCCGTTTGTGGATGATACGTCGCATCAACTTTTAGCGTGTGTTCCCAATCGCCTAAGAGACTCCTCCAAAAGTTTGATGTGAATCGTGGATCACGATCTGACACAATTGATACTGGTACTCCATGTCTGGAAATTATTTCCTTAATAGAGAGTCTAGCTAATTGATCTAAGATATACTTGACCCTAATTGGCAAAAAGTTAGTCGACTTTGTCAATCGGTCCACTATTACCCAAATCACATCATACCCTTTTGTTGTAGTTAGAAGTCCTACCACAAAATCCATCGTGATATTTTCCCACTTCCACTCCGGAATTTCCAATGACTTTAATAAGCCACTTGGTCGTTGATGTTCGACCTTAACTTTCTGGCGAGTCAAGCACCTAGTCACGTACTCTACTATCTCTCTCTTCATGTTCGGCCACCAAAAACTCTGTCGAAGGTCTTGATACATCTTAGTACTCCCAGGATGAATCAAAAACCTCAAACTATGAGCCTCTTGTAATACATGCTCCTTTAATTCCGTCTCATTCGGAACCCAAATTCTTCCTTCAAATCTTAATAATCCCTCATTATTAAGATTGTACTTAATATCTTTTTCATCATAGTTGCCTTTATCGGTCACACTCATCGCTTTTGAGTTGTACTCGTTAACTCTCTTTACGATGGTAGATCAGATCTCCGTTATAAACAACATTTGTCATGCTTCACTAAATGCCTTCACTTCCAATTCCATCCTAGCCATCTCTCGTTATTAACTCGGTTGAGCCGTTAACAAAGATAACTTTTTCCACCCTTCCTACTTAAGGCGCTTAAGAACTACATCGCTTTTCCAGGGTGATACAGATTTCACATGTCAGAATCCTTTATTAACTCCAAACCATCTCCTTTGCCTCATATTCAACTCCTTCTGTGTGAAGATATATTTTAGACTCTTGTGGTCCGTGTATATCTCACATTTTTCTCCATAAAGATAATGTATCCATATCTTTAGAGCAAAAACTACTGCGGTCAGTTCCAGATCATGAGTAGGATAAACTTTCTTACAATCCTTCAACTGCCTAGATGCATAAGCAATGACCTTGTCATGCTGCATAAGCACGCAACCAAGTCCTCTATGCGAAGAATCGCTATAAACTACAAAATTTCCTGTGTCATCAGGCAATGATAAAACAGGCGCTTCACACAACCTTTCTTTAGTTGTTGTAACGTCCCAGAAAATCGAACCTTTTGTAAATACTTTTAATAATGAATAAAATAATATTATTTATTATTATTATGTATTTGTAAGATGAATGTCGTTCTATAACCTAGAAACATAAGAATGCCGTAGTATTTTTAACTACGTGGGAGAAATAAAGTGTTTGAATTTCTAAGACGAAAATAAAAGCTTTCCGAGAAATTTTCCAAAAAATACTATTCATCGATTTCTGCTCGAGAATTATTTTTGAACATCCGAGAAATACGTAACGTTATAATATCGAAGTGATATCGATTATGTAATAATAATCTAAGTATGAAAAACGTAATATTTCGCATGCGGACTTAATTTGGGAACGTTAGGTTTATTAAGCGTTAAGGAAAGAAAGTTGTAATCATATGATGTGTATGCATTGTACGAAGTAATGAATATAAGTATAATACGATGTATTATACTATTAAGAATGGAGAATAAAATAACGTATATTACGAATAAATATACGAGCTAGCATACGAGAATTATACGTGGTGTATATATGTTAAGTTGTTAATTAAATGTAATGGACTTGTAGGATTATTATCTTAATGATAGAAGTCCAATAGAATGTGATACTCAAGCCCAAGTGTTTGATATGTCATGAGTCCAAACTATTTTAGGGTAAGCCCAATAAGGAATTAGCTAGATAAATTAGCAAGCCCAATGATAAGCCATGATCCATGGGGTAAACCAAGTGAGAAATGGGTAGCCTTGATGGGCAAACATTTTGTTTGGTGACCAAGTGTAGTGATGATCAAGTAATAGAAGTGGCTAGCAAGTAGACTTGGTTGATAAGCAATGAATAGTAAGGAGGTGTATTAAGGAGGTGATTAAAGGAGGTGGAATGTCCAATTGACTATAATGCCCTAGCTTTTGGTTGCCTATAAATAGAGAAGCCTCACTTCATTTGTTGGTTGATAAATTTCTCCCAACTACTCTCAAGATAAGGAACTTAATTGTTAGAGAGAATAAGCCACATAAGCACTTATAAGCCACTTCAACCTTTGCTAGATTTTCCAAAGAGGAGTGAAGTAATAGTCTTCAAGGGTAAGACTCATATCTATTATCTTCATCTCTTCTATGATAGGATTGATAAAGAAGGGGGATTGTTTGTTAAGAACATGTAAGAAGTTATTAATGAATGAACCTAAGCCGAATAAATTGAATAAGCAACTTGAACTCTAATAAGTTGATAAACTTGTGAAGAACTTGTCATATGTTTGTCATATGATGTTAGTATGTTGAATATAGTATGAGAACATTGATTGATAGACTTAAGTTCATAGTAAGTCATAAACATGAGAATTTGTAGTTAATAAGTTGATTAAGTCATTGACATATGAGAATAAGTCAAAACCTACTTTGATGATAAGTTGGTGTGATAAGTAACTTGAAATGTTCATGTGTTGGTTAAAATTAAAATCATTAGGAATGAAGTTTTGCCGGAATTCACACGATTGGACGATTATCGTCGAATTCGTAAAATTCTCAGAATGGAAGTCGTATTTTGTGTTTGAAGTCGGAAACGTTGGTTTTCGATTGAGACAAGTCATATTTGGCATTATAGAGTCATGACTCGAAAATGACCGAATCGGACTTAGAACGAAGAAACGAGCGTTGAACGTTCACGGACGTTTATCGTTTTCGTTAAAAATGAACTAATAGGTGAAATTTTAGCAAACGAAGTCAAATAGATAAAATTATTGCATGAACCCATAGAGTATGAAATTTGTGAGCCGTAGGCTTTTTAATGAGCCAATTCGGACTTATAATGAAGAAGTTATGCATCTAGGAGTTTCGTAAAATTTTCAAATTTTGCAAACTGTCTGAGGCACAGAGTTGGCGCTGCGGCGCCAACCCAAGGCCAAAAGGTGGTGCTGCAGCATCGAGTCTGGGGCTTGCCTACTGTAAACTCACGTCGCGGCACGAGAATGAGAGCTATGTGTGGCGCCACGGCGCCAGTCCTAAGAATTTGCCAGAGAAGAAAGTTTTAAAGTATAGAATGAAAGGGAACTTATTAGTAATGAACTAAGGTATAAGCATAACATTGTTAAGGCATTGTTAAACACTAATGTATGATGATTAAGAGTTAATGATCACTTGAATTTGAATGAAATGAGAATGATGTAATGAAAAGTCGGAAACCATAATAACAGATCTAAGTCAGAATTTAGATTGAGATGAAGGGTAAGATATAATAATATGCCTACTTGATTACATGTGACCTAATGTGGTGCGTTACATGATCATGTATTGTAGAAACTTAGAGACCTATACGTGTGATAATCAGTAAGCAGACGCTGAAGGCAACCATTCTAACCCTTGTTCCAGTTCAGTCTGGACAAGCTTTGTAATTCATGTATCCTTTCGCATGAAGTTTTGTATGAGGAAGTCAAAGCCAATTCTTTGGGCTAGACTTAGATTTTGTTTCTATCAAAACATGTACAATGTTCACCAAGTTATATTGGTGTAGTTTTCAATCGAAGACTGAGTATGCTAAAATGTTTTCGTCGTTTAACGACAGGCACGTGAGGTTGCCACAACTTAAACGTATACACGTTTAATGAATGTAGTGTTGATCAACATAGAGTACCATGGGCTGATCACCCAGAAGTGCTCGTAAGCTATGCCGGACTTACGGACTTAGTGCCAGGTTGTCCTTTTTAAAAGCAATAATGAACTTCTCTTAGTCTTGAGCCTTAGTTGATATTCTACTGAATATTGTTATTGAAAAACGACTGTGAAATCCTGTATCACCCTGGAAAAACCAATGTAGTTGCCGACGCCTTAAGTAGGAAGGGTCGGGAAAAGTTGTCATTATTAACGGCTCAAACTGAGTTAATAATAGAGATGGCTAGGATGGAGTTGGAAGTGAAGCTGCCAAGTGAAGGAGGACAAATTCTGTTTATGACGGAGATGCAATCTACTATCGTAGAGAGAATCAAGGAGGTGCTGTTCAAAACTGATGAGTGTGACCAAGTAAAGGAGCGGATAACCAATGAAAAAGAGACTATGTACAGTCTTGATAACGAGGGATTATTGAGATTTGAAGGAAGAATTCGAGTTCCGGATGAGACGGAATTAAAGGAGTAGGTGTTACAAGAGGCTAACAGTTCGAGGTTTTCAATTCATCCTGGTAGCAGTAAGATGTATCAATATCTTCGAAAGAGTTTCTGGTTTCCGAACATGATGAGAGAAATAGAAGAGTATGTGAACAGGTGCTTAACTTTCCAGAGAGTTAAGGTCGAACATCAACGACCAAGTGGCTTGCTACAGTCATTGGAAATTCCGAAGTGGAAGTGGAAGTGGGAGAATATCACGATGGATTTTGTGGTAGAACTTCCGACTACTCAGAAGGGGTATGATGCAATTTGGGTAATAGTAGATCGATTGACGAAGTCGGCTCACTTTTTGCCAATTAGGGTTAAGTATACCTTAGACCAATTGGCAAGACTTTATATTAAGGAAATAATTTCTAGACATGGATCACCAGTATCGATTGTATCAGATCGTGACACACGATTCACGTCAAACTTTTGGAGAAGTCTACAAGAGCAGTTAGGAACGCAGTTAAAGCTGAGTATGGCGTATTATCCACAAACGGATGGACAGAGCGAGAGAACAATTCAGACATTAAAAGATATGCTAAGATCTTGTGTCATGGATTTCAAGGGTAGTTGGGATGATCATCTACCATTAGTAGAGTTTGCATATAACAATAGTTATCATGCAAGCATAGGTATGCCGCCTTACGAAGCTTTATATGGGAGAAAGTGCAGAACACCATTGTATTGGGATGAAGTGGGAGAACGCCGAATGTTAGGACCTGAAATGGTGCAGCAAACAGCGGACATTGTTAAACTGATACGAATGTGTTTGGTAGCAGCTCAAGACAGACAGAAGAAGTTTACTGATTCGCATCGAGAGAATAGAGAACTTGAAGTAGGCTCTTACGTATTTCTAAAAGTATCTCCCTGGAAAGGAAAGATATGTTTTGGAAAGAAAGGGAAGTTAAGTCCGAGGTTTATAGGACCTTTTGAGGTATTAAAATGGGTGGATGAGGTAACATATATGGTAGCATTACCTCTAGACCTAGAACGAATACATAATGTATTTCACGTATCGGTATTGCGTTCTTATAAGCCGGATTATAAGCACGTGACAGAATATGAACCTATTCATATCGAGAAGGACTTAACATATGAGGAAACGCCAATTCAAATTGTCGATAGAAAAGAACAAGTTCTGCGGAATAAAGCCATATCTTCCATGAAGGTGATATGGAAGAACCACGATGCAGAAGAAGCAACGTGGGAGTTAGAAGAAATGATGACAAAGAATTACCCTCAATTATTTGTGTAATTATTTTTATATAGCGAGATTCTGGGGACAGAATCCTTATAAGGAGGAGAGAGTGTAACGTCCCGGAAAATCGAACCTTTTGTAAATACTTTTAATAATGAATAAAATAATATTATTTATTATTATTATGTATTCGTAAGATGAATGTCGTTCTATAACCTAGAAACATAAGAATGTCGTAGTATTTTAACTACGTGGGAGAATTAAAGTGTTTGAATTTCTAAGACGAAAATAAAAGCTTTCCGAGAAATTTTCTGAAAAACACTATTCATCAATTTGTGCTCGGGAATTATTTTTGAACTTCCGAGAAATATGTAACGTTATAATATCGAAGTGATATCGATTATGTAATAATAATCTAAGTATGAAAAACGTAATATTTCGCATGTGGACTTAATTTTGGAACGTTAGGTTTATTAAGCATTAAGGAAAGAAAGTTGTAATCATATGATGTGTATGCATTAGCATTTAAGTAATGAATGTAAGTATGTCGACATATTATACTATTAAGAATGGAGAATAAAATAACGTATATTACTTAATAAATATACTGAGCTAGCTAGATATCTGAGAATTATACGTGGTGTATATATGTTAAGTTGTTAATTAAATGTAATGGACTTGTAGGATTATTAGCTTAATGATAGAAGTCCAATAGAATGTGATACTCAAGCCCAAGTGTTTGATATGTCATGAGTCCAAACTATTGTAGGGTAAGCCCAATAAAGAATTAGCTAGATAAATTAGCAACCCCAATGATAAGCCATGATCCATGGGGTAAACCAAGTGAGAAATGGGTAGACTTGATGGGCAAACATTTTGTGTGGTGACCAAGTGTTGTGATGATCAAGTAATAGAAGTATCTAGCAAGTAGACTTAGTTGATAAGCAATGAATAGTAAGAAGGTGTATTAAGGAGGTGATTAAAGGAGGTGGAATGTCCAATTGACTATAATGCCCTAGCTTTTGGTTGCCTATAAGTAGAGAAGCCTCACTTCATTTGTTGGTTAATAAATTTCTCCCAACTACTCTCAATAAGGAACTTAATTGTTAGAGAGAAATAAGTCACATAAGCACTTATAAGCCACTTCAACCTTTATTAGATTTTCCAAAGAGGAGTGAAGTAATAATCTTCAAGGGTAAGACTCATATCTATTATCTTCATCTCTTCTATAATAGGATTGATTTAGAAGGGGGATTGTTTGTTAAGAACATGTAAGAAGTTATTAATGAATGAACTTAAGCCGAATAAGTTGAATAAGAAACTTGAACTCTAATAAGTTGATAAACTTGTGAAGAACTTGTCATACGTTAGTCATATGATGTTAGTATGTTGAATATAGTATGAGAACATTGATTGATGGACTTAAGTTCATAGTAAGTCATAAGCATGAGAAGTTGTAGTTAATAAGTTGATTAAGTCATTGACATATGAGAATAAGTTAAAACCTACTTTGATGATAAGTTGGTGTGATAAGTAACTTGAAATGTTCATGTGTTCGTTAAAATCCATTTAGAATCATTAGGAATGAAGTTTTGCCAGAATTCACACGATTGGACGATTATCGTCGAATTCATAAAATTCTTAGAATGGAAGTTGTATTTTGTGTCTGAAGTCAGAAACATTGGTTTTCGTTGGAGACAAGTCTTATTTGGCATTATAGAGTTGCGGACTCAAAAATGACTGAATTCTGATTTAGAACGAAGAAACGAGCGTTGAACGTTCACGGACGTTTATCGTTTTCGTTAAAAATGAACTAATAGGTGAAATTTTAGCATACGAAGTGAAATAGATAAAATTCTTGCATGAACACATTGAGTATGAAATTTGTGAACCGTAGGCTTTTGAATGAGCCAATTCGGACTTATAACGAAGAAGTTATGCGTCCGGGAGTTTCGTAAAATTTTCAAATTTTGCAAACCGTCTGAGGCATTATAGTTAGCCATGGCTACCAACCCAAGGCCAAAAGGTGGTGCTATAGCGCCGAGTCCGGGACTTGCCTACTGTAAACTCGCGCCGCGACATGAGAAGGAGAGCTATGTGTGGCGCCGCGACGCCAATCCTAAGAATTTGCCAGAGAAGAAAGTTTTCAAGTATAGAATGAAAGAGAACTTATTAGTAATGAACTAAGGTATAAGCATAACATTGTTAAGGCATTGTTAAACACTAATGTATAATGATTAAGAGTTAATGATCACTTGAATTTGAACGAAATGAGAATGATGTAATGAAAAGCCGGAAACCATAATAACATATCCAAGTCAGAATTTAGATTGAGATGAAGGATAAGATATAATAATACGCCTACTTGATTACATGTGACCTAATGTGGTACGTTACATGATCATGAATTGTTGAAACTTAGAGACCTAAAGCGTACATGTGATAATCAGTAAGCAGACGCTGAAGGCAAGTATTCTAACCCTTGTTCCAGTTCAGTCTGGACAAGCTTTGTAATTCATGTATCCTTTCGCATGAAGTTTTGTATGAGGAAGTCAAAGCCAATTCTTTCGGCTAGACTTAGATTATGTTTCTATTAAAGCATGTACAATGTTCACCAAGTTATATTGGTGTAGTTTTCAATCAAAGACTGAGTATGCTAAAATGTTTTCGTCGTTTAACGACAGGCACGTGAGGTTACCACAACTTAAACCTATACACGTTTAATGAATGTAGTGTTGATCAACATAGAGTACTATGGGCTGATCACCCAGAAGTGCTCGTAAGCTATGCCGGACTTACGGACTTAGTGTCGGGTTGTCCTTTTCAAAAGCAATAATGAACTGCTCTTAGTCTTGAGCCTTAGTTGATATTCTACTGAATATTGTTATTGAAAAACGTTTGAATGAAAAGAAGTGTTATTTTAAATTATCGATAGTACTTCATAACTATTGTTCAGTTATTGAAGATATACGAGTTATGTGTTTCAAGCATGTTGTTTATTAGAATTGTAGTACTTGCTGAGCTAGTCATGCTCACTCTTGGTTTAAACATATGAACACAGCTAAGATCGAACGGACCGAAGGCTCTGACAAGGATAAGGGCAAGACGAAGACGAACCCTTAGAGTTCTGATGTAATAGTATAGGTGAACGATTGTAATATATTTAATATTATGACAAGAACGAATGAATGGGTTATAAAGAACCTGGGAAATGTAATATTATTTTGAATATATAGAAGGTATATTAGTCCTTTTGAGACTATTCAATTGAATGAATGAATGAATGGTAGTGCCGTGTAGCACCATCTGTCGGGTTGGAAGAGACCTGGATTTGGGGGCGTCATAGTTCTTGAAAACTGTCCTCATACTTATCAGTCCATGCGTATTTCACCGTCTTCCTTGTCAAGTTAGTCAACAGAGTAGCTATCTTCGAAAAATCCTGGATGAATCTCCGATAGTATCCCGCTAACCCTAGGAAACTCTGCACCTCAGTCGGTATTTTTGGTTGTTCCCAATTCATCACGGCTTCCACCTTCGCTGGATCTACTGAAATCCCCTCATGGTCAATGACATGACCTAAAAATTATACCTTCTCCAACCAAAATTCACACTTAGTGAATTTCGCGTACAACTTCTCCTTTCTTAGTGTCTTCAAAACTAATCTTAGGTGTTCAGCATGATCTTCTGGCGTCTTAGAATAAACTAGAATATCATCGATAAACACCACGACGAACTTGACCAAATATTATTTGAACACTCTGTTCATCATATCCATAAATGCAGCTGGTGCATTTGTCAACCCGAATGACATCACCAGAAACTCGTAATGACCATAACGAGTCCTGAATGCTGTCTTTGGTACATCCTCCTTCCTAACCTTCAACTGATGATACCCCATTCTTAAATCTATTTTAGAAAAATACTTAGCCCCTTTCAAGTTATCAAAGAGATCATTCATCCTGGGCAATGGGTATTTATTCTTTATCGCTAACTTGTTCAACTCTCGGTAGTCGATTCAAAATCTTAACGATCCGTCCTTCTTTTTAACAAACGAAGACTGGGGTGCTCCCCGACGACAAAACACTCGGTTGAATGTACTTCCATCCCAACAGCTTCTTGTAATCGCACCATCAACTCCTTCATCTCCTTGGGCGCCATACGATGATATGGTGCCTAGAAAGCTGGTGCTCGCTCACGGCACGATGTGTATTACAAAATCTGTCTCCCTATTCGACAGAAGACCCGACAATTCACTCAGAAATACATCGGTGAATTCTCTTACTATAGGTATTTGTTCCATAGTTGCTACCAGTGTCTGGGTATCAACAACATGACACAGATAACCTACACATCCCTTCTTCAGAAATTTCCTAATTTGTGTCATGGTTAGACAACACGAACGTCCCGGCGATCTATTCCCGTAAAATACTACCTGAGGTTGTCTTAACGTCTTAATGTTCATAGATTTCTTTTGACAATCTATAATTGCCCCATGGTTAACTAACCAATCCATTCTGAGAATTACGTTGAATTCTCCTAACTTTATCGAGATCAAATCTACCGATAATTTACAACCTCAGATATATACTTAAACAACTCCTATGAACATCTTCAACAGAATTATTTCTTCATTTTCTACCTTAATATTTAAAGGTATAAGCAACTTTTAGGAAGTAATCCTAATCGTCTAGCAAAATCGCATGCTATAAAGCGAACAAAAGACCCGAATCAAACAAAGACGTAAGCATTTATGTCATTGATCGGAATAATACCTACGATGACGTCCCCTGATGTAACTGCATCTTGGACTGTCATGTTAAAGGTACGGCCCATCAGCCTACCCGGCTGCGCTGGACCACTAATGGCTAACTTATCGCTATTAGTACCCCGGTTCCCGTCCGTCCCCTTCTTCGGGCAGTTCTTTGCCATGTGGTCGGTTAACCCACACATAAAGCATCCATGATTCTTCATTGGACTTGGACAGTTAAGCGTAATGTGCCCTTCCTATCCACAGTTGTAACAGACGGCCTTCCCCTTGAGACAGACTCCTAAATGAGACTTCCCATAGGTCTTGCATGCCTCCATCCTCCTCTTTGGGTCTCCTTGCCTCACTCTGGTATTCCCAGAGCTGAACGCCTTCCTCTTTTGTCCCTCGCCACTACCGCTTGCTCCTTCAACCTTTACTCCCCCATCCACTTTCCCCTTGCTCTTCTTATCCTTGTGGTATTGACTCAGAGACTCACTACCACTTTCGGCAATTATTGCCTTCTCTAAAATGGTTCCAAAAGAAGTACTTTAGAACACCGAAATACAGTTATAGAGCCAGGGTTTCAAGCCCTGCTCGAACCGTTGCACCTTCCTAATCTCGGTATCCACTTGGTGTGGAGCGAACCTCGTCAGTTCATTAAACTTTGCGGCGTATTGGGGAACCATCATGTCCCCTTATTTCAACTCCAGAAACCGCATCTCCATCCTTCCCTGCATGCTCGTGGGAAAGTAGTTCTCAAAGAATATCTCCTTGAACCTCTCCCACGTCAGATTCGCTATCCCGGCCTTAGCCTGAATCACTTCCCACCAAAACTTGGCCTCTCCCTTCGTCATATAGGTTGAAAAGGCAACCTTCTGGGCCTCGTTGACATTTACTATCACAAATGCCTTCTCTATTTCCTTCACCCACGTTTGGGCTTCAATAGGGTCCGTAGTTCCTTTGAACTCCGGCGGACCCACACTCTCGAAATCCTTAAAGGTAGTAGCTCGTATACTCCTAGATTTACTGAGGATATTAGCCCTCGTTCTATTAAAGCCGATTGTTACAAAGTTAACGAACTTCGTGATTGGGTTAACTTGGACCTCCCTTGGTTGATTCACATTAATTGCTTGGTTACATCAGACTCTTTCGGTGGCATTTTGTCGATACAATAACCACATTTCATTATTATTCCTTTCTTTATTAGTTATTATTTTATATTAAATAATAACTTCAACATCCATTACTCATTGATTTCCATAAAAAGGCTTATATTCATTCTTTGTAGTATAATATTACATTGGTTACATTACACAGCCTAAGCTGATTATATTACTTTCACGCTGTTGCTTTCCAAAAATTGGGATTTACAAAAACTACCCTTCACTATACAAAGAGGGCTTTACATCACTACTAATTACAAAATATTTACATACCTAAACTACTCTAGCTACTACTAGATTACATCTGCCTTAAGGAATTATCGAAATCTGCCTTGGCAAGATCGACAATGATATCACGGCTAATAGTATGTCGTGTCTGCCCCACCTCTACAGGATATCCAACTACCTACAGCTAGAAATCTGTTTGAGAACTCCTATGAATATAGGACATCCTCCCTATCTTCTGTAGTTTGGACTTTAGCTCCTCCTTGAGCTCAGAGACCTCATGTTTCAGCTCATGGACCTTGTCCTTGGCCAAAACCCTTTCATCATGCTCCTGCTCCCATATGGACTCAACATCAGTCTTGTCCTCTATGACAGCTTGGAGCTCTGCCTTCAGCTCCTTGACCTCCTGACAGTAATGGATATTTCTATCCAATACCGACATGAATAGAGACATCATCGACCCCCCAAGAGCTATCTCTGCTGCTATAGCTACTGGATTAAAGGACACCACCTCTACTTCCTCCTCTATCATACCATCGAATACTGACATGAGGTCAGGATCCTCTGAGTCTCTAGACGCAATGACAACTAACTCAGGCTCTGCCGTTATGGGGTTCGGTATGACCTCTATTTGGTTCACTGACTCTTCACTAATGGCCTGTCCATCTATATACATTTCATTTACTCCTGACATCTACACAAAACAATTAAGTGGATTAGTACACGTCAGTATAATCATAAAAACACATAATATAATCATAATGCATTTTTATAAGGTTATTTTCTTCTTTTACTTCTTTGACTTCCCTTAAGGTTATGACTTAAGGTTTTTAATCCTCCCCTTAAGTTTTATAACCTAATGCTTTGATACCAACCTGTGACGCCCCAAAATCCGGGTATCTTCCAACCCGACAGATGGTGCTACACGATACTACCATTCACACATACATTCAATTGAAAAGTCTCAAAAGAACGAATATGTCTTCTATATATTAGAAATAATATTACATTTCCCCAGGTTCTTTATAACCCATACATTCGTTCTTGTCATAATATTCAATATATTACAAACATTCACCTATACCATTACATAAGTAATTTAAGGGTTCATCTTCGCCTTGCCCTTATCCTTGCCGAAGCCTTCGGTCCTTTCGATCTTAGCTGTGTTCATATGGTTCAAGCAAGAGTGAGCATAACTATCTCAGCGAGTACTACAATTCTAATAAACAACATGTTTGAAACCTAGAACTCATATATCTTCAATAACTGAACAATAGTTACGAAGTACTATCGATAATTCAAAATAGCACTTCTTTTCATTCAAAACATTTTACAACAACAATATTCAGTAAAACATCAATTTCGGTCCAAGACCTTGAGCATTTCATAAGTTCTTTTGAAAAAGGACATCCCGTCACTAAGTTCGTAAGTCCGGCATTACTTACGAGCATGTCTAGGTGATTAGCCTATAGTACTCTATGTTGATCAAAACTACATTTATTAAACGTGTATACGTTTAAGTTGTTGCAACCTCATGTGCCTGTCGTTAAACGACAAAAACATTTTAGCATACTCAGTCTTCGTTTGAAAAACACACCAATATAACTCGATAAACATTAATCATGCTTGATAGAATCATAATATAAGTCTATCCGAAAGAATTGGCTTTGACTTCATCATACAAGACTTCATGCGAAAGAATATATGAATTTCAAAGCTTGTCCAGACTAAACTGGAACAAGGGTTAGAATACTTGCCTTTAGCGTCTGCTTATTGTTTATCACACATACACTGTAAGTCTCTAAGTCTCTATAATACATGATCATATAACGTACCACATTAGGTCATATATAATCAAGTGTGTATGCCACTAGATCTTACCCTTCATCTCAATCTAATCCTGACTTAGATTTGTTTATTATTGGTTCCGACTTTTCGTTACATTGTTTCATTATGTTCATATTTAATTACTTATCTTCAACCTTTAGACAACATAAATAAGGTTTAACAATACCTTACAATACCTTATTAAGTTCCTTAGTTTATTACTCTTTGAGTTAACAAGATGTAAGTCCCGGACTCATGTTGCATGGCCGAGTCTCCTTTGTTATAAATGTCACTTGGCCGATTAGCTAGCTAGCAGCTCGCCTACCTATTGTGGCAGAGCCTTAAAAAGTCATGAGAGTCATACCAAGTGGTGTGGACTTTGTGCCTCAGACAATTTTGCAGATTTTGAAATTTTGCGAAACTCCCGGACACATAACTTCTTCGTTATAATCAAAAGCATGCGGTTTAAAAATTACATACTCTATGCGTTCATGCAAGAATTTTATCTAATGGACTTTGTTTGCTAAAATTTCACCTATTAGTTCATTTTTAACGAAAACGATAAACGTTCGTGAACGTTCAACGCTCGTTTCTTTGTTCTTAGTCAAAATCCGGTCATTTTTGAGTCCGTACATCTATAATGCCAAATATGACTTGTCTCCATCGAAAACCAACGTTTTCGACTTCAAACACAAAATACGACTTCCATTCCGAAAATTTCACGAATTCGACGATTATCGTCTAATCGTGTGAATTCCGACGAAAACCCATTACTAATCTTTCTAAATGGATTTTAATCAACATATGAACATTTCAAGTTACTTATTACACCAACTTATTATCAAAGTAAGTTTTGACTTATTCTTATAAGTTAATAACTTAATCAACTTATAAACTACAAATTTTCTTGCTTGTGACTTAATATGGACTTAAGTCCATCAATCAATGTTCTCATACCATATCTGTAAGACCCCAACTTATTATAAATAAAATTAAATTTCCTCTATTTATTATTTTGAAATAGTAAGGGTTGATTTGATTAATGTGGTTAGTTATGGGTAAAATGCGCAAATATTTTAAATATTCAAGTGGTTATAAAATATTCATTTTTATCGGAGAATATTCGTTTGGTCGTGGAATATTCTTACTGTCGGAGAATATTCATACTTACAACAGCAATTGACCTTAATGTGGGCCCCATAATGTAAAGCGATTGGATGAAGAAAATGACAAGTATAAGTTGTTTATAAATAATGGCATAGTTGTTCTGGTGCATTATCGTTGGAATAATTGGTTTAAAACACAAAGAAGATTACGATATTGCATCAATTATCGACTCTTACGTAGGGAAGGCATTACTCGATAATTGATACGATGAATTCTCGTTCAATATTTTATTTTATTGATTCAATAATTCCTACATTGAAATTTTATATTATTGTTGTTTCAATAATTGTCACTACACAGTATTTTCATAATCAGATAAATAATTCATATTATTTGAATAATATTATTAGATAACATTATTGGCAATGTCTAAAAAGTTCTGTATAAGGAGATGTTTGGTCACATAATTACGCGCCAGTAAGGAGAAATCCTTATTGGAAAGCCCTCTTTCACAGGAACCGTCCGGTTACAAGATTGTGATTCTGTAATATTATTTGTGAATAATTAATTATTAATTTATATGATAAGGAAAATATTCATTTTATGTGGATATAGATGGAGAAAATTTTTAATGTGACAATTGTTGAAAAATTATTATTTTATCTTTTCTGATAAATAATTCATTTAAATATATTATTATATTTTAATAATATAATAATGGTGATATTTTTACAATGAATGTGGGATATATGAGTATATGAGGAGGAGTATTTTTGTTAAAATTAATGTTTAAAACATTTTAAACATGTCGGTGGACCTCATTTCTTGACTGAAATTTGATTATAGCTTGTAAAATCGCTCGTTTGTGGATTTCGGTCAATTTCTGTTTGGAATTTGGAAAACTTTCTTCTGCAAAGTTGTAGATAATGGAATTTTCTATGGAAAAGACATAAGGTTTTAATTTTTCTAATAAAAGGGCCATTTATTATGAATTATTAAAGTTCAGAAGTTTTGAAATAATTGATTTTTAGAAGTTTTAATTTTGTTTATTAAGAAAAATGTTTTTTCCATTTAATGGGCCTCACTTGCACATGTTAGTTGTTGAATTCAGATTAAATTTTCTACTTTGGTGTTCTAAGCATTTTCCTATAAATAGGGTGCTTAGGTTAGAATTGAAAATCACACAAGAAACTAAAGTTTTCTCTCTCTTTCTCTCTCTATATTATCGAGCGTATTCTTGTGAGTATTTTGATACTTTGAGTGTTTTATATATGCAAGTTCCTTCAAGACTATATCCAAAGATTCTAGTCGTAAGTAATGTCTTTTCGAGGTAAGGGATGCTATTTTCTTCATATATAATATTATTTCTTTCAATATCATTATGCCGAAGTATTGATCTGAACTTTTAATCAAATTTGAAAATTTTGGTGTCGGGGTTACTATTAACATATACGATACTATTCACGTATACGGCACTATTCACGAATACTACACTATTCACAGAAAAATTAAATTTTCATTTTTTTTGTCCAAAATATCTATTATGGATACTAGCTTTCATTGTATCCATGTTTTGATCATTCTTGAATTTTACTTCACTATGATTATTAATGAAGTATTTTTGAACTTGGACTGTTTAAAGTATGAATCCTTAATAGTTGTTCTTTTGTTTCACTGGATTCGTTTTCTTTAAAATATTTTCATCATCCTCACTCCTAAATGATGATATTACATGAATATCTTCGCCCAGTAGTAAAAGATTAATGATTTTCTTATGAATATCTTTGGCCCGTAGTACAAAGATGAAACATGACTAATGATGAATATCTTTGGCACATGAAAGTGCAAAGATGAATATTTGATTCAAGATGAATATTGATTGATGTTACAGAGATAAAATATTGATAATGGACTTTTAAATTCATAGATAATAGTAGATTTAATTCTCTACGTAACTCATCTATGAATTATTATTTCCGCTGCAAATATTGATCTGAAACTTGTTGTCTATTGTATTTTATCAGATTTTTCCCTGTTGAAGACTAACGATAATTTGTTCTATATTATCTTAGTCATAATATTCTTTACTGGGATAGTTGAGCTCACCCTTTTTCTTTTTGTTCCATTTTTCTTCTCAGGAGGCGAGAATGTAGCGAGTTCTAATCGGGGTGTGGAATGATGATTCTAGAAAATTGTTTTAGTAGTCCTCACCATTTTTGTAAAATAATATACCAATAATTGTAATGAGGACTTATTTGGGTGTGAATATTGACTAGACGGCAATATTTGTATTTAAACTCATAGTTTTCATGTTGTATTAATAAAGTTGTAGTTGTTTCTGTACCATGTTATTGACGACTCAAAATGGGTGATGTATACCTATTTTGGGGGCGTCACAATATCGAACATACTAACATCATGTGACAAACATATGATAAGTTCTTCACAAGTTTATCAACTTATTTAAGTTTAAGTTGCTTATTCAACTTATTCGGCTTAAGTTCATTCATTACTTACTTCTTATTTATTCTTAGCATACATGCACATTAAGTTACACTTCTCTATCAATCTTATTATGGTAGAGATAGACTAATAGATCACAAGATCATTTACCTTTGATGACTAAAGTCTTCTTCTTTGAAATCTAGCAAAAGGTTGATTTGGCTTTAAAAGTGTTTATTCTCTCTAACACGTAAGTTAATTTGTTTTGGGTGAAAGTTGAACAATGAAAAATGATCAACAAACTCTCCTATTTATAGGCTTGGCAAAGTGAGGGCATAATGGTCTTTTAGGCCTTGCACCTCCTCAACTAACCTCCTTAATCCACCTCCTTACTATTCATTGCTTTACAACTAAGTAAACTTGTTAGCCACATCTATTACTTGATCATCACAACACTTGATCATCACAGAAAGTGCTTGCCCATCAAGACTACCCATATTACTCTTGGTTTGCTCCATGGATCATGGCTTAACACATTGGGCTTGCTTAATTAATCTAGCCAATTCTTATTGGGCTTACATTACAATAGTTTGGACTCATGATTACAGTAACACAAATTTTGAAGAAAGTTATGCACTATCTATAAGCATGTTCATAGTAAGGAAGTTAAAGATCTTAAAGTATATAATAGGCACTAATAAGGTCCTTATTACATTTAAGCAAATTAATAGTTGTGTTATTTATGCACTATCTAGAGGAACGTGGAATGTATGAAATAATCTGAAAGCTATTGGAAAAATGGTTTCATATCATTATATATCCAAGTTTTCTATCTTCTTCTCCATGTTATCTCAATCTCTAAGCAATTTCATTGCTAATACCTCGATATTGGTCCTATTATTCACTAATCAACACTGTTCTTCATCAAAAGCTATTGTTCTTCAGCAAATCATATAACCAACTTCATTAGTTAGTTAATCTCTTTGCCTTAGATTTGAAGTGAGTCAGGTCACTAGGATTTTCTCAACACAATCCATCTAACTTTACCAGACCCCCTTTCAATTTCTGGATGTACCGAAACTTGTCTCATATTCAAAGTTTCTCACTTTTTAAAAAGAACAGTAGGACATCAAATTATAAGAATACAACTCTCAGTTTAACACTACTATCGTTTTCCTAACAACCAAATAGTGCAGAATATAATTGATCATGAAGGACCGTTAATCCATCCATAAGTTCACTATTAAAACATCCTTTGATATGCAATTGAAATTGTTACAAATGTTATATCAAACAACTAGTTCAAATTACTGGTGTCTATATAAAGCAAAAGAAGAAACGTGCATCTGTACGAATTATTTATACAGTAATTTTACACTATGTATAGATTCGTATATATAATAGCACAAATCCCTAATACAGAGCTAGGTCTACTATAATAGATAATGAAATCGAAGTAAAACCAGTGAAGTTACCATTGATTTCATGTAATTGTGGACGGAATCGATGTCATCTGAATCGATGGCGGTTTGTGCGTCTTTAAAGGTTCGAGGGAACAGGGAGAGAACGGAGTGGCCATGAAGCAGATAGGGTAAATCGGAGCTCGAAGGTTGAATCAAAGCCATGGTTCACGATTCATGAAGATAAAACTTGACACCCTAGGCTTGAGGATAGAGAATGTGTCCACTTGCTTGGAGGTTGACAGAAATGATGGAGGAGGGGTATCCATCCAGCCCTAGAACAAGAAGATCTAAATCTGATTTCTTTTTGGGTTTATAGCAAAAGATAAAAATTTTATAATCGTAACTATAAGTCTATAATGAGAATAAAAAAAATAATAAATTTTAAAGTAAAATTTATTAATAAATAAATGTTAATTTTATTATTTTTAATATATATAATAATTAATGTTTTAAATTATAATTGAGTAAGTTATTATCATTTTTGAAATATTAAATTTTAAAATTAATATTTTAATTACAACTATTGTTAGAATAAGAAAAAAAATAATGAGTTTTAAAGTATAGTATTAATAATTGAATATTAATTTATTTATTTTTAATAAATACAATAATCAATAAACTAAATTACAATTCAAATAACTTTTCATCATTTTTGAAATTCTAAATTTTAATTTTAAAATGAATGAACTAATTACAATTATAAATAGAATAAGAAAAAAATAATGAATTTTAAAGTATAGTTCATTAATTCTAAATTAATTAGAACCTAACACATTTTAATAATAAAATTATATTATCCATTGTTATTGCCTCTTGTTATCGCAAATAAATTTGGAAAGTACAAAATTAGTAACAAACTAATACCTATATATATAATTAATTTATATATATGTGACTTATTAATTATTGAATATAAGTTATTAATATATATATATATATATATATATATATATATATATATATATGGGGGTTCCAATTCATGGCAACCGGTTGTTAAGAGTACTATTCGAGCAAGTCATGGCCAAATGATGTAAACTCATTAGAGAGTGTAGAACTTTAGATGCATAATTATTACTATTATTATAATAATTATTATTATTATTTAATATTAATAATAATAATAATTATTATTATTATAATAATAGTAATAATTATAATAATAGTAATAATTATGATAATAGTATTAATAATAGTAATAATAATAGCAACAATAATAACAATAATTATAACAATAATAATAATAATAATAATAATAACAACAATAATTATAATTATAATTATAATTATAATTCGAAAGAAGCCACATCGGATCATCACGTGTAAAATTACAATATAAAATGTCGCGTCAGATCATCACGTGTGCTAACGTAGGTTTACGTGTGTGACACGTCATCAGTCAACACACGTATGGCGCTTACAGGGGTTCAAAGTCAAAATTTTCGAATAGAAAGGGACTCAATTTGCGTTAACAGGAAAAAAAACGCTCAATACCCAAAAATCACTAAAGTTCAGTGGTCGACTTTCAATTTAACCCTATATATATATACACATATTAATTTCAAAAATTATAACTTTAAAAAAAATAAAAGTGGGCACTTATTTTGAGCTCTTCGTAGCTTTTTAACTTATGGTCTCGATAATCACCAATATTATATATAATAAAACAGAACCCATTTTGAATTTTTCATTTGACAAAGCACAATAACGATTCAGATTTCATCTCAATTCTTCCAACTTAATTTAAAGGTTCACATTTCATCTCATACTAAAAATTCTCGCCCAAATCAAATTCACCGCTAAAAATTCTCTCCCAAATCAAATAACAATAATAATAACAATAATGATGATGCTAATAATAATAATAATAATAAAAATAATAATAATAGTAATAATAAAACTAATAATAATAATAATAATAATAGTAATAATAACAATTACTACTATTATAATAATAATAATAAAATTTATAATAATAATAATAATAATAATAATAATAATAATAATAATAATAATAGTAATAATGACAATAATACTAATTATTACAATAATAATAATAATAATAATAACAATAATAATTATAATTATAATAACAATAATAATAATAATAATAACAATAACTATTATTATTATAATAGTACTAATAATAATTATTATTATTATTATAAAATAACAATACTAATAATAATTAGTAATAATAATAATAATAATAATAATAATTATTATTATTATTATTATTATTATTATATTATTATTATTATTATTATTATTATTATTACTATTATTATTTATTATTATTATTATTATCTTAATTTAAGTCAACATTTTAATAGTCATTGCAAAAAGTTGTATAAAATATAAATCTAAAATAAAAAGTGTTGCCAATGAATGTGGTCCACATTAGCAACGAAATATATAAGAAAAAAAAACTTTCGTTGTCACGATGAGGAGAAATCAAGTGGTTAAAAATTTTGCAACGAATTTCTAACGAATTTTGTTTCCAAATTTTGCAACTACTTATGAATTTCTTTGCAAAAAGTGAAAGCCTGACACAATCTACAACGAATGGCAATCTTCGTTGCTAAACAAACACTTTTAGCAACGACTTATAAAGTCGATACCTGAAAAATCATTGCCAAAGCCCCATTTTTAGCAACAAAAAAACTTTCGTTGCCCACGATGACGAGAAATCAAGTGGCCAAAAATTTTGCAACGAATTTCTAACTAAATTTTTTCCCGCCAATGAATTAGCAACGACTTATGAATTTCGTTGCAAAAAGTGAAAGCCTGACTCAATCAGCAACGAAAGATAAATTCCGTTGCTAAACATATACTTTTAGCAACGACTTATAAAGTCGTTGCCCGAAAAATCGTTGCTAAAGACCCATTTTTTGTAGTGTTTGACCATAAATAACTTTCAATTTGTTGGCTAACTAAGTGATTTAGGAGCATGAATATGTAGTACACATACAAGAGTATAGCCTTAATACAATAACACAATCAAAACATCAAACACATGCAAGATCTGAGATCATGAACAACTTGTCAGACGCTGAAAACCAATTCTGGGTTACCCAGAATTTGAAAGTCAATGCCGAGAGACCTACTTTGACCATCCACTACTTACAATCTGTTGATTGTTTGAGTGATTTAAAAGCATGGATCTAGAGTATAACTAACAGGCTACAAACTAGATACAACAACAGCAACAAAACACTTAACACCTGACAGTTATATGCTTGAGAAAATGTTGTCAGACACTATTCTTGAGTTTCTAGTGGGCTGCCCAGAAACTCTTGGTCATGCTCAATTAACTGAGTTTGACCATGAATAACTTTTGTTCTGGACATGATCTAAGCCTGATTTCAAGTCCAGAACAAATTCCATATACCATACTACAAGTCCAAAACATAAAACATACAAAACCATTAACATGCTCAGATCCATGGCCTCTAACATTCGGTTGTCAGGCCATAAATTTAGGGTTCTTGGACAGTTTTGAAAAGTTGATTCACTTTGATGCTATAGATCTATGATGTAACATCATAGATCATCATATAACATCTTCTAGTATGCATCTAAACATATAACATTAAATTTATATTAACATGTAAGATTAAATAGGGCTAGGGTTTTATACCTCTTTCTTGAAAATGCTTTGATCTTGCTTCCTTAACTGTTTATGATGGTCTAGATGTTTGTTTGGGGACTGAAAAACTTAGAGAATTTCGTGGCTTAGAGAAAGAATAGCTATGTTGAGTGTTTGGTAAAAATGTGCAACTTAAGTAAACTTTCTCTCTCTTTAATCCTTTATAATTTGATTCAATGTAGTTAAACTTGCAAGGTGGCATAAGAGATAAGATTTGGTTGAGATTTCAAGCACATGTGAGATCTTAGTATAGTGAGTAATGCAAATTCTAGAAACTCTTTTTGCTTACAAGTTAAGTAAAAGGGTAATTTGGTCATTTTTCACACTAAAGGGTATTTTGGTCTTTTCCACTTGAATTTTAAGGGTTGTTTGGTAATTTTATATATTTCACATAACTTTTAATCTTACTATTTGTTAATTACCATTAGGGCTTGCTAATGATCAATTAGGGTTTTAAAAATTAAGTTTAGGATTTCTCGATAATAAAATTAGGGTTTCTAAATTATCATTTAGGATTTCTTGATAATCGTTATGGTTTCCCCTAATTAGAGTCATAATCACTAACATATTTCCATGATTACACATACCTGATTAACAATCAGTTTCAGTTTCCTATTTAGGGTTTGAATTAGGGTTTAATGGTTTAAACTTAGGGTTTTCTTCTATTCTGCTAATTCTAATCAACATTGAACCATATACACATATAATACATACATATCTCATTGAAATATAATTATTATATATTAATATTCTCATTCCTTGTTCGTAATCCATGAATTAGGGTTATGGACCATATTCGACTTATCTTTCATTATCAGTCAACTTAAAAATTTTAAATTGACTATTCTACTAAATCCTTATCACATATATTCAAAATATTATTTGTAATAAATAAAAAAATAATTATTCATAAAAATACAGATATAATTATTCAAAATTTTCTAGGTCGTAAAATTCTCCCCTCCTTATAAAGATTCCGTCCCCAAAATGACCCTTACCTTACCCTTAATATTAATGTTTTATCCTTAGATTTTTAATTATGAAAAATTGAATTACTATATTCTCCCCTCCTTATAAGATTTGTAATAAGAATCCGGAACTCAAATTCCTTATTCAAAAATCTTTTTATTAGTGATTTATTATATTAAACTTATGATACTAGAATAGGTTAAATCCGAATTAGGTTTATATATTAAGGCCATTAATCATGTTTATACCTGGAACTCCATCTCCCATTGCGACCGTATCTTGAACTGTCATATTGAAGGTCCTTGCGGTCAATTTGGCTGGCTGGTTTGGTGGAGTTGGACCAGTTATTGCTAGCGTCCCACTACTCTTCCTTGTATTGACATTTCCCCCATCAACTCTCCTTTTCGGACATTCCCTCACCCTATGTTCTGTTGACCCATAAATAAAAAAACCACTATTCATCCTAGGATTAGGATAGTTGGGAGAGATATGTCCCTCCTACCCACACTTAAAACACACAGACTTTCCCTTCAAGCACTCTCTAGAATGGTTCTTTCCATAGTTTCCACATTGCACAACTTGCTTCTTCACACCCTCCTGCTTAATTTGGATATTTCCTACATTATCCCCTTTTCTCTTTCCCATCTTACTCCCACTACTACCTTCCACTTTCATTGCTCCCTCAATCTTAGTCTTATTCTTCTTCTCCTTATTGTAACGAGTCATGGCTTAACATCCCTCTTCGACTATGATAGCCTTGTCCAACAGTGCTACAAAAGTACCTATCTGTAATACTGCCACCTTGTTATAGAGTGAGGGTTTTAAGCCCAGCTCAAACCTTCATGTCTTCCTTGCTTTTGTGTCCATTTGATGTGGAGCAAAACCTAGCTAATTCATTAAATTTTGTCACATACTCCGCGACTGACATGTCTCCTTGCTTCAATTCCAAAAATTTCACCTCCATCCTAGCATGCATACTAGTCGAAAAGTAATTCTCAAAATATAAAGTTTTAAATCTATCCCAAGTTATCACATCTTCTCATGCCCTTGCCTGATTCGCTTCCCACCAAAAGTTTGCCTCCCCCTTCATCATGTATGTGGCAAAAGCTATTTTTTGCCCTTCAGATACCCTAATAATCACAAAAGCCTTTTCTATCTCCTTTATCCAAGTCTGAGCTTCTACCAGGTCAGTTGTCCCTTTAAACTCTTGCGGTCCTACTGCTTTGAAATCTTTAAAATTTTCCAACTTATTATCAGGTTGATTATCTCTGGCTGGTATCGCATTCCACATAGCTCGAGTTATCATGTTAGCAAAATTCTGTATTAGGTCTGGTTGTTGTTGTCCTCCCGCGTTACTAAATGATTCTTCAACCCTTTGGTTTCGGTTTTGTCTTCTTGGAGGCATTATCTGATAAAATCATAATTTATCCTTTTTATTGACTTATATTCTATGTTTTATCGCATATCTTTAACATATAATGTGTGGTTCAAACTTAATTAGTTACATACTCAAAATATCAAATTTTGAAACTCGATTTACCGAATTATCAAATTATCAGATAAAGACATAAAAATGTATTTCATTAAACAAACATATATTCACATTCCTTCATAGTACTTTACATCAGATAACACATATTGTTATAAGCATCTGCTATCCCTTTATGACCACAAAAGTTAGGATTTACTATTACAACTTATACCAAAAGTTAGGAATATTACATTACACACATATTATATCATTAAACATACATATTCAAATACTAATTCTACTTATTTCCTATACATTCCCTTGATCTTGGACAATCTTTCGCCTGATGACCTTCCAACCCACACATAACACATGCACCTTGCTTATAGTCAGGACAATAAAGAGAGATATGTCCCTTATAGCCGCAAATGTATCATTTCTTTTTCCTTTTCTCATACATGCCTCTATGTTTCCTTTTATGGTTTCTATTCTTTTCTATTTTCTTCAAGTTTTCAGAATTTTCTAACTCACGGTCATTCATCTTTCTTTTCCCATTCTCGTTCAGAGCTGCACCTGATATTCTGCTTTTAGCTTCTATCTGATCTATTTGGATCTTAAGCTTATCTTGTTCTTCCATTATTTTAATCAATGCCTTCTGCAATTGACTATTAAAAACTTTTTCCATTTCCAACAACTTTTCTAAAGAAGAAACCTGGTTCTGCAAATTCTGCACTTCGGTTGATGCTTGATCAGCCCCAACTTCGGTGTACGAATCACTATCTGTTAGTTCCACCATTTTTGGGTCTAGTTCTATATTCTCTAAAATGATCACTTCATCAAGGTTACTTTCAATGTGAGCCTCTATTTCAGGTATTGGCTTCGATATTAGCTCGGGGGTATTGTCTTGATCCTTCTTCATGTTATAAGCATACAATAATCCTTTTCCACATGACATCTACACACAAACTATCTTGATTAGTACATATAGTATATACACATAGCAAGTAATAATTTTATATAAGTTATCTTTTATTTTGTTTTACGATGAATTTATTTAATTCATCTCCTTTAAACTCTATTTGAGTTATTTATATTTTCAACGTTTCCCTCTGTTCTAAGGTTATAGCCTAAGGTCTACTTCCACCTAAGGTTTCTAACCCTAAAGCTTTTATACCACCTAGTGACGCCCCCAAATCTGGGTACTTAAAACCCGTACTTGGTGCTCCACGATAACATTCATTCAACCACTTAATGTATTAATTAAACAAAATTATTATATTAAAGTTACCTACCTTCCCAGTCTTGAGAACCTTTAAGTCTTACATTACATAATAAATATTATATTATTCTACTACACACATCATAACAACATAACGTAATCTATTCCTTCAGCTTCCCTTTCCCTTTGTCCTTGCTGGAACCTTCAGGACGTGCTAGCTTAGCTGAAAACATTTAAATTTAATGCAAGAATGAGCATTTGAGTTCCCGACAAGTAATAGCAATGAATAACGATTATCTGAAAGATTTGAATATTCTCTTTGGATGACACTTCAACAACGAAGTAAATGTTGTGAAGTAAGCTGAGACAATACTGAACGACATATTAATTCTATTTCATTTTTGAAACTACGCACTGACTATAAATTTTGTAATAGTTTAATAAACTATAAATTTTAATTTTAATTTTCGAAAAGGTTAAACAGATATTCATCTGTAAACAGTCATGTCTTACAGACACGGAGGGTGATCAGCCCGTTATGTCCTGTATTGATCAACACTACTTGTTTAAATGATAAATCGTTCAGCTGGTCCGCCTTGGGCGCATAAAAGTTTTTTCTCTGTTCGGGATGTTCATAATTAATCTGACATTAGAAATAAAACATTTCAATTTAATAATAATAATATTCTATCATGTTCTACAATATTCTTTCATTCTATGTCTAGATGAGTTAAATAGCTTAGACAATTTTTAAATAACATATACATACCTGAAATTAGTAGGTATTTGTCGACATGAGATTAAATACAATCATTATCCAAGTGAGGGCACTTGAATAATCTAACTTAACTATCTATCAACAAGGTATATACTAATCATACATTACTACAATACTGTAAACGAATATAATTCTATAATTGGCACAAATACTAATATTTAAATACGTGACCGATAATAGTAGGGTATAATAACTTATACAACATGAGTATAATATTCGATAACTTACTTATACATGAACATTGCATAAGTAGAAACAAAGAGTATGTGAGGCTGATCCCCTCAAGTATAATCTTATGAACACCCTTTATACAACATGAGTATAATATTCGATAACTTACTTATTCATAAGATTATTCTTTTAATCAAAATAATATACCATAACACATAACACTGCTAGTTGCAGTCATCATATATCTTAAACACATTGTCACATAGTTTTAACAGTCATTCTAGCATAAATAATTACTTAACAGGTCAATCTATTTAAGTCTGGGTCGACTTCGGTAACATTTTGGTATACCGACGGTTCTATCGGATAATAATCGAGTTTATATTTACTTAAACTCTAATTTGTAACTTCAACACTATAGTATATAATTTAAATATTAATCATATTATTTTTCAAGGTCTTATAATAATTTTTAAATAATTATTATAATTTATCATGATTTTTCAAACACTAAAATCATTTTTAAATGATATAAATACATAATAATTCCATTATCATTAATATAAAAATATTAATGAAATACTTGACAAAATATCTAAGTCATTATCAATAACTCAAAATATTTTAAAACATTTAATTTACCCTTAAATGAATTTTTAAAAATTTAAAATCATTTTAAATGATCACCATTAATATTTAAATATTAATGTATTATTCATGAAAATATTAAAAGTCGAGTTATTATAACTTAAAATATTTTTAAATCCTTTATATCCTTTTTAAATGATTTTAAATCATTAAAATTATTTATTTAATATAAATATTAAATAAACTTATTATCATTAATATTAAATTATTAATGAAAATTACCTTAAAATATTAAAAGTCATGATTTATAACTTAAAATATTTTTAAACCTCTTATTATCATTTAAAATAATTTTTATAATATAAAATCATTTTAACCCATTTATTTAATACATTTATTAAATAAATTTAATATCTTTAATATTCAAATAAATAGCAATATTAATGAAAAAAATATGTCAATTTATCAAAAGTTAATTTTTATAACTTAAAATAATTTTTAAAACCGATTTTATAATTTTTAGGAATTTATTTCTATTTTTAATGTATTTTAAAGAAATTATAAAACAAAAAAATAATTAAATTCCTCGCTAAAGGCTTTAGCGACAGTTTGTGTCGCGATAGGTGTTCTTGGGGCTCAAGAACACTGACAATCAGTTGCTAAGTGCCTCACTTTGACCAACTCTAATTCTTAGTCTACACATGATTTGGACAATCTTAAGCATTGATCATGTAGTATTTATGTAATACTACATGAATCAAGCATCATATCAGTCATACAAACACATAGCATGAATATCTAGCCTTGCAAAGTCATTGTCAGAACTTTCTAGGTTTTCCAGAAACCCAGTCAGCTTCTAGGTCCATTTTGAGGCTTAAATTTATATAGGTTCTAGTAATGGTTAATGTGTTCTAATGATTCAAGGTTTTAGTACACATGTCAAGGTACATTTATCAATCATCAGGTCAGTTATAAAACATCAAAATCATCAGATTGCAACTGGTTAAACGTTGTCAGAAATAACGTTCATACGGTTTCTGGGTTTTTCCCAGAAACTCCATCCGTGAGCGAGTGGCCTAGTTTGACTGTAAATAACTTTCAATCTGTTGGCCAACTAAGTGATTTATGAGCATGAATATGTAGTACACATACAAGATTATAGACTTAATACAATAACACAATCAAAACATTAAACACATGCAAGATCTGAGATCATGAACAACTTGTCAGACGTTGAAAACCAATTCTGGGTTACCTAGAATTTGAAAGTCAATGCTGAGAGACCTACTTTAACCATCCACTACTTACAATCTGTTGATTGTTTGAGTGATTTAAAAGCATGGATCTAGAGTATAACTAACTTGCTACAAACTAGATACAACAACAACAACAAAACACTTAACACCTGACAGTTATAGGCTTGAGAAAATATTGTCAGACACTGTTCTTGAGTTTCTAGGCTGCCCAGAAACTCTTGGTCATGCTCGGTCAACTGAGTTTGACCATGAAAAACTTTTGTTCTGGACATGATCTAACCCTGATTTCAAGTCCAGAACAAAGTCCATATAGCATACTACAAAGTCCAAAACATAAAACATACAAAACCATTAACATGCTCAGATCCATGGCCTCTGACATTCGGTTGTCAGGCCATAAATTTAGGGTTCTTGGATAGTTTTGAAAATTTGATTCACTTTGATGCTATAGATCTATGATGTAACATCATAGATCATCATATAACATCTTCTGGCATGCATCTAAACATATAACACTAAATTTATTTGAACATGTAAGATTAAATAGGGCTAGGGTTTTATACCTCTTTCTTGAAAATGCTTTGATCTTGCTTCCTTAACTGTTTATGATGGTCTAGAGGTTCGTTTGGGGACTGAAAAACTGATAGAATTTCGTGTCTTAGAGAGAGAATAGCTAGGTTGAGTGTTTGGTAAAAATGTGCAACTTAAGTAAACTTTCTCTCTCTTTAATCCTTTATACTTTGATTCAATGTAGCTAGACTTGCAAGGTGGCATAAGAGATAAGATTTGGTTGAGATTTCAAGCACATGTGAGATCTTAGTTTGGTGAGTCATGCAAATTCTAGAAACTCTTTTTGCTTACAAGTTAAGTAAAAGGGTAATTTGGTCATTTTGCACACTAAAGGGTATTATGGTCTTTTCCACTTGAATTTTAAGGGTAGTTTGGTAAGTTCATAGATTTCCCATAACTTTTAATCTTAATATTTGCTAATTAACATTAGGGCTTGCTAATCATCAATTAGGGTTTTAAAAATTAGGTTTAGGATTTCTTAGTAATAGAATTAGGGTTTCTAAATTATCATTTAGGGTTTCTTGATAATCGTTATGGTTTCCCCTAATTAGATTCATAATCACTAACATATTTCCATGAGTACACATACCTGATTAACAATCAGTCTTAGTTTCCTATTTAGGGTTTGAATTAGGGTTTAATGGTTTAAACTTAAGGTTTTCTACTATTATGGTAATTATGATCAACATTGAACCATACACACACACATATTACATACATATCACATTAAAATATAATTATTATATATTAATATTCTCATTCCCTGTTCAAAATCCATGAATTGGGGTTATGGACCATATTCGACTTATCTTTCATTATCAGTCAACTTAAAAATTTTAAATTGACTATTCTACTAAATCCTTATCACATATATTCAAAATATTATTTGTAATAAATAAAAAAAAATTGTTCATAAAAATACGGATATAATTATTCGAAAATTTCCAGGTCGTCACAATGATCTAATGACTTACTTATACAAAATCATTGCATCAGTATATACAAAGGTTATGATATTTGAACAATGAAAAAGAATAGTTCAGATATTCGCTTACGCATGTCCATTGCATAAAGTAAATGCAAAGATAGGATATTTGCTTGGTCTGCTGCTTACATTTATGCAACTTAGTTTAATCTTTTATATCAAGCCCTATCATTAATAAGACCATTTTTTTGATTAGAACAATATACTATAACCCATAGTACTGCATTTTGCAGTCAACACATAACCTAAGCACATTGTCACATATTTTTAACAGTCATTGAATCACAAACAAATACGTATATAGATAAATTATATAAGTTCAGATTAATTTCTGAAACATATCGGTGTACCGACAACTTTATCAGGTAATTATCGAGTCTAAGACTCTATTCCGAAGTTCAATATAACTTAAACATCGATCAAATTATTTTTAAATGACTTATAATAATTTTTAAACAATTATTATACTTTATCATGATTTTTCAAACATCGGAATCATTATTAAATGATTTAAATATTAAATAATTCTATTATCATTAATATTTAATTAATATTAACCTATTAATGAAACCATTTCCAAAATATTAAAGTTATTTTTCATAACTCAAGATATTTTTAAAGTATTAATATTACATTTAAATGATTTTTCAAACAATTAAAATTATTTTTAAATAATTACCATTAATATTTAAATATTAATGCATTATTTATCAAAATATTAAAAGTCATTAATTATAATTTAAAATATTTTTAATTCATTTATATCCTTTTTAATGATTTTAAAATAAATAAAATCATTTTTACTTATTTAATATAATTAATAAATAAATTTAATATCATTAATATTAAATTATTAATGAAGTTGTCCTTTAAATATTAAAAGTTATATTTTATAACTTAAAATATTTTTAAATACTTTATTTTTATTTAAAATGATTTTTATAATATTAAAATCATTTTAAAACTAATTTATTTAATAAAATTATTAAATAATTCTAATATCATTAATATTAAATAATTAATGAAATTTATCTTAAAATATTAAAAGTTATATTTTATAACCTAAAATATTTTAAATACCTTATTATCATTTAAAATGATTTTTAATATAATAAAATCATTTTTAATTAATTTATTTAATGCATTTATTAAATAAATTAAATATCAACAATATTCAAATAAATATTAATATTTCTTAAAAATATGTCAAATTATTAAAAACCAATTTTTAGGATTTAAAATAATTTTAGCAACTTATTTTGTAGTTTTAATAATTAAAAAAATATTTTTTTCTAATTATTTAATAAAATAAATAATTTTAGAAATAAACTGTGACACCCCCAAAATAGGTCTACATCCCCCATTCTGAGTTGTCAATACCTGCATGCGAAACAACTACAACTTTATTATTACAATAGTAAAGCTGTGAGTTTAAATCTGAGATATTGCCATCTGCATAATATCCACATACAAATAAATCCTCATCATAATTATTGATACATTATTTTACAACAATGGTGAGGACTACTAAACAACTCTCCCTAAAACTTTCATTCCATACCCCGACTCGTACTTACTATATTCTCGCCTCCTGAGAAGAAAAATGGAACAAAAAGAAAAAGGGTGAGCTCTGATTAGCCCAAGAAAGAATATTATGACTAAGATAATATACAACAAAATTATCGTTAGTCTTCAACAGGAAAAATATAATAGAATACAATAGACAACAAGTTTTAAATCAATATTCATAGTTGAAATAATAATTCATTAGAAGAGTTAAGTAGAGAATGCAAACTACTATCTTCTATGTATGAATTTTAAAGTTCATCGTCTATTTTATCCCAGTAACATCAATCAATATATATCGGGATCAAATATTCATCCTTGCACTACAGGCCAAGGACATTCACCAGTTGGTCATGTTCATCTAAACACCTGTTCATCTTTGCACTACGGGCCAAAGATATTCATCAAAAATCATTCATCTTTGCACTACGGGCCAAAGATATTCATCGAAATCATTCATCTTTGCTCATGGCCAAAGATATTCATCATAAATCATTCATCTTTGCACTATGTGCCAAAGATATTCAATAATATCATCATTTAAGACTGAGGATGATGAAAAATATTTTTAAAAAAACGAATCCAGTGAATCAAAATGACAAGGATTAAGGATTAAGGATTCGTACTTTGTTTTATCCACGTCCAAAAATACCTCAAAAATAATCATAGTGGCGTAAAATTCAAGAATGATCAAAACATGGATACAATCAAAGCTAGTATCCACAATAGATATTTTGGACGAAAAGAAAAATTTTCATTTTTCGATGAATAATCTAAATGATTAAGTGAATAGTCAGAGTATCGTGAATAGTGCATGAGTATCGTGAATAGTAACCGACATCAAAAGTTCCAAATTTGATAAAACTTCCAACCAATATTTGGTATAATGATATTGAAGAAATAATATCATTTTCGAATAAAATAACATCCCTTACCTCGAAAGATCGAGATTTAAGCTGGAATCTCGGATATAGACTATATCTTGAACTTTCACCGTATAGCAATACTCAAAGTATACTCAAAATACTCACAAGAATACGCTCGATAATATATAGAGAGAAAACTTCAGTTTCTGGTGTGATTTTCAATTCTAACCTAAGCACCTATTTATAGGAAATTGCTTAACACCAAAGCAGAAAATTTAATATAATATTAATATATATAAAAATATTATACGTATTCCTTGAAATCTTAATCTCAAAGAATTCACACATGCCAACCTTCTAGAAAAAAAAAAAAAAACGTTTTCTAATTTAAAATAATTTAAACTTCAAAAATCAATTATTTTGAACTTTGAACTTCAATAATTCATAATAAATAGCCCTTTTATCAGAAAAATTGAATCTAAGGGAGTTTTATAGGAAATTCAATTCTCTACAACTTTGGAAGAAAGTTTTTCCAAATTTCCAATGAGAAATTGACCGAAATCCACAAAAGGGTGATTTTAGAGGCTATAATCAAATTTCGGTCAATAAATGGGGTCCGCAGAGCATGTTTAACATGTTTTAAACATTTATTGCAAAAAAATACTCTTCCTCCTCGTATACTCATATATCCCACATTCGTTGTAAAAATATCACCATTATTATATTATTAAAATATAATAATATATATTTAAATGAATTATTTTATCGAGAAAAGATAAAATTTCAATTTTCAACAATTGTCACATTAAAAATTTTCTCCATCTATATCCACATAAAATCAATATTTTCCTCATCATATGAATCAATAATTAATTATTCACAAATAATATTACTGAGAATCACAATATTGATGACAGCGGTTCACAGAAAGAGGAGGCTTTCCAATAAGAATTTCTCCTCATTGGCGGCGCAATTAGGTGACCAAACCTCTCCTTAGACAAGGAACTTTCTAGACATTGCCAATAATGTTATCTAATAATATTATTAGGATAATATGAATTATTGTTTCGACAATGAAAAATACCGTGTAATGACAATTATTAAAACAACAAAGAATATAAAATATCAACGCAAAGAATTATTGAATCAATAAAATAAAACAACTGACGGTAATTCGTAACCATTATTGAGTAGTGCCTTCACGTAAGAGTCAATAATTGGTGCAATACCGTCTGCTTCTGGATTCAACAACGCCAGTATTCACGTGTTTTAACCACGGGTATTCAACAAAGGTGTAAAGCAGTAATAACTACGCCGTTATTTTTAAACAACTTATATTTGTCATTTTCTTCCTCCAATCGTTATGGGGCCCACACATGGTCGCTAGGCCGCTGTCAGCATACGAATATTCCCGACGAAGCACGAATATTCCACGACCAAACGAATATTCCCAAACAACAATGAATATTTTATAACCACTTGCTTATTTTGAAATATTTGCGTATTTTACCCGTAACTATCCACATTAATCACATCAACCCTTACTATTTCAAAATAATAATTAGAGGAAATTAAATTTCATTTATTAATTATTTGGGATCTTACATAAACTATCGCTAAAGACTGCCTATAGCGACAGAACCGTCGCTATAGGTGTTCTTGAGTGTTCTTATGAAACCCAGAAAAGCATGTCAGTTATTAATTTAGCTACTTTGACCAAAGATTAAACACTGATCATGTTGTTTCTGGACATGTTTCTGGTCAGATCGTCTAGTGCTAGAGTAAGACTACAAGTATCAAGCAAGTTCTGGGTAAGATTACAACACACAAGCAAGATACAAAGCCTTGAACAAGCTGTTAGAGCTGTTCTTCATTTTCAGGGTTACCCAGAATTGAAGAACAGTTCGACTGGCTAGTTTTGGGCTTCCATAACTTCTAACCCGGTTAAACCATTTCAGAAGTCACGATTTAAGTTTTCTGGGTTACCAAGACGAAACTCATTTCGTGAAGTTCTTGCTTGGTTTGACCGTCCACTTCAAGAAACCTGTTTATTGTTTTGGTGTTCTAAGAGCATGAATAAGTAGTCTATATAACATACAACAATCTTGTTACAACAACAGAATCAAAACAACAAACAACTGACAGATCTAGATGCGTGAAATTCTTGTCAGGCCTTTCTGGGAAGTTTTTGGGTTACCTAGAAACGTCCAGTCATGGCCGGTCAACGGCTTTTGACCATCAATAACATAATATCTGTGCATGGAATGGTTGTGATTCCACTTCCAGATCACAGACCTTACAACATACTACCAATACAAACATTTAAACATACAAAAACATAAACATGATGAGATCTAGAGGGTCTGACATTCGTTGTCAGACATCATAAAAAAATTTTCAAGATATTTTTAAAAACATCAAATCCGAGCCTATAGATGTTATGGATCTAACATCAATCAACCCAGATAATCATTATATACTACTTACAATATGTTTTAACATAAAAATCTAACATCTAACACAATAATCATGATCAGAATCTAAGTTAGGGTTTATACCTCACTATGAACAAATTCTGTTTCTTGGCTACTGATTTTGTTATGGGTGTTAGTGGGGCTGGTTTTGGGGACTGAAATGCCAAAGGATTTCGTGAGTTAGAGAGAGAGAGAGTCTTGGATGAGTTTGTGCAAAAATGAGGCTTGACAAATGAAATTTTCTCTCTCCCAATCTATATATAACACTTGTATGCAATGTATCTGGCTGAGAAAGGGTTGAATTGCTGGAGTTTTTTAGCACATGGGGTTGTTAGATTAGGTCACCCACTCCCACACTTATTAAAAATCCACATATTAGCTTCAATAATGCACAAAAGGGTATTTTAGTCTTTTGGCTTCTGATTTAAATAGCTATAGTGTAACTTGGCAAACCCTTAGTGTTTAACCCTTAGGGTTTAAACCTAAGGTTTAACACATTGAATTTGTAGGATTTAGCAATTAGGGTTTGAAAATGTAAAAATTTAGTTTCTAAAAATTACAAATTAGGGTTTTCTAAAATAGTTGAAGTTTTTTAATTACTTAGGTTATCTAATTACATTATACATGAACATTAGGGTTTAAAGTCCACCAATTAGCATTAAGCTTTATCATTTAGTGATTAGGGTTCCTAATTTAGTAATTAGGATTTTCAATTAGAAAATTAGGGTTTCTAATTTCACGATTAGGGTTTTAAGTCAATAATTAGGGTTTACTAAATAATAATTAGGGTTTCTCCAATTAATATTTAGCTGCATACAACAGGGATTAGGGTTCTTGTGTAGTAATTAGGGTTTCTAATTACTAATTAGGGGTTTCTTAATTATCATTATGGTTTATAATACTAAACATAAATCATATAACACAATCACATAATAGTCTCGAACTCATATAATTAATTTTCAAAATAGGGTTTAACACAATATTGCTAGGATTTGGTCATGATACCACATAATTGACCAACCATTATCGGTCTAAACATACAGTACATATTTATAGCATTGAAATAAAAATAATATTATATTATCATTCTCACTCCTTGATCAAAATCCAAAATTAGGGTTTTGATTCCGTATCTGATTTATCTTACATATATAACATTATTAATTAAGTTAAAATAATTAACTTAATAATCTGAACTAAAATTCATATAATAAAATAATTATTATAATAATTCCAATAATCATTTTGTATATTATTTAAATAATATATCTTCATGGAAAATAAATAATAAAAATGTTTTTACTACAATATTAATTATAAAAATATAATTTATAATGGTCAATAATTCTAAGAAAATTATTTGAAATTATTCATGTAATAAATAAATTTTATTTATCACATATATATATTTATACTTTACCTAGCACGTATTCCCACCTTTAAAAAAAATTATACACAAAATTTCTGATTTAATTATATAAAAAATATTCGGGTTGTTACAGATATTCCATCTCGTCTTAGAATTCTATCATTATGCGTTTCTAGGAAGTTCAAAAATAATTCTTGAGCAGAAATTAGTGAATAGTATTTTTAATGGAAATTTCTCGAAAAACTTTTATTTTAATCTTGGAAATTCAAACACTTTAATTCTATCACGTAGCCAAAATCCTAACCACATTCGCACATTCTAGGTCATAAAACGACCTTCACATAGCTTACTCACATAAATAATCAATTAAATTCATTTAATCCACATAATCAAATAAAAATTTAATTCTCATAAAAATCCGATTTTCTCGGACATTATAGGAAGAAACAACAAATCGATACCACCCAACCCCCAAGCGGTTCCAGTTACTAACTTTAAAGACTTTAGGAGCGTATAACCTCCGGAATGTGCGGGTACTACCGATCCTATGGTGGCACAGATGTGGATCAAAGAGATGGAGAAAGCCTTCTCCATTTCTCATGTGGGTGAAGATTAGAAAACCATATTCGCTACGTACATGATGAGGGGTAATGAAAACTACTAGTGGGAAGCCAATCAACAAAAAGCGGGAGAAGGGATTATAACCTGGGAAAGGTTTAAGGCAATGTTCTTCGAGAATTACTTCCCGAAGAGCATGAAGGATAGGATGGAGGTGAAGTTTCTAGAACTAAAACAAGGGGGGATGACGGTGGCGTAGTATGCGACCAAGTTCAACAAGCTCATGCGATTTGCAATGCACCAAGTAGACAATCAAGAGAGGAAAGCTAGACACTTCGAATTAGGACTAAAACCTCGGTTGTTCAACAAGGTGTCGGTCCTTCAAATCGACTCATTCGCCACGTTGTTGGAGAAGGCAATCATTGATGTGGGAGGTTGCAAGGCAATGAGTCAATACAACAAGGAAAAGAAGAATAAAAATACCGGGGGAGAAACTCGTGGAGGAAGTAGTAGTAGTGGATGAAGCAACCTAGGGAAAAGAAAATGGGATAACAACAACAGAAACAACAATCAAGCATGAAGTTTTCATGGAGGGTTTAAGAAGAGAGCGGGGGGGGGGGGGGGATGCTTGAAATGTGGAAAGAACCAACCACCAAGGAGAGTGTTGGAAGGGGCGCATTGCTTGTTACAACTGCAGCCAAGAAGGGCACATTTCACCAAATTGCCCAAAACCAAAGAAGATCAAGGGATGTTTCGCTTGTGGCTCAATTGAGCATCAGATCAAAGACTGTTTAAAGAAGGGGAGCAGCAGAGTGAGTGACCATCAGGGAGGAAGCAACAAGCTTATGATCGGCGGACCGACATAATCCAACTGACCAACTTCTAGAACCTTTAACATGACTATCCAGGACGTAGTAGCTGTGTAGGACATGGTGGAAGGTATTATAGCAATCAATAATATAAATGCCTATGTATTATTTGATTCGGGTGCTACCTACTCATTCGTGTCTGAAGAATTTCCTAGTCGATTAAACATACCCCAAGAACGCTTAGAAAATTCGTTGAACATAGAGATTGCAAATAAGGAAGTAATTTTCAGTAGAGTTCATTTATTGAAACTGTTGTGCAAACATTAGAGGTCACGAACTAACCATAGACATAATTCCAATTAGATTGGGAGAATTTGACGTGAATGGATTAATTATCCAGCTACGCTGTGATAATCGATTGTCTGAAGAAAAGTGGGAACCTTTCGACTCCAAATCGGTCTAAGGTAGTGTTTTATGGTAGCTCATCGCTTAGGCAATTATGTTGCCTTACAGTGATGCATGCCAAGAAATTGTTAAAGAAAGGAGGCGTAGGTTATCTAGCCAATATCGTGGATACTCAGAAGAAGGGAGTAGAAATGAAAAATATATCGGTAGTCAGAGATTTTCAAGACATATTTCCAGATGATCTTCTTGGTCTTCCACCAGACACATAAATCAAATTCGTAATAGACTTAGCACCGGGAACTGCACCGATTTTGAAAGCCCCATATCGTATGACTCCAGTTGAAATGAAGAAATTGATGATACAATTTCATGATTTACTAGATAAGGGTTACATCCGGCCGAGTGTGTATCCTTAGGGAGCACCAGTGTTGTTTGTAAAGAAGAAGGATGGATTGATAAGGCTCTTTATCGTCTATCGAGAGTTGAACCGAGTGACGATTAAGAATAGATATCTGTTGCCAAGAATAGATGATATTTTTGACCAACTGAAGGGAGCAAAGTGTTTTTCCAAGATAGATTTATGAACAGGATATCACCAGTTGAAGGTACGAGAAGAGGACATACCAAAGATGGCATTTTGAACTCGCTGCGGACATTACGATTTTCTAGTGATGTTATTCGGGTTAACGAATGCTCCGGTAGCATTTATGGACTTGATGAACCGAGTCTTCAAGCCATACTTAGATAAGTTCGTAGTAGTATTTATCGATGACATTTTAATTTATTCGAAGACCGAGGAAGAGCACACTGAACATCTGAAGATGGTATTGGAAGCATTGAGGAGAGAAATGATGTACGTAAAATTTTTGAAATGTGAATTTTTGATGGAAGGTTCAATTTTTAGGACACGTGATAGAACAAAATAGAATTTCAGTAGATACTATAAAAGTGGAGGCGGTAAGCAACTGGGAACAACCGAAGATGCCAATAGAAGTAAGAAGTTTCTTAGGGTTAGCTGGGTACTATCAGAGATTTATCCATGATTTTTCCAAGATAGCGACCCCGTTGACCAATCTAACGAGGTAGACAGTGAAGTTTGTTTGGACAAAAAAATGCGAAGAGTGCTTCCAAGAGTTGAAAAAGAGATTAAGCGAGGCACATGTATTATCAATGTCAGATGATGCGGGAGGCTTCTTGGTGTATAGTGATGCATCATATAAAGGACTTGGTTGTGTGCTAATGTAACATGGCAATGTCATTGCGTATGCGTCACGATAATTAAAAGATTATGAAAAATGATACCCTACTCATGACTTGGAGTTAGCGACAGTAGTTTTTGTGTTAAAGATTTAGAGATACTATTTATAAGGAGGAAAATGTGAGATATACACAGACCACAAGAGTTTAAAATATCTTTACACAGAAGGAGTTGAACATTCATCAAAGGAGGTGATTGGAATAAATCAAGGACTATGACTGCGAGATTCTTTATCACCCAAGAAAGGCTAACGTATTAGCTGACACCTTAAGTAGAAAGGGAAAGGATAAATTGTTCAAGTTAACAACTCAGGAGGAGATAATAAGAGAAATGGAGAAATTGGAAATAGAAATGAATGAACTAGGAGAGTCTAAGGGAAAAAATTTAGCTCATCCAACATTATTGGATAGAGTAAAGGAATCACAAGAAGAAGATAAAGAATGCGAGTAGATAAGGAAGAGAATCGTTTAGTTTTCCTCTTATAATGGTTAGTTATTCTTACCTTTCGGCTGGGAATTCCTCTAGTAGTCCCTCTAGGGATCTATACACTAAGTTTGGGGTCTCGAACCTTAGCTCTCCTCGCATGGTTGAGTCGGTTATAGCTGAATCAGTCCATGTTCCTATTAAAGTGACTATTAATTATGAAGAATCTAACGTTAATAGTGATGTTGAAGCTAGTTTAGGGCTTAACAATGCTTCTGCTATAAAGGAGAATTTTCAAGCCGCTCAACACCTTTCTTAATAGGGAAATATCGATGTTGCTTTAGAATGACAAAAATGTAATAAGCTTATGGATTTCATTTATGCCTAGGGATTCTGTATCCAACATTTAAATGATTTTGCTAGTAAGGGACACTCTAGTCGAACTGTTAATTCATCAGACCTATTTGATAAAAGTTCTCTTAGAACTTCCAGCTTTGATTCTCAGCTTATAGAGCCTATGGTTTATGGTGACCCGAAGCTTAAGTCGTATGCTGGATTTATGGAGTCTGGATTAGAAGAGGGTGAGCTGGTCTGCTCCCCTATTACTGCTAAGGTTTTTGTACTTGAAGGAAAATCTTCCGAGCCTTGTGCGGCAGGGGTTGACTCAGTTTTGCAGATGAAGCCAACTTTGAGCTCCGTAGTGGTGAAAAGTGAACCTGTGGCTATTCCAAAGCTTGATTATTTTCCTCCTTCCCCTCCTTCATCTGATAATGGGTCTATTCTGGTTAGGCCTGCTCTTGAAGTTTTGATACAAGGTAATAGTCTTTAGAATACGTGCCTTATGGGTAGCTTCCTTCATTGTTGATTGCCTTTTAAGCTAGCTGAAGAGTCTGTTCACAATCTTTGGGACAAGTATGGGTTACAAAATATGTTTCTACAGGATAAAGGTTTCTTTATCTTCAAATTCACCACACCTAAGGATCGCGATAATGTTCTTGCCCTTGGTATATTTCTAATAAACTCCTTTGTATTAAGCAATGGAAAGAAGGTATAGATTTCTAATTTTAATCTTATACTAAAGCTCTAGCAGGGATGAAGTTTCATAATATTCCCATGTCCTATCTATCATCGGCTGGAGTTAGTTACATAGCTAGTGCGGTGGTTAAACCCCTTTTTGTGGACAAATTAACTAAAAAATTAGAGCCAATGAACTTTGTGAGGGATTACATTGACATTAGCCATACTTCTATTCTGCCTAGTTTCCTTGATGTGGTTGTTATTGAAGAGGAAATAAATTCTAACATGGTTATTTCGATTAGAGTAGAATACCAGAACAGGCCTCAACTTTTCTCTCATTGTAAGTCGTTTGGGCACTCCCTTGTTAGATGCCCTAGTGTTAATTACAAGTGGGTTCCTAAAGCCCAGGTAGTGGTGGATCTTTTTCCCCCTGACCATGTCACATGTTATAAGTCTTCCTTTGGCATCCCTTCAGAATCTTCTAATGACTGGACTCTAGTTTCCAAAGGTCCTAAGCAACAGGCTCCCATGGGTTTTTGTGTTCCTATGGCTGATACTCTTAACTCCTTCAAGTCGTTAGCTTCCTGATTTTTCCGACACTGACTACACCCCTTCTCCAAACCTTCTTGCGGGTAAGTTTAGGTTATTGATGAAAAGGATGGTTGTGAACTTAAGTCTAAGACCAGAGGTGGTGTGAAACAGGGTCAATCCTCAAAGAATATGAGTAAGGGATGGGAGGGAAATCCTAAACTTAATGTTATTATTTTATGGTAAACTTTTGCTCTATGAATATTAGAGGTGTATATTTGAAGCCCAAGCAAGATAATGTCCTTGCTCTTTTATGTAAACATAATATTTCTTTTGTTGGCCTAGTTGAAACTAGAGTCAAAGCTCCCAAAGATAATACTATTTCTATGGCTATTCGTTCTCGATGGAAATGACAGTTTAATTACGAGCATCATGTGCATGGGAGAGTTTGGGTTGGTTGGGACCCAAATGTTTGGATTGTGAATATTATATCTAAATCTTCTCAATTTATCCACTGTTCTGTTATGTCTATTGCGCTTAATTTACACATGTTTATTACAGTTATTTATGGCTTCAATACCCCTTCTGAAAGGAAAGCTCTCTGGACAGACTTGAGATCCATAGCCCCCTCTATCAATCTTCGTTGGTGTTTGCTAGGTGATTTCAATGAGGTCATTTCTGTTACTAAGATTGTTGGACGGGATGATTCTTAGGATGGTGGGTTGCAATATTTTCTTGATTGTACCTAAGATTTGCATCTTGTTGATCTTCGGGTGGTTGGGTCATTCCACTCTTGGTGGAATTCCAGTGACTCCAAACCTATTTTCAAAAAGTTAGACAAAGCTTTGGTGAATGATCTTTGGTTGCATCGTTTCCCTCTTTCTCAGGCCTTTTTTACCCCTAAAGATCTTTCGGATCACTGTCCAGTTGTGGTAAAAACAGGTTCGGTTATGCCCTCTAATCCCATACCATTCAAGTTCTTTAATTTCATGTTGGATCTTAAAATTTTATATGAAGTGGTTCAGTCTGCTTGGAATGTTTTAGTTTTTGGGGATCCTCTGCAAATTTTGGCTAGGAAACTGAAAGTTGTTAACGGGGCTCTGTGCATTATTAATAAAGCTAATAGTAATTTGTCCTCTATTGTGGATAAGGCCAGAGATTTGCTTTAGGAGACCCAGGCTGTTATTTCTCTTAATCCTATTGATATCTCTCTTCTTCAATGTCAGAGATTACATTCTAAAGCCCTATGGAATGAATTGTTAAATGAGGAGAAGATATCCAAGCAAAAATCTAGAATTCAATGGCTAAAGGATGGGGATAAAAATACTGGATTCTTTCAAAATTAGATTAAGAATAGGTGGAATCAAAACAAAATTCTAGCTATTGAGAATGCTGATAGTGATCTTCAATCAGGACAAAAGGAAAACCAAGAATTATTGTTAATAACTTTCGCTCCTTACTAGGGTCTCCTTCCCAAGCTGATTGTTAGAATATTCAAAATCTTGCCCTTCCTTTATCCCGTTCTGTTTTAACTCAACAAGCTGCTTCTCTCGAGAGGGATATCATTGATGATGAAATTCTTTCTATATTGAAATCAATGAAGAAAAATAAGAGTCTTGACCCTTATAGCTTTAATGTTAATTTCTTCCCGCACTCGTAGGATATTGTTGGGAGGGATTTTACTATAGCAATTCAGTCTTTTTTCAAGCAAGGATGCTTACTTAGAGGTACAAACTCCACTGCCATTGTGCTTATTCCTAAGGTTCTTCACCCTTCTTCCATGAATGAGTATAGGCATATATCTTGTTGTAACACAACTTACAAGTGCATCTCAAAGATTATTGACTCCAGACTCAAGGCTATTCTACCTTTGATTATCTCCCCTTGCCAAGTTGCTTTCATCGTAGGTAGAAGGATTGGGGATAATATCCTTCTTGCCCAAGAATTATTCAAGAATTACCACCGACCTTCGGGTTCAACTCGTTGTGCTATGAAAATTGATCTCAGTAAAGCTTTTAACTCCATTTCTTGGGATTTCTTGTTTTCAACTCTTAGACTTCTCAAATTTCCTCCTAAATTTAGGTTTTGGATAAAGGCTTGCATCACCTCAACATTCTTTTCGGTTAAGGTCAACGGTGCCCTTTGTGGCTACTTTAAAGGGGCTATAAGGTTAAGGCAAGGGAATCCTCTTTCGCCTTATCTGTTTGTTATTGCTATGGAAGTGTTATCTCTTATGTTATCAAAGGAATCTCTGGTGCCCTTTTCAAACACCTCAGGAAAACAAAACTGCTATCCATCACGCATCTTTACTTTGCGGATGATCTCATTATTTTTTGTTATGGTGATATCCATTCTATAAAGATTATAAAGAAATGACTTGACAAATTCTCTGCCTTATCGGGTCTTCAAGTCAATGATTCAAAGAGTATGTGTTTTCTCTCCCAGGTTCCTTCTCCTCAGGCTGAGTCCATTATTGATGTTTTAGGGTTTCAATTAGGTGGGTTTCCTGCAAAGTATCTGGGGGTTCCTTTGTTTACTTCTAAGCTAAGTGTTGTTGATTGATATCCTCTTATTGAAAAGATTAAAGCCAGAATTTCTTACTGGACTAATAAGTTTCTTTCTTATGCTGGGAGACTGCAATTAATTAAAGTAGTCATTTTTTTATACAATCCTATTGGTCTTCTCACTTTATTCTTCCTGCTATGGTGCTAAAAGATCTCAAGTCTAATATGAATAGTTTTTATGGAAGGGTCCCTCCTTGCTTAAATATGCTACAAAAGTTGCGTGGTGTAAAATTTATTTACCTTATTCTGAAGGGGGCCTTGCTATCAAGCATCTTGAGGACTGGAATCAAGCATTGATCATTATGCACCTATGGAGGATTATTAATCCTAATAACTATTCTTTGTGGGCTTCTTGGGTCTGCGCTAATCTTAAATTAAAACACTTTTGGTTTATGCCTATTCCTAATGATTGCTCTTGGATTTAGAGGAAAATTCTACAGTTAAGGGCATTAGCAGTTAAGCACAACAGTTTTTGTATTGGCAATGGGGAGAATACTAGCCTTTGGTTTGACCCGTGGCTAAATGAGGTCCCTTTGGCCTCCTCTGTTCACTCCTCCTTGATTATTAACTCTGGTCTTGGCCCCAATGCTTCTGTTAGCTATATTATCTGTAACTCCTCCTTGTTTCTTCCCTCTTCCAACCATAATGATTTCATTATTTTTAGGGATGCTTTTGATCTTAATAAGCATTATTATTCCACTAAGCAAGATTAAATTCTTTGGAATGATACTAGAGCAATTGAGGTTAAAGCTTCTACAGTTTGGCGCTCGATTATGCAGGTTGGTGTTGTTGTGCCTTGGGTCAAGTTGGTGTGGCATAAGTTCCTGGCCCCAAGGTTCTCGTTCAATCTTTGGTTAACTTTTCATATGGGGTTGCGTACTTTGGATAGACTGTTTAGTTATGGGTTACAGGTTAACCCTTTCTGTGTGCTTTGTTCAACTAAGTTGGAATCTTTTGATCACTTGTTTTTTCATTGTAACTACTCATTCCGTGCTCTTCTCTATGTTCTTAGACATTGTGTTTGCAGAGGTAGTAGTATGAGCTGGGTTTCATTACTACTCTAGTCCTCGTTTTAACCACAACCTTATTCATCTTGGTTGTGCGGCTGTAGTGTACAAATTGTGGAATAAGCGTAATGCCCAGATTTTTTCTAACAATGTTGCTCATGTCTGGACTATTGTTCAAGAAATTATAAATTTGATAAAGTGTATTCTTCTTACTAATCTCAGATTTAAGCGGGTCAATGATAGATTATGTTACCGTCATTTAGTTTTATGGAGTATTGTTGTTGTCTTTTGTTTCCTTGGACTATGGTTCTAACTTACTATAGTTTGTTGTTTTTGTGTTTGACTTATGTTGCTGCTGCTCTTTGTTTTGGATCTATGGGCTAATTGTTTGCAGATGGGGGGTTGGTATGGGCTAATTGTCGTTGCTGCTGGTATTTTTGACTGGAGGTGCAACTCTACTTCTGCACTTCTTTGAACTAGTTGGTAAGGGATTGGGAGTCTCTGGTAGTTGAGTTAAGCTTTCCTGTAGTAGTTAGGGTGAGGTATCATTGCAGAGACTGGCTCCCTCTGTGTGCATCTTTTGTTGCAATTTTTGGCTAAGTTGGGGCAGGGCTGGGCATGGGGTGATATACTCTGCATGTGGGTTTTTGCAATTTGGTAGGTGTCGCCGAGTTACCTTTGTTGGAAGCGGATGCCCTACTCTTTGCTCTTTTGGGTTTAAAGTGCACCGTTATGTGGTTGTTATGTTGCGATCTTCGCTATTGAATGCATTTTCGGGTCCGAGTGTCGTGGGTGGTGGGATTGTTCTTCCGCTCACGATTTAGGAAGCTTCTTATTGCTGAAGCAAGTTGGCTACATGGGGCTGGTTGTGGGTCTGCTACTAGTTTTATGGGTTGTTGGTGTTCTGTTTGGGGCTTATTAGTGTGTTACAAGTATAGGTTCCATGTTGCTTTCTGTAGTTTTAGGGAAGGTGTTGCTTCTGTCTACAACTGATGTCCTGGGGTTTGATGTTTTTTGGTTTGATGGGTGGTGTTCTTTCTGGATATCGGGATTGGGCTACTGTATTCTAATCCTTAGTGCTGCTGGAATTTTCTTCTAATGTGGGGCTTTCTGTTCCATTTGCTTTCATGCTGCTAGTTTAGTTTTACCTATAACATTTCTCATGACTGTTGTTTCTTATTGGGCTCCAGGCCTTGTAATCTTTTATAGTCATGACATCATAGGGCATGTCCTATGAGGTCTATGCTATATTATGATTAGGTTTTCCCACGAGGTTGTAATCTTTTCTTTTTCAATACAATTTAAATTTAGCAAATAAAAAAGATGGATAAGAACGGTATATTGAGATTTTAGGGTCGAGTATGGGTGCTAGCTGTAACCGAACTGGAAGACGAAATCTTACACGAAGCACACAATACGACGTATTTTGTTCATCTAGGAGGCACGAAGATGTACCGACATGTTGGACAACACTTTTGGTGGCCCAATTTGAAACGAAAAGTGGCGGAGTGCGTCAGTAGATGTCTTACTTGTCAACAAGTCAAAGCATAGCACCAGCGCCCGAGTGGTCTACTTCAACCATTAGAAATACCGGAGTGGAAATGGAAGCACATTACGATGGACTTCGTGGTCGGACTTCCAGTCACACAAAAAGGTTATGATGCCATTTGGGTTATCGTGGATCGACTAACGAAGAAATATTATTTTCTACCAATAAAGATTTGTTTTGATTAAAATCAATTAGCAAAGTTGTATATAAATGAAATCGTTTTGTGACATGGAGTGCTGATATCGATTCTCTGATCGAGATCTGCGCTTCATGTCAAATTTCAGGAAAAGATTACAAGAGAGAATGGGGACACAATTAAGATTGAGTATCGCCTACCATCCACAAACTGATGGGCAGAGTGAGCGAACCATGCAAACGTTAGAAGACATGCTTAGAGATTGTGTGATGGACTTCAAAGGGAACTAGGATGACCACTTACCCTTAGTAGAATTTGCTTACAACAATAGTTATCATGCGAGTATCGGTATGTCACCGTACGAAGCTCTTTACGAGTGAAAGTGCATAACACCTTTGTGTTGGGATGAAGTAGGAGAGCGAAGAATGTTAGGACCAAATTTTTTTTAACAAACGACTAATGTAGTAACAACAATAAGAGCCAGACTGGTAGCTGCACGAGATCGCCATAAGAAATACGCAGATTTGCATTGTCAGGACCTAGACTTTGAAGTTGGAAATTTCATGTTTTTCAAAGTATCTCCTTGGAAGGGGAAGATCAGATTCAGTAAAAAAGGAAAGTTGAGTCTAGGGTTCATAGGATCATTTGAGGTATTGAAGCGAGTAGGCGAAGTGGCATACAAAGTAGCCTTACCACCCGAGCCGGAATACATTTACAATGTGTTTCACATTTCTGGGTTGCGTCCGTACAAGCCTGACTATAAGCACGTAATATCCTATGAGCCTATTCAAGTAGAGAAGAATCTGACTTACGAGGAAATTCTTGTCCAAGTAATAGATAGGAAAGAGCAAACTTTGAGAAATAAAACTATATCTTCTATAAAAGTAATTTGCCGAAACCACAACTTCGTGAGGCTACGTGGGAGTTAGAGGATAAAATGAGGAGGGACTATCCTCATCTATTTGTGTAACCTTGTACCAATTCCGAGGATTAAATTTTTATAAGGGGGTAGGATGTAATATCCAAGAATTTTCTGAATATTATTAATAATTATATTAATAAAAGTCGAATATTTATTTGAATATAAATAAATATTGTCGTGGCATGTGTTACAGTATTTCTATTCAATTAAGTTAAGTATGTAACAGTTATATATTATGGTGGAATTGATGGAAAGCGTAATTTAAAGCTTATGAGGATTGGCTGGTGTGACATAATGAAAGTCTAAGAAATTCGTTTAGTGAATTAAGAGGAGAATGATTTCATAAAAGGAGAATTAATTAATATTATATTAGTAATTAATTGTCATTATGAGAAATTGTATGCAATTGAGTAATAAAGAAATTTTATGCATGAAATATAAAATAAGGTGTTTAACTAGTAGTGTTATTAATTTAGGGTTTCGACTAAATTCTACAAGAATGTAAGTTCTGAGAATTTCACAGAGTAAGCATAAGCTCGCGCCATACATCAGATTGTAAACTAGCGCAATTGCTTGAAAGAGTAAAGTTTAGAAAATAATCTCTATTGTATGCATGAGTTACAATGATGGATTATTAACATTAATGAAAGAGGAACTGAATAAGTGAGATAGTGGACTAAGTACCAGTATTATTAATGTGAACATTATTATTAAACATTGTTATGTACCACTACGTGTGATATAGGAACATGAAAGTAGTAGTACCATATAATTACTTCATGCATTGAAATAGCATAAGGTGTGACATTTAAATGTGAATAATGTTATACAAAACTATATAGTAAAAGTAAGTAAATCATATAATTATTTTAGATGAGTTTTTGTGACCACATCATGTGTGGTGGGACAATTAAACGTGTATTTTAATATATGGGAGTAAATAAATATGTACTATTAAAATATTTATTTCAATAATGACGTGTAATTAAATAATAAAGTTTTATGGAAATATTGGATTATTAGTACCCAATTAAATTTTGTTCGTATCATGTTATTAATATTAATTGGACTAGACTACTGTATATGGATTTTATGAATATATATATATATATATATATATATATATATATATATATATATCCCCAACCTATCACAATTTAGTAATATTACCTCATTAAAATTGTGTTTGTATACCCAAAAGGAGTTCAAACTTAAATAAGATAATAGCCATTTTTCAAATGTTGAGTATTAGGAGAGCTTTGTCCCAAAATTAGTGACCCATTTCTTCTCTATTCACGTAATAGGCCATTGGCCTAGCCTATTCTATCCTTTTCCAAACTCAAACATTTTAGCTGCAATAATGATGAGAAGAATGGAGGAGAAGAAGTTGGTAATTTCTTTTCACCAAACCCTCCCAACCCATTGAAATTTTCTTCTTTCTATTGGATTAATTCAATGTGCAAGACCCAAAATTGGGCAAAGATTTCTCGATAAATTGTAAGTTTCTCTTCTCAATTCATGTTGCTGAGTTTCTCTAATAAGTTCATTTAGAGTGTGAGTCTAGTAATTGAGAGGGAACAATCTGAGATTGGAAGGATTTCCATTTTAAACTCCAACAAAGGTAGCTTTCTTAAACTATGCACTTAAATTCAAGTATTTCAAATTCATAGGATTTAATGGAATCTCTTGTTAAATTTGATTGTAAGTTGATGTCTATGTGTTAGCTAAGTTTGTATGCATAAACGAAAGCAATGTGGTTGGCTTTAGTGTATTAGATTAAGGAAATTCATGTTTGGTTCTGAGTTCTGCAAAAGTAGAGATCCTTCTAAACTCTCAAAGGACGGGCGCAATTCCGAGCTCCCTGCAGTTTAACATGGTGCAGTTGCGCCATGCATCAGTCTTGATTTTTTACTTCTGATGTAGTGTGGTAGTTCTAACATACTAATATGACTTAGACATGCATGTATGAAAATAGACCTGATTTGTGAACCAAAGGTCATTCGCATATCATGAGTGCCTTAAGTTGCTTTAATATTGGCTTCTAAAGAAGACTTGGAGTTTTAAAAGTGAACTTTGATGAAACTAGTAATGTTTCAGTTCTGAATTTGTGAGAGTTTGTATGCGGTCTAGCTATGCATGAAATGTGATATATAAGTGTTGAAAATACTTTAGGGTTAAAATGACTTTTAAAAGAAGACTTGAAAGTTTTGGAAAACTAATGTTTTCGAGCATGAATCTTACAGATTATAGGATCACCACGAGTGTATACATGACAAATGTGGTATGTGATAACCCAAGATTTTGAATAATTCAAATTTTATGAATAATTTTTTTTATTTAATATTGATATTGGCTATCAAAATTATGCTAAGTATTTGTGATACGAGTCTAGAGAAGGGGTTAATTTGTGTATTAAATGAGAAATACGAGTAGAGTTGTGCTAAACAAAGAATAGAAACTCTAACCCTAAGTCCGAATAGGGATTCAGCAAAAAGTACAATTATTATAATTATATTGATAAGTACGTATTTGTAATGTATAGAATTAATGATTAGTGATTGATCGGATAGGGTACAACATTAGTAAACCCTAATGAGGTTTTAGAAACCCTAATCTCAGATTGATAAATACTATTGTACAGTTAGGAACCCTAACCGAAGGCCGAGAAATCCTAATTTCAAATTCAAGAATTCGAAACCCTAATTCGGAATTTGAAAACCCTAATTGGGAAGCTTGAAGATAAGTATATAGGTTTTTATGTTATTGATTATAAATCTAATTAGGGATAACCCTAATTGATTAGTTATAAAACCCTAATTTCTAAATTAGAAAGCTTACAGTATAATTAGGGAAAACCTATTTGGTAATTTAGCGATTTTAATGTTAATTAGGAAACATTAATCCTAATTACAAGCCCTAATATGATTAGGAAACCTTAATATAATTAGAAAATCCTAATTATAATTTAGAAGTCTTAATTTTCTATTTTTAAACCTACTTAGAAAATCCTAGAAAACCAATTTGCAAAACATTAGGGTTAAACCCTAAGGGTTAATCAAGTTACTAGTTTGCCATTAAAATTATAAGACAAATGGCCTTATTTCCCTTTTTACATTTGTTTATTTAGCTAACTTGAGAATCTTGCCAAAACTTTAGTTGGTGAACAACTAAAGCTCAGCCATGTGACTAAAAATCAATATATATCAGCCATATACATCAGTCAATTCATTACATCCAACATATTTATAGATTAAGAGAGAGAAAGTATACAAAAGTTGCTCATTTGTGTTCTAACACTCCACCCACATTTCTCTCACCCAAACCCACGAAAAATTAAAGTGACTCAGTCAATAGTAGATGTAAAAACCCAAAACCATAATAAGACTCGTATGTATAAAATCCCATTATATAAATAAATTTCTCCGTTCTGAATGTGTTATGTGTTAATATATACTTGGTTTTACAAATTTGACCAAATAAATTTTTGTCCGAAAAACGTCGTGCTTGACACCTCGTGCTTAAATTTTTTTTCTATATTCGGACTTTTTCGGTAAAATTATTTTGACAAGTTGCTTTGTCGTGCTTACACTGACAAAATGCTTTGTCGTGCTTGTTAGGAATAGTGAGAAATTAGATTAAAAACCCTAGATTAACAAACCCCAACACTAATTAGCAAAACCCTAACCCTAATTTGTAAACCTAACCCTAATTAGATTATCTTAACACCTAATCATGGTTAGTAAACTTCAATTAGGTACTAATTAACATTACTTAACATTCCTAATCATTAGAAACAAAACCCTAATCATGATTCGTGAAGATTAAAGCCTAATTAAGCTACTAAACAAACCTAACTAGCTCACAAGGAGGTTAGGAGTCACCATTGCAAGTTCCAAGGTAGCACATGACATGCTTGTAACTCCCAAGCATCACCATAGTCATCAGATCAGATCTTTGTAGAGGCAAGTTGCTCAAAAATGACCAAAAAGCCAAGTTGAAGAATTCTATAAATAGGAACCTTAGGGCTAAGCAAACTCACGAAATTCCTAAGCCTAGATACACTTATAAACCTACCAAATCAAGCATGCGTGATAGCAACAACAACATCAGAAGTTCGAATCAAAAATTGCTCAAGAAAAGGTACAAACCCTAGTTTTTAATTAGCTCTATGATCTTATGTTAGATTTATTGTTTAGATGTTTAGAATTATGTATTAGTATGTTAGAAAGTATGTTAGATTGGTAGAACACATTTTCATAACATCTAGATGCCTTAATTAAGTGTTTTAAGAAATCTGGAAATTTTAAAAACTAAGTCTGATAGCCGAATGTCAGAGCCTATAGATTCATATGTGTTTATGTTTTGGTTTGTTAATTGTTTGGTATTTGTAGCCTGTTAGTAGGTCTTTAATCTAGAAAAGAAACCAGGTTCATTTGAACCATAGATTTAGAGTTATAAGCAGTCAAAGTGGGTTGACCGTTCACGGATTGAAGTTTTCTGGGTTACCCAGAAAGCTCAAGAACAGTTTTTGTTATAGATCAATACTCTGTTATATGTACTATATATCTATAATCTTTAATGGAACAAACAACGTATAGTTTTACTGGAATTAATGGTCAAAATCCATTTGACCGAGCTTGACCATGTTTTCTGGGTTTTCCAGAAAACTGAAGAACACGAAGAACAACGTTTGGCTGTACTTTGACCAGCATAAATAGAGACCTTAGATTTATGCTTTGTTCATGTTAATGTTATATATATGTACCCTAACATATATACTACATGTTACAACAAACATTACACACATCAAATACACAGAATCGAAGATATTTAAGCCACGTAACTGTGGATTAGGCCATGACTTCTATTACAGGTTACTGAAACTCAAGAAAACATTTCGACGGTGACTTTGAGCCTCTATAACTTCTTGTTATATGTAGTTTAAAGCCTAAAATTTGTTTCATGTTATACTACTGTATGAGTACTACAACATCAACTCTTGAACAAACCAAAACTCATTAATAGTAGCCTTATAATTAATGGTCAAACTAGTCACTCAGCCATGACCAAACTGCTGCCTAGAAACTCAAGAACACCTACAACGACACTTTTTGTCATTGAAGGGCTTTAGCGACAAACATAAATTATTTTTCTAAAAATAAATTATAAAAATTAGAAATAATTAATAAATAAATATAAAAACTATTTTAAAAATTATATTAAATTATTATAAATAAATTTTGATATTTTTATATAAATTTAATAATTATTTTATATTATTTTGATATTATTAATAATTAACTTATTAATAAAGAAATTAGAATAATTATTTTTAAATGCTAAATAATTATGGAAAAATATTATTAATGATATAAAATTATAAATAAATGAATATAAATTATTTAAAAATTATAATCAATATTTTTGTAAAATTTTAAGTAAATATTAATTACTTATAAATAGAAATAAATGATTTAAAAATCAAAATAAATGTTTTAAATACTTTAAAATTTCTAAAAGGTATTTTAAATTATAATTAAATTTTATAAATAAAATTTAGTCCATTTATCAAAGGTATTAAACATTAAAACCCTTTTAATCTAACCCGATATTATATTAATGTTATAATTGAGTATTATTGTAATACTAACGTGTTAGATTTATATATATGAACTTCGTAGGTATTTATTAACGATTGAATAACATAACTTGGTGATCTACGCTCGTGCAAGTTCTCTATCTTAAATTTCTTATAAAGCAAATTTCTTAAGCCCTATTTATTCATTGGACAAGATTTTTATCTTGATATGCTATTGATATAATATACTACACCTACAATTGTATTACCTTCTTATTTTAAAGTTATAGCTTTCAAAAGATAACTAAAAAATGAATTGTTTATTTATATGATAATGTTTATTGAGCATGAATATGTTGAGTCAAACCAAATTGTTTTGGTAAGACATCTTATCTTGAAGTTGGGTATCCTGTAAGGGATTGAAAGTTAGTCAATTCATATATTGACATTTAGTGTATTTTGAGCACTGGTAGGATGATATGCATACTCCTAAGATGTTGAATAGGCTATCCCCTATCTCATATCTGAACAAAATTTCTAAGTCTGTGTGACTGACAGAAATAAAGAAAATTCCAGAAATGGTTGAAATTAGATATCCAGAAATGGTACAACTATCAGTCGAAATTTGAACTGTTATATTTCTTCAAATCCTATATTGTTATAAATACAAAACTTTCTGAGCATGTCATAGCTCACCCTTGCAAATTATTCCCTTTGCTATTTTAGATGGTAATCTTGGAACTTCTGGAGTAGATAAAGGGAAGCGTCCCTACATAGATTAGATTATATTCTTGTCTGTTTGAATAACTTGTAATAAGAACTCGTTATGAGAATCATAATCGAATCTTAATATTTTGATATATATAACATCTTTATTTCCGCAACCGTGTTTTCTTACATACATATATGTAAAATTAGACTTCTTCAAATCTAGTTGAGATCCTTGCGAACTATTTATCTGAGTGAGGGTATTAATAGCATGGACTGTTCTTGTTGTTATTGAGAATATGGATTTCGGATAGATATTTACTATCGATACGATAGTATAAATTTGTTTGGTTTAGACTATACATCTGGGTGATGGTATTAGTAATATGGACTTTTCATGTTATTTCTAATACTCTGAATTTCGGATATATAGACTCTATTCACAGATAAAGTTCATATATCCAAGTGAGGTTATCCAAACACAGTAAAAGTTCTCTTGAGAATTGACAATTGTTATGGGATACTGTGAATTTTGGATCTATGAGAATTATATCTGCTAGTCCCTCTATTTAATGTAATTTTATAATTAGATACCATGGGTGTATAGATTTAAAAGCATTATGTTGATTTTCTATAAACACCATATCGAATCTGGTGGGAGTATAGATATGGGGCGTTATAATTTTGGTATCAAAGTATTAAGGCTATAGATATAAGGAAGAGAAATCTTAGTATATAGTCTTTGAGTCCGTAAAAATTTTAAAAGTATACATAAAATATAACATTAAAATTATTATGTTGTGTAATTTCTATACAGTATTAAAGGAGTTTTCTTTTATAGATGGCCAACTCAATCTTTGAGGAAATGGTAATAGCCAATAATCCACCACAAATAGAGTCATACATAGCCAGTGATGCAGAAGATGAGGAATTGCTTCATGATCAACAACTGTTAGATGTTGAGGAAGAAAAGGATCCAATGGTAGGACAGTTAATGAGAATTGATGAGCATGATGAGGCAATGACATCACTATTGAAGAGAATAGAATATGATGGTAATAAGATGAGGTTTAGGGCTAATATAGCTGAGGGAATGCTACAACATGAGAGAGGACATAGTCAATGACTAAAAGTACAACTGCACCACGCACAGAGGGGCAGAAAGGAAATTCAGTCAAGGCTTCTTAAAACATCTCTGGGTGTTCGAGATACTTTTAATGATTTGCAGCGCTGTGTAGTTCGATATCCCCGTAGAGGAGAAGAAGACGGCTTATCTCATCGTTCGATCTGTGGTTTGTCACATGATTCAGGATTCCTTTGATGATATCAATGAATTCTAGAGAGTAGCATAGGTGGTTGAATGCTTTATATTAGTACAATAAAGAAGTATTCAAAGTTTGCAATGTAATCAGTACTTTGTAAGATAGTAGTATGTTTAATTATGAAGTTGTTATGTAATACTATTTTGATATATGAAATAAATAATATTTTGTGTTACTCAAATTCTTATGTGAATTTTTTATTGGTTTATATAGAATCATGCCACCAACCAGAAGACCCCAAAGAGAAATGAATGATGATAATTCTACCCAGCAGTTAGTAGACCTTATGCTAGGAGTTGTAAATAGACCTGTGAACCAGAATACAACTTTTAAAGACTTTAAATTAGTTGGACCACCTGAGTTTAAAGTTACATCAGAACCTATAGATGCACAAATTTGGATTTCTGAGATAGAGAAATTTTTCCTAGTAACCAATGTTAATAATAATCAAATGACAACTTTTACAACCTTTTTCTTGAAGGGTGAGGCTAATTATTGGTGGGAATCAAACAAAGGTCGGGTAGAAACTGAAATTCTTCCTTGAGATAGATTCAAAGAGTTGTTCTTTGAAAACTATTTTTCCCAATCCCTGAAAAACCGAATGGAAATAAAATTTCTGGACTTAAAACAAGGAGATCTTACTGTAACCCAATATACAGCTAAGTTTAATGAAGCATCTGTTTGCTCCTCATCAAGTAACCACTGACCTTAGAAAGACTCGTAGGTTTCAGGATGGTTTAAAATCATAGATTCGGAGTAGATTGTCAGAACTTCAAATAAAAACTTTCTCTGAGATACTAGAGAAGGCCACTATAACCGAAAGTGAGAATGATAGTCTTACTAAATTTCATCAAGACAAGAGAAGTCAGAATGAAAAAGGAAAAAAATTAGGACAGAACCCAGTTCAGGTTGGTTTAATAACAAACGTAAATGGGATAATTCTTTTTCTAACAACCCAGGGAAAAAGATAGTAATATTAATAACAATAACTTTAGTAATAATAATATTAAACCTTGTCCTAATTGCGGTAAGAAACATAGAGGAGAATGCCTTCATAACAAATGTTTTAATTATGGACAGTTGGGACATTATTATCCACAGTGTCCTCTTCCAAGGAAAAATAAATGTTTTAATTGTGGTTCCTTAGACCATTTTTTCAAGGAATTGTCCCAAACCTAGGAATCAAGGAGGAAAAGGGGTTAGAATTCCAGAGAATAATCAATCAACTGTAGCTGCAGTTGGGGTTCAGAGTTGACCTACCGTGAGAACATTTAATATGTCGGTGAGGGGATCCGTTGTTGCACACGGGACGTGGTGATGTATCATCCCTATCAACACTTTAAATGCATATGTGTTATTCGATTCTGGTGCTACATGTTCTTTTGTGTCTAGAAATTTCTTTACAAACTTGAATACACCTTGTGAAAATCTAGACAAACCATTCTGAGTGGAAATTGCTAATAATGAAAGAATTCCAGTTGAGACCATATATAGAAACTGTAGTGTGATAATAAAAGGACATAATTTTAAGGTAGATTTGATACCAATTCAGTTGGGAGAATTTGATGTAATTTTAGGAATGGATTGGTTAGTTAATCATAACGCGGTGATTGATTGTCATCAAAAATGTATAAACCTTTTGACTACTTCGAAGTCAAAGGTAGTGTTCAACGGTAGTTGTTCACCTAAGCAATCTCAATGTTTGACTATAGTTCAGGTAGAAAGATTACTTAGAAAAGGTTGCTTAGGATATTTGGCCTATATAGTTGATACTCGACAGGAAGGAGTAAAACTAGATTAAATACCTATAGTTAAGGAATTTCCTGATGTATTTTTAAATGACTTACCAGGTTTGCCTCCAAATAGGGAAATTGAGTTTGTCATTGATCTTGCACCAGGAACGACACCAGTTTCTAAGGCACCGTACAGAATGGCACCTATAGAATTGAAAGAGTTACTTATTCAATTACAGGAACTCTTAGATAAAAAGTACATACAACCTAGTGTTTCACCTTGCGGAGCACCAGTTCTGTTTATAAAGAAGAAGGATGGAACTATGAGACTATGCATAGACTATAGGGAGCTAAATAAGTTAACTATTAAAAATAAATATCCTTTACCAAGGATTGATGATTTGTTTGACCAATTAAAAGGGGCTGAACATTTTTCAAAAATTGACCTTAGAACAGGTTATCATCAATTAAAGGTAAGAATGGAGGATGTGCTGAAAACAACGTTTAGGACACACTATGGACATTATGAGTTTCTTGTAATGTCTTTTGGATTAACAAATGCACCGGCATCATTTAGGGATTTAATGAATCGAGTGTTTAAACCATGCTTGGACAAATCTATTGTAGTGTTTATCGACGATATTCTGGTATACTCAAAAACATGGGAAGAACATACTGAACACTTAAGAGTCGTATTGGAGATATTACGAAAGGAACAACTTTATGCAAAGTTTTCCAAATGTGAATTCTGGTTGAAGAGAGTTCAATTTTTAGGTCACATAATTGATAAGAATGGAATATCTATAGATCCAGTTAAGATCGAAACGGTTGTGAATTGGGAACAACCAGCACCTCCAACAAAAGTACGAAGTTTTCTCGGATTAGCGGGTTATTATTGACGGTTTATAAAAGATTTTTCAAAAATAGCAACCCCATTAACCAATTTAACTCGAAAGACGATGAAATACGCCTGGACAGATAAATGTGAGGAAAGCTTCCAAGAGTTGAAGAAGCGACTGAGCATGGCTCCAGTGTTATCTTTACCAGATGATACAGGAGGCCTTGTAGTATATAGTGACGCATCACACAAAGGTTTAGGGTGTGTGTTGACGCAACATGGGAACGTGATAGCTTATGCATCATGACAACTCAAAGATTATGAGAAGAGGTATCCTACTCATGACCTAGAGTTAGCCGCGGTAGTTTTTGCCCTAAAAATTTGGAGACATTACTTGTACGGGGAAAAGTACGAGATATATACAGATCATAAAAGTCTGAAATATATTTTTACACAAAAGGAATTAAATTTAAGATATAGACGATGGTTAGAACTGATAAAGGATTTTGACTGTGAAATTTTATATCATCACGGTAAGGCCAATGTTGTAGTTGATGCGTTAAGTAGAAAGAATCAGGAAAAATTGAATGTATTAACCACCAATAATAGGTTAATAAAAGACTTTGAAAATTTAGAAATTGAGGTGGAATGTCCAACTACCTCTACCCAAAAATTGTATATTTTAGAAGGAGTTTCATCTCTGCTTAATAAAGTTAAAGAGATACAGGAGAAGGATGAAGAATGTTAGAAGTTTAAATCTAATTCAACGCATGATAAGTATAATAAATTTAGAATAGATACGGATGGAATAATAAGATATGAAAATAGAATTTGGGTTTCGTTAGACCAAGCTTTATAAGATGAAATTTTAAACGAAGCTCATAATTCCAAATTTGCCATACATCTTGGCAGTACAAAAATGTATAAGGATTTAAGTTGACACTTTTGGTGGTCGAACATGAAAAGAGAAATAGCTGAATGGGTAAGTAAATGTCTCACGTGTCAAAGGGTTAAGGTTGAGCATCAAAAGCCGAGTGGTTTGCTTCAACCCTTACCAATTCTCGAGTGGAAGTGGGAACATATAACTATGGATTTTGTTGTTGGTCTTCCAGCTACACAAAAGGGCCATAATGCCATTTGGGTAATAGTTGACCGTTTAACAAAATCAGCTCACTTTTTACCTAGATCACCTTGTCAAACTTTACATCAATGAAATTTTCTCTAGGCATGGAGTACCTGTGTCCATAGTATCAGATCGAGATCCAAGATTTACTTCTAATTTTTGGAAAAGCCTTCAGAAACACTTAGGAACACAACTAAGATTAAGTACAACTTATCATCCTCAGACAGATGAACAGAGTGAGAGAACCATACAAACATTAAAGGATATGCTAAGAACTTGTATTATAGATTTCAAAGGACGTTGGGAAGATCAGTTACCCTTAGTCGAATTTGCCTATAACAATAGTTATCATGCTAGCATAGGTATGCCACCCTATGAAGCTTTATATGTGTGTAAATGTAGAACACCTTTATGTTGGGATGAAGTCGGGGAAAGACAAATGTTAGGACCTGAGATAATTCAACAAACGACTGAAAATATCATAATTATTCGTCAACAATTACAAGCATCTCAAGATCGACAAAAAAATTACACCGATCCACATCGTCAACAACGAAACTTTAACGTAGGAAATCACGTATTCTTGAAAGTATCTCCTTGGAAAGGCAAGATACATTTTTGCAAGAAAGGAAAATTAAGTCCGAGATTCATTGGACCTTTTGAAATTTTCAGAAGGGTTGGTGAAGTTGCTTATGAAATAGCACTACCTCCTGAGTTAAATCATATTCATAATGTGTTTCATGTGTCCGTATTACGACCATATAAACCTGATTATAAACACGTTATATAATATGAGCCAATCCAAATAGAGGAAGATCTTTCTTATGTAGAAGAACCTGTGCAGATCGTCGACCGTAAAGAGCAAGTCCTGAGAAATAAAGTGATAGCATCGGTCAAAGTAATTTAGAGGAATCATAACGTTGAAGAAGCTATATGGGAGCTTGAAGATAAAATGCGCGAGAATTATCCTCAATTATTTACTTAACTTGTACTGTAATTTTGATGACGAAATTCTTATTAGTGGGGGTGAATGTAAAAACCCAAAACCCTAATAAGACTCGTATATATAAAATCCCATTATATAAATAAAATTTTTCCGTTCTGAATGTGTTATGTGTTAATATATATTTGGTTTTACAAATTTGACCAAATAAATTTTTGTTTGAAAAACGTCGTGCTTGACATCTCGTGCTTAATTTTTTTTTTCTATATTCAAACTTTTCGGTAAATTATTATGACAAGTTGCTTTATCGTACTTACACTGACAAAACTCTTTGTCGTGCTTGTTAGGATTAGTGAGAAATTAGATTAAAAACCCTAGATTAGCAAACCCCAACCCTAATTTGCAAAATCATAACCCTAATTTGTAAACCTAACCCTAATTAGCTAAATAAACCCTAATTAGATTATCTTAACACCTAATCATGGTTAGTAAACTTCAATTAGATACTAATTAACATTACTTAACATTCTTAATCATTAGAAACAAAACCCTAATCAAGATTAGTGAAGATTAAAGCCTAATTAAGCTACTAAACAAACCTAACTAGCTCACACGGAGGTTAGGAGTCACCATTGCAAGTTCCAAGGTAGCACATGACATGCTTGTCCCAAGCATCACCATAGTCATCAGATCAGATCTTTGTAGAGGCAAGTTGCTCAAAAATGACCAAAAAGCCAAGTTGAAGAATTCTATAAATAGGAACCTTAGGGTTAAGCAAACTCACGAAATTCCTAAGCATAGATACACTTATAAACCTACCAAATCAAGCCTGGGTGATAGCAGCAACAACGCCAGAAGTTAGAATCAAAAATTGCTCAAGAAAAGGTACAAACCCTAGTTCTTAATTAGCTCTATGATCTTATGTTAGATTTGTTATTTAGATGTTTAGAATTATGTATTAGTATGTTAGAAAGTATGTTAGATTGGTAGAACACATTTTCATAACATCTAGATGCCTTAATTAAGTGTTTTAAGAAATATGGAAATTTTAAAAACTAAGTCTGACAGTCAAATGTCAGAGCATATAGATTCATATGTGTTTATGCTTTGATCTGTTAATTGTTTGGTATTTGTACCCTGTTAGTAGGTCTTTAATCTGGAAAAGAAACCAGGTTCATTTGAACCATAGATTTCAAGTTATAAGTAGACAAAGTGGGTTGACCGTTCACAGATTGCAGTTTTTTGGGTTACCTAGAAAGCTCAAGAACAGTTGAACCGGCTAGTTTGACCAATCTGTTTAATCGTCTTCTATTTGTTATTTTTGTAATTTTTTGTTATAGATCAATACTCTGTTATATGTACTACATATCTATAATCTTTTAATGGAACAAACAACGTATAGGTTTACTGGAATTAATAGTCAAAATCCATTTACCGAGCTTGACCATGTTTTCTGGGTTTTCCAGAAAACTTAAGAACACGAAGAACAACGTTTGGCTGTACTTTGACCAGCATAAATAAAGACCTTAGAATTATGCTTTGTTCATGTCAATGTTATATATATGTACCCTAACATATATACTAGATGTTACAACAAACATTACACACATCAAATACACAGAATCGAAGATATTTAAGCCACAAAACCGCTGAATTAGCCATGACTTCTGCTCAGGTTACCCAAAAACTCAAACGACAATGACATAAATGACTTCGAGCCTCTATAACTTCTTGTTATATGTAGGTTAAAGCCTAAAATTTGTTTCATGTTATACTACTGTATGAGTACCACAAAATCAACTCTTGAACAAACCAAAACTCATTAATAGTAGCCTTATAATTAGTGGTCAAACCAGTCACTCGGCTATGACCAAACTGCTGCCCAGACACTCAAGAACACCTACAACGACACTTTCTTTCACTAAAGGGCTTTAGCGACGGACAAAAATTATTTTTCTAAAAATAAATTATAAAAATTAGAAATAATTAATAAATAAATATAAAAATAGTTTTAAAAATTATATTAAATTATTATAAATATATTCTGATATTTTTACATAAATTCAATAATTTTTTTATATTATTTTGATATTATTAATAATTAACTTATTTATAAAGAAATTAGAATAATTATTTTTAAATACTAAATAATTATGGAAAAATATTATTAATGATATAAAATTATAAATAAATGAATATAAATTATTTAAAAAATATAATCAATGTTTTTGTAAAATTTTAAGTAAATATTAATTACTTATAAATAGAAATAAATGATTTAAAAATTAAAATAAATGTTTTAAATACTTTAAAATTTCTAAAAAGGTATTTTAAATTATAATTAAATTTTATAAATAAAATTTAGTCCATTTATCAAAGGTATTAAACAAAAAACCCTATTAATCTAACTCGATATTATATTAATGTTATAATTGAGTATTTTTAGCAATACTAACGTGTTAGATTTATATATATGAACTTCGTAGGTATTTATTAATAATTGAATAGCATAACTTGACTGATCTACGCTCAGGCAAGTTCTTTATCCTTTAATTTCTTATAAAGCAAATTTCTTAAACCCTGTTTATTCATTGGACAAGATTTTTATCTTTATATGCTGTTGATATAATATACTACACCTACAATTGAATTATCTTCTTGTTATAAAGTTATTGCTATAGTTCCAGCAAAACTAAGAAATGAATTACTTATTCATATGATAATGTTTATTGAGCATGAACTGTTGAGTCAAACCAAATTGTTTTTGTAAGACATCTTATACTGAAGTTGGGTATCCCGTTAGGGATTCAAAGTTAGTCAATTCATATATTGACATTTAGTGTATTTTGAGCACTGATAGGATGATATGCATACTCCTAAGATGTTGAATAGGCTGATCCCCTATCCCATATCTGAACAAAATTTCTAAGTATGTGTAGCTGACATAAATAAAGAAAATTCTAGAAATGGTTAAAATTAGAAATCTAGAAGTGGTACAACTATCAGTCGAAATTTGAACTATTATATTTCTTTAAATCCTATATTGTTATAAATACAAAACTTGCTGAGCATGTCATAGCTCACCCTTGCAAATTATTCCCTTTGTAGTTTTAGATGGTAATCCTGGAACTTTTGGAGTAGATAAAGGGAAGCGCTCCTACATAGATTAGATTATATTCTTGTCTGTTTGAATACCTTGTAATAAGAACTCGTTATGAGAATCATGTAATCGAATCTTAATATTATGATATATATAACATCTTTATTTCTGTAACCATGTTTTCTTACATACATTGATGTAAAATTAGACTTCTTCAAATCTAGTTGAGATCCTTGGGAACTATTTATCTGAGTGAGGGTATTAATAGCATGGACTGTTAATGTTGTTATTGATACTCTGGATTTCTAATAGATAGGTACTATCGATACGATAGTATAAATTCGTTTGGCTTAGACTATACATCTGGGTGAGGGTATTAGTAATATAGACTGTTCATGTTATTGCTAATACTCTGAATTTCAGATATATAGACTCTATTCACATATAAAGTTCATATATCCAAGTGAGGGTATCCAAACACAGTAAAAGTTCTCTTGAGAATTGACAACTGTTATGAGATACTGTGAATTTTGGATCGATGAGAATTATATCTTCTAGTCCCTCTATTTAATGTAATTTTAATCATATACCATGGGTGTATAGATTTAAATGCATTATGTTGATTTTATGTAAACACGATATCAGATACCGTGGGAGTATAGATATGGGGGTGTTATAGTAAAGCCCCTAGCAACCACAAGATAAGATTGGAGAGTTAAGATCCAAGATTGAACTAGAAAGGTAAAACCCTAAAATCATCTTAGATCTTATATGCTTAGACCAAGTTTGTGTTTTTATGTTTTAATGCATGTTAGAATATGTTATATGATGATCTATGATTTTATATCATAGATCTATAGCATCAAAATGCTTTAAAAACAATGTTTTTCAAAACTGCCTATGAACCCTTATTCGTTGTCTGACAAGCTAATGTCAGAGTCCATAGATCCTTCTCTATTTTTGATTTGTGTTGTTTTAAGTTATAGACTTAAAGTTTGACATGAGTACTGTGATCTGGATGTGGAATCATAGCTATTCCATGTCCAGATTACAAGTTATTATTGGTCAAACTCAGTTGACCGAGCATGACCAAGAGTTTCTGGGTAACCCAGAAAATCATTATCAATGTCTGACAAGACTTTGCAAGGCCAAGATCTATTAGGTGTTGTGAGCTTTGTTGATGTTATGATATCTAGTTTGTATGCTATTAGATGGACTTTAGATCTATGCCTTTACATCCTTTAAACAATCAATAAATCGAATGGAGTGGCTGGTCAAAGTAGCCTTTTCGAACACGATTTTTATTTTCTGGAATTTCTAGAAAATGTATGAACTAGTTTTCTGACCATGTTTGACCGAATCACAACTTGTGATTATGTTATATTTGGACTGATCTGTTGTTATATATATGTTCTATGACACGAGGACTAAATATTTAAACCATCAGAACAACATATTGTCAACTAGAACTTAGAGATAATCGAGCCACAAAGTGGTACCTCAAAACTGTCTAGGTTTCTTGGTAACCAAGAAAACCCAGATTAAGTCTGATAGCAACTTTGAATGGCCAGATCTTCATAGTGTGTTGATGTATAACCTAGATGATGGTTGATAATTCTAGTGTTATATACATACTATAATATCAAAGACTTAGATTGTTAGAGTTTGTGCCCTAGAGGCCAATTATTTGATATAATTGCTGAACATTTTGATATTATATTTGATTGAATAAATGAATGATTTTATTATGGTTTTATTTAATGCGTTATATAAATGTTAACATAATAAAATTCCTTAGAACAGTGATACAAATTATATAGTTTCAAGTATGTGACTTGAACATGATATTATATAATTATAATTAGTATCATTATTCTTAAAAGTCCCTAGTCGAGTATCATTGTTGATGGGACAAAAATGATACATTGAGACTAGTATGTGGATTGACTGATGACTAAATCTCATTGGTCATAAATATATGAGATATTAAGTCAATGCATAGGTACATGTTACAGAATGATGTACTGGACAGACCCGCCATGAGAATTCTATGTGGAGCATTATGCGAATTTTCATTAGCGATTCTCGTAGTGACAATGATGTAATGATCGTTCGACCTGAAATCACTATATTACTACACGAGAATTTATGTGCTTCGATATCATCAAAGGTCACCTTTAATAGGGTGGACTATAAAGGTGATTATTGGGTACATCATGAATCGTGTGAGGAATATGAGTGTTCTAGATGGAATTTAACCCTCCTATGTATTAGTGGTGATATACATAGGCATCTTGATTAAGTAGGACTATGAAATGCATGGCCATGCTCAAATAGTGATTTGTTTCATATAGTCTACTCATTGATCAAGAAAAACTCAGAATAAATTATGAAGAGTACGACACATTCCATGACTCGAGTTGAATCTAGGATATTAAGGTTAAAAGGATTAAATTATATTGAAACATTAGTCATAAAAAGGTTGCATCGAATCATCGATATTATTATTACTTGGGTAGCAGTGATGCATTACTAGATGTCGCTCACAATTTATAATTTTGCAATATGATTTTAAAATTATTGTCAACGTAATAATAACCTATAGAGTCACACACATAGAACATAATTTAAAAGGGAATTAATTTAAATTGTAAGGATTTAAATATATCAATATGATTGATTGTATTTTAAATCATGAATTTAAATTAAAAGGATAATTTGTATATATGTATATTAATTAAGTAAGACTTAATTACGATATATATATATATATAAATATGAATTTTAATTATATTAGGTTTTGATTAATTCCTCCTAACTGCTATATATATGATATATATTAGCCATTTTAGGTATTACATCAAAAACAAAAACCCTAGCCGCTCTTAGAGAGAGACTAGAGAAAACAGTTTCGAAAAAATCCTCATCTTTGGTTGCTAGTACCGCGGATCCTTTTTCTGAAGATCGTATGATGATTCGCAGGGCGTTCGTGTGGATACCGTAGAGTCGCGATTCATTTGGATTGTGTTGGAGATTTCAGCGCATCAATTCTATTTTCATAATCGGTATAATTTCTAACCACTAAGTTAATTTGTTTTTCGCATGGATCATGTTTTAGGGTTTCAAAATTGCCTTTAAATTGGTTAATTTCCGCTACGTTTTATGTGCCAAAACCCTTCAGTGGTATCAGAGCTACTTGCAAAAATGATTAATTCAGATTACGTGTTTTAATTGTATTCGATATATATGATATATGATGATGCATGTTTACCGATTGTAGTTCAAAAAAAATTTCGGTAGCCTTTGCCCCAATTTCATTGTGGGTTAGTGAGAGACCACCCATTGGTGATCGGTTAGTCGGACCACCGCTGTGGGAGACCCTTGGACCCCTGTCAGAATGGCATACGATGGTTGTGACCCCAATATGTTATATATAGTTTTCTTTAATTATATATAAATTTTTACGTGCTTATTGTGATATGCATGGTGCACAGTTATGACCTTTTGACCCATAGGTTAGTGGTTTTTGGTTTTGAAATATGGCTTGCATATCTTTCCTTTCTATTAATTCTGATGTAACATTCTCTTCTCATCTAAATCCCCTCGAATGTAACTCAAGCTTTCTTTATGTTATGTAATAATCTATTATTATGAAGATGACAAGATGAAGGACACGATGGAAAGATGATGATGGAGAGGAGGCACATGCTTGAGGAAGATCCAAGAAAGCTATTTATTTTAAGATCTTTTACAACCTTAGATTGACCTTCAATTTTTCATTAGCTTGAAAAGATTGACAGTGGATTGGGCCATGACTGTGACACATTTTATTTTGCACTTTATTTATGCTTGTATATGATATGATAAATAATATGCATGCTTAATAAGATTAAAATTGGTGAGATCTAAATTTATTAATAAAATCCATCATTAAATTATTAAGTCTAAATCAGATGTCTTCCAATGAATAACACTCATCAAGACCTTGATTAATAGATGTAGGTTTGCCAAAGCAAAGTACCCTATTTAACTAGGTAAGATGCGATAGGATAATTGTGATATCCAAAATGTTAAAATCATTGGGTCCGACTTAACTAAGTTATCTCAATAGGATTGTGGACTTAGAAGCATAGAGTTTGGTAGGTACCATTAGATGAACTAGAAATAATTATTGTTTACCAAACTATCCAAAAGTTATATATGGTATAATTGACAAAAGGGTTGTCTACCTAAATAATTGTGTTTTCAGAGATTAGCCAAAGCTAACTTAAATCATAATGAAATATGGATCTTGGTTTACTAGAAAGATTTAATAGAAAATGCTTTCCGAATTAATGGTGAGGGCTATTAATTTGAATAAAATAGTGGGAGGTATATTTTGAATGTACTATTATCAATTACATAATATCAACTCTGCAATTTGACTTATTATTTTGGAACTTATAAATTGTAGATATCAATGGCAAACAACAACAACACAAGTAGTCTTTCACTACGATCAGTCCTTGAGAAGGAAAAGCTGAGTGGAATTAATTTCCTTGACTGGAATAGGAATTTGAGGATTGTCCTCAAACAAGAGCACAAGCTTTATGTCATTGAAAAGCCCATTCCTGCAGCTCCAGCTGATATTGAACTAGGTGTACAGCATGTTGCTTACAAGAAGCATCAAGATGATGCTCTGGATGTGAGTTGTCTCATGCTAGCAACCATGAACGCTGAGCTTCAGAAGCAACATGAGTTGATGGATGTTTATGAGATGATCGAGCATCTCAAGGAATTGTTCGAAGGGCATGCTCGACAAGAGAGGTATGATACAAGCAAGGCGTTATAACACTGCAAGATGGGTGAGCGTGATCTAGTTGGTCCACACGTACTAAAAATGATTGGGTATATTGAGTACCTTGATAGGTTGGGTTTTCCAATTACTCTAAAATCCCAAACTGATCTTGTTTTGCAATCCTTGAACAACAGCTACTCTCAATTTGTTATGAATTATCTTATGAATGAAATTGAGAAACCCCTTACTGAATTGTTGAGCATGTTAAGAACTGTCGAGAAAAACATGAAAAAGGTAGGACCCACTCCCATAATGATGGTGCAAAAGGGGAATGCTAAGGGAAATTAGAAAGGCAAGAAGAAGATAAGATCTAAATCTGGTGCCAAAACTAATTCCAAAACCAAGCATGCTTTAAAATATAAAGGCGGGGTGGCTAAAGAAGGTGATTGTCACTTCTGTGGAAAACCTGGACACTGGAAGAGGAATTGTCATGTTTATTTGGAAGAAGTAAAGAAAAAGAAAGGAAGTGTGACTTCTGATTCAGGTATATATGTTATAGAAGTCAACTTGTCTACTTTTACGTCACGGGTATTGGATACTGGATGTGGTTCTCACAATTGTGTTAATGTGCAGGAACTTCAAAGGAGTAGGACTTTGGCAAAAGGAGAGGTTGACCTACGAGTTGAAAATAGAGCAAAAGTTGTTGCACTGGCATAGGAACTTATCATTTATATTTTCCCACTGGGCTAGTATTAGAATTAGAGGATTGTTATTATGTGCCTGCTATAAGCAAAAACATTATTTCTGTTTCTTGTTTGGACAAGAAAGGTTTTTCATTTATAATAAAGAACAATCGTTGTTCGTTTTACTTAAATGTTATTTTCTATAGTGTTGCATAATTGTTTAATGGTCTTTATATTCTTAATTTAGAAATGCCTATCTATAACATAAATATAAAATGATTTAAATCAAATGATTCAAATCCGACATATCTCTGGCACTGTCGTTTGGGTCATATAAATGAGAAATGCATATCAAAACTCCATAAAGATGGATTTTTGGATTCATTTGATTTTTAATCATATGAGAAATGCGAGTCTTGTTTATTAGGCAAGATGACTAAAGCCCCTTTCACTAGACACAGTGAACGGGCTAGCGATATATTGGGACTTATACATAGTGATGTATGTGGACCCATGAGTTCGTTAGCAAGATGTAGGTTTTATTACTTCATTACATTTACTGACGACTTCAGTAGATATGGATATATGTATCTTATGAGACACAAATCTGAATCCTTTGAAAAGTTCAAGGAATTCAAGAATGAAGTTCAAAACCAATTTGGCAAAAGCATAAAAGCCCTTCGATCCAATCGAGGAGGTGAATACTTAAGCCAAGACTTTGATGACCTTTTAAAGGAGTGTGGTATTATATCACAGCTCACTCCACCTAGAACACCACAATAGAATGGTGTATCTGAGAGGAGAAAGTGCACCTAGTTGGACATGGTACGATCAATGATGATTCATGAAGATCTTCCAATAAGCTTCTGGGGTCATGCCCTAGAGACAACTATATTCACACTTAACCGTGTTCCTACAAAGACGGTTCAGAAGACGCCATATGAGATGTGGACTGGGAAACATCCTAGTATGTCATTCATGAAGATTCGGGGTTGCGAGGCGTTTGTAAAACATATTGATTCTGACAAGCTCGGACCCAAATCTGACAAATATAATTTTGTGGGATACCCAAAAGAAACAAAAGGGTATTATTTCTATAAACCTTCTGAGCATAAAGTGTTTGTTGCTCGAACTGGTATTTTTCTAGAGTGAGAATAATTATTTAATTTATTCTATCACCATAGATTAAATTAAATATACTCAACATATTATTACGATTATGCCATTAACTTCTTAAATAATTATTCTTCCTTTTATGGTGTGACCCTTTTGGTTCTCCATATTAAACCGGTTGTGAATAAATCAATTAGAACAATTCTAATCTTATTTAAATAAATAAATTAAACAATTAATTTATTTAAATAAATAAAATTTATTCTACAATAGGGATAAGCCTCCCTAGCGATTAACGACTTTCCAGATAATATAGATTTCAACATTAATTATAAAAGAACCTTTGAGTAAATAGTTACAGCACAATTCAATCCTTCTACCATACAATGTCCTAATTAAATATAAGACATGGAATTCATCACAAGTCTTATTTTATTTAATTATATGTATTTCAGAATCCTAAATGCATTAACTCCTAATGAATGCAAATTAGAAACTACTTCTAATTTCATTCCACCTTGGCCAAGGATTCCTGGGTTGTCATTTATCGAATCACATAGGACTTTTCTCTTCTTTTACTAAAAGTGGTAGATTCTTTATTGATCATTCACTATCTTCATATATAACTTATTACACCCAAGCATACCCTTTGATATATTCTAAGAGTCTTAAAGAATAAGTTAAAGTATAATTCATTATATATAAGATACTATGATGATATCAAGTCTAAGGATCATTTGTACTACTATAACTATAGGAATTCTTATTGACAGGCAAGTAAAACTCCATTAGGTATTCCTTAGCGAGTCACATTCAGTGAACTTATTCTCTAATAAGCACCTACATAATTGCTTTAGTGTCTCCACACAAATGATCATGAGATCAATCATCCTCATCCAATGAGCAAGCAACGTACGTACCAATCTATCCGCATTCACTAATCCCCTTTTTAGTAATCCATTGATTGGGAACATTTTAGTTTTAAGCTATCTAAGAATTTAGATCTCATTAGCATGATCTCATCATGATTCTAAAAGCATTGCTTAAAAATATGGGTTTATCACATATTTTAAAACATCCCCATGTAGATAATAAATGTCTTTAATAAATAAATCTTTTATTAATAAATAAATAAGCTTGATTACAAAGTATATGCTTTATCATCATACATGATTGGCTTGTATGCATACTACTTTTAATCTCCCACTTGCACTAAAGCCAATCGTTGTGGTATCTCCCATCTTCTCTAAGTGACGATCAAACTGTTGTTATGTTAACGCTTTAGTAAATGGATCTGTAATATTGTCTTGAGAGTCCACACGCTCCAGGGTGACGTCTCCTCTTTCAATGATCTCTCTGATCAAATGAAATCACTGCAATACATGTTTGGATTTCTGATGAGACCTGGGTTCCTTAGCCTCCGCAACAGCTCCAGTGTTGTCACAGAATAAAGGCACTGGTCCTGTAATGCTAGGAACCACACCAAGTTCGATAATGAACTTCTTCATCCAAACAGCTTCCTTTGCAGCTTTACTTGCAGCTATCTACTCGCCTGGTCTACTAAATCAAGAATTGTTTCTTCGTTTGGAACTCTTCCAACTCATCGCATCACCGTTTAAGGTAAACACATACCCCGAAACGGATTTACTGTCATCTTGGTCTGTTTGAAAACTTGAGTCTGTGAAGCCCTCTAGTTTCAATTCGCACTCCACCGTAGACAAGAAATACATCCTTAGTTCTTCTTAAGTACTTTAGGATATTTTCACCGCTTCCAAAGTTGTTCTTCTCCTCGGATTCGACCGATATCCGCTTGTTACACTAAGTGCGTGAGCTTACATCCGGTCTAGTACATATCATACCGCATACATAGATCCTATTCTTTGAAGCATAAGGAATCTTACTCATACGGTCTCTCTCTCCTCGTGTGTCTTTGGGGCTGTTTCTTGGAGAAATGTATTCCGTGGCTCATCCAAGCATGAGACCTCTTTTTGGAATCTTCCATGCTAAATCTCTTTAGCATCGAAGTCAATGTATCGTTCCACAGGACAAGCCAAGCATCCTTTTAGATCTATCTCTATAGATCTTTATCCCCAAAATATAGGATGCTTCTCCCAAGTCCTTCATGGATAAGTATTTAGATAACTGATTTTAATTGATGCGAGATAGGAATATCATTCCCTATCAGTAATATATCATCAACATATAATATGAGGAATGAAACAGCTCTCCCACTAACCTTCTTGTACACACATGGTTCATCCTCATTTTTGATAAAATCAAACTCTTTAATTGTCTCATCAAAACGGATGTTCCACCTACGAGAAGCTTCCTTCAATCCATAAATTGATCGTTGTAGCTTACAGACTTGATTTGTTCCATCCTTTGAAACAAATCCCTCTAGCTGTGTCATATACACATCCTCCTCAAGTTTCCCATTGAGGAAGGCCATTTTCACATCCATTTTCCAGATTTCGTAGTCATGGTAAGCTGCAATCGCAAGTAAAATCCGAATGGACTTGAGCATTGCTACTGGTGAGAAGGTTTCCTCATAGTCAACTCCTTGTCTTTCTTTGAAACCTTTTGCGACTAGTCGGGCCTTATAGGTCTCTACCTTGCCGTCTGCTCCAGTCTTTTTTTTAAAGACCCATTTACACCCAATAGGCTTAATGCCTTCATGTGGTGAAACCAATGTCCATACTTGGTTCTCATACATGGAGTCCATCTCGAATTTCATGGCTTCTTACCACTTCTCTGAGTCTTTATTACTCGTAGCCTGTTCGTAATTTAATGGATCATCATCATCTATGATGTGTACCTCATCGTCATCCTCTATGACAAGTCCATACCTATCAGGTATCTTCGGTACTCTTCCAGATTTACGAATAGGGTGTGGTACAGAAAGAATCTCTACTTGATTAGGTACCTCACTTTGATCTGTAGTATTTTGTGGTTCTTGAACCTCTTCAAGATATATCTTACTCCCACTGACCCCTTCAAGGATAAACTCCTTTTCCAAGAAGGCATCATGTTTCGCAACAAACACCTTTTGATCAGTTGGATGATAGAAATAATACCCCGATGTTTCTTTAGGGTATCCCATAAATCTACATTTGTCAGATCTAGTTTGTAGCTTATCGTTTTCAAACTTTTTGACATAAGCTGGACAACCCCAAGTCTTAACATGCTTAAGATTTGGTTTCCTCCCTGTCCATAACTCATATGGGGTATTGGGGAAGGATTTTATAGGTACCTTATTAAGTAGGTATGCAGCTGATTCTAGGGCATATCCCCATAATGAAACTGGAAGGTCGGTAAAGCTCATCATGGAACGAACCATGTCCAACAATGTTCAATTTCTCCTTTCAGATACACCATTCATCTGTGGCATCCCTAGTGGAGTCCATTGTGAGATTATACCATTTTCTTTGAGACAATTGAGAAACTCACCACTTAAGTATTCTCCTCCTCGATCAGATCGAAGAATCTTAATACTCTTACCAGTTTGTTTCTCTACTTCACTTCTGAACTATTTGAACTTTTCAAATGATTAAGATTTGTATTTCATTAAATACACATATAAAAATATTGAGTGATCGTTAGTGAATGTTATAAAATAAGAATACCCTCCTCGTTTAGTCGTTGTCATAAGTCCACATACATCTGTGTGTACCAACGCTAACAACTCTGTAACTCTTTCTCCTTTTCCACTAAAAGGAGATTTAGTCATTTTGCCCATGAGACAAAATTCACAAGTTGGATATGATTCATAATTTGATAGCTCTAAGAGCCCATCTTTATGCAACTTGGATAATCTTGTTTCATTAATATCACCGAGTCTACAGTGCCACATGAAGGTATAATTAACATCATCTCTTTTCATTTTCTTAGTTTGTTTAATTTGAAGTATATTTTCATGCAAGTCAAGTATATAAAGTCCATTTCGCAAATTATCAACACCATATAAAACATTATCATTATAAATAGAACAACTGTTGTTCTTTATTATAATATTAAAACCATCCATATCCAATACAGAGATAGAAATAATGTTTCTAATGATATTTGGAACAAAATAACAATTATTTAAATTAATGAACTTACCCGTAGGCAGTGCTAAACAATAAGTCCCTACAGCTAATGCAGCAACCTTTGCTCCATTTTCCACTCGTAGGACAACCTCATCCTTGCTCAGCTTTCTACTTCGACGGTCCACCGCATATTATTACATATGTGAGAACCACAGCCGGTATCCATTACCCAAGTAGAAGATTGACTTTCAGAAAAATTAATTTCAATCATAAACAAACCTTGATTAGGATTTGAAGATTCTCCAAGCTTCTTCTGCTTTTATTCCGCAAGATAATCCTTTCAGTTCCTCTTCTAGTGACCCGGCTTGTTGCAATGGAAGCAAATTCCTTTGCTAGCTGGATCAGGTTTCTTTTGATCCTTCACTTTCGCCTTTCCCTTAGCCTTCTTGGATTTCTTTCTTGCAGAAGATACCTTGGGCCTCTTCCTTTTCTTGGAAGAATCATCCACCAATAAGACATGGTTCTTCTTGGATGTGAAGTGACCTTCAGCAGTTTTCAACATGTTAAGTAATTCAGGCAAGCTAACATCTAACTTATTCATGTGAAAATTCACAACAAATTGTGAGAAGGTGTCTAGGAGTGACTGCAAGACTAAATCTTGACTCAACTCCCCATCCATGACGAACCCAAGCTGTCCAAGACGTTCAATCAGATTGATCATCTTTAAGACATGAGTCTGAATGATAGTGCCCTCGGTCATCCGAGATCGGAAGAGCTCCTTAGATATCTCATATCTAGCAGTCCTACTTTGCTCACCATACAACTCTCGAAGGTGCAGTAGCATAGTAGGAGCATCCATGTTTTCATACTAACGCTGAAGCTCGTTAGTCATGGATGCGAGCATGATGCATTGAGCCACAGATGCATCAGTTTGCCACTGTTTAAAAGTAGCATTCTCTCTGAGGTTTGTCTCTACAAGTTTTGCAGTACAAGCGAATTTAGGACATAAGAAATCTTTTTTTCAAAGAAATTGAGAACAATTCTCGCATTCCTTAACCAAATTGTGTAATTCGATTCTATCTGGTTTGTTAGCATCAAGTATGCTACATGTGAAATTAGTAAATGTGACATTTTCAAAATTTCGCATGTAAAAAGACAATATTTTAGTGTAACATTCATTTAATTAATTACCAAAATAAATTAGGTCTTATTTTATATTGGTATCTCCCACTATTTTCTTCAAACTATATTACCCTCATCTAAATAGTTTAAGAAAATCTAATTAAAGTTTTTACTAGTGAGAATAAGGATCCCATTTCAAATATATATAATCTTGTGGTGACACAACAAACTATATATAAATAAATAGGTAGACAACTCCTTGTCAATTACATCATCATGTAACTCCTTATGTTTTGCCTCTTAGATTATTTTGATTAAGTGGTGGCACATCCGAATCAAAATTATCTAAGTTAAGTCCAACCTAGCACTTCCATATATTCAAAAAAGAAAAATATTGTCCTTGTGGTGACACAACAAAATAATATTGTTCAATTTTCTTTATAAGCACCAAATGTGATAAATTAACATCTTAAATAATTAATACTTGCCTTTTGGTGACACAACAAACTCATATTAAATATTTAATACTCTATTATTTTTATCATGCTAGAAGGCGACGTTCGATATTCTAAATATCTTTGAACGCTTAAGACTTAATATATAAAAACATTTAGGGATTTGTTATTATTTGTCTCATCTTGTTTAGCGCGCATTCAAATATATATATAAAATATGCGTCATATTATTAAACATGCGAAGCATGTTTGCATAATATATAATATATATAATACTAGCATGCACATATAGAATACTATATTCTACCCGGATTGATTATGGACTTTTATTCTAGTTTGGTTCACTAGAGCCACCAAGTAAACCAAAAGGTCAAACCCTAGGGTGCAAAAATAAACATTTAAATATAACTATTACATTTAAACCCGGGCTCCATTACAAACGGGTCTTCGAGTGCTCCTTTGTCCTTGATCTCTAGTTCTTCGAATTTTTTTTTTTCTAACTAATCCTATTACATAAACTATTTAATTTAAATAGAAACCTTGATCAGCAGTCAAGGGGAAGTACATAGGAGAGAGATAAAATTTACATCAGAAGAAAACCAGAAAAAAGGCAGTATTTGAACCCCATTTAATAAAACCCATTCATTCAAACATCCAACCAAAATAAATCCAATCACATTGGTCAATTGTCCATTATAAATTCCATTTATTATCATACATATCATCATATGTATCAATAAATAAAATCATTCAATATATTTATGAATATCATTTAATGGGCAATATTATGTTACATGAAATCCAATTTCAAGATTAAAATAAACTCTTTATTTTAATTATAAAGAATATATATATATATATATATATATATATTCGCGTGGCTAATTTGATTTTTCAATAGCATAACCTATTACTTCACGGCTTGATTTATATATATATATATATCACCAGATCATGAATCACAAGAATCATGGTGTAATACCAACCGAATATATATATATATAAATATATTATGATTATATGATTCATACTAAATTACTAAGAATCTAGTAACCTGGTAATATATATATATATATATATATATATATATATATATATATATATATATTAAATTAATCAAGCTCGTGGGTGGAAGAAAACATTAACTATCAAATAGTTATATATTAATAATAATCCTGCAGGAGAAACAAGTAACCATATATCTAATATATGGAATAAAATAACCTCCACGTTGGATCATGCCACCACGCATCAGGGAATCAGTGAATAAGCGAATCAGCAAATCAACGACATCAATATACTATGATTTAAAAAAAAATAGTTTTCCTTTTGAAAAACATAAAATCAGCCACGAACTTTTCAAAAAAGGATTTCGCGATTGATTTTTTTTTTCCATAAAATAATAATTTTATACAACAACACATGCCCAATAAATTATTCTAAATACATAGCCATACATATATAGAATCAAAATAATTAATAATTTGCATAAAGTTTGGCTCTGATACCACTGTTAGGTTTTTGTGAAAATCAAAGTAGCAATCAAATTGCAAAATATAGCGGAAGCATAATAAAATCAGATTTAAAGAAAAAAATTCACAACCCAATTACCTGGATCATCCTTTATGCATATTATTAACTAAACGAAGAATAAGAAGTTATGAAATCATACTCTTGTAGAAAGCGAAGCTTTTCAGTGCACGAGTTCACCTCCTACTTCTCGCTGATGTCCTGAATCTCCGTGTTGATTCCTTCATTTGATCAATGTAAGCCACCCAAGTGTATGGCCTCCAGAGGTGATTCACCGAGGAAGAAGAATTTTCAAGAAGAAGGTGTATTAGCTCAAACCCTAGCTTTTTCATATCTCTATGAAAAAAGGCGTACTCTTCAACTCTTGGAATTACGTATATCTTGATATCTGATATAAGACTCCTCTTATAAAGATATCAGGTAACCCTATTTAATTAAAAATAAGGTATCGTTTATTTAATTAAACTCTTTTAATTAAATGGGTTCCCTAATCTTATTAGGGATAATTAATTAAACTCCTTTAACTAATTTTCCTCCTAATCCAATTAGGAATAAATGAGAGTACTTATATTAAATTAATTCCTAAACTCTTTTAGAAATTAAAATAATAATAATTGTAATAATATTAATAAGACTCCTCTTATTAATTTATATTTAATATTTCTAAAATATTAAATAATAAATATTAAGTTATTTAATTTATTCTATCACCATAGATTAAATTAAATATACTATACATATTATTACGATTATGTCATTAACTTCTTAAATGATTATTCTTCTTTTTATGGTGTGACCGTTTAGGATCTCCATATTAAACCGGTTGTGAATAAATTAATTAGAACAATTCTAATCTTATTTAAATAAATAAATTAAACAATTAATTTATTTAAATAAATAATATTTATTCTACAATAGGGATAAGCCTCCCTAGCGATTCACGACTTTCCAGATAATATAAATTTTAACATTAATCATAAAAGAACATTTGAGTAAATAGTTACCGTACAATTCAATCCTTCCACCATACAATGTCCCAATTAAATATAAGACATGGAATTACTGTCAAGTCTTATTTTATTTAATTATATGTATTTTGATTCCTAAATGCACAACTCCTAATGAATGCAAATTAGAAACTACTTTCTAATTTCATTTCACCTTGGCCAAGGATTCCTGGGTTGTCATTTATCGAATCACATAGGACATTTCTCTTCTTTTACTAGAAGTGGTAGATTCTTTATTGATCATTCACTATCTTCATATATAACTTATTACACCCAAGCATACCCTTTGATATACTCTAAGAGTCTTAAAGAATAAGTCAAAGTATAATTCATTATATATAAGATACTATGATGATCTCAAGTCTAAGGATCATTTGTACTACTATAACTAAAGGAATTCCTATTGACAGACAAGTAAAACTCCATTAGGTATTCCTTAGCGAGCTACGTTCAGTGAACTTATTCTCTAATAAGCACCTACATACTTGCTTTAGTGTCTCCACACAAATGATCATGAGATCAATCATCCTCATCCAATGAGCAAGCAACGTACATACCAATCTATCCGAATTCACTAATCCCCTTTTTAGTAATCCATTGATTGGGAACATTTTAAGCTATCTAAGAATTTAGATCTCATTAGCATGATCTCATCATGATTCTAAAAGCATTGCTTAAAACTATGAGTTTATAACATATTTTAAAATAGCACCATGTAGATAATAAATGCCATTAATAAATAAATCTTTTATTAATAAATAAATAAGTTTGATTACAAAGTATATGTTTTATCATTATACATGATTAGCTTGTATGCATACTACTTTCACAAAGGTCACACTAGTTCCATGGGTATTAGATACATAAGTGATTGGCTCTAGTGCAAGTGGGAGACTGTTAGAGTTTGTGCCCTAGCGACCAATTATTTGATATAATTTCTGAACATTTTGATATTATACTTGATTGAATAAATGAATGATTTTATTATGGTTTTATTTACTACTTTATATAAATGTTAACATAATAAAATTCCTTAGAATAGTGATACAAAATATATAGTTTCAAGTATGTGACTTGAACATGAGATTGTATAATTATATTTAGTATCATTATTCTTAAAAGTCCCCAGTCTAGTATCATTGTTGATGGGACAACAATGATGCATTGAGACTAGTATGTGGATTGACTGATGACCAAATCTCATTGGTCATAAATATATGAGATATTAAGTCAATGCATAGGTACATGTTCGAGAACGATGTACCGGACAGACCCACCATGAGAATTCTATGTGGAACATTATGCGAAGTGTCATTAGCGATTCTCATAGTGACAATGATGTAATGATCCTCTGACCTGAAATCACTATATTACTACACGGGAATTTATGTGCTTTGATATCATTAAAGGTCACCTTTAATAGGGTGGACTATAAAGGTGATTATTGGGTATATCATGAATCGTGTGAGCAATATGAGTGATCTAGATGGAATTTAACCCTCCTATGTATTAGGGGTGATATCAATTTGCCTCTTGATTGAGTAGGACTATGAAATTCATGGCCATGCTCAAATAGTGATTTGTTTCATATAGTCTACTCATTGGTCAAGAAAAACTCAGATTAAATTATGAAGAGTATGACACATTCCATGACTCGAGTTAATCTAGGATATTATGGTTAAAAGGATTAAATTACATTGAGACATTGGTCACGAAAGGTTGCATCGAATCATCGATCTTATTATTACTTGGGTAGCAGTGATGGATTACTAGATGCTGCTCACTGTTTATAATTTTATAATATGATTTTAAAATTATTGCCAACGTAATAATAACCTATATGGTCACACAAATAGAACGCAATTTAAAAGGAAATTAATTTAAATTTTAAGGATTTAAATATATCAATATGTTTAATAGTATTTTAAATCAAGAATTTAAATTAAAATGATAATTTGTATATATGTATATTAATTAAGTAAGACTTAATTAAGATATATATATATATATATATATATATATATAAATTTAGATTTTAATTATATTAGGTTTTGATTAATTCCTCCTAACTTCTATATATATGATATATATATCAGTTATTTTATATATTACATCAAAAAAAACCCTAGCCGCTCTTAGAGAGAGACTAGAGAAACCAGTTTCGAAAAAAAAATCCTCATCCTTGGTGGCTAGTACCGCGGTTCCTTTTTCTGCAGATCGTGTGACGATTCGCGGGGCGTTCGTGTGGATACCGTAGAGGCGCGATTCGTTTGGATTGCGTTGGAAATTTTAGCGCATCAATTCTATTTTCATAATCGATATAATTTCTAACCATTGAGTTAATTTGTTTTTTGTTTTTCGCAAGAATCCTGTTTTAGGGTTTCAGAATTGCCTTCAAATTGGTTTATTTCCGTTGCGTTTTATGTGCCGAAACCCTTCATAGATAGCTCACAACTTGTATGAACAGAGAATTATAAGTGGTCAACGTAGACCCCTTGAGCACTAGTTGACAATGTTCTTGAGCTCAAGAACACTAACATCGACGATTAATGTCGCTATAGGCTACAGCGACAGATTTAATTAATTTAATTTTTTGAATTTCCAGAAAATGATTAAAAATATAAATAAATTTCTAAAAATTACAAAAATAGTTTTAAAAATTATTTGAAGTTATGAAAAATAACTTTTGATAATTTTGGATATTTTTCATTAATAGTTATAATTATTTGACTACTAATGATATTTAATTTATTTAATTAGTATATTAAGTAAATTAAAGAAAATGATTTTAATATTATAAAAATCATTTTAAATAGAAATAAATTGTTTAAAAATATTTTGAGTTATAAAATGTAATTTTTTAATATTCTTGGAGAATTTTACGTAGTAATTTAATATTAATTATAATAGATTTATTTAATTATTATATTAAATAAATGATGGAAAAATGGTTTTATTGATTTAAAAATGAGAAAAGTGATATAAAAATATTTGAAGTTATAATTAATGACTTTTAATATTTTGATGACAAATTCATTAATATTTAAATATAAATGGTAATGGTTTAAAATGATTTTAACTATTTTAAAAATCATTTTAAATAGAATATTGGTGATTTAAAAATATTTTAAGTTATTATTAATAACTTTAATATTTTGATAAGAATGTCATTGATGATGGGATTATTCAGTATTTAAATCATTTAGAAATGATTCTGGTGTTTGAAAAATTATTATAAAATATAATAATTGTTTGAAAATTTTTAAAAGCTTCCGAAAAATATTATGAACGATATCTGACTTATCTAAAATAATATGAAGCTTTGAGACCGAGTTTAATTGACAATAAGTGTGTTAATTGTCGAAAACGATGACTAGGACACCGAGAATAGACCGAAGTTCAACCAAACCGAACTAGTTAGATTTGAGAAGTGTTTATATAGGTTATAAACACTAATGTGACTATTTGGTGATGTGTCTAGGAGAAATATTTACTGTAAATGTTTCACCCCCAAAATAGGTATACATCACCCATCTTGGGTCGCTAGAAAATACTTCTTGTGACTTCATTTATACAAATGCTGTCGTGCAAAATCGACGACAAGTATCTTTGTGAGTTTTAATACAAATGTATGTAACCTCTCATGGTGCCTCGACCACAACCTTACAATGGTGCGTTACATAAAAATAAAAGATCAAAAAATTGTTTTAGAAATTAAAATATTTGGGAAATGCTCAAAGAAACCATCGTACATAGGAGGCCATGAATCTAAGTTATGATAGATATCATATGTCCAGAGAATTATCCTTGGTTGACCCAATAGACCCCAAAAAAAATGAGAAGATTACTATCATGTTCCTTTCAATGGTGAGTCTTCTCTTGACATATAACTATCTCCACTGTCTCCAAGTGAAAATTATATTTCAAATAAACTCCAAGATCATATATAGGTGGTGCTCGTAGATATACTCAAACAAGTGGATGTGCACAACCCTGTCTTATGATAACACGAGGTTGTATGTCATTAGACATCTTGTATGATAGTGGCAAAACACCCTTCAAAGTTAGGTTCACCTCACCCTATTCCGGTTCACCAAAATTAAATATCAAATAGCGCATACAATATGACACACTTATCTAAATTTCTCAATAAAATTATTTTCATACTATTTAGGGAGAACCACAACAGCTATAAACCACCGTTCTATTCCCCTGTTATCCCCGCTTGACTTGGCAACACTCTTATTCCCTGAAAGGAATTGTGAAGCAAAAAGGGTGAGCACAACTAGCCCAGTAAAGAATATCATAACTAAAGATAATTAAATTATCAATAGCATTCGTCAATAATAAATCAGAGATTTAGAATATATGGTAGATGATAAAACTTTTTAACCATAGTTGCAGCGGATGAGCAATCCATTAAAAGAGTCAAATAGACCATCAGGTCTATTATCTTCTCCATGTTAAAAGTCCACCAATAATGTTTTATCCATGTAACATCAATCAACAATTCCTGTCCACAATTATATGAAGTACTCATAATCATAATTGTGATTCTGAATTCCTTTTCGGACCCAGGATGAAGATAATTTATATCACCTATCTTCACCTGAAACATCAAAAATCATAGTTATAACAAATCACAATTCCTGCTCATAATCATACTAATAAACTCATCTTTGCACTACGACCAAAGATATACAACTGTATAACCAATAATCGACAGTTCATCTTTGCACTACAGGCCAAAGATATACAACTGTAAAACCAATAATGCTTAGACTCATCTTAATAGTATCACGACCATGAATTATCCATGCACTACGGGCCAAGGATATTCGTGTTTTTCATTACGGTCATGATTATACCGAATAATCCCTGGTCATAATCATACCAAGTCCATCGATGCACTACGGGCCAAAGATGACTTTTACCACATCATTTATAACAGTACGGTCATGATTATACCGAATAATCCCTGGTCATAATCATACCAAGTCCATCTATGCACTACAGGCCACAGATGACTTTCAACACAACACAAGCATGAGAATAATGACAATGATATAAAGAATCAATCAAATGATATAAAGGATAAATACTAAACATTTATAATACAATTTATCTAGTGTTCAATAATAACCAAATGTTATTAATCACTTAATAATCTAATAATCTAATATCATTAATACTATAATAATATTTTAATCATTTCTTAAACTTATAAATAATTTATTTCAATTGTCTACACTTTACCAAATAATGCATTTAATCATTCAAAAATGCCATACTCATAACATTTCATCACCAATGATCAAATCCCTCATCAAAAATCTACATATACCCTATATAGGATTTCCAAGCCATAAAATCCTATTTTCCAACTTTGTTACTTCACATAACATATTTAACTCATTTACTCATAACTAGATCATTTTCATAAAAAATACCAAATCAGTCCCAAAAATATTTATTTTCTGGGATTTAGCAGAATATAGTCCCATATTGAACATATATTTTTCTCGAAATTTTTAAAATTCATTTACTATTTTTCAAAACTCAATTTCTAATTAATTCCTTAAGAAATTAGCTACCTCAAGGTTAACTCCAGAAATTCCCAAATCTTGGCGAGGATCTTACACATGTTAACATGAGCTTCGGTTTAAATTTCATGGTCATCGGAGTTATAGAACTCCCGGTTATAGCATTTTTAAATCGGAAAAACTAAATATTGAAATAGTCATAACTTGCTCATTTTAAGTTGGAATGAGCTCATTTTTGGACAGGAGGTACTTTATACCATATATTTCCATGTCCCAAAAAAGGCGAAATTTTTCTCAAAATTAAGTGGCCAAAAATGCCCTTTTAAATTTACAGGCGATTAGTTTTTCATATTTTTGACTTTTGACTCCTTTGTTAAAATTAGTCCACACGAAAATCTAATACACCTTTTCCAGTGATTCCACCTCGATAAGTTAGAAAACTCATAGATCTAATTCTAGAACTTGACCACACTCAAAAATTCAAAATATAATAGGAGATATGGTCAATTGAATTTCATGTTCCATTCTCTCCCAAAATCTGATTTTCAACCCTTTGTGATTTCTAAGAAACTTTCATGTTTTCACATAATAACCAACATAACTCATCATAACACTTACTAATACTACATATAACCATGATTTTCATCAGTCCAATACTTTTATTATGACTTTCATCATAATCCACGTAAATAGATCATTTCCATAATTTAATAAAGAATAAATACAAAGGATCATTCACCATGCATGTGGTAATCCACATAGACAGGTTATTCCAACAGAATAATAAAGAATGGAATAACAGAAGAATTCACCATGCATGCGATAGACCGCACAGACTGAGTTATTCTCAGCGAGAATAAAAAAAGGAACGGTCATGAAGTGAAATTGCGCGCTGACGAATAATAAAGAATGGAATAACAATGGAAAACAACGAACCACCGTAAATGCGATATTACGCACATATAGGTTATTCAAGCAGAATAATAATTAATGAAAACCGGTCACCGTAAATGCGGCGTAATATGCGCTATATGATATTTCAACAGAATGATAAAAGAAGCGGAACGAATTAGAGGCAAAATTCACAGCGATAGGATAGTCCAAGCAGAATAATAAAGAATGGAATAACAACGAAATCACCCATGCATAGATGCCTTCGATAGTTATTACGCGAAGGCGGGTTATTCTAACGAGAATAATAATTAATGAAACCGGTAATAAAGCGTAATACGAATTTCACAAGATATTCAATGAGAATGATAAAGAATGGAATAATAGAATAATTTCACCATATATGCGATTGCTTATCGCGAGAGTTATTCAACAGAATAATAAAGAATGGAATAACGAAGTTCTCTTCATGAATCTGAAAGAAATAATACCCCTTACGAGTAACAACAAATAACATCCCTTACCTTAGAACTAACTAGATATAGGAGTAGTGAAGTAGCGAAAATCTTTTTCTTCTTCTCTCTATAGTTTCTCTCTCTAGAGTTTCAGAGTTTGAATTAAGTAAGAAATAATGAAGGAATGAGCTTTATTTATAGGAGAATGGGGTGAATAGTAACTAATTCTGAGCGGTCATTGATTTACTTTTAAGCAGACGATCCAGATTGGTTTACTATAAAATATTCTAATAAAACAAAATCTTTTAAATAAAATATAATATATTCTATTTATAATCTAATAAAGCGAATAACTTTATAAAAGTATTATGTTTTATATAAAAAATTTTACTATGAAAACTATACTTAACCTTTATACAAACATTATGCATAATAAAATATAATATATTCTAATTATTGTCTAATAAAACAAATAACTTTATAAAAGTATTTTATTTTATATAAAAAGATTTTACTATGCAAAATACTATGCATAATAGAATATAATATATTCTATTTATAGTCTAATAAAACGAATAACTTTATAAAAATATTCTGTTTTATATAAAAAGTTTTTCTATTTTATTACATTAATAATACTTATAAAACAAAACTTCATCATTATTATTATAATTCACATTATTAATCGACTAGGTCGTTCTCAGGAAAAGAGGGGGCTTTCTAATAAGGATTTCTCCCTATTGGTGGGTAATTAGGTGACCAAACCTCTCTTTGGCAGAACTTCTAGACATCGTTAATATTGCAAATAATAATATTAATAACTTTGTTATCTCAATTATTGATTTAATAATATATAAAATATCAATCAAACTGAGTGACTTCTCACGTAAGCATTAATAATCAATACCGTGTGCTACTATGCAACCACACGTATTTTACCACCGATTATTTTATAACAACTTGCTTACTTTGAAAAATTTTCAAATGTCACCTTAACTTTAAACTTTTATCAATTTAACTATTCACCAAAAAAAAAAATTGAATACTTTTATTTCATAAAATTAGGGTCTCAACAATCTCCCCTCCTTATGAAATTTTGCCCTCGAAATTTACGTGCATTACACAGTATTTGAAGAGATGAGAATACCTTGCTTTCTTTTGAATTGTACCTTCCGGGTTATTTCCTTTGTATCATGATTTTCCCATTGCTCATCTCCGTGTTTGGATATCATTCTAGAATATAATTCAAAACAAGGTTAATTGACATATCATAATTTGTCGACTTATCGAGTAAACAATTTGACTTAGGTAAGTCACACACTAGCGAAGTATATTACTCGTCTCTCCCTCCTAGTTATAGACTCATATCTCCGCCAGAGACCATATCCCTAAGCTCTGATACCAAATGTGACGCCCCCAAAATAGGTATACATCACCCATCTTGGGTCGCTTGAGGAAATACACTCTTGACAACTTCATTTATACTGCTGTAGGTGCAAAATCGATGACAAGTATCTTTGTGAGTTTTAATACAAATGTATGTAACTCTCATGGTGCCTTGACCATAACTTACAATGGTACTTTTACATAAAAGTAAAGTCAAAAACTATTTTAGAAATTAAAATATTTGGGAAGTGCTCGAGAAACCTACCGTACATAGGAGGCCATGAATTAAGTTATGATAGATATCATATGTCAGAGAATTATCCTTGGTTGACCCAATAGACCCCAAAGAAAAAGCGAGAAGATTACTATCATGTTCCTTCCAATGGTGAGTCTTCTCTTGACATATAACTATCTCCCTTTGTCTCCAAGTGAAAATTATATTTCAAATAAACTCCAAGATCATATAGGTGGTGCTCGTAGATATACTCGGCAAGTGGATGTACACAACCACATCTTATGATAACACGAGATTGTATGTCATTAGACATCTTGTATGATAGTGGCAAAACACCTTTCCAAAGTTAGGTTCACCTCACCCTATTCGGTTCACCAAAATTAAATATCAAATGACGTATACAAAACGACACACTTATCTAAAGTTCTCAATAAAATTATGTTCATACTATTTAGGGAGAACCTCAACAGCTATAAACCACCATTCTATTCCCCTATTATCCACGCTTGACTCATCAACACTCTTATTACCTGAAAGAAATTGTGAAGCAAAAAGAGTGAGTACAACTAGCCCAGTAAAGAATATCATGACTAAAGATAATTAAATTATCAATAGCCTTCGTTAATAATAAATCAGAGATTTAGAACATATGGTAGATGATAAAACTTTTCAACCATAGTTGCAGCGGAACGAGCAATCCATTAAAAGAGTCGAATAGACCATCGAGGTCTATTATCTTCTCCGTGTTAAAGTCCTGATAATGTTTTATCCTTGTAACATCAATCAACAATTCATGTCCACAATTCTATGAATAACGCATAATCATAATTGTGATTCTGAATTCCTTTTCGAACCCAGGACGAAGATAACTTACATCACCTATCTTTATCTGAAACATAAAAAATCATGGTTATACCAAATCACAATTCCTGCTCATAATCATACTAATAAATTCATCTTTGCACTACTACCAAAGATATACAATCATATATAACCAATAATCAATAGTTCATCTTTGCATTACATGCCAAAGATATACAAGCTTTATAAAAATAATAATCTTTGAGACTCGACAATAGTATCACGACCACGAATTATCCATGCACTACAGGCCAATGTATTCGTGTTTTTTAATCTGGTCATGATTATCTAGAATAATTCACAGTCATAATCATACCAACTCCATCTATGCACTACTGGCCAAAGATGACTTTTACCACATCACTTATAACATTACGGTCATGATTATCTTAGAATAATCCTAGTTATAATCATACCAAGTCCATCTATGCACCACTCTGGGGCCGAGATGACTTTCAACACAATACAAGCATGAGGATAATGACAATGATATAAAGAATCAACCAAATGATATAAAGGATAAATATTAAACATTTATAATACAATTTATCTAGTGTTCAATAATAACCAAATGTTATTAATCACTTAATAATCTCATAATCTAATATCATTAATATTATAACAATATTTTAATCATTTCTTAAACTTATAAATAATTTATTTCAATTATTTACACTTTACCAAATAATGCATTTAATCATTCAAAAATGCCATACTCATAAGATTTCATCACCAATGATCAAATCCCTCATCAAAAATCTGCATATACCCTATATAGGATTTCCAAGCCATAAAATCCTATTTTCCAACTTTCTTACTTCACATAACATATTTAACTCATTTACTCATAACTAGATCATTTTCATTAAAAATACCAAATCAGTCCCAAAAATATTTCTTTTCTGGGATTTAGTAGAATATAGTCCCATATTGAACATATATTTTTCTCGAAATTTTTAAAATTCATTTACTATTTTTCAAAAATCAATTTCTAATTAATTCGTTAAAAAATTAACTACCTCAAGTTTAACTCCAGAAATTCCCAAATCTTGGTAGGATCTTACACGTGTTAACGTGAGCTTCCAGTTTAAATTTTATGGTCATAGGAGTTATAGAACTCTGGTTATAGCGTTTTTTGTCAAAAAAACCTAAATATTAAAATAGTCATAACTTGCTCATTTTAAGTCGGAATGAGCTCATTTTTGGACAGGAGGTACTTTATAGCATATATATCCATGACCCAAAAGGCCAAAATTTTTCACATAAATTAAGTGGCCGAAAATGCCCTTTTAAATTTCTAGGCAGTAGCTTTTTCATAATTTGCAGCTTTTGACTCCTTTGCTAAAATCAGTCCACACGAAAAATCTACAACACCTTTTCTAGTGATTCCACCTGGATAAGTTAGAAAACTCATAGATCTAACTCTAGAACTTGACCACACTCAAAAATTCGAAATATAATAGGACATATGGTCAATTGAATTTCATGTTCCATTTTCTCCCAAAATCTGATTTTCAACCCTTTGTGATTTCTAAGAAACTTTTATGTTTTCACATAATAACCAACATAACTCATCATAACACTTACTAATACTACATATACCCATGATTTTCATCAGTCCAATGCTTTTATTATGACTTTCATCATAATCCACGTAAAATCCGTAAATAGATCATTTCCACAATTTAATAAGGAATGAATACAAAGGATCATTCACCATGCATGTGGTAATCACATAAACTGAGTTATTCAAATGAATAATAAATAATGGAATAATGTAAGAATTCACCATGCATGCAATAGACCATGCATATACAAAAGTTATTCTCAGCGGAAGAATAATAAAGAACGGAACGGAGTTAGGCATAATTACTTGCAAGCGGGATATTCCAATAGAATAATAAAGAACAAAACCGAATTAGAGCAAAATTCGCACTGTGGGATATTCCAATAGAATAATAAAGAATGGAATAACAACGAAATCACCATGCATGCGATAGCCGCTAGCACAAACAAAGTTATTCAACGAATAATAATTAATGGAACGAGATCGAGCGTAATAATACACGCGCAAGCGGGATATTCCAACATAATGATAAAGAAGAATAAAAACCGAATCGGCGAAATTACTTCGAGCGCTGAGTTATTCTAACAGAATAATAAGGAATGGAATAACAACAGAAATCACCATGCATGCGATAGACCACACAGACATGTTATTCCAATAGAATAATAATTAATGGAACAAGGTCAGGCGTAATACGCACCGACAGGATATTCCAACGGAATGATAAAGAATGGAATAACAAAAGAATTTCACCATATATGCGGTACTTCGCATAGACAGGTTATTCCAACATAATAATAAAGAATGGAATAACAGAAGTTCTTTTCATGAATACAAAAGAAATAATACCCCTTACGAGTACAACAAATAACATCCCTTACCTTAGAACAAACTGGATATAGGAGTAGTGAAGTAGCATAATACTTTTCTTCTTTCTCTATATAGTTTCTCTCTAGAGTTTCAGTGAATTCGTAAGAAATAATGAAGGAGTGAGCTTCTATTTATAGGAGAATGGACTGAATAATAACTAATTCCTGAACGGTCAGATTAATTTACTTTTAAACGAATGGTCAGTATTTGTTTACTTAATAAAATATTCTAATAAAACAAAATCTTTTAAATAAAATATAATATATTCTATTTATAATCTAATAAAATGAATAAATTTATAAAAGTATTACATTTTTATATAAAAAGATTTTACTATCTGAAACACTATCGCATACCTTTATGCAAATACTATGCATAATAAAATATAATATATTCTAATTATTGTCTAATAAAACAAATAACTTTATAAAATTATTTTGTTTTATATTAAAAAGATTTTACTATGCAAAACACTATGCATAATAGAATATAATATATTCTATTAATAGTCTAATAAAACGAATAACTTTATAAAAGTATTCTGTTTTATATAAAAAGCTTTTTTGTTTTATTAGATTAATAATACTAATAAAACAAACTTCATCATCATTATTATAATTCACACTATTAATTGACCAGGTCATTCCCAGGAAAGAATGGGCTTTCTAATAAGGATTTCTCCCTATTGGCGTGCAATTAGGTGACCAAACCTCTCTTTGGCAGAACTTCTAGACATCGTTAATATTGCAAATAATAATATTAATAACTTTGTTATCTCAATTATTGATTTAATAATATATAAAATATCGACAATAATTGAATCAAACTAAGTGACTTCTCACGTAAGCATTAATCATCAATACCATGTGATACTATGCAACCACACGTATTTTACCACCGATTATTTTATAACAACTTGCTTACTTTGAAAAATTTTCAAATGTCACCCTTAACTTTAAACTTTTATCAATTTAACTATTCATCAAAATAAAAAAAAATTGAATACTTTTATTTCATAAAATCCGGGGTCTCAGAGTAAATTATAGTGTTATGTGTTGTGAATTATTGTCCTAATTGTGAGACCGATATTATTCATTATATTTCTTTCAAATGCAGATAAGTATATTGTGTAGCAGTAATCAACGCAGAAGGCAAGTTTCTTTAACTCAATCTCGAGTTATATCTATTCAAATATAGCTATAGTTAATTATTGCTGATTATACCCCGTTTGAGAATTATTGTTTATTATTCGTATTTAGTGCATGTTTATTAATTTAAATTGAATTATTGATTATGAGTATCTGCTTGGGGAATAATTTTTGTTGGTTATTCACATCCGTTGAAGTTATTATTGATTTTAAATAGTATAGTTAATTTCTGTCTATTGTTGAATAACATTGAGATATGTCTTAGTTACTTGTTTTGGCTAGAGAAACATTTATTGAAACTTGATAGGTTCGAGAAGAGAACTCAATTATTATTGAAAGTTCAATGCCAATTACTTCGGCTAGATCGAGAAAGCGATTAGATATTGAAGTCATAGTATTTCGTTGTTGTGATTCGAATTCTAACTTAGAAGAACAACCTTTTATATAAAGGGAAACTTTTGGTCGTGTATTCGGCCGTTGCACGCATTTAAGTATTATGTATACTCTAGGGTATAATGAAGCTAATCACTTATTATACTTACAGAGGGGTATGATTTAATCTTTATGGTTATCTGATACACCTGGGTACTTTAAAGTAAAACCTTTGATAGTTACTCGAGAAGTTAAAGATCCTATGGGGTCGCTCAGCATAAACTCTGGAAAATATTTCACTTTATTATTGCGTAGAATTGATTCTTGTTATTCAATTGAATATTGTTGAAACTTCAAAAGTGATGTACCCTTTCACCATTGGATTATTGTTTTGCATAAGATGCAAGAAAAACTTATTATTGATTAACGATTTGTTCAGCTATTTCAAAGTCCTTTGAACTTTGGTGACATTTTTTCCAATTGTTAGTCTAATATTCTTGATTCTTATTCTTTATTGTATATTTTAACTTGCGAAGCAAATCTGTTGCTCACCCTTGCTTAAATATAATATTTTAGCTAGGAACGAAGTAGCCGGAGGGGCAGATAAGGACAAAGGCAAAGGCAAAGGCAAAGTGCTGGAGTAGTTATAATGAGTATATTTATTATGATGTTTAGTATAACCCTTTTTGTATATTTAAGGGTAAGTTTGTAATATAAAGGTTAGATAACCTGGGATGATGTTGTTAACATATTAATTAATGATATTTATGTTTATATTAATCAATGAATGTGTAGTTAGATGTTATTTATATTGTGGATCGTGAGCACCAAACTCAGGGGTCAGGTAACCCGGATTTGGGAGCGTCACTGGTTGGTATCAAAGATGTAGGTTATAAACGTTAAGTGGGGGAATCCTATGATTATAACCATAAGCGAGATATAGTATACTCATTTAGAGTACTAAGTGAGGGATTACCGAAGTGTATCGATAGTGAGATATGTGGACACAGAGTGTGAGAATTTTGTACTGGTGAAGTACTAATTAAGTTATTTAAATTGATTGTAGGATGTCGAGAGAAGGTGAAATGAGTACGGAGAAGCTAGCGGCTGTTGCACTAGTACTAGTAGCCGAGGTGCCAGCACAGAGCTAGTCAGTTAAAGAAGTGGGAAAAGATGAACCCATGGTGAATCTGGGGAGTGATCATGATGAGTATCCCGAGATGTATCTGAATGAAGATGAAGAGGTAGAGTCCAAAGAAGATAAGGTGGAGTCAAAGAGTAAGACCAAAGTTGAAGAAAAAGATCAAGAATCTGCCGAAATTTAGGAACTCTGGAGTAAAGTATTTCTCTTGGAGGAGTTGTGGAAGATAGAGAGGGCATTGCACGAGATGACCGAAGAACAAAATGATTTGAAGTCGCAGATGGAAAGAATGAAGGCTGAAGGTGGGGGATCGTCCGAAGGAGCAATTAAGAAGAGGAAGAAAGCAATAAGAAAAAGAGGGACAATGACAGTGATAATAATTCTAAAAATTCAAACCCAAAGAAGAAGCAAGTCTGTGGCAAGTGTGGAAAGACTCACTTGGGGGAGTGTATGATGTGGAAGAACATTTGTTTTAATTGTAAGTAGGAAGGACATATTTCCCTATATTGTCCTAAGCCTAATATGAGAAAGTGTTTTTTATGTGGAAGAATGGGTCACAGATTCAACAAGTGTCCAAGTAAGAAGAAGACTGGTGAAGGGTCTGGACGGTAGACAACTTAGATATAAGCGGTAGTATCTTTTGATAGTAGGATGAGATATTAAATGTTGTTATATCGAGAACGATGTATGAACATATGTAAATATATATATATATATATATATATATATGTGTGTGTGTGTGTGTGTGTGTGTGTGTGTGTGTGTGTGAATGTAATTTTTATTTTTAGTATATTAAGGTAGGTTTTGGAGAATTGCAACTTTTTGTGTAAAGTTGTGTTGGTTAATCCTTATATTTGTTAAAAAGATATTAATTGTGTTATGTGCCAAAAGTACTATGTGATATGTGAATAAATATGCGATTATATGTGAACTTTATGTTAAATTCTTATGTTGTTAATAAAAATTTGTGTAGAGAAAGAGAATTAATGTAAGATTTTTATTTAAATCAGATAATGCCACCTAGACGACATAATCAAAATCAAAGAGAAGAGCAATCAGTGAATAATGAGGGAGGTCAAGCGACCCCGATGCAAAATTTTGTGGATATGTTGGCCCAAGCTATGGGAAATAGAGCTCCAGTAGCAAAAGCAAGAGCAAGAGAAAAACCAGCTAATAGATTGGCTAATTTTAAAGACTTTAAAACGGTTGGACCACCAGAATTTAAGGGAACTACGGATCCGATTGAAGCCCAAACTTGGGTGAAAGAAATGGAGAAAGCATTCATTATTGCGAGAGTAGCAGAAGAGCAAAAGATAGTTTTTGTAACATACTTGATGAAGGGAGAAGCCAATTACTGGTGGGAGACTAATCAGGTGAGAGGTGGTACAGTTGTAGTGACTTGGACAAGATTCAAGGAACTGTTCTTTGAGAACTACTTTTCACCGAGTATGCAAGCTCGGATAGAAGTCAAGTTTTTTGAACTAAAGCAAGAGAATATGTTGGTTTCTGAGTATGCCGCTAAGTTCAACGAATTAGCAACATTTGCACCCCATCAGGTGGATACGGAGCTACGAAAGGCAAGAAGGTTTGAGAATGGATTGAAGCCAAGGATATTCAACAAAGTAGCTATGTTATAGATCAATACATTTGTGGCTTTATTGGAGAAAGCGATAATTGCTAAAGGGGGAAGCGAAGTTGCATCCCGATATCATCAGGAGAATAAGAAGAAGACAAATTTTGGAGGTAGTAGTGGTGGTAGTAATTTTAATAAGAGAAAGTGGAGCGAGAATACCCAATCGGGTAACAAGACAGAAGAGAATAGAAAAGGGGGGGGGGGGGTGAGCCATGCACGAGTTTTGGAAAGAACCATTCAGAAGTTTCTGAAGAAAAAGGGAGTTTGTTATAACTGTGGTCAAGAGGGACACATATCTCCTAATTGTCCCAGTCCAAAGAAGATACAAGGTTGTTTTGCGTGTGGATCGACAGATCATCTGGTTCAGAATTGTCCAAAGAGGAATGTGGAGAAGGGAAGTACCAACAAGGAACCCAACAATGGAACTTTGACGATTCGAGGACCTACATAACCAGGAAGACCAACAGCCCGTACATTCAACATGACAGTGCAAGATGCAGTAGCTTCCCAGTTGGTGGCAACATGTAACGATTTCGTTGAGCAATTAAATTACGTGAGTAATATTGATAGATATTGTTGTGAATTGCTTTCTTTTATAGATTCAAGTCATAGGTTAGTATATGAGACACAAATTTATATTATGTTGCTATAAGGAAATTGATGATATTGATATTGACTATCAAAATTGTGTTAAGTATCTATGATACGAGTCTAGAGAAGGGGTCAATTTGTATATTGACTGGGAAATACAAGTAGAGTTGTACTTAACAACGAATAGAAACCCAAACCCTAAATCCGAATAGGGATTCGACAGAAAGTACAGTTATTATAATTGTATTAATAAGTACGTGTTTGTACTGTATAGAATTAATGATTAGTGATTGATCGGATATGGTACAACATTAGTAAACCCTACAAAGGGATTAGAAACCCTAATCTCATATTGATAAACCATAATGTATAGTTAAGAGCCCTAATTAAAGGTCGGGAAACCCTAATTTCAAATTTGGGAAACCGAAACCCTAATTCACAATTTGAAAACCCTAATTTGGAAGCTTGAAGATAAGTATAAAGGTTTTTATGTTATTGATTGTAAATCTAATTAGGGATAACCCTAATTGATTAGTTATAAAACCCTAGTTTCTAAATCAGAAACCTTAAAGTACAATTAGGGAAAACCTAATTGGTAATTTAGCAATTTTAATGTTAATTAGGAAACATTAATCCTAATTACAAGCCCTAATATGATTAGGAAACCTTAATATAATTAGGAAATCCTAATTATAATTTAGAAATCTTAATTTTCTATTTTTAAGCCTAATTAAAAAATCCTAGAAAACCAATTTGCAAAACCTTAGGGTTAAACCATAGGGGTTAAACCCTAAAGGTTGATCAAGTTACTAGTTTACCATTAAAATTATAAGACAAATGACCTTATTGCCCTTTTTACATTTCTTTATTTAGCTAACTTGAGAATCTTGCCAAAACTTTAGTTCATGACCAACTAAAGCTCAACCATGTGACTAAAAATCAATATTTAATAGCCATATACATCAGCCAATTCATTGCATCCAACATATTTATAGATTAAGAGAGAGAAAGTGTACAAAAGTTGCTCATTTGTGTTCTAACACTCCACCCACAATTCTATCACTCAAACCCACAAAAAATTAAAGTGACTCAGTCACTAGTAGAGCCCCTAGCAACCACAAGATCAGATTAGAGAGCTAAGATCCAAGATTGAACTAGAAAGGTAAAACCCTAAACTCATCTTAGATCTTGTATGCTTAGACCAAGTTTGTGTTTTTGTGTTTTAATGCATGTTAGAAGATTTTATATGATGATCTATGATGTATCATCCTAGATCTATAGCATCAAAATGCTTTAAAAACCAAGTTTTTCAAAATAGCCTATGAAACCTAATTCATTGCTTGACAAGCTAATGTTAGAGTCCATAGATCCTTCTCTATTTTTGATTTGTGTTATTTTAAGTTATAGACTTGAAGTTTAACATGTGGACTGTGATCGGGAAGTTGAATCGTAGCTATTCCATGTCCAGATTACAAGTTATTGTTGGTCAAACTCGGTTAATGAGAGCATGACCAAAGTTTTGGATAACCTTAAACTTCATTATCGATTATACACAAGACTTTGCAAGGCTAAGATCTGTCAAGTGTTGTGAGCTTTATTGATGTTATGATATCTAGTTTGTAGCCTGTTAGATGGACTTTAGATCTATGCCTTTAGATCCTTTAAACAATCAACAGATCGAATGGAGTTGTTGTTCAAAGTAGCCTACTCGACCACGATTTATGTTTTCTAAAATTTCCAGAAAACGTATGAACTAGTATTCTGACCATGTTTGACCGAATCACAACTTGTGATTGTGTTATAGTTGGGTTGATCTATTGTTATATATATATGTTTTATGCCAAGAGGACTAAAGATTTAAACCATAAAAACAACATATTGGCGACCAGAACTTAGAGATAATCGAGCCACATAGTGGTACCTCGAAACTGTCTGGGTTTCTGGGTAACCCATAAAACCAAGATTAAGTCTGATAGCAACTTTGAATGGCCATATCTTCATAGTGTTTTGATGTATGACCTAGATGATGGTTGATAATTGCAGTGTTACATACATACTACAATATCAAAGACTTAGATAACTCAAAACTTGTATGAACAAAGAATTATAAGTTGTCAAAGTAGACCCCTTGAGCACTGACTGACATTGTTCTTGAGTTCAAGAACACCAACATCGACGGTTAGTGTCGCTATAGGCTACAGCGATGGTTTTAATTAATTTAATTTTTTGAATTTTCGAAAAAATGCTTAAAAATAGAAATAAATTACTAAAAATTACAAAAAATGGTTTTAAAAATTATTTTAAGTTATGAAAAACAACTGTTGATAATTTTTGATATTTTTCATTAATATTTATAATTATTTGAATATTAATGATATTTAATTTATTTAATTAGTATATTAAATAAATTATAGAAAAATGATTTTAATATTACAAAAATAATTTTAAATGGGAATAAAGTGTTTCAAAATATTTTGAGTTATAAAATGTAATTTTAATATTTTGGAGAATTTTCATTAATAATTTATTATTAATGATATTAGATTTATTTAATTATTATATTAAATAAATGATGGAAAAATAGTTTTATTGATTTAATAATCATTTAAAAATGAGAAAAGTGATATAAAAATATTTTAAGTTATAATTAATGATTTTTAATATTTTGATGACAAATTCATTAATATTTAAATATTAATGGTAATGGTTTAAAAATAATTTAAGCTTTTAAAAATCATTTAAATAGAATATTGTTGATTTAAAAATATTCTATGTTATTATTAATAAATTTAATACTTTGATAAGAATGTCATTAATATTTTAATATTATTAAATATTAATTATGATGGGATTATTCAGTATTTAAATCATTTAAAAATGATTCTGGTGTTTGAAAAATTATTATAAAATATAATAATTGTTTCGAAAATTTTAAAATCTTCCAAAAAATATTATGAACGATATCTGACTTATCTAAAATAATATTGAAGCTTTGAAACCGAGTTTAATTGACAATAAGTGTGTTAATTGTCGGATAGGGTGACCAGGACACCAAGAATAGACCGAAGTCCAACCAGACCGAACTAGTTAGACTTGAGAAGTGTTTATATAGGTTATAAACACTAATATGACTATTTGGTGATGTGACTAGGAGAAATATTGACTGTAAATAACAGTGTTATGTGTTGTGAATTATTGTGCTAATTATGAGACCGATATTGTTCATTATAGGTCTTTCAAACGCAGATAAGTATATTGTGTAGCAGTAATCAACGCATAAGGCAAGTTTCTTTAACTCAATCTCGAGTTATATCTTTTCAAATATAGTTGTGGTTAATTATTGCTGATTATACCACGTTTGAGAATTATTGTTTATTATTCGTAGTTAGTGCATGTGTATTAATTTAAATTGAATTATTGATTATGCGTATCTACTTGGGGAATAACTGTTGTTGGTTATTCACATCCGTAGAAGTTTTTATTGATTTCAAATAGTATAATTAACTTCTGTCTATTGTTGAATAGAATTGAGATATGTCTTCGCTACTTGTTTTGGCTAGACAAATATTTATTAAAACTTTATAGGTTCGAGAAGAGTACTCAATTATTATTGACAGGTCAATGCCAATTACTTTGGCTAGATCGAGAAAGCGATTAGATACTGAAATCATGGTATTTCATTATTGTGATTCGAATTCTAACTGAGAAGAACAACCTTTTATATAAAGGGAAACTTTTGGTTGTGTATTCGACCTTTGCGCGCGTGTAAGTATTATGTATAATATAGGGTATAATGAAGTTGATCACTTTTTATACTTGCGGAGGGGTGTGATTTAATCTTTATAGTTATCTGATACACCTGGGTACTTCAAAGAAAAATCTTTGATAGTTACTCGAGAAGTTCGAGATCCTATGGAGTCGCTCAACATAAAATCTGGAAAATATACCACTTTATTATTGCGTAGAATTGATTCTTGTTTTTCAATTGAATATCGTTGGAACTTCGAAAGCGTTGTACCCTTTCACCATTGGATTATTGTTTTGCATAAGCTGCGAGAAAAATTCTTATTAATTAACGATTTGTTCAGCTATTTCAAAGTCCTTTAAACTTTAATGACATTCTTTCAAATTGATAGTCTAATATTCTTGATTCCTATACTTTATTATATATTTTAACTTACGGAGAAAATTTGTTGCTCACCCTTGCTTAAATATAATATTTCAGCTATGAAGAAGTAGTCGGAGGGGCAAATAAGGACAAAGGCAAAGGTAAAGTGCTGGAGTAGTTATAATGAGTATATTTATTATGATGTTTAATATAACCCTTTTTATATTTCTAAGGGTAAGTTTGTTATGTTAAGGTTAGATAACCTAGGATGATGTTGTTAACATATTAATTAATGATATGTATGTTTATATTCATCAATGAATAGGTAGTTAGTTGTTATTTATATTGTGGATTGTGAGCACCAAACTCGGGGGTCAGGTAACCTGGATTTGGGGGCATCACATTGTAGCATTGTGATTTCATGATCTTATTTTTCCCTAATTCATTGGAGATACTAATCTATACTATAACATGTGAAGTTGAACTTGGATGGACCTTAAAAGCATGCAAGACCCTTTAACATGCGTATATGCTATGTGTTAATGTATGCTTAGAGTGAAACTAATTCAGAAAATGCAAGCTCAACTCTGGTTTGGCCAGGGGGACGGTCTTGTTTGCTAGTCCCTAAAGCAACTAACAAAGTGCATTGCGCCCTCTTATAGATTTGTCTCGATGGTTTATTTGTAATCTATAAACTTGTAACTTGTATATTACACTTCTCTCGGTCATAATACATGATTACCATGATGTTTAAAGAATTCTAGCACATAATTGCTATATGAAACCTAGAATCTAAAGATTTCTACAAACCTTCGTAATAAGTTTCTACAAGCTAAGCATATGATGATTATATAGCTGCGCGGTATGGTAGCATATTAATGTGACATTCCATTACATTACAAAGATAGGAATAAATGTGTGTCATTAACTTATGTGATCGAACATGTATAAGATTATTGACTTATAGAGTTGAGTAACTAATAAATGTGTTGTATACATAACTACGTTACAATAGTATTTCAAAGTGTTGATAAGCTATAGAGTTGGTAAACTACGCTTAAGGCAAGTTCTCTTACTTCATTTGATTTTCATACTAAATGCAAGTTCTCTAACTTTATTTTATTTTCATATTGAATGCAAGTTCCCTAAACTCTTTATACTTTACATATTGTATAATCTGAATTATTGCCATATCGACCATATCTACATCGAGCAAATATCTATTACTATTCAGAAATTGATTTTTTATCTTGATATTGTAGCAAGCATTGGACTTATCATTCCTAAATGCATTATAAAAGATTGTCTAAGCCATTAATTTGGCTAGACTATTATCATGTGTTAGAAAGCTATCCAAACCAATTGATCTGGTGCGGACTCTTATAAATCTGCTTAGATGAACAATCTTCATTGAAGGGGAAATTATATAACTGTCGGGGAACCTACGTGTGCACATACTAGCATGTTTGAATGTTATGCATAACGTAGGGTACTTAGGCTGATCACCTGTTATACTCGATTTTATTAGATTTTTAGTATAATACTGTTATTTCTAGCAGGAGTTCTTAGTCCCCAGTGTCTACTCAGTGTTCACTATTCTTGAATCTTGATATGATTAACTCTTTGAGTCTTGTTGATATCTTTCAGTCCATATCGACACTTATTGAGAATTATTGATAATTCCTGAACTATTATTTCTGTTATACCCTTGAGATTTGAACTATTAATTGTTTATCCTTATTTGTTATATTACTTACTAGGCAAATTTGTTGCTCATCCTTGCTTCCTTAAAACTTTCAATTAAGACAAAACGTGGTGAACCCTCAGGCAAGGACAAGGGTAAGGTTAAGGCTACGGAATAGCTTTGTTCTTTTGCGCTAGGAGTTTAATATTATCATGTTGTAATAAGACTTATGTATTATGATATACTAAGTTATGTTTAAGTTTATTTATTGGAATGTTGTAGTAACAGTTACGAGACTTTGTGATGAGACTATTTATGTTATGACAATATAAATTATTCTATTTTTCGTTGTGTGAGATTTTGATTTATTATTAAATTTAGCATGTGATGTACCAAATTCGAGATATAAAAGTCTTAATTTGGGGGAATCACAGAGTTGGTCTTAGATGTGGCGGTCATTGCGCACCACTTCCCAATCTAAAACATACGCCTTGATCCGTAAATCGCCAATCTTGAAAATTGATTTTTTTTGCCTTTTGATATTTCGAGCATGTTAGTTTGACTTGAGTATGTATGAAAATAAGTATTTCATATGATTCAAGGTTTCTTTGCATGACATGAGTTGATTTAGTGTGCTTAAAGCTTGGTTTAATAGCAGTTTTTGAAAGAAAATTTAGAAGTCAAAAACTAAACTTGATGAACCTTGTGTCCTTTGAGTTCTGACCTTTTTAGAATATGTATATGGTCTAGTTATGTGTATAAATGGATATGAAATGTGGTTTCAAGTTGCTTTGTGTCTAATAGGTTGCATTAGCTTGGTTTCGAACAATTTTAAAAGTAAACTTGGAATTTTGAAAATAAGCATTGACGAGTATTGTGCTAATTGCATTTCTGATCTTAAAAGATGACATGTTAGGACTCCCTATACTTATTAAATGTAGCACTAAGATGCCTTTTATGTAATATGTTACTTTAGCATAGTTTAGTTTTAATTTTCCAATGAAACCTTAGGAGCTTTGAACATAAACCTTTTGAAAACTATTCTGACCTTATGTGCAAGCATAGTGAGATCTTTTATGCCTCTAAACAAGACTAATATGTGCACCCATCTAGATAAGCATGATATAGACTAATCAAGCATGAGTTATAATTAATTTTGAGAGTGAAGCTGTGTTAGCTATGTGTAAATGAGTTGAATAACATTGAACATGCGTATTAATAGTCTAGGTAACATCCTTATGTGATGTAATGGTTATCCTAGTTAGTCCCTTGTTGCATGAGCCCATTAGTCTTGTTAGATGGAAATTTCAAGGTCATAACATGGGAAGATAAACTCAAATTGAACATAAGATACATCTAACCTAGTCCAAGACCTCTTAGCATGTGTATATGATGAATATTAGTACCTTTGTATGCTAGGAATTTATCTGTATAATAGAAATCTCAAACTCAACTTTAGTGTGACCAGGGAGCAGCGCGCCCGTGCCACTCCTAGGTCATAATGCAGCATGGTTGCGCCGTATACCAGTGTTGTCTGATTGTTCTAGTTATGATCTAATACTTGAAGCATGTGTATAATACGGTCTTAAGATGTAATATATGTTTAAAGTGGTATTTCAAGTATTCAATCATGTAATGTCAATATAGAACCAATATTTGATAGTTTTTACAAAGTTTCTAGATAAAACTTTTAAATATAAAAACAAGAGTAAAATGCAATTATGTGGTTTGACGATATATCAAATATATGATTGAATGTATGTATATGATGTACGTAATTGAACGTGTGTATAATAGGTGTGTAGGAATTGTTGGCTTATATATCAAGCTTGTGTAACTAATGAATATGTATATATACATAGCTATTATACAATAGGACATCGAAGTGATGTTAAGCTATAAATTGGTAATCTACGAGAAAGGAAAGTTTCCTAACTCCATTCAATTTTCATATAGAATGCATGTTCTTCAACTTACACAGCTTTGTGCATTGTGCATGTTCCCTCACTTTGAGTAAATGAATGATTGTTCTACCAACTGTTTATATATTGTGCAAGTTCTCTAACTTACACAATCTCATATATTGTGCAAGTTTTAAATTATTTTTATATCAACCATATATATATTTAGTAAATATCTGGACTTGTACACTTATTGATCATATAAGCAAATTGTTCTATAAAATAATTCTTGTGTTATCTAAATTCATGCAAATTATTATTTATACTCTGAAGCTTGATTTAAATCATTCTTACATTTTTAAAATTGATTTTTTGAATCTTGTTGCAAACGTTGAACATATTAATTATTCCTAAGTGTGTTGAAAAGAGTATCTATGCCATTTGATTCGACTAGACCAATATCTATAAATTAGAAAGCTACCCAAACCAATTGACTTGGTTCAAACTCTTATAAATTACTAAGATGAACAACCCTCATAAAAGGGGAAACTATACAACGTCGGGTAACCGATATTCGCGCGAACAGTGGGGTATGTTATGCATAACACCAGGTACGGTAGGCTGATCCCCTATTGTACTTGTTTGGGTTACCAAATATATTTTTGGTGATTCTAGTAGAAGTTCATGGTCTATAACGACTACTCAGTATTCAATGTTTATTAACTTGGAATTTGCTGAAATCTTTGGATTCTTCTAAGAATTTTTGGTTCATAGTGACATTCAGCGACATCTATTTATTCACTTGAAATTGTTGAAACCTTTGAATGCTCTCAAAATCTTTCAATCCCTAGTGGCTTTTTATTGACTTCAAAGGATACATTTGGAATCATTAATATTTACTTGTTCATGATATTCTCCTTTAAATTCACGAGCTATTATTGATTATGAACCTTATATATACATGTTTACACTTATTGTTATATTACATGATGGGAAAATTTGTTCCTCATTCTTGCTTCCCTTAAACATTTAAGTTAAGGAAGAACAATTCCGAACTTCAGACAAGGATAATAGCAAAGGCAAGTCTATGGAGTAGCTTGGTCCTTCTATGTAAGACCCTAACTTTTATGAATAAAGAATAATTTTCTCTAAATATATTTCTGAAGATTATGGTGTGGTTTTGATATAATGTTATAGTTGTGGGTAATATTTATAAATTTTTTCAAAGTAAGCAAGTTGTTATAAAATATTCGATTGGTCGGGGAATATACGTTTTGACAAGGAATATTCGTACGACGGCACAATCATTGGTGGACCCCACAACGGAATTATTGTCAGAGTTAGAAAATGATAGAAATATCTTTTTATAAAAGTAACGGTGAAAGTTTTACCGTTAACTGTTGAAATACTCGGTGATAAAAATACAATAATATGTGTGGTTGCATAGTAGCATACGGTATTGATTATTGATGCTACCATGAGAAGTCATTTAGTTTTATTCAATTATTGTCATAGTAATTACTACATAGTATCTCACGTTATTGATTCAATTATTGTCATAATATTTTATATTATTAAATAAATAATTGAGATGACAAGTTATTTATATTATTCTTTGCATTATTGATAATGTCTAAAAAGTTCTGTCGAGGAAAGGGGTTTGTTCACCTAATTACGCGCCAATAGGGAGAAATCCTTATTGGAAAGCCCCCTCTTTCTTGGGAATGATCTGGTTGTTAATATTGCAAGTTATATTATTGATGAATAAATGTTGTTAAAAAAATTGAGGGGATTTTTATGAAGTATTTGTTGTAAATTTGGCTTGTTATATGGACCCCCCACTTATCCATTTTTCAAAATTACCGGTAGAAAGTTATTCAGTTTATATATAATAAGAGGTGGGGCCCACGAGTGAAATGAAATGGGATGGTGCACGGGTGGTGGAAAAATACGGTGGTGGTGATGTTTTATTTTTTTATTATATATATATATATATATATATATATATATATATATGAGATTTGTTTTTTATGAAAAATAGAATATATTATATTTTATTATGCATAGTGTTTGTATAGTATCTGCATAGTATTTGCATAGTGACTACATAGTAAAATAAAAAATTTTAGCCGAAATCCGTGAACTCCCACTGTGCAGTTCGTAATTTTTTTCCTTTACTGTGCATGCAAATAGTATTCTTCCATTGTCCTTTAAATAGGATACTTAGTTTAGAAATTAAAATCACTCCAGAATCAGAAAATTATTCTTCTATAATATTGAGCGTATTTCTTTTGAGTTTTAGGAAGTTTTGAGTGTAGAAAACAGTACAAGTATTCTTTAAGAATATCACCGCTATACCAGTCGAAAAACTCTCCTTTTCAAGGTAAGGGATATTATTTTTGTTTAGTATTTGTAAGATATAATATTTTCTTCCATACTCTGTAGTATGTGAGTAATAAATTTCGTTTCAAATTCCGATTTCTACACTCATTTTATTAAAGTATATCTTCTATACTCCTTGAAATTAGTAGAATATCCTTGAAATTTGCGTTTCATCTAGTATATTTTCACAGAAATATTATTATGAACATTCTTGATAATTTTTAATATTTTTATGCCGAGGTACTATTCACGAGGTACTATTCCCAAATTATATTCACGAGATACTATTCACTAGGGTACTATTCACCCGGGGTACTATTTATGATAAAAATTGATTTCTTTTCCAGCCAAGTCATTTTTGATATAATAATATTCTTGAATTTTACTCCACAAAGTAGTATCATGTTGACAATTTGGACATTATTGAATTCTCGATAAATTAAATTATAAATCTTTAAAATTTATCCATGCTCTCATGTAATTGATTTCTTATATTGTTGTCATCATCCTCATGCTTATATTGTGATGAAGGTCATCTTTGGCCCGTAGTGCATAGATGGACTGTTGATTGGTATGATTATAACCAAGGATTATTCGGTATAATCATGACCTGTAATGTTACAAATGATGTGGTAAAAATCCTTATTGGCCTGTAGTGCATTGATGGATAGTTGTTGGCATGATCATGACCATTGGTGATAACACGATTATCCTTGGTCCGTAGTGCATGGATAATTCATGGATGTGATACTAATGAATATCCTTGGCCTGTAGTGCATGGATAATTCAATGATGTAGATTAGTTATTAATCTGAGTCTCAGCGATAAAATTGATGATAAACTTTTTAAACCATAGAAGATAGTAGATATCATGCTCTACTTGACTATTCTAATGGATTGCTTGTTCTGCTGCAGTTAAACTTGATGTTTATTGTATTTTATAAGTTTAACACTGTTGAAGGCTAACGATAATTTATTTTGCATTATCTTAGTCGTAATATTGCTTACTAGGCTAGTTGAGCTCACCCTTTACTTTCATTGTACTCTTCAGGAAATGAGAATGAAGCCGGGACTAGTCGGGGAACGGAGGGATGGTTCGAGATGGTGGTTGTAGTAGTCATCACTATTTTATAAAATAGTGTGATAATAATTATATTGAGGACTCTATTTGAGTTTGGATATTGTCTAGAAGATAATATTCATGTTAAAACTCTCAGCTATGTTTTGTCATATTTATATGACAGTTGTATAATTAAATTTATATTTAAATTCTGTACCATGTATTTGGCGACTCAGAATGGGTGATGTATACCTATTTCTGGGGCGTCACAGTTGGTATCAAAGCTTAGGGATATGATCCTTGGCTGAGATGTGAGACTAGAACTAGGAGCAAAGAGATGGGTAAATCCTTCGCTAGTATGACCTACCTAAGCTTAATTGTTATTTAATTTGTTGGTCAGAATATAGGGATAATATGTGGTTTGTCAATTAACCCTTGTTTTGTGGCAGTGTTTTAAAATGACATCCAAGAATGTTGAGATAAGCTATGGAGCACATGAGACCATTGAGTCATTGATGATCAATAACCATGATAATATGCATCAGGAAGGCAATAATCCTCATGTACACAACAACTCGGACCAAATGATTAACGACGGAATATTTAGGAGCTTTCTTCAATTCGTGCAACATTAGGCAAGAGAGACTCCGGTTCAAAATACAGGTGGAAACATTGGCAACTCTCGGATGGTCACCGCTAAGCAGTTCAAGGAGCTGGGACCACCGATGTTTTTGTGAAATCCAGAACCACTTAAGGCAAAGACGTGGATAAAATAGATTGTAACATCCACAAATTTTAAACTCCTTATTAATTAAATATGTGATTTAATTTTAATGATTTAGTTTTGTGAGCCTATTTAAACCTTAAGTGGTTATGTGAATTTATGAAATGATTAAAGGGAGTCACTAATAGCTTATTTAAATTAGTGGACTAACCCTAAGAGTTTGATATCAAGAAATTGATAGGATTATTAAATATTCAATTTATTTGAATATAGTAGCAAGAGCTGAACATGTTGATTAATTGCAATTTTGAGTAATTAATTGATAATATGTTAATTAATAATTATTATGAATGAATAATAATTAATGAATAAGAGATTAGTAATTTATAAAGTGATTATATGTTTACTTGATTAATTTGTACAATATAGTAAATATTTATTATATGGTAGTTAACTATATATTTTATATAGTACAAGGTCGCACATTAATATGTCTATATATTATATATATAGACTACATAGTAAGAGTTATTTGCATTCATATGAGTTGCATAATAATATTGTTATGTTGATATGAAGTGTCAAGTAGTGCAATAAAATCATAAGTGATTGTTAAATAGAAATAATTAAATATCTGTGTATTCTAGAAATCGGAAAAGAAGTTGTGTGTGTACCCTGAATATATAATATTAACTAATGTTATATTATGGCTATGTAAGTAGTAGAGATAGTTATGGAACTACCTGGTAAATAATACTTGACTGTGTTATTTTAATTACGTGTATTTAATGTACATGGATTTTATTATGTGAGTACAAAAATTAAACCTTAAGTTCCTAATATGGTAACAATTGTACATTTATATTACATTATGGGAATTATAGTGTCCAAACCAAGCCTTAAATAACTTGTTGCTGAGAATTCTCTATTATCCCAAAATGAGTGTCACCAAGTACATGAACAGTGAATTAAAGGCTAGTTTACATATTTTTCCAAGTGGCTAATCTAGGTGATAGAAGATAGTAGATATCATGCTCTACTTGACTATTCTAATGGATTGCTTGTTCCACTGCAGTTAAACTTGATGTTTATTGTATTTTATAAGTTTAACACTGTTGAAGGCTAACGATAATTTATTTTGCATTATCTTAGTCGTAATATTGCTTACTGGGCTAGTTGAGCTCTCCCTTTACTTTCATTATACTCTTCAGGAAATGAGAAAGAAGCCGGGACTAGTCGGGGAACGGAGGGATGGTTCGAGATGGTGGTTGTAGTAGTCATCACTATTTTATAAAATAGTGTGATAATAATTATATTGAGGACTCTATTTGAGTTTGGATATTGTCTAGAAGATAATATTCGTGTTAAAACTCTCAGCTATGTTAGTCAAGGTGAATTAGCATGCTATATTATGTTTAGGAAGTAGGCTTATATGTTTGAACTCTCAAATGATGGATTGGAGCATGTTTGGAGCAAGTAAAACCAAGGTGGTTAAGGCTCTGCAAAACAGCAGTCTTTACGCTCTCTGGTGCGAACGTATGGCGACCGATGCGCCCTATTTGTACTAGGGTGCGAGTCTTGTTGCTACCAGTACTCCAATATCGATTCTGTCTCTTGCATATGCAAATTGCTGCGCCTATTTATACTTAGGGTGCAACGCACTGATGCGCCATATACTCGAGTTCGATTTCGGGTTTTGTTTGTGATAGGCTTTGTTAACATGGTATCATGACCTAAATACATACCTATAAAGGAGTATAACATGTTGTGTAAGGTTTTCTTTTGTAGTATGAAGTGATCAACACATTTTAGTTAGAGATTTGTAATGAAAACTTAAAGTTTAGAGAACAAACTTTGAAGTAATATATGTCTTACAAGTTCTGAACTTATGAGGTCGTATACATGACTGATTTGGAACCTAAATGATCATGATATATGATTCGTAGATGTTGTATCCATGAACGACTTGATAGGCTTTGTGCTAGAACTTAGTTTGAAAAGAAAAGCTTAAGTACAATAAGGCTAATGAATATGAACGCTAAGAGATTTAGATTCTGATCTTGAAAGGAGGTTAACATGACTTAACTCCTTATGATAAGAGTTTTGAAGTTGTCTTATATGTGTTATATTACCATTCATGGTAATATGATTTCAAAGACAACCTTGAACATGTTTTCAAAACATAAGTTGCATATTATATGAGTACTTAGACACTAAAGTAGTAAGATGTCATGTTATAGCTATAATACTCCTAAACATGATTCATATGTATTAAGCACGATGATAACTAAACCGAGCATGAGTTTAGAGCATGATTTGAAGTGTTAAACAATGTTAGTTGTAAATAAACAAGATGAACATCATAAGCATGTGTAATAACAGATTTTGAAATCTCTATATGGATATATAGTCAAGTTATAAACCATGATAACTACATAATCTTGTTATGCTAATTGTTAGTTAAAACTTGTAGAAGTAAACTCAAGTATGGTCATGTACTATGTGAAACTATAGCATGCATATATGATAATATGTATGTATAGGTGTATGTTAGAGTTGGACTTAAGTCAAGAAGTGGAAGGCTCAAACACAGTGCAGCTGGGGGACAGTATGCACTGCTTGTGTCCCTAAGCCTAGACCCGAGCACATTGCTACTGGATTCTGCAGTCTTGCCAAGATTCTGTTTTTGGTTCTAAAATTTAAGGCATGCTTACATGATCTCTTTATCTTGTAATATGTGACCAATGTGCCATGTAGTGTATTGAGAAGCATGCTTTGTGAATGACTTGATTCTTTTAAGTGTAGACTTGTACTAGTTTACACATACTAATTGAAAAGACTGACTTGTTAATATTAGGTCATTTCAACGCAAGTAATTAAAGATATAATTTATTGTAGCTAAGCAAACAGGTAAGTTTCTATGAACTTCACTCTTTTATTGAGCTAGTTCTTTAATTCTTACTCATTTATATTGAGCAAGTATCCGAACACTATTTGATCATATTACAAGTTACCTAAACTTACTCAAATTTATATTGAGCAAGTATCCGAACACTATTTTATTGTGTTGCAATATTTTCTAACTTACATAACTTTGTTTGTTGTGAAAGTTTCTTATCCTTCTCATATTGTATTGAGAAGGCTATTGTTGAATTGAAAGTTATTCATTTAAGCTTGAATCTTATTTCCAAGAATGCTATTAAGTGGTTTAATTATCTTACAATTATTCCACATCGACATTATTGATATTCTAAAAGCAATCATTATCTTTGCTTATGATATTCATATTGTTGAATCCTTCAAACATTCATATTATTGAATCCATTGCCAAATATTTTTCCATTCATCATGATATATCCTTATTATTGTATTTAAACTTGTTGGGCAAACTTGTTGCTCATCCTTGCTAAACCATGAATTATTTTGCAGCTAAGCCCGAGACCTCAGGGAAGGACAAGGGTAAAGGGAAAATGTAGAATAATGGCAAGGGGCAGACTTTTCCTTATGCCTAGTTGAAATTACTATTATGTAATATAAACCCTAATATTTATTTTAGAGTATGATTGTAAGATGATATTAAGGTTATCATATCTTGGGACTAGTAACACCTTTTGAATGAACGACGTACGTTTATTATATTCCGCATTTTAGTTATTGTATGTTGTTTCAAGGTGGATGTTTGTAGTTTATCGTGATGACCGAACCGGGGTCAGAGAAGCCGGTTTTGGGGGCGTCACAGTTGGTATCAAAGCTGTAGGTTATAAACGTTAGGAATGCGAACCTAGGTTATAACCTTAGTAGAAAACTCAAGTAGATTATGTAAGTAATGGGTTAAGGAAATCCTTCGAGTTTTATTGTGATAATGAAGTTATTTATTTAAATCAAAATTGATTGATAGACATCTTAAACTTCTCAAAAATGATTGATAGACATCTTAAACTTCTTAAAGATTCGGTAGAAATAAATAATAATTTTCTCTAAATATATTTTTGAAGATTATGGTGTGGTTTTGATATAATGTTATAGTTGTGGGTAATATTTTTAAATTTTTTCAAAGTAAGCAAGTTGTTATAAAATATTCGATTGGTCGAGGAATATCCGTTTTGACAGGGAATATTCGTACGACGGTACAATCATTGGTGGACCCCACAACAAAATTATTGTCGGAGTTAGAAAATGACAGAAATATTTTTTTATAAAAATAACGGTGAAAGTTTTATCGTTAACTGTTAAAATACCCGGTGATAAAAATATAGTAATACGCGTGGTTGCATAGTAGCACACGGTATCGATTATTGATGCTACCATGAGAAGTCATTCAGTTTTATTCAATTATTGCCATAGTAATTGCTGCATAGTACCTTACGTTATTGATTCAATTATTTTCACAATATTTTATATTATTAAATAAATAATTGAGATGACAAGTTATTCATATTATTATTTGCATTATTGATAATGTCTAAAAAGTTTTGTCGAGGAAAGAGGTTTGGTCACCTAATTACGCGCCAATAGAGAGAAATCCTTATCCGAAAATCCTCTCTTTCTTGGGAATGATCTGGTTGTTAATATTACAAGTTATATTATTGAAAAGTAAATGTTGTTAAAAAAATTGAGGGGATTTTTATGAAGTATTTGTTATAAATTTGGCTTGTTATATGGACCCCCACTTATCCATTTTTTAAAATTATCGGTAGAAAGTTATTCAGTATATATATATAATAAGAGGTGGGGCCCACAAGTGAAATGAAATGGGATGGTGCACGGGTGGTGGAAAAATATGGTGGTGGTGATGTTTTGTTTTTTTATTATATATATATATATATATATATATATATATATATATATATGAGTTTCGTTTTTTATAAAAAATAGAATATATTATATTTTTTTATGCATAGTGTTTGCATAGTGTCTGCATAGTATTTTCATAGTGACTGCATAGTAAAATAAAAAGTTTTAGCTGAAATTCGTGAACTCCCACTGTGCAGTTCGTAATTTTTTCCTTTACTGTGCATCCAAATAGTATTCTTCCATTCTCCTTTAAATAGGATACTTAGTTTAGAAATTAAAATTACTCCAGAATCAGAAAATTATTCTTCTATAATATTGAGCGTATTTCTTTTGAGTTTTAGGAAGCTTTGAGTGTAGAAAACAGTACAAGTATTCTTCAAGAATATCACAGCTATACCAATCGAAAAACTCTCATTTTCAAGGTAAGGGATATTATTTTTGTTTAGTATTTGTAAGATATAATATTTTCTTCCATACTCTGTAGTATGTGAGTAATATTATTTCGTTTCAAATTCTAATTTCTACACTCATTTTGTTAAAGTATGACTTCTATACTCCTTGAAATTAGCAGAATATCCTTGAAATTTGCGTTTCATCTAGTATATTTTCACAGAAATATTATTATGACCATTCTTGATAATTTTTAATATTTTTATGTTGGGGTACTATTCACGAGGTACTATTCCCGAATTACTATTCACGGGGTATGTGACATCTCCAAATTCGGGTATCTTTCAACCCGACATATGGTGCTCCACTATACTAAAATCCATACAATCATTCCATTGAAATACAACAAAATGAATGTAATTACTAACATCTTATTACAATCAAAGTAAAAATCCTTCCCAGGTTCATAAATCGGTTACATCGTTCATTGTTCATAATGTATAATACATACAAACTTACTAAACTATTACACAATGCCTAAGAATCCATCTTAGCTTTGCCCTTATCTCTCTTGACATTCACAGTACGTTCGTCCTTAATTGCAGTTATATAATTCACGCAAGAAGTGAGCATGACAACTCACCAAGTTTAATCAATGATAACAGTAGTACCACATTCGTGAATTATATAACAATTCCGACATAACTGAACAATAGTTAAGAAGTATATAAATCAATAATACTTTAATAGTTCATAACATCAATTCCCAAAGTATAGAATAAATTACGAATTTTGAACCGGTCGATAGACCATGAACAGTAATTTTCAATTTTCATACTTGAAAAGGAGTCCACAGCACTAAGGCCGTTCATCCGATAACGTACGAGCACTTCTAGGTGATCAACCTATAATACTCTATGTTGATCAACACTCATTCATTAAACGTATTTACGTTTAATATTTTTGACAAACTCGCGTGCCCATCGAATAATCGATCAAAAATACTTTTGTTTGTTCATAGACAAACCTTACCTTCACATCCGTACCAATCACTTGGCATAGGATAGCGTTAACATTTCTATATAGAAAGATATGAATCATAATCAATCTATATATTACGAATAGTCTAGCCGAATTAAAATCTGGCATCGACCCTTTCTTTAAAACAAGTCTTGCAATCTAGTTCAACGAATCACATAAAACTTGGCTAACATGGAAGTTAGACAAGCGTTAAGAAAACTTGCCTTTCAGCGTCTTCAAATAATTTAATCGACTGACCACAGCCTTTACAGAATCTACATGATATATTCACATAACACACTGTAATTAGCTATCAAACAAATGTTCACAGTTTTTCTACAAGCTTGATTCTCTTCTATGTCTTAGTTAACTTAATATCAATAATAAAGTCAACTTGACTTTTTACCCTTCGTCCCGGTTTATTAACCAACTTACGTTATTAACTGGACTTTAACATTGTCGGCGAGGTACAAACGTTGTTCATCACTCATAACTAATTAACATGCATTCAGCTCCTAAGTTCAATACCATATACCTGAGTATAGGTAGTATAGGAATAGCTTTAATATACTTATGAAGTGTAAAAACATTACCCCTTTAGGTTTCAGAACAAATGAAGTTCAAAACCCAAGTTACTAACAACATTCTTGAACTCGCGCTGTGGCGCGACCTATACACTACTAGACTGGCGTTGTGGCGCCAATTAGTAGTGTCTGGGCCTCGGTCGCGGCTCTGCGACGCGGAATAGTGGCGCTGCGGTGCCATTTAGCAGTACTCAACTTTACTGTGTCGGTCTTTGCAGTAGCGGCAAGATTTAACACTATGTACGGCATCATGGCGCCAGACCTCGTGCATTCCAACAAATTTTGAAAAACTTTGTGAAATTCCTGGGGCCATAACTTCTTCGTTATAAGTCCAATTTGGTCCGTTCAAAAGTCTACACGTCATAAATAACATAATCTACGCATTCATATAAGAATTCGACACTTTCAAATCTGATAACTCAAAATTCACTATTGAGTTCATTTTTAAACGTTCGTAAACGTTAAAGAGCGTTCAATGCTCATTTTCTTCATTTTAAGTCGGAATTCGACGATTCTCGAACCCATAACTCTTAATCACCCTATCTCACGTGTTGACATTGAAAACCAACATTTTCAAGTCTTATGGTAACTTTTAACCTCTAATCCAGAATTCAACGTTTTCGATGTTTAACGTCTAATTACGTAAAATTTGCCATAACTTCGTTACTAGGGTTCTCTAAGCAAAATCACATGGAATACTCCATGGATTTCATATCTACATCATAACCAAGAAAGATGCAAATATTAACGTATTGATGGAGTTCAATCGTTTATAAACGATCAATCTCAAAAAATAATATTTTCATGGTTCAAAACTTTATTAAATCTTATAATTTTTATAATCTCATGACTTGTAGAGATTGAATCTATGATAAGCCTTCACTAATCTCCTATACAAGACATATACTACCCATCTATGATTCTTCAAGATAAAAGAAAAATCAAAAAGAGATGAAGATGAAAGGTAAGGATTATACCTTAAGAATCCTTATGAAACTCTCTTGGAAAACTAGAAGATCAAGCTTCCAAAGTGTATGTTTTATAAGTCTAGCTCTATTTCTCTCTCAAATAATCTAGGTTGGCAAATTTCAAAACTCCAAAATGAATCAACCTAGCTTTCTATTTATAGGAAATGAGAATGGAGGGTAATTTGGACAATGAACCATCACCTCCTTACTATTCACTCTTGGTCACCAAGTACAAGCCTTATGCTTGGCTTCCACTCCAAGTAGCCAAGTACATCCCATGGGTTGCCCCATGGGTTTTACCCATTCGGGGACCCACCGGATCGATCCACTGTTCGGTTTAAATGAATTGGGCTTAACTAAATAAACATTGGGCCTTGACTTGGGCTCAGCATACTAATCTCCTTGGGCTTGGTCATTTAATAATTGGACTAATAGAAATCCAACTCAAATGACTTATTCATTAAGACTTAATCTTAATTCTATAATACGAATCGTATTCTACACGTACAATTCACGTATTCTTTCCGTATACTACACGTATAATATTCGTATTGTACTTCGTATTTACTCAACGTATTATACATAGATACTAAATAGTATCATACTTGTATAACACTCGCATTAACCTTAACACAATTCCTTCTATGCATATTATTTCCTTCTCGGAAATAAATATACTCAACCCTTAGGTTTTAAGTCTGCAGGCAAAAACTGCGTTTGTCATAAATGAAATATTATCAGATATTCCATCTTATCACGATATTCCATCATTACGCGTTTCTCAGAATTTCAAAATAATTTTTCGAACAGAAATAGATGAATAGTGTTTTCACGAAAATTTCTCGGAAAATAGTTATTTTTGTCTTGGAAATTCCAAACAAATAATTCTAGCACGAAGCCAGAATACTAACCACGTTGGCACATTCTAGGTCATATAACGACCTTCACATAGCTTACTCACATAATAATAAATTAAATTCATTTAATTCACATAATCAAATAAAAATTTAATTGTCATAAAAATCCAATTTTCTCGGGCGTTACATTCTCTCCCCCTTATAAGGATTCTGTCCCCAGAATCTTAGCTTATAATTATATAAATAAATGAGGAAAATCTTCCTTCATTTTACTCTCGAGCTCCCACGTTGCTTCTTCAGCATTGTGGTTTCTCCATAACACCTTCAGCATTTTACTTCCCGCGATTGCCTTCTAAAAAAATTGGGATTTACAAAAAGACTACCCTTTAATTATACAAAAGAGGGCTTTACGTCACTACCACCATGTACAAAAAGATCTAACGATCTACTAACACTATCGAATGGCATTCTTATATTTCTAATTTTCCAGAATCGACACTATATCTCGACTTATGGTATGTCGAGTATGCCCTGACTCAATAGAATAACAAGCAATTTTCATCTTGAAATCCTCATGAGCGCATTCGTGGATGTATGACATCCTAGCTATCTTCTGGTCTTTCTCAACGAGTTTCTTCTGTAGCTCAAGGACCTCATCCTTATAGTCACGAGCCTTATCAGTCATAAGCACTTTCTCGTCGTGCTCTGACTCAAAGTCTGTTTCTGCAGATTCCTTCACCTCATAAAGGGCGGTTATCTCTTCAATCTGAGTCTCTGCTACTATGCACAGATGCATATTCCTATCCAACACAGACAGATACAATGCTCTAATTGCATCCGGAGGTGTCGGCTCCTGAGTAGGCACCACCGTATTAACCGATGTCACCTCCATTTCCTCCTCCACGTCTAGCATCTCCTTAAGGTATGATGCTAAACCCATAGTCTCCTCAGAGTATTCCTCCTCAGAGATGTACTCCTCAATGTCTAAGTCATCTAGTACAACTATTGGTACCTCCGCCACTGGCATTGGTACTATCTCAACTTGATTCACTGAATCCTCACTTATAATTTCCATATTTCTAAACATCAAGCTTCGGTTGACATCTATAAACACATAACACGTTGATTAATACATAATACACAATAGTATAAGCACAAATCACATTTAATACCTTTAAGATTAATTTCCATCTTTTAATCCTTTCGATACTGAGTTATCTCAATACCTTATTAATTCAATGGACTTGAATTTCATTCCTCGGACTTTACCTTCCTTACGAGATTATTAGCCTAAGGTTTCCCCCCCCCCCCCCCCTTAAGTTTTTTAACCTAAGGCTTTGATACCAACATGTGACTCCCCCAAATTCGGGTATCTTTCAACCCAACAAATGGTGCTCCACTGTACTAACATCCATACAATCATTCCATTGAAATACAACAAAATGAATGTAATTACTATCTTCTTATTACAATCAAAGTAAAAATCCTTCCTAGGTTCATAAACCGGTTACATCGTTCATTGTTCATAATGTATAATACATTCAAACTTACTAAACTATTACACAATGCCTAAGCATCCATCTTAGCTTTGCCCTTATCTCTCTTGGCATTCACAATACGTTCATCCTTAACTGCAGTTATATAATTCACGTAAAAGTGAGCATGACAACTCAGCAAGTTTAATCAATGATAACAATAATACCACATTCGTGAATTATATAACAATTCCGACATAACTTAACAATAGTTATGAAGTATTATGAATCAATAATACTTTAACAGTTCATAACATCAATTCCCAAAGTAAAGAATAGATTAGGAATTCTGAACCGGTCGATAGACCATGAACAGTAACTTTCAATTTTCATACTTGAAAAGGAGTCCACAACACTAAGGTCGTTCATCCGATAACTTACGAGCACTTCTAGGTGATCAGCCTAAAGTACTCTATGTTGATCAACACTCATTCATTAAACGTATTTACGTTTAATATTTTTGGCAAACTCGCGTGCCCATCGAATAATCGATGAAAAATACTTTTGTTTGTTCATAGACAAACCTTACCTTCACATCCGTACCAATCACTTGGCATAGGATAGCGTTAACATTTCTATATAGAAAGATATGAATCATAATCAATCTATATATTACGAATAGTCTAGCCGAATTAAAACATGGCATCAACCCTTTCTTTAAAATAAGTCTTGCAATCTAGTTCAACGAATCACATAAAACTTGGCTAACATGGAAGTTAGACAAGCGTTAAGAAAACTTGCTTTCGGCGTCTTCAAATAATTTAATCGATGACCACAAACTTTTACTGAATCTACATGATATATTCACATAACACACTGTAATTAGCTATCAAACAAATGTTCACATTGTTTCTACAAGCTTCTTTCTCTTCTATGTCTTAGTTAACTTAATATCAATAATAAAGTCAACTCGACTTTTTACCCTTCGTCCCGACTTATTAACCAACTTACGTTATTAACTGGACTTTAACATTGTCGGCGAGGTACCAATGTTGTTCATCACTCATAACTCATTAACATGCATTGAACTTCAAGCGATGGCGAGGCCTATCTAAGATTACTATCGCTGGCTGACTGCAGAGCCGATTAGAAGTGTTTGGGCCTCGATCATGCGTGGTCAGCAAAGACGCGAACAATGGTGTTGCGGCGCCATTTAGCGAAGACTCAACTTTTTCGTAGGTTGGCTACTGGTATGGCATTTAACACTATGTCTTAGGCATGGCTGGGACCTCGATGCAATTCCAACAAAATTTGAAAAACTTTATTAAATTCCCGGGGCCATAACTTCTTCGTTATAAGCCCGATTTGGTCCTTTCAAAAGCCTACATGTCATAAATAACATAATCTATGAATTCATATAAGAATTTGACACTTTCGAATCCGATAACTCAAAATTCACTATTAAGTTCATTTTTAGACGTTCGTAAACGTTAAAGAGCGTTCAATACTCGTTTTCTTCGTTTTAAGTCAGAATCCGACGATTCTCGAACCCACAACTCTTAATCACCCTATATCACGTGTTGACATTGAAAACCAACGTTTTCAAGTCACACGGTAACTTTTAACCTCTAATCCGGAATTTAACATTTTCGACATTTAACGTCTAATTACATAAAATTCGCCATAACTTCGTTACTAGGGTTATCTAAGCCAAATCACATGGAATACTACATGGATTAACGTATTGATGGAGTTCAATTGTTTATAAACGATCAATCTCAACAAACAATATTTTCATGGTTCAAAACTGTATTAAACCTTATGATTTTTATAATCTCATGATTTGTAGAGATTGAATCTATGATAAGACATCATTAATCTCCTATATAAGACATATACTACCCATCTATGATTCTTCAAGATAAAAGAAAAATCAAAAAGAGATGGAGATGAAACGTAAGGATTATACCTTAAGAATCCTTGTGAAAATCTCTTTGAAAACTAGAAGATCAAGCTTCCAAAGTGTATGTTTTATAAATCTAGCTCTCTTTCTCTCTCAAATAATCTAGGTTGGCAAATTTCAAAACTCCAAAATAAATCAACCTAGCTTAATATTTATAGGAAATGAGAATGGAGGGTAATTTGGACAATGAACCATCACCTCCTTACTATTCACTCTTGGTCACCAAGTATTTCACCACTTGCAAAGTGACATCCTATGGGTTGCCCCATGGGTTTTACCCATTCGGTGACCCACTGGATCGATCCACGGTTCGGTTTAAATGAATTGGGCTTAACTAAATAAACATTGGGCCTTGACTAGGGCTCAACTCACTAATCTACTTGGGCTTGGTCATTTAATAATTGGACAAATAGAAATCCAACTCAAATGACTTATTCATTAAGACTTAATCTTAATTCTACAATACGAATCGTATTCTACATGTATTCTTTCCGTATAGTACACGTACAATAATCGTATTGTACTTCGTATTTACTCAACGTATTATACATAGATACTAAATAGTATCATACTTGTATAACACTCGCATTAACCCTAACACAATTCCTTCTACGCATATTATTTCCTTCTCGGAAATCAATATACTCAACCCTTAGGTTTTAAGTCTGCAGGCGAAAACTGCATTTGTCATAAATGAAATATTATCAGATATTCCATCTTATCACGATATTCCATTATTACACGTTTCTCGGAATTTCAAAATAATTTCCCAAAAAGAAACGGATGAATAGTTTTTTTACGGAAATTTCTCGAAAAACAGTTATTTTCATCTCGGAAATTCCAAACAAATAATTCTAGCACGAAGCCAGAATACTAACCATGTTAGCACATTCTAGGTCATAGAACGATCTTCACATAGCTTACTCACATAATAATCAATTAAATTCATTTAATTCATATAATCAAACAAAAATTTAATTATCATAAAAATCCAATTTTTTCGGGCGTTACAGGGTAATATTCACTAGGGTACTATTCACCTGGGGTACTATTTATGATAAAAATTGATTTCTTTTCCGTCCAAGTTATTTTTGATATAATATTATTCTTAAATTTTACTCCACAAAGCAGTATCATGTTGACAATTTGGATATTATTGAATCCTGGATAAATTAAATTATAAACCTTTAAAATTTATCCATGCTCTCATTTAATTGAATTTTTATATCATTGTCATCATCCTTATTCTTATATTGTGATGAAAGTCATCTTTGGCCCGTAGTGCATAGATGGACTGTTGATTGGAATGATTATAACCAAGGATTATTCGGTATAATCATGACCTGTAATGTTATAAATGATGTGGTAAAAGTCCTAATTGGCCGGTAGTGCATTGATGGATAATTGTTGGTATGATCATGACCATTGGTGATAACACGATTATCTTTGGCCCGTAGTGCGTGGATAATTCGTGGATGTGATACTAATGAATATCCTTGGCCTGTAGTGCATGGATAATTCAATGATGTGGATTAGTTATTAATTTGAGTCTCAGCAATAAAATTGACGATAAACTTTTTAAACCATAGAAGATAGTAGATATCATGCTCTACTTGACTCTTCTAATGGATTGCATGTTCCGATGCAGTTAAACTTGATGTTTATTTTATTTTATCAATTTAAGACTGTTGAAGGCTAACGATAATTTATTCTGTATTATCTTAGTCGTAATATTGCTTAATGGGCTAGTTGAGCTCACCCTTTACTTTCATTGTTCTCTTCAGGAAATGAGAATGAAGCCAGGACTAGTCGGGGAACGGAGTGATGATTCGAGATGGTGGTTGTAGTAGTCATCACTATTTTATAAAATAGTGTGATAATAATTATATTGAGGACTCTATTTGAGTTTGGATATTTTCTAGAAGACAATATTCGTGTTAAAACTCTCAGCTATGTTTTGTCGTATTTTACACGACAGTTGTGTAATTAAATTTATATTTAAATTCTGTACCATGTATTTGGCGACTGAATGGGTGATGTATACCTATTTTGAGGCGCCACGGGTTGGTATCAAAGCTTAGGGATATGATCCTTGGCTGAGATGTGAGACTAGAACTAGGAGAGGAGAGATGGGTAAATCTTTCGCTAGTATGACCTACCTAAGGTTAATTGTTATTTAATTGGTCGGTCAGAATATAGGGATAATATGTGGTTTGTCAATTAACCCTTGTTTTGTGTTAGTGTTTGAAAATGACATCCGAGAATGTTGAGAAAAGCAATGGAGAACATGAGACCGTTGAGTCACTGATGATCAATAACCATGATAATATGTATCAGGAAGGCAATAATCCTCATGTACACAATAACTCGGACCAAATGATTAACGACAGAATTTTTAGGAGCTTTCTTCAATTCATGCAACATCAGGCAAGAGAGACTCCAGTTCAAAATATAGGGGGAAACACTGGCAACTCTCGGACGGTCATCGCTAAGCAGTTCAAGGAGCTAGGAGCACCAGATTTTTGGGAAAGCCAGAACCATATAAGGCAAAGACGTGGATAAAATAGATCACCAAGATATTTGATGTCTTGGAATGCTTCGAGGAGCAAAAGGTTCCCTTTGCCACCTTCATATTGCGCGGAGAGGCAGATTACTTATTGGAATCTGTAAAATGTACTCATCCTGCCGCATTGAAGATGTCTTGGGAGAATTTCCAAGATTTGTTCAACGATAAGCACTTTCCCGAAAGTATTTGTCACATGAAGGAGGTGGAGTTCATCAAGCTGGAACAAAGTAATATGACTGTGTCGCAATACGAGGCTAAATTTGTGGAGTTATCCTAGTTTGCATCCTATTTGGTAGATAATGAGGAGAGAATGACGCGACTGTTTCTGCGAGGTTTGAAACCTAAAATACATCAATGCCTCATTTCTCAAAAACTTTGATTGTATTCAGATGTTGTTAATAGAGCTTAGTTATTGGGGCGCCATAATGAGTCAACCCAACCAAGAGAGAGCAGCCGACAAATAGATAAGATAAGTGGTAGCAGTTATTGAAGCAGTGATAACAAACATGGAGGGAATCAACATGCCAAAAATGGTAACCACTTCGGTGGTAATCATGGCCAAGACAATAGAGGTGGAAATTTCAAGAAGAGAAGGTTCAACAATGATGGAAAGACAACAACACCAGCACCCGTTTTCAAGGAAGGAGAACAACCACCGATCGTATGCTTCAAATGCGGAAGGGAGGGACACATCAGTCCAAACTTCATGATGCAGTCCAAAGCATGTTATAATTGTTGAAGAGAAGGTCACCTAGCCCGATTCTGTTGTGTAGTGAAGTAAAGTCCAGCTGGGATGGACGCACCAAAGGCCGTCCTAGAGAAGTTAAAGCTGGTAGTTCAAGGGAGAGCATTTTTGGTGACCTCCCAAAAATCAAGGAACCCGAATGAAGTTATATTGGGTAAGCTAATCATAAACTCTTGCGAAGTTTATACCTTATTTGATACCGTTTCTGCCCATTCTTTTATTTCTCCTACTTGCACTCAATGTTTAAATTAACTCCGGAGAAATTAGACTTTGACTTATCTGTTGAAACTCCGTTTGGGAGAAACCTTCTTTACATTAACTATTTATAAGTCTTGTTTGATTCAAATCGGCACCCTCAACTTACCTATCGATCTTATCTCTTTGAAAATACTTGCATTTAATGTGATTTTAGGGATTGATTGGTTAACTACTCATCATGCAAAAATTAATTGTTTTTATAAGGTTGTTAGCTTTCATATTCCTAACCAACCTATTATGTGAATTCAAACAACCAAACCACTAAATTCAATTACTGTTTGTTTATTAAAAAATGGATGTCAAGCTTTCTTATCCCATGTTATAGATTTAAACAAAAATACCTCAGATTTTAATGATATTTCTATTGTTAATAAATTTCTTGACGTATTCCCTGAAGAATTTCTTGGCCTACCCCCGGAGCGTGAAATCGAGTTTGGTATTGACCTTGAACCCGGTACAAAACCCATTTCCAAAGCCCCATATCTAATGGCTCCTGTTGAAGTTCAGGACTTAAAAACCCAACTGTAGGAATTGTTAGACATTGGTTTCATTCATCCTAGTACGTCTCCTTGGGGTACTCCTATTCTATTCGTAAAGAAGAAAGATGGAAGTATGCGACTTTCTATTCACTATCGAGAGTTGAATCATGTCACCATCAAAAAATAGGTACCTGTTGCCACATATTGATGACCTGTTTGATCAATTGCAAGGAGCTAAATTCTTTTCAAAGATCGATTTTCATTCCGGATATCACCAGTTACAAATTAAAACTGATGACATTCCAAAGACTACTTTTAAAACTCGGTACGGGCATTATGAATTCCTAGTCATGTTTTTTGGGTTGACTAATGCTCACGTTACTTTCATGGACATGATGAACCAAGTAATCAAGGAGTATTTGGATCATTTTGTGGTTGTCCTTATTGATGACATCCTCATTTACTCCAAAATCTATGAAGATCATGAACAACACTTGAGGCTGATACTCCAAAAGCTTCGTGAAAATAAGCTCTATGCCAAGTTAAAGAAATGTGAGTTTTGGCTTAAGGAAGTAGCATTCCTTGGGCAAGTGATATCAAGTCACGGAATATTTGTTGACCCAGTGAAGATTGAAGCAATACAAAGCTGGGAACAACCTAAGTTAGTGACCGAAGTACGTAGCTTTCTGGGCTAAGCTGGTTATTATCGGAGATTCATGGAAGGATTTTCTCGAATCGCTACTACATTAACTCAGCTGACTTAAAAAGATACAAATTTGGTTGGAGCGAGGAATGTGAGAAGAGTTTTCAAGAACTCAATAGGAGACTAATTTCAGCACCTGTTCTAATAATACCCTCTAGTTCAGAGGGATTTGTCATCTACAACAATGCTTCAGGCAGAGGGTTAGGATGTGTTCTCATGTAACATGAGAAAGTCATAGCCTATGCCTCACAACAACTCAAAGAATATGAGAGGAATTATCCTACTCATGATCTAGAGTTGGCAGCAGTCATTTTTGCGCTTAAAATCTGGAGGCATTACCTGTATGGGAAGAAAGTGGAGATCTATATGGATCATAAGAGCCTCAAATATTTCTTCGCCCAAAATGAACTCAACTTGCGACAACGATGTTGGCTTGAGCTGTTGAAAGATTATGATCATACTATTCAATACCATCCTGGAAAAGCGAACGCAGTAGCTAACGCATTGAGTAGAAGATCATATGCGGTATGAGTTTAATATTGCCAACGCAAAGACCCATTTATTATAACTTGCAAAGGATAAAGATAGAGTTAAAGACTCCAGGGACCCACGTGATGATGGCAAATATGCAAGTAGAACCGACTTTAATTGATAAAGTTAAAGCTGCTCAAGCTATAGACCTGGAGCTGATGCGTATGAGGAAGAAAGTGTAAGAAGGTGTTATTCTAGAAGCAAGAATCAATGAAGAAGGAATACTTCGAGTCAACTCCAGACTTTGTGTTCCTAACGACCCTGATTTAAAGTATAAGATCATGATGGAGGTGCACAACACACTGTTTTCAATCCATCATGGGAGTACCAAAATGTATTGTGATCATCGACATATATTTTGGTGGAGCAATATGAAGAGAGAGATCGTGGAGTTTTTCTCAAGTTGTCTAACTTGTCAACGTGTCAAGGCGGAGCATCAAGTGAAAAAAGGTCCATTATAACCACTTGAAATTCAAGAATGGAAGTGGGAACGCATTACCATGGACTTCGTTACTGGTCTTCCCAAGGTTTCTCAAGGCATAGATGCAATTTCGATCATTGTTGATAGATTTACCAAGTCTACTCATTTCTTATCTATACGAGAAACTTATTCACTTGAACGTCTTGCTCGTATATACATAAACGAGATTGTAAGACTGCATGGTATGCCAATATCCATAGTTTTTAATCGAGTCCCAAGATTCACTTTATGATTTTGGGTTAGTTTGCAAAAAGCTATGGACACGAATTTACGATTCAACTCGGTATATCATCCTCAAACAAACAGGCATTAGTAGATCTATTAAGACTCTGTGTCCTTGATTTTAAAGGAATTTGGGACAAGTTTTTGCCATTAGTAGAATTCTCTTACAACAACAGTTATCAAGCAAGTATTGGCATGGATCCATTCGAAGCATTTTATGGATGCAAGTGTCGTTCTCTAGTATGCTGGGATGAGGTGGGTGAAGCAACGTTGTTGGGACCAGAATTGGTACGAATTCAAATGATCCAGCAACGTATAAAAACCTCACAAGATCGACAAATGAGTTATATTGATATTCATCGAAAGGACGTGGAATTCAATGTTGGAGATCATGTGTTGTTACATGTTGCTCCATGTAAAGGAGTTACAAGATTTGGAAAGAGAGGAAAGCTCAATCCTCGATTCATTCACCCATTTGAAATCCTCGATCGAGTAGGAACTATGGCTTATAGACTCGCCTTACCGCCAAGTATATCTCGTGTTCATAACGTTTTTCACATATCTATGTTACGTAAATATCTGGAATACCCGAACCACATTATTGACTTAGAACTGGACGAAATAGCAGAAAATTTAATGTATAAAGAAGTACCTGTTAAAATCTTGGATAAGAAGGAACATATTCTACGCTCCAAGGTTATACCTCAAGTTAAGGTTTTGTGGAGAAACCACGATGTTGAGGAAATGACCTGGGAGTTAGAATCTGAAATGAAATCAAGGTATCCTCACCTCTTCGACATACCAAGTACGTACCCCAATTTTGAGGACGCAATTTAATAAGAAATGGATGTTGTAAGACCTTAACTTTTATGAATAAAGAATAATTTTCTCTAAATATATTTTTGAAGATTATGGTGTGGTTTTGATATAATGTTATAGTTGTGGGTAATATTTATAAATTTTGCAAAGTAAGCAAGTTGTTATAAAAATTTGATTGGTCGGGGAATATTCATACGACGACACAATCATTGGTGGAACCCACAACTGTCAGAATTATTGTCGGAGTTAGAAAATGACATAAATATCTTTTTATAAAAATAACGGTGAAAGTTTTATCATTAACTGTTGAAATACCCGGTGATAAAAGTACAGTAATACCTGTAGTTGCATAGTAGCACACAGTATTGATTATTGATACTTACGTGAGATGTCACTCAGTTTTATTCAATTATTGCCACAATAATTACAACATAATATCTCACGTTATTGATTTAATTATTGTCACAATATTTTATATTATAAAATTAATAATTGAGATGACAAGTTATTCATATTATTATTTGAATTATTGACAAAGTCTAGAAAGTTCTGTTGAGGAAATGGGTTTGATCACCTAATTGCGCGCCAATAGGGAGAAATTATTATCGGAAAGCCCCCTCTTTCCTGGGAATGATCTAGTTGTTAATTTTTCAAGATATATTATTGATGAATAAATGTTGTTAAAAATATTGAGGGAATTTTTATGAAGTATTTTTTTTGTAAATTTGGCTTATTATATGGGCACCCCACTTACCCATTTTTCAAAATTATCAGTAGAAAGTTATTCAGTATATATATATATATAGAAAAATATATGTACACAGTTGTGTATTACAAAGTAGACTATGGCGACTATTTTTTGGGTTATAGCAATGGTTTCACCCGTCGTCATAGCTATTTTGGGCTATGGCGACAGTTTACCGTCGCTATAGCCCAAAAAATCTGTCACATAGCTCTCTTGTGTAATACACATTATATGTATATATATATATATATATATATATATATATATATATATATATATATATATATATAAGAGGTGGGGTCCACGAGTGAAATGAAATGGGATGGTTCACAAGTGGTGGAAAAATACGATGGTGGTGGTGTTTTGTTTTTTTATTATATATATAAGTTTTATTTTTTATGAAAAAAAGAATATATTATATTTTATTATGCATAGTGTTTGCATAGTATTTTCATAGTGACTGCATAGTAAAATAAGAAATTTTAGGCAAAATCCGTGAACTCCCACTATGCAGTCCGTGATTTTTTCCTTTATTGTGCATCCAAATAGTATCATTCCATTCTCTTTTAAATAAGATGCTTAGTTTAGAATTGAAAATAACACTAGAATCAGAAAAATCTTCTTTTATAATATTTATCGTATTTCTTTCGAGTTTTAGGAAGCTTTAAGTGTAGAAAATAGTATAAGTTTTCTTCAATAATATCCCCGCTATACCATTCGAAATACTCGCCTTTTTAATGTAAGGGATATTTTTTTTTAGTATTCATAAGAAATAATATTTTCTTCCATACTCTGTAGTATATGAGTAATATTATTTCGTTTCAAATTCCAATTTCTACACGTATTTTGTTAAATTATGGCTTTTATACTCCTTAAAATCAGTAGAATATCCTTGAAATTTACGTTTCATCAAGTATATTTTCACAGAAATATTATTCTGAACATTCTTGATAATCTTTAATATTTTTATGTCTGGGTACTATTCACAGGGTACTATTCCTAAAGTACTATTCACTCGAGTACTATTCACTTGGGGTACTATTCATGATAAAATTTGATATCTTTTCTGTCCAAGTCATTTTTGATACAATATTATTCTTGAATTTTACTCCACAAAGCAGTATCATGTTGATAATTTGGACATTATTGAATTCTAGATAAATTGAATTATAAATCTTTAAAATTTATCCTTGCTCTCATTTAATTGAATTCTTATATCATTGTCATCATCCTCATGCTTATATTGTGATGAAAGTCATCTTTGGCCCGTAGTGCATAGATGGATTGTTGAATGGTATAATTATAACCCGAGATTATTCAGTATAATCATGACCTGTAATGTTACAAATGATGTGGTAAAAGTCCTCATTGGCCCGTAGTGCATTGATGGACAGTTGTTGGCATGATTATAACAATTGGTGATAGCACAATTATCCTTGGCCCGTAATGCATGGATAATTCGTGAATGTGATAGTAATGAATATCATTGCCCCGTAGTGAATGGATAATTCAATGATGTGGATTATTTATTAAGCTGAGTCTTAGCAATAAAATTGATGATAAACTTTTTAAATCATAGAAGATAGTAGATATCATCCTCTAATTGACTCTTCTAATGGATTGCTTGTTTCGCTGCAGTTAAACTTGATGTTTATTGTATTTTATCAGTTTAACACTGTTGAAGGCTAACGATAATTTATTCTGCATTATCTTAGTCGTAATATTTCTTACTGGGCTAGTTGAGCTCACCCTTTGCTTTCATTGTTCTCTTCATAGGAAATAAGAACGTAGCCGGGACTAGTCGGTAAACAAAGTGATGGTCCGAGATGGTGACTGTAGTAGTCCTCACTATTTTATAAAATAGTGTGATAATAATTATAATGAAGACTCCATTTGAGTTTGGATATTATCTAAAAGACTATATTCGTGTTAAAACTCTCAGCTATGTTTTTTCATATTTTACACGACAGTTGTATAATTAAATTTGTATTTAAATTCTGTGTCATGTATTTCGCGACTCAGAATGGGTGATGTATACCTATTTTGGGGGCGTCACATTCTTTGTTATAATTTGAATCTTATGACTATGTATTAAAACTTAGTGATGATTATGTGATAAGACCTATGTGTGGTTATGTATTAAGACTAAATTTTTGATATGTATTAGGTTATGTTTTGGATTAAGTTATGAAGTATATTTGTAATAGTTTCGAGACTTAGGACGAGAATATTTATATTAAGTCAATGTAAATTATTCTATTTTTCTATTGTTTAAGTTATTGGTATGTTATTAGAGTCAGATCATGAAGCACCAGATTTGAGATAGAGGTATCTGAATTTGGGGGCATCACAAGTTCTCATGTTCTTTAAATTCAAGAAGAAGAAGAAGATTTAACTAAGCTCTTCTATTTATTTAACTAATCAAGAGGTAATAATCAAGCTCTAGGTTTATTAGCCTATATTTTCTAAAGTTTACTTCACTATAATTGATTTTGATGATTGATTAGTTGAGAAATCTGATATATGTGTTAATGGATGTTTATAATCTATTTTATATCATCTGTAATTGATTTTTAAGTAATCAAATTCATGAAAACATGTTTTAGAAGAGGAAATTTGAGTTTTGTTGGTATATATCTGTTTTGGTCTATTTTGAGGCTAAAATTGATGGTTAATTCATGTGGTAATCTATAAATTAATGATAGATGTTAGTATGTTGAAATAAGAAAACAATGCAAGTTAAACGGATTGAATTGGTTGAATAACGAGTACGTTGTGAATGAATTCGCTAAATATGTTGAAATATGAAAATAAAGTACGAACTTTATTTTTGAGGCTCTAAATTGGTTGTTTAAAATGGTTTATGTTTTTAAAACCAATTTATGTATGTTTGGTTTTTGTTTTTACAAAGTTAATATCATCTAGGTGTGTTTAATTTGTTGTTTGGGTGAAAAATTGGGAGTTTTTGGGTTGGAGCAAAGCTATGTTGTGAACTCCAAAAACTGATTCTGGGTTCCGGCACTACCACGCCTATTAATGAACAAATAGAGCGATGTTGCTCCGTGTTCAAAGTCCAAAAACTGATTCTGGGTTCCGGCACTACCACGCCAGTTGCTAGTCAGACCTAAAAATGAGTTTTTGATTGTGCAGTCCTGTAAATGTAGTCTTAACATTTACTAATGACATCATTAGTAAATATCATTAGTAATGATATCATTACTAATGATATCATTAGTAATAATATCATTGGTTAGTTTTTGATATCATTTACTAATGTAGATTTAATAATAATAATAATAATAATAATAATAATAATAATAATAATAATAATAATAATAATAATAATAATAATAATAATAATAATAATAATAATGTGTAATGTAGTTTTGATATTACTACTAATGATGTAGTTTTGATATCATTTATTAGTAATAATGTAGTTTTAATGATATCATTTATTAATGATATCATTTAATGATTAATCATTTATTAATGTAGTCTTAACATTTATTATTCATTTACTAATGATTGTAGTAAAGCTTAAAATATGTTATGAGACTTAATAACAGATTGTAATATTAAAAGTGATGATTATAAGTTATGGGTTAGTAAGTTAAGAGAAACTTAAACTCTATTTTTGAGATGTTTAAGGTGTTGTGCTAACATCAAGTCATGTGTTGTGTGTTAATAAGGAATTCAGGTTTGTGTTATGTGAGTAGTTAGTATGTTTGGATATTGAACTGAGATAACCAAGTTAGGTAAAATGAAAAGTAAACCAATGAAGTTGGTATTAAAGTAACTAATTGATATTTTGATCTTAATTTGTATGTGTAGGATACTTAAAGAGCGTGAGTTGTAATTGTGTAGCAAGCACACGAGGCAAGTTTTTAACTCTACTTATCATTGAGCAAGTTTTCTAACCTTGATTTTTATTGTCCAAGCAAGGTTTCTTATAGTATTCAATGCCTATATTTTTATTAAGCTTTCTAACTCTTTCTAAAAGCATGACTTTGATATATGATATTTATTCACGTATGATTCATTGTTATCCTATCATTGCTAAAGTATCCCTTTACAATATTATGTTGTTATCGAACTAGTGAATGTTATCAAACCCTTTATGATTAAACTAGTCCTTAGTTGATGAGCGTTCTAAAAATCTAAATTACCTTGAACCTAATCCAAACAAAACTTTCTTTGGTGTGGATTCTAATGTCAAATCTGAGATGAACAATCCTAATATAGAGGATTATACTACTCAATAACATTAAAATGTTTACATTGTATGAAGGGTTAATCCCTCGAAGTACGAGATGGATGGTCCATATAGTCTATAAGACTGTTAAAGGTTACGGTAGATATACTTGCTAAACTAGAACATAATTCGTGGTCGTGTGACAATCAAATATACTTTTGATCTTGTTTTTTAATCTTGATTCAAAAGTCGAGTTTTCTATTGAGCTTTCAGTTTCTTGATTATCATTAACTGATTTCAGGAAAGATTATATTATTTAGTTGAAATATATTCATTAATTATTCATATGTTATTATTGTTGTTGTTATCCTTGAGAAGTCTGATGAGCCGTCCACAAGCAAGGGAAAGGGCAATATGAACACATAATGAAAAATAACTTAGACTTAATTATTATTATGTTTTTAATTCACAAATGATGTAATAAAGGATATATAACCTGAGATTTAATTTATATAACCCTTTAATGGGATGATGGTTTATGATGTTTATTATTATCCTTTATTATGAGTAGTTAGATGTGATTGTGTTGGACAATGAGCACCAAATCAGTGGGATTAAAGTACCCGGATTGGGACGTCACATCTTATGGTCTAGCATTTGTGTTTTTACTGTTCTTAAATGTACTTCCCAGACTATGTTTTTGTGTAATTCCGATCCAAGTAGTTTAAATTTTCAATATGTAGTGTTTGAATTAAAAGTTACTTGGATTTAGGCTATCTGAAAGGATATCCTAAGTGAGTAGAATTGATGCAGTAATCGATAAAGTTATTAAGATGATGACAATTTCCTTCTCTTGTTTGTTATTTGCACGAAAATCACAGTTTGCTTGTACTTTCTTGCAGAAGCTGAGCTTTTGTAATAATCCAGAATTTTATTTATAATTTAAAATATTTATGGAATTAAATAAATATTTTAATTAATGTGTTTATTGTAAAGTAAATATTTGTTGGATTATTTATCAATTAAATAAATAATTCATGAGTTGTAGAAAATAAATTAATTAAGGTAATATGTTAATTAAATTAATAATTGATAATTTGATATTTTGAAATTAATTAAAATAAAAGGGTGATGAATCCTATTTTATGAGATAATAATCTAATTTAATTTAATAATTAAATTAGAGAGTTGATAAGGATTAAATGAGTTGCTATAATGTTATTTTAATTTAGTAATTAAAGTGATGTATTAATTTATTGAATAAAATATTAATGAAAATTATAATTTTGTTGTATTGGATTATGTGGCAAATTAATTTAATAAATTGTTGTTAGTTTTAATTTAATTAAATTTGAATATGGAAATTTAATTAAATAATGTGGGACAATAAATTATAGTATAAATGAATTATTACAATAAATTAAAAGAGTTTTAATTTGGTTTTACCAAACAAAGCCTTAGGCTTTTGAAATTCTTTATTTTAATTTTTGTTTTGTCAAACAAGGCCTTATGGCTTTTAAATTTAAAATAAAAGATAACTGATATGTATTTAGTAGCCTTATTATTATGCGTCAGATTTATTTTACGTGAGCATCTGTTTTAGTTTTATGTTAAGTATTGGTTTAAGCCTAAGAAAGAACAGAAGAAAACAGGGAGTAAAGAAGAGAGAAAAGAGAGAGTTTGAGAGGGAAATTTGTGAGAAGAAGTGTTTCAAGAACAAGGAGTATTAATCAAAAGTTTTGTAATCATCTTCTAGCAAAGGTATAATCTTATTTTCTAAAGTTTTAGTTCCCATATATGAAAAGTTTTCTGTGTTCTTGAGTTTCTTAAAAAATTCTCTGTAATTAAGTTTTAGTTGATGATTTATGAGAATAGAAATTGTTATTAGATTATTATTATTATATGTAGAATTAAATCAACAATATGGAATTTAATTGAAGGAATAGTGTTCTTGAGTTTCACTGTAAACAAAATTGGTTTTCAAACTCTGTATAATGCAACTTTTGATGAATTTTGGTGTATAAGTGATTTACTATGTTTATATGTAATTGTAATGTTATAACTAACATCTAGAGACGTATTTTGTATTTTAATTTAGAAAATCATGTTCAAAAAGAAAAAGAAATTGGTTACACTAAGTATATGTATGGATATGGCTTGTTGGAGTCCAAAATTGATAGTTGATTAATAAATTAAATTGTAAATTTATTCTTGAATGTGTTAATTCATTAAGAAACAAAAAGAATGCAGTTTAAATGAGTTGATTTAGTGGATAAACGAAGTCATAGTGATTGAATTCGTTAAACACATAAAAAATTTGAGTTTTAGGCATGAACATGGTTTTAATTTTGTTGGATTGATTGTTTGTTTTAGTTGTTTAGTTGTTCTAAATCAGTGTATATATGATGTGTAATGGTTATATGAAGCCTATATTATTTTGGTGTATGTAATTTGCTGCTTAATTGGTGAAGTTCGTGAGTTTTGGGTACAAACAGAGTAAGCTCTGCGTAGTTTCATCTCGTGCACGATCACGATTCGCGATGGTGTTAAAAAGGCGAAAGCAGTAACAACAACGTTAATTGCGCCCTAGCCGCAACAAATGACAATGATACCCTGTTGATTGTTCAATTTTGAAAACCTAATATAACCTAGTCTAATGAAAATAATAATGTGGTGAGAATGTAACAAAGACGCTATAACAGATTTGTAACATGTATGTGATAATTCAAAAGTTATAAATTAGTAATTTGTGAAAACTTTACGTTGTAATTTTTTAAAATCTAGAGATGGTGATTATGTGTTATAATGATAAGACTTGTGATTTCAGAATTTTGAATTGTGTTAGTGATTGGAACTTGTACTAAAATACTGAGTTCAACTAAAATGGGATTTAAGTTGTAAGGTTAATGTTGGTATACCTAATAGATGTTGTGATTCTAATAATATGTGTAGGTGAACGTGAGTTATAATTTAATAGCTTACGCACAAGGCAAGTTTCTGATCCTTACTGTTATATTGAGCAAGTTCCTAATCCTACTTATATAACTTAGTTATATTCATGCAAGCTCTTTAACCCAACTCTTACTTTGAGAAGGTTTCCCATCTCTAATTTGTTTCTTATTATATAAATTTTTGAATTCCCTTATTCTTATGATGAGTAAGTTTTGTTTCTCAACTTGTTATCAATTATGCATGATTCAATAACTCAATTCTCTTATTATGCAAGATTATAGCCTTAGCTTAATATTGTTCAAGCAAGGTTTATTATATTATTCAATGCTTATTCTTTTTAATTTATTTCTAAGCATGACTTTGATATATAATGTTGATTCGCCTATGATTCATGACTATTCCATATCATTTTGTTAGTGAACACCTAAAATGATATCAAACTTTATTGATTCAACTAATCCCTTATTGATGATCATTAAATCCTTAATTACCCTTGAAGCTTATCCAAACCGAACTTACTTTGGTGTGGACTTGTACTTTAAAAATGAGAAGAACAACCCTATTATAGGGGATTATTTACGTGAAGCGTTTAGATGTTTGTGCACAATACATGGTACAAAGAGCCGATCACTCTTACTACGGGGAGTCCCTACAGTCTTATGACTGCTTAGGTTTAAGTTGAAAGAATACTAATAACCTTGGACATAGTTCGTGGTCTTGTGACCCTCAGATATATTCCAAATTCTGTTTTCAGTTCTTGATTATCATTGATAGAGAATATTATTCAGTTCTGTTGAGGTCCTTGGCAGTTATTATATTGTTGTTGTTCATTGTCATTTCAAGTGAGCATCTGTTTTGCTCACTCTTGCATATATAACAATTGCAGCTAAGGTTGAGAAGGTCGATGAACCTACCACAAAGGGAAAGGAAAAATGAACAAGTGTTGAAGACTAGTAAGTTTATTTACTTTTATGGTGTCAGACTTTTTTTTAACTACTGTGATGTAATTATTTATTTTTTCATCATTTGATGAATGTTTAAGGTTAGATAACCTGGGATTTCATTGGATTTAAAGATGTAACCCTTTTATGGGAAGTTTTATTGTTTAAATTTTATTATGTTTGGGTGGTTAGAAATGTATTATTAGAAAGTGAACAACAAATCTTATGGGAATGAAGTACCCAAATTTGGGGGTGCCACAAGTTGGTATCAAAGATTTAGGTTATGCACCTTAGGTGGGGGAAAAACCTTAGGAAGTAACCTTTGAAAAGATAGATGTGATAAACTCTTATTGAGTTTTAAGAAGGAAATAAAACACTTTATGTGCTTATGTGGTTGCAACATATGTGCTCGTGAGTGTGGAATAGTGATAATTAGTAATTAAATACTTAAAAATTTTGTTGTCAAGATGGCTAATGTGGAAGAATCTATTCAAGCTATGGAGGAGGGACCTCAGATGCCTAGAGAAGAGGAGCCTCAAGATATTCAGGTGGTCTGGGAACAACTGCTACCAAGGGAGTCATCCTTGTTGGTCACAATGGTTGAGCAGGAGGGCATACCTGATGAGCAGGATGTGGTAGAAACGGATGAGGAAGACCTCGTTGAGTTGCCATAGACGGATGAAGATGAGGAGGAGGAAGAGTTTCCACCAAACTCTATCGCAGTTCATATGTATGACGAAGTATACGACCGCAATATTGAGCTTTAGGATAGAGTCGAGGAGTTGGAGGAGTTGGTTGTGAGATCTCAAATTTTATGAAATAAAAGTATTTAATTTTTCTATTTTGGTAAATAGTTAAATTGATAATGGTTTAAAGTTAAGGGTGATATGTGAAAAATTTTCAAAGTAAGCAAGTTATCATAAAATAACCGATAGTAAAAGTACAGTAATACACGTGGTTGCATAGTAGCACACGATATTGATTATTGAAGCATATGTTAGAAGTCACTCAGATATACTCAATTATTGCTACAGTAATTGCTGCATCATATCTCTCATATTATTGATTCAATTATTGTCACAATATCATTTGCATAATATGTTATATTATTAAATTCCTAATTGACACGATAAAGTTATTCATATTATTATTTACAATATTGACAATGTCTAGAAGTTCTGTCAAGGAGAGGTTTGGTCACCTAATTGCGCGCCAATAAAGAGAAATCCTTATCGAAAAGCCCCCTATTTCCTGGGAACGACCTGGTTGTTAAATATTGTGAGTTATAATATTAATGATAAATGTTATTAAAAATAAAAATTGAGTTTGGAGTTGAATTTGGAGACGCGGATGTGATATTTGAGTCCGGAACGATGAAATTAGTAGAAATAGACTATAAACACAAAATTTGTCGGGGTTTACTTTTTGGTCAAAAAGGTCAAAAGTTGACTCTTACATTTTTAATTTAGTCCTGCAAGTATTATCAAACTTGCACCCCCTCCCCTAATAGTAAATCATATGAATTAATAGTTTATTCATGTGACTTAATAGTAATAATCATGTGAAAATACGAATTACAGTATAGTACCTCCATCTATACCTCCATTTTTAACTTAGTCATGCAAGTATTATCAATCTTGCACCACCTCCCCTAATAGTACATGAATGTGAATCAATAGTACACACATGTGGACAAATAGTTATAATCATGTGAATTAATAGCAATTAATTGCTCATTTATTCAATTAATTACCCTATTGGTGAATATAACCTCCAGACATCAATTATTATCGAAATAAATATCGATTTCCACTAACACTAACAATCCTAACACAATGGAAATATTTTTCTAAAAAATTTCATTTTTGAAATTTTGAAGTTTGACTTTTTCTGAAAAAGTCAATTGTTGACTTTTTTGACCAAAAAGTCAACCCCAACAAATTTTGTATTTATAGTCTATTTCTGCTAATTTCATCGTTCTGGACTCAAATATCACATCCGTGTCTCCAAATTCAACTCCGAACTCAACTTTGATTTTTAATAACATTCATCATTAATATTATAACTCACAATATTTAACAACCAGGTCGTTCTCAGGAAAGAGGGGGCTTTCCGATAAGGATTTCTACTTATTGGCGCGCAATTAGGTGACCAAACCTCTCCTTGACAGAACTTTCGAACATTGTCAATATTGCAAATAATAATATGAATAACTTTATCGTCTCAATTATTGATTTAATAATATATAACATTTTATGCAGATGATACTGTGGCAATAATTAAATCAATAATATGAGAGATATGATGCAGCAATTATTGTAGCAATAATTGAGTATAACTGAGTGACTTCTCACATAAGCATCAATAATCAATACCGTGTGCTACTATGCAACCATGGGTATTACTGTTCTTTTACTACCGATTATTTTATGACAACTTGCTTACTTTGAAAATTTTCAAATATGACCCTTAACTTTAAACTTTTATCAATTTAACTATTTACCAAAATAGAAAAATTGAATACTTTTATTTCATAAAATTCAGGATCTCACACATGTACTATCCGATTCAGTTCCTGCCATGGTATATGTTAGATCGTAGAACAATGTTCCGTATTATGGAAGAAGAGCGGCGTAAGGCTATGAACAATTTTAGTTGGTTATCGTAAAGAATGTATTTATTATGTGATTAATGATATAATAAATAAGATGTAAATCCCAAGTGTTATGGAACCAATGGAATATAACGATGATGTTATCCTGAAACTTTTGTAGTTCAGTGAAAGTGATGTAAATAGCATAGATGCTATTGTTTTTATGTTTTTTTAAAAGATGATAAATGAATAAAAGTTAATATTTATTCAAGATGTTATGTGTTATGTGGTGATCTTTTATGATGTGTAATTTAAGTAAAAAATACTTCAAAAGATTTAGTAATAATCTAATAAGTGTATTTTTAATAGAAAATGCCTCCAAGACGTCAACCACGACAAAGAACTCCTGAGGGATCTACTAATAACAACAACACTGATGCTAACCCAGTTCAGCCGTTTGTGACATTATTGACGGGAGCGCTGCAGGATCAACCACAGAACCAAGCTGCGACCTTTAAGGATTTCAAAGCGATTGGACCACCAGAATTTTGTGGGTCCATGAATCTAGTTGAGGCACAGACCTGGATCATGGAAATAGAGAAAGTTTTTGATGTTGCTAGAGTGGGTGAGGACCAGAAAACTACTCGAGGAGGTCAGGGAGTGATGGCTTGGGATAGGTTCAAAGAAATATTTTTTGAGACCTATTTCCCAAAGAGTTCAAAGAATCAAATGGAAGTGAAATTTTTAGAGCTAAAGAAGAGCACAATGACACTGTCGGAGTATGCAACAAGGTTCAATAAGTTGGCGAGGTTTGAGCCATATCAAGTTAACACAGATGAGTGAAACGCGAGGAGGTTTGAATCGGGAATAAAGCCCTGGTTGTACAACAGAGTCTCCATGTTTCAACTGAAGACGTTCGCAGCGGTGCTTGAGAAGGCAATTATCGTTGAGGGTGGAGGCGAGGCTATGATGAAATACAATCAGGAACAGAAGAAGAAGAAAATTGAGAGTGAAGGTAAGAATGATGGTTAATGAGTGGGTTTTATACCTACAAATCGGGCCCTAATTCGAGCTTAAACTGTGTTAATTCTTAGTTTTCATGTTTCATTTTTAATTGTTTACTGTTTTTTTGTGTTTAGGTGTGGTGGCGCGATAATTGGACATAAAGGGTGGAATCATGGCGAAACATGGAAAGATCAGGAGCTAAACTTGGACAAATAGCAGAAGGTACCCCCGTTGGGGCGGACTTTCTATACACTTAACCCCCGTTCGGGCGGGGGGTACTGAGAAATTAGTAAAAGACTAGTCCACTGGGGCGGACATTTATAAAGCATAACCCTCAACTTTAATGTGTACGGGAAAGTCGATCTCTATTTCGTTTGAGCTCATTGCGAGAACGTGAAGGCTAGTGGTTGGAATGGCTTGAAACTCAATTGTGTATGGAATTAAAGTTAGAATATATGTCTTAGGCGTATAATTAACAACAACAAAAAGAATGAAGAATAATACAATCAATTAAAATCATTGAAGAAAAATTTTGAGCAAGAACATTGAAGGAAGACTTTGAAGGAGATTTCACGATAATTGCAGATTAAGGCTAGAGAGAAAGGGTGGTTCTAGATTCATTCTTTTTCTTTAGTTTAATATTTGTAATTGGGATACTGTTTACTTTGATTAATTCTATTTTTATTTCATCGATGATGAACTAATTTACTTTTTAGGCTTATAATGGATCTTTTGGTTGAACAATGATTATGTAGCTTTGAATTTCAGTTTAATAATATATCTTTCAGTTTATCTATATTGATTTGTGCTTGAATTTATGAATTGCTTGGTCACCAATTCTATGTGGACTTGTATGGATTCGAGAGAGGAAATACAAGTCTAGACTTAGTCATTATAGCATGTGTTCTTGAATTCTGTGATTGTTTCGAATCTTGATGATTATTAGGGTATAGATATGCCTAGCATCGCATGTAATCAAATAGAGAACTTGAACTTAAACCTTTTTTGATTATAATTCACATAGAGATATAGTGAATTAGTTAATTAAGGTGTTTAGCTTACTATCTAATTTGTGGATTTATGTTAATATGGTATTAGTGCATCGATAGATGGCTAGTTCTACTTGAGTGTTCTTGATTAATAAACTAGGATAATGAATAAAACTGGAATAAAGGTGTAATAATTAGAGTGATACTTAAAGTTAAGTTGTAAGTCTTATTCTCTAATATTTGTTTGAAATTACATTTTTTAGGGTTTGTTAATTGTTTGGTATTCTTAGATTTTTTAATATTTTTAGTTCTAATTCTTAAATTGGATAGTTTAATAAAATTTGGATTAATAGGAAGTTGATAATTGTGAGTGTTAATTTCTTGCTAATCTATGTGGGAACGATACTTAACATATCATTATATTACTTGTTGACCACGTATACTTGCGTGTTGTGCATAACTAAATTTTACACCAACAAGTTTTTAGCGCCGTTGTCGGGGAATAGTATAGATTTTAATATTTTTGCAATATTAGTTTAATAAGTCATGTTTTACTTAAACATTTTTTCTTTTGTTTAGTTCTTTCTTTTTCAGGTTCTTAAAGTGGTTTATGCAAACTCGGTCCAAAAACCCAGACTTGCTTCCTTTTGAGGATAATATCGAGAAAAGGTTTCAAAGGCTAAGTAAGTGGATTAAAGATATAAGGGGAAACTTCGAGAGTTCTGAGAAAGAAAAAGAAGAAATAATGGTTGCCGAAGACCTAAAAGTGTTATGGGACTTTGCTACTCCTAAAGTGACTTAGCTATAGTCGAGTATTACCAGGGTGATGATTGCTGCTAATACATTTGAAATCAAGCCTGGGACTATTTAGATGATCCAAAACTCAGTTCAATTTGGGGGACTTTCAAATGATGATCCAAATGAACATTTGGTCTGCTTTTTGGAGATATGTGACACTTTTAGATACAATGGGGTGTCAGATGATGCAGACAGACTTTGCTTGTTCCTATTCACTTTGCGGGACAAGGCGAAGAGTTGGTTACACTCTCTACCGCTAGGATCAATAACCAAATGGGAAGAGCTCGCTCAAAATTTTGAGCCAAATTTTTCCCACCAGCAAAGACTGCAAAAATGAGAAATGAGATTACTATGTTTTAACAGCAACATGGGGAATCATTGTATGAGGCGTGGGAGAGATAAAAGGAATTGTTCAAAAATTGCCCACATCACGGATTACCTAAATGGCTGCAAATGAACATATTCTATAAAGGGTTGAATGGAAATCTTAGAACCGTATAGACGCAGCTTCGGGTGGAGCATTTATGGCAAAAAGTTACGAGGAGGCGTACAAGTTGATAGAGACAATGGCGGCTAACAACTACCAGTGGCCCACAGCACGATTGACACAACCTCAGGTAGCTGAAGTGTTAGAGGTAAATGGAGTGACGACATTAGTAGCATAGATTTTAGCGCTATCAAAGAAGGTGGATGCTTTATCGGGTGTACAAACTCAGCAGATTGTAGTTATTTATGAAATGTGTCCATGCGAATATCCTACGGAACAATATGCAATCAACCCAACATCAGTACAATTTGTGGGAAGCTACAACAGGATTCCATAGAACATGTATCAGAATGTATACAATCCGGGGAATAGGAATAACCCTAATTTTTCGTGGAGTATTAATCAGCATCAGCAAGCTCCATGACCATCTTATCCCCCAGGATTTCAGAATTAACATCAACAAACAACTCAGCATCAAAAGAGAAAAATCGATTTAGAAGAGTTGTTGTCGAAATATATAACGAGCAATTAGGCAGCTATGAAATCACAAGCTGTAGCCATTAAGAACCTAGAAAATCAGATGGGGAAGTTGGCTTTTGCATTGAATAATAGGCCTCAAGGAACTTTACCCAGTGATATAGAGAAAAATCCAAAGGGGAATCATGAGCAATGTCAAGCGATTATGATAAGTAGTGGAAAACATCTCGAGGGGCAGAAAAGAGAAAATTTGGCTTCAAAAGAAGATGACAAAGAAAGTGAAAATAAAGTGGTTGAAGACAAACAAGGGGAAGAAAAGAAGGTGGAAAAGAGCAAGACAGATAAAGAACCGGTTGTGTATCCTCCACCACCATTTCAATAAAGAATTCAGAAACAAAAAATAGATAAGCAATTCACCAAATTTTTGGAAGTTATCAAGAAACTTCAAATAAATATTCCGTTCACAGAAGCCCTAGAGCAGATGCCTAGTTATGCAAAATTTATGAAGGGAATTCTGTCAAGGTAAAAGAAGTTATAAGATTATGAAACTATGGCGTTGACGGAGGAAAGTAGCGCAATCTTACAGCAAAAGTTACCTCCAAAGTTGAAGGATATGAGGAGTTTTACTATACCTTGCACAATTGGTAACATGGCCTTCAAGAAGTGTTTATGTGATTTTGGGGCAAGTTTGAATCTCATGCAGTTATTAGTATACACCGAATTGGGTTTACCAGCTCCGAAACTGACCAATATATCTCTACAGTTAGCGGATAGGTCAACCACATAACCAAGAGGAATTGTGGAAGATATTCTGGTTAAGGTGGATAAATATATATTCCTAGCTGATTTTATAATTTTGGATTACGAAGAAGATAAAAGTATCCCAATCATCCTAGGGAGACCGTTCTTGGCTATGGGTAGGAGTCTCATCGATGTGCAAAAAGGTGAACTAACTATGAGGGTTCAAGATCAGGAAGTCAAGTTCAATGTGTTCAAAGCCATGAAGTTCCCTACGAATGAAGAAGAGTGTTATCGGGTGGATGTCATTGATCGGATAGTTAATGAAGACATGATTGAGAGTTTGGTTAGTGATCCATTAGAAACTACATTATTGGGAGATGAAGATTTTGATGATCCAGAGTTTGTGGATTATTTGCACATGCTGGATTCTTTACCATGAGTTAGGAGGTTCAAGGCACCATTTGAGCCATTACACACAGAAGAAAAAGCCGCTGCAAGGATGAAACCTTCGTTAGAGGAGCCACCTACACTTGAGCTTAAGCCACTACCTAAACACCTCAAGTATACATATTTAGATAATTCTAATACTTTACCTGTTATTATTTCTTCTGTGCTTAACGAATTATAGGAAAATAAGTTGCTGAGAGTGCTTAGAGAATACAAATCGGCTATAGGATGGACAATTACAGATATCAAGGGAATCAGTCCATCCTTCTGCATGCACAAAATTCTTATGGAAGAGGATGCAAAGCCAATAGTGGAACAACAAAGATGGCTTAATCTAATTATGAAAGAAGTGGTGAAGAAAGAAATTTTAAAGTGGTTGGATGCGGGAATCATCTACCCAATTTCAGACAGTACGTGGGTCAGTCAAGTTCAATGTGTGCCGAAAAATTAAGGAATGACCGTAGTGAAGAATGACGATAATGAATTAATTCTGACCAGGACAATAACCGATTGGAGGGTTTGCATGGACTATAAGAAGCTAAATAAAGAAACCCGCAAGGACCACTTTCCTCTACCTTTCATCAATCAGATGTTGGACAAGTTGGTAGGGCGTGAATTTTACTGTTTACTGGATGGGTATTCGGGGTATAATCAAATAGTCATTGCTCTTGATGATCAAGGGAATACCACATTCACGTGCCCATACGGGACTTTTGCATTCAGGAGAATGTCTTTTGGCTTGTGTAATACACCCGTAACCTTCCAACGGTGTATGATGGCCATCTTCTCGGACATTGTGGAAAAGAATGTGGAAGTCTTCATGGACGACTTCTTTGTCTATGGAGATAATTTTGATGTTTGTTTAGAGAATTTGGTGATGGTCTTAAAGCGATGCGTGGAGAAAAATTTCGTGCTAAACTGGAACAAGTGCCACTTTATGGTTAAAGAAGGAATAATCTTCACAAGGTCTCTTCGAGGGGATTAGAGGTTGATAGAGCAAAGTTGGAAACAATTGAAAATCTTTCTCCACCAACTACAGTAAAGGGAATCCGCAACTTTTTGGGACATGCGGGATTTTACCGAAGGTTCATTAAAGATTTCCCTAAGATTGCAAAACCATTGTGCAGTCTCTTAGAGAAAGATTCAGTTTTTAAGTTTGATGAGGATTGTAAGTCAGCATTCGAGCAATTGAAGAAAAAGTTGACTACAACTCCAGTGATCATCGCACCAGATTAGAATATGCCCTTTGACTTAATTTGCGATACAAGCGACAATGTGGTAGGGGCTATTTTGGGTTAACACCGAGAGAAGATATTCCACGCCATATACTATGCAAGTAAGACACTTACGGATGCCCAATTGAACTGCACAACTACAGAAAAGGAGTTACTTGCAGTAGTATATGCCTTTGATAAATTTCGGGCATATTTGATTGGGACACAGGTGGTGGTTTATACGGATCACTCGGAAATTTGGTATTTAATTTCAAAGAAAGATGCTAAGCCACGACTTATCAGATGGATACTCCTCCTACAGGAATTTGATTTGGAAATAAAAGATAGAAAGGGGATAGAGAATCAAGTTGTATATTATCTTTCAAGGTTAGAAAATCTTGACAAAGACAGGGAAGATAAGTGTTTAATCAACGAGTCATTTCCGGATGAGCAACTATTTGGGGTCAATACAGAATTTCGATGGTATGCATATTTTGCCAACTATTTGGTGAGCAACGTTTTTCCCACTGATCTTACACATCAAAAAGAAGAAGTACCAACATGATGTCAAGTGGTACGTGTGGGATGAGCTGTATCTATTCAAATAGTGTGCAGATAAAATGATTTGTTGATGCGTGCCATACAACGAAGTAAAGAATATATTGCTTAAGTGTCATTCGTCTGCATACAAGGGACATTATGGAAGTGACAGAACAGTGGCTAAAGTGCTTCAAGTAGGGTTCTATTGGCCTACAATATTTAAGAATGCCCACCAATTCGTGAAAAGATGTGACAAATGTCAAAGTGTGGGTAACATATCGAAACGGAATGAGATGCCACTACAAACTATCTTGGAAGTTAAAATTTTTGACGTATGGGGCATAGATTTTATGCGGCCATTTCCTTCATCGTTTAATAATCAGTACATCTTTCTTGCAGTTCATTATGTGTCAAAATGGGTTAAAGTCGTAGCACTCCCCACAAACGATGCCAAAGTGGTTCTTAAGTTCTTGTACAAGAATATTTTTAAAAGATTTGGCACACCAAGAGCTATTATAAGTAACGAGGGTAGTCACTTCTGCAACATATCGTTTACAACTCTTTTGGCAAAATATGGGGTCAACTATAAGGTGGATACAACATATCACCCTCGAATAAGTGGGCAAGTTGAGGTTTTGAATAGAGAGGTGAAGAAAATCTTAGAGAATGTAGTAAACTCGAACCAAAAAGATTGGTCTCCCAAATTGGACGATACATTATGGGCTTACCAGACAACTTATAAGATGCCAATTGGGATGTCGCTATATCAGTTGGTTTACGGGAAAGCATGTCACCTATCTGTGGAGTTATAACATAAAGCCCACTGGGCAATTCAGAAACTCAACTTCGGTCAAACAGCTGCAGGAGAAAAGAGGCTACTTAAATTAAATGAACTGGATGAATTCAGACTACAAGCCTATGAGAACTCGAAGTTGTATAAAGAAAAGTTCAAGAAATAGCACGACCAAAAAATCTTGCAGAGAAATTTTGAACCAGGGCAGTCAGTACTATTGTTCAATTCAAGATTGTGGATGTTCCTAGGAAAGCTAAAATTGATCTGGTCGGGTCCATTTACTATCAAAAGGGTTTTCCCACATGGCGCCATTGAGCTATACAGTAGGAATCCATTAGAAACGTATAAAATCAACGGTCAGCGGTTGAAACATTATTGGGGTGGCGAATCCAACATGGATGTCATCACAATCACATTTACCGATGCGCCATGAACAGAGAGTAGTCAGGCCGAAAGACTTAAAATTAAGTGCTAATTGGGAGGCAACCCAATTTTACTTTTATTTTTAGTAGTTGAAAGCATGTTAATTAATTTATAGTTTAGATTATAAGTTTAATTTAATGTATGTTTATCTCGCTTTATTAGGTAGTAAGTAATTCATGAAGTTAAGTGAACTAAACCTTTAATGTTCAAAATTTTTGTGTAGTTATCTTCAGATTATCATTTGTTGGTGTTTCAGGTACTTAAAAAAGCTCATGGATATGTAAAGGATGTAAAGAATGGGAAAATTCAAGTGAAATTGCAAAAGGCATACCTGCTGGGGCAGGCTTTGTGAGAAGGAACCCCCCGCCGGGGCAAGGGTCTTAATTTGTTAACAGAACACATGCCCTCTTGGGAGGGCCTCCAAAGCTAATTACCCCCCACCGGGGCGGGGGTGCAGGTACCTGAAGAGGTTGTTCAAGCTTGTTCGGCAGTTCCACTTCCCCACTACTACTTCCCAACCGAATCACATACTTCGACTACTCCACTCTCTACCAATGAACTATCAATTAATCCCAACTTCCCCACTCCATTAAACCACTAACTTAACCAATAAATCTCTAAATTATCTCATCTCTATAAATCCATACCCTAACAACACAATACATCTCCATTCCATTCCATTCAAGATTAGTTCTCACAAGAGGTTAAGGTTCTTAGAGTGCGCTTTTCGATAGCCAAAAGAGAGGGAAAGTTCAACAATTTGTTCATACACTAAGGGTAAGTGGTTGTTCTTACAAATTCTCAACATCTACCATCATATTTGAAACCAAATTATAAAAGTTTGGGAGTATTACAAGTCTTGCACACAACGTGTTCGATAATTTGCTGAAGAGAAGTTTGGGGGAGAAATTGGCTTGAAGCTCGTCAATTCATATCCAATGGCACCAAAATCGGCATCGAAAAGACAAAGTGGCGAAAGTTTAGTGTCCACACCACCAACCCGAACAATTGATAGGTGAAAATTCATAAGTGAGGCCGTCACCGCCGTCGACCGTTACAAATATCTTGTGACAAAGGCACTCACACCAGAGCGCGGGTTGGCACCTGAACACGTTGACGACAAAAGGATGCAACAAATCTATGAAAAAGGATGGAATAGGTTCACAGAAGAATCTGAGCCAGAAATTGTGAATGTGGTAAAAGAATTCTACGCCAACACTGAGGATAAGGCCCCATTCACAACATTTGTCTGGGGCAAGCAGGTTCCTTTTAGTGTCGATGCCATCAATGTGTACTACCAATTAAGAGTTCCTAGAGAGTGCCAGTACGCCTATTTATGCGACCATGATCCCGATTATGAGGTAATTTTAACTGAAATTATAAAACCAGGTACCATGGCCGAAACGGGGGCAATATCTTCCACAGTAAGGATCTTAGTCGGCACACAAAGATATGGTACGAGTTCATGTGCACCAAGCTATTTCCATCCACACACTTGATATAGGTGACCAAGGAGAAGATACACCTCTTGTATGCCATCGTTCAAGATTTTCTCATCGACATGGGTGTTATCATCAGTTTTTCTATTTGAAGATGCCTGTGAGGACCATTCTCTGGCGGCTTGCCACTCCCATCTCTTATTTGTGGGTTGTGTAGGTAGGCAGGAGTTAGATGGTCCAATGATGAGACCACCCAGATGCCGCTTCAGATGTTAGACACGAGGATGATTACGCAGTATTCAGTATGGCCCGGGGGCGAGTTGCACCCTAGAGGAGTCGGGTTCATATTTCCACCAGCCTCGGAAGATAAGGCTAATGCTGAGGACACCTCGAATGATGACGAGTACCAGGGGGATGAGACGATGTGAGAGCAAGGCACTGAGGAGACACACCAAACTGATGCTACATTTAGTCCTCAGTTACAGAGCCTAGAGGGATGAGTACAACAAAGATGCCCGAAGACTCGCGGCGAGGCATGACCATATGTTCGACGTCATTAATATGTTCTTTGCCTCATTGAACGTGACGCTATAGAGTTTTAACCCCAATGCACATTTCCCATACCAAAAGCCTGCCCCGATGCGAAGATTTCCACCCTCTGATTCATATGAAGAGCAACAGCCACCACCACCCCAAGCTTAGGCGATTACACGAAAGTGCTCATCAATTTACTGTTTTATTCTTTACAATGAGGGCATTGTAATTTTCATGTTTGGGGGAGCTAGTTTAATTTTTATGTTTGCACATTTAATTGTATTAGTTAGATTTGCATATATTAGTTTCATGTTTAGTTTTAGGATTATTAAATGTTTGCATTCATGTAGTGATGTAGTTGCATAATAGTATATGATTGTAAATAGTTGTTATTAGTTTTTAATCATGTTATGTTTACACATTTAATCATGTTGTGTTTACACATATATCTAAAAAAAAAGTTTTAGTTAAGTATTATGTTATATTTCATATGTCCATCGGTTTGATATAGTTCATTTTATTTTGGCCAATGATGAGATTAAGATTAAGTAGATAAGTACAGTACCGATTATTAGAACTTTGATGTAATTTTCTGTTATGAATTGGATTAGAAATTTTCCTATTTTTAAATCGAGTACTGGTATGATAAGGTTAGCACGTTAATAACATCTATGATGACTGATTTAGTTCAAATTTATACATAAAGGACCTCTAAAGGATAATGCTAGTTTAAATAAGAGAATGACAAGGATAGGTAGTGAAGGCGAAAAATTAAGCAAAACCTAAGTTTAGGGGGAAAAGTGGGGTATATAAGCTGCTTATATAGTTTTTATATATATATATATATAATAACAATAATAAACACGGTGGTATGCTTGTCTAGTTTTGTGGCCATTGTTACTTGAGTAAGTAAGCCCGAGGGGATTGTCTTTACACCTACCGCCCCTAAGCTTTTAATGGTTTGGGAGTCGTTGGTCGAAAGCTCGTTAAGGTAGCATTGAAAATCCTAAGGGAATGAGACAGTGCATAGCCATGTGTATATATATATATATATATATATATATATATATATATATAAGGAATAAACAGAAAATTATAGCCAAAAGCCCCCGTAATTGAAAAATAAAGCATAAGTGCCCTACTTGGACCCTTAATATTGATAATTGTTTGATTTTAGTTGGATCTTGTCTGCTTTTGAAATTTCTTGAGTTTACACTATATAATGCCTTCTAAGAGACTAGTTATGTATTAAATTTGAATTTTCATCAGTTAGCATGGATATTACACACACACACACACACACACACACACACTATACCAGTAATAATAGTTTAAGATTCGAGGATTGATGGGAATTATTTATTGGTTTTGATATGAAGTATTGTTGTGTTTGCTTGGCTTCTCTGAGGCCAAATGAATAAATTTGATTCTATGATGACTGTTGGATTTATAGGTATATAGAATAGATGCATTACATTATATTGCATTGCATTGTATAGCATTATTGTTTTGTTTCGTGCTCGAGGACTAGCACGGGTTTAAGTTTGGGGGAGTTTGATGAGTGGGATTTATACCTACGAATCGGGCCCTAATTCGAGCTTAAACTGTGTTAATTCTTAGTTTTTATGTTTTGTTTTTACTTATTTTGTGTTGTTTTGTGTTTAGGTGTGGTGGCGTGGCAATAGGACTTAAAGGGTGGAATCATGGCCAAACTTGGCAAGATCAGGAGCTAATCTTAGACAAATAGCATAAGGTACCTCCGTTGAGGCAAACTTTCTATACACAAAAACCTCGTCGGGGCGGGGGGTGCTGAGAAATTAGCAGAAGACTAGTCCGGTGGTGCGGACATTTATAAAGCAAAACCCCCGTCGAGGCGGAGGTACGAGAAAGTCAGTCTCCTATTTCGTTTGAACTGCTACAGCAACGTGAAGGCTAGTGGTTGGAATGGCTTGGAACTCAATTGTGCATGGAATTAAAGTCAGAATATGTGTCTTAAACATATAATTAACAACAACAACAAGATTGAAGAATAATACAATCACTTAACATCATTAAAAAAAAAATTTGAGCAAGAGCATTGTAGGAAGACTTTGAAGGATATTTCACGATAATTGTAGATTAAGGCTAGAGATAAGGGTGGTTTTAGATTCATTCTTTTTCTTTAGTTTAATATTTGTAATTGGGACGATGTTTACTTTGATTAATTCAGTTTTTATTTCATCGATGATGAACTAATTTACTTTTTAGGCTTATAACGGATCTTTTGGTTGAACAATGATTATGTAGCTTTGAATTAAAATTTAATAATATATCTTTCAATTTATCTATATTAATTTGTGCCTGAATTTATGAATTGGTTGATCACCAATTCTATGTGGACTTGTATGGATTCGAGAGAGGAAATACGAGTCTAGACTTAGTCATTATAGCATGTGTTCTTGAATTCTGTGATTTAATGGAATCTTGATGAATGTTAGGGTAGAGATATGCCTAGCATCGCATGTAATCGAATAGACAACTTGAACTTAAACCTTCTTTGATTGTATTTCCCATAGAGATATAGTGAATTAGTTAATTAAGGTGTTTAGCTTAATTCTATCTAATTTGTGGATTTATGTTAATATGTTATTAGTGCATCGAGAGATGGCTAGTTCTACTTGAGTGTTCTTGATTAATAAATTGGGATAGTGAATTAAACTAGAATAAAGGTGTAATAATCAGAGTGATCTTAGAGTGAAGTTGCAAGCCTAATTCTCCAATATTTGTTTAAAATTACAATTTTTAGGGTTTATTGATTATTTGGTATTCTTAGTATTTTTAATATTTTTAGTTATAATTCTTAAATTGGATTGTTTAATAAAATTTGAAATAATAGGAAGTTGATAATTATGAGGGTTAATTTCATATTAATCTTTGTAAGAACGTTACTTGACTTATCATTATATTACTTATTGACCACGTATACTTGCGTGTTGTGTGTAACTAGATTTTACACCAATAGTGGTAGCGGTAGCGGGAATAATAACAACCCGAAGAGGAAGTGAAATATGAGTGTTGGTGCTGAAAGTCAACAGAATAGCCAGCAGAAAAGAAAGTTTTATCCGTGTGTTACAAGTGGGAAGAATTACACTAGCGTGTGCTTAATGGGTAAGCGAGTATGCTTTAATTGTGGCCATGAGGATCACATTGCTCTAAATTGCCATCAACCAAAGAAGAATGCTTTCTACACATGCGAGTCAGATGATCATTTTGCTCGCGAGTGCCATAAGAAGAAAGCTAGAGAGACAACTGGAAACAAGGGAGGTGGCAGTGGAGGTACGTTGGCTCTGGACCAACGTCATCAAGTAGACCCACAACCATAACCTTCAACATGATGGTGCAGGATGTGGTGTAATCAAAAGATGGTGTGTCATATTATCCCAGTCAATGATATAAATGCATATGTATTATTTGATTCGGGTGCTACTTGTTCGTTTATATCTGATGAATTTTCTAAGAGGTTATGATTTCCTAATGAAGAGTTGAATTTTCCTTAAAACATAAAAATTATGAATAGGGAAGTGATTCATGTTAAGTTCGTATTCAAGAATTTTAGGGTGAATAGTAAGGGGAATATCATGACAGTAGATTTAATTCTGATAAAACTTGGAGAGTTTGATATTATATTGGGAATGGATTGGTTATTTAATTATGGAGCGCTGATTGATTGCTAAAAGAAATGTGTAAACCTTATGACTCTGTCAAAGGTAGTTTTCTATGGTAGCAAATCGCCTAGGCAAGCGATATGTCTGACGATTTTATAGGCCAAGAAGTTATTGAGTCAAGGTTGTGTATGGTACTTAGCTTACATAGTTGATACTCAAAAGAAAGGCGTGAAATTGGAAGAGATACAAGTTATTAGGGAATTTGTAGATGTATTTCCAGAGGATTTTCCAAGACTTCTGCTTGACAAAGAGATTGAGTTCAATATCGATTTAGCGCCAAGGACTCCTCCGATATCGAAGGCCCTGTACAGGATGGCTCCGGTAGAGATGAAGGAACTGATGGTACAATTACAAGAGCTGCTAGTTAAGAAATACATTCAGCCAAGTGTGTCACCGTGGGTAGCACCAGTGTTATTCGTGAAGAAGAAGGATGGGTCAATGCGTCTTAGCATTGATTATAGGGAATTAAACAAAGTCACTACTAAGAATAAATATATGTTTCCAATAATAGAATACTTGTTTGATCAATTGAAAGGAGCTTAGTACTTCTCGAAGATAGATTTGGGAAGTGGGTATCATCAATTGAAGGTAAGAAAGGAGGATGTACCTAAGATGGCATTCAAGACTCGGTATGGACATTATGAGTTTCTGGTAATGTCTTTTGGTTTGACCAATGCCCCTGCAGCATTCATGGATTTAATGAACATGGTGTTTAAACCATTCTTAGATAAGTTTATGGAGGTATTTATTGATGATAATCTTGTGCACTCCAAATCTCAAGAGGAACACGTGGAATATTTACGTTCGACGTTGGAGACGCTAAGAAAGGAAAATTTGTATACGAAATTCTCTAAGTATAAATTTTTCCTAGAACGTGTATAATTTCTTATGCATGTGTGACACCCCCAAATCCGGGTTACCTGATCCCCGAGTTTGCTGCTCATGATCCACAATATAAATAACATCTAACTACCCATTTATTTATGAATAGAAATATACACCTCATTAACTGATATTGTTAATACATTATCCCAGGTTATCGAACCTTAACATTAAAAGATTACCCTTAGATATACAAAAGGGATTACACAAAATAACATAATAAACATCGTTTATATTAACTACTCTAGTAATACACATTTTCCTTTGTCCTTCTCTTCCCCGTCGGCTACTTCGTTCCTAGCCGAAATGTTATATTAAAGCAAGGTTGAGCAACAAATTTGCTCCGCAAGTTAAACATACAATAATGTATAAGAGTCAAAAAGATTAGATTATCGATTCCATAGAATGACACCAAAGTTCAGAGAACTTTGAAATATCTAAACAAATCGTTAATCGATAATAAGTCTTCTCGCATCTTATGCAAAAAAATAATTCCATAGTGAAAGAGTACAACGCTTTCAAAGTTTCAACGATATTTAATCGAATAACAAAGTGAAAATATTTTCCAGAGTTTATAATGAGCGATCACACAAGATCTTTGAACTTCTCTTCTTGGGTAACTATCAAAGATTTGACTTTGATATACCCAGGTGTATTAGATAACCATAAAGATTAAATCATACCCCTCAGCAATTATATAAAGTGATTAGCTTTATTATACCCTATATTATGCATAATACTTACACACATGCAATGACTGAATATACGACCACAAAGCCCCTTTTATATAAAAAGGTTGTTCTTCTCAGTCTTATAACAAGAATTCGAATCATAACAACGAAATACAATGATTTCAATATCTAATTGCTTTCTCGATTTAGCTAAAATAATTGGCATCGACCTGTCAATAATAATTTAGTTCTCTTCTCGAACCTATCAGGTTTCAATAAAAGTTCGTCTAGCCAGAACAATTAGCTAAGGCATATCTCAACACGATTCAACAATAGATAGGAATTAACTGTACTATTTGCAATCAATAATAACTTCTACGGATGTGAATAACCAACAACAGTTATTCCCCAAGTATATTCTCAGAATCAATAATTCAATTTGAATTAATAAATATGCACTAACTGCAAATAATCAATAATAATTCTAAGACGTGGTAGAATCTGCAATAATTAACCACCATAATATTTGAAAAGTATTAACTTGAGATTGAGTTAAGGAAACTTGCCTTCTGCGTTGATTACTGCTACACAATATATTTTATCTGTGTTTGAAAGACCTATAATCATAATATCGGTGTCACAATTAGCACAACAATTCACAACACAAAACACTATAATTTACAGTCCATATATCTCCTAAACACATCATCATGTAATCACATCAGTGTTTATAACCTATATAAACACTTCTCAAGTCTAACTAGTTCAGTCTGGTTGGACTTCGGTCTTATCTCGGTGTCCTGATCATTCCTATCCGACATTTAACACATTTATTGTCAATTAAACTTGGTCTCAAAGCTTAAATATTATTTTAGATAAGTCAAATATCATTTATAATATTTTTCGGAAGCTTTTAATAATTTTCAAACAATTATTATAATTTATAATAAATTTTCAAACATTGGAATCATTTTAAATGATTTAAATACTAAATAAACTCATCATCATTAATATTTAATAATATTAAAATATTAATGACATATTTATCAAAATATTAAAGTTATTAACAATAACTTAAAATATTTTAAATCCTCATTATTTTCTTTAAATGATTTTTAAAACATTCAAAATCATTTTTAAACCATCACTATTAATATTTAAATATTAAAGAATTTTTCTTCAAAATATTAAAAGTCATATTTTATAACATAAAATATTTTTAAATTACTTTTCTCATTTTAAATGATTTTTAAATAAATAAAACCATTTTTAACTCATTTATTTAATATAATAATTAAAAAACCTAATATCATTAATATTAAATTATTAATGAAATTTCCTCAAAAATATTAAAAGATACATTTTATAACCCAAAATATTTTTAAACATTTTATTCTCATTTAAAATGATTTTTTATAATATTAAAATTATTTTCTCTAATTTATTTAATATACTTATTAAATAAATTAAATATCATTAATATTTAAATAAATATTAATATTAATGAAAATTATTCCAAATTATCAAAAGTTAATTTTCATAACATAAAATAATTTTAAAACTGATTTTGTAAGTTTTACAAATTTATTTCTATTTTTAATGATTTTTCAAAAATTAGAAAAACTAATTTAATTAAAACCGTCGCTAAAGGCTTTAGCGACGCTTTTTGTCGCTGTTGGTATTCTTGAGCTCAAGAACACTGACAAGCAGTTCTCAAGGGCCTCACTTTGACCACTTCTAATTCTCAGCCTTTGTTGTTTCTTGGCAAGCTAGGACATTGATCTTGTAGTGTTTATGTAACACTACAAGTATCAACAAATATATGGGTCTTACAACATTATACAATCAAGATATAATGCTCCAAAGTTGCTATCAGAAGCTTTCTGGGCTTTTTGGGTTACCTAGAAACCCAAACAGCTTCGAGTTGTCATAAATTTCTCTAGGTTCTAGTCATTAATGTGTTGTTCTCATGGTTCAAACATGTAATACTCATGTCAAGGAACACATATATAACATGATCTCAGTCCAAGTACATTACAATCTCTAGATTCGAACCAGTCAAACCCTATCAGAAAGCTAGTTCATACGGTTTCTGGAATTTCCAGAAACTCAAAGTCATGGTCAAATAGGCTACTTTGACAATCCACAGTCGAACCCGTCATGGATCTAGAGGCATGGATCTATAGTCCATCTAACAAGTTACAACCTAGATACAACAATATCATTAAATAATATAACACCTGACAGATCTTGGCTTAGCAAAATCTTGTCAGGTCTTTCTGGGTAAGTTCTGGGTTACCCAGAATTGCTTGGTCATGGTCGGTAAACTGACTTTGACCATTAAATACTGGTAATCTGGACATGGTATGACCATGATTCCACTTCCAGATTACAGTCCTCATGTTATACTACAAATCTAAAACACAAAACACTTTAAATCATTAACAGGGAAGGATCTTTGGTCTCCGACATTAGCTTGTCAGTCAACTTTTTAGGGTTCTTAGACAGTTTTCAAAACTTTGAATTGAAAGCATTTTGATGTTATGGATCTATGATATAACATCATAAATCATCATATAACATCTTTCAACACGTAAATAAACATATAAACAACATTTTTATCTAAGCATACAAGATCAAAAATGAGTTAGGATTTTATACCATTCTTGATCAATCCTTGATTCTTGCTCTCCAATCTGTTCTTGGGGATGTTAGGGGCTCTACTAGTGACTGAATCACTTGTATATTTTGTGGGGTTAGTGAGAGAAAGAGTTGGTTGAGTGTTAGGTTCACAAATGGGCTAAATGTTGAACTTTCTCTCTCTTTAATTCTTTTAAACTTAGATGCAATGTATTTAAGTTTGCAAGGTGGCATATATGGATCAGATTTTATGAGATTTCCAGCACATATTGATATCTCACAAGTGATGACTCATAGATTTGGCCATATCTCTTTACTTAATTTTAAGTAAAGGGGTATTTTTGTCTTTTCACCCCCAAAAGGGTATTTTCGTAATTTCCCTCACAAATTTAAGGGTATTCTAGTCATTTAACATCATTCTCTTTAATTCTGACCCATAGGGTTTGATAATCTCAATTAGGGTTTAGGGTTCCCAAATTTAAAATTATAGTTTCTTGGCATTCGATTAGGGTTACTAACTGTACATTAGGGTTTATCAATCACAGATTAGGGTTTCTAATCCCTTATTAGGGTTTACTAAGTTTGTACCCTGTCTGATCAATCATTGAGCATAATTTCTATACAGTACAAACACGTACTCTTCAATACACTAATTATAATCGTATTTTCTACCGAATCCCTATTCCTAACTAGGGTTAGGGTTTCTATTCTTTGTTAAGCAAACATGTACTCATATTTCTGAGATAATACACAATTTGACCACTTCTTTAAACTCGTATCACAAATACTCAGCATAATATTGATAGTTAATACCAATATTAATAATAAAAAATTTATTCGTAAAATTCAAATTATTCAAAATTCTGGGTCCTCACATTCTCTCCTCATTATAATGATTTCGTCCTCGGAATCACCGCTTTCTTATTCTCTACAATCTTTTAAAGTTGTATCATCAATTCATTCTTATCAATACAATATTAATTTGTGTCTCATATACTAACCTGTGATTTAGATCTATAAAAGAAAACAATTCACAGTGATATCTATCCAATATTACTCGCGTAATTTAAATACTAAACGAAATCGTTACCTGTCACAACCTCGTGGGCAGCCACTACATCTTGCACCGTCATATTGAATGTATGGGCCGTTGGTCTTCCTGACTGAGCAGGTCCTCTAATCGTCAAGGTTCCGCTACCGAGTCCCTTGTTGACACTTCCCTTCTTCACATTCCTCTTTGTACAATTCTGAACCAGATGATATGTTGATCCGCATGCAAAACAACCTTGTCTCTTCTTCAGACTGGGGCAATTGGGAGACATATATCCCTCTTTTTGTTCAGACAAACTCCTAGATGATTCTTTACACAGATCGCACAAGGCTCACCTCCCTTCGTATTCTCTTCTAAGTTGTTACCCGATTGAGTATTTTCACTCCATTTCCTCTTGTTAGAATTACTCCCACCACTACTTCCTCCGTCATTTATTTTCTTCTTCTGATGATGATGATATCGGGATGCAGCTTCGCTTCCCCTTTCAGCAATTATCGCTTTTTCCAATAAAACCGCACACTTATTGATTTGAAACACAACTACCTTATTGAATATCCCTAGCTTCAATCCATTCTCAAACCTTCTCTCTTTTCCTGCCTCTGTATCCACCTGATGAGGTGCTAATCCGGGTTACTTGACACCCGAGTTTGGTTCTAATGATCCACAATATAAATAACATCTAACTACCCATTTATTTATGAATAGAAATATACACCTCATTAACTAATATTGTTAATACATTACCCCAGGGTATCTAACCTTAAAATTACAAACTTACCCTTAGATATACAAAAGTGTTTACACAAAACAACATAATAAACATCGTTTATATTAACTACACCAGCAATACACCTTTGCCTTTGTCCTTCTCTGCCCCACTGGCTACTTCGTTCCTAGCTAAAATATTATATTTAAGCAAGGGTTTTGAGCAACAAATTTGCTCCACAAGTTAAACATAAAATAATGTAGAAGAGTCAAAAAGATTAGACTATCGATTCAATAGAATGACACCAAAGTTCGAAGAACTTTAAAATAGCTGAACAAATCGTTAATCGATAACAAGTCTTCTCGCATCCTATGCAAAACAATAATTTCATAGTGAAAGAGTACAAAGCTTTCAAAGTTTCAACGATATTCAATTGAATAACAAAGTGGTAATATTTTCCAGAGTTTATGCTGAGCGATCACACAAGATCTTTGAACATCTCTTCTCGAGTAACTATGAAAGATTTGACTTTGATATACCCAGGTGTATCAGATAACCATAAAGATTAAATCATACTCCTCAGCAAGTATATAAAGTGATCAGCTTTATTATACCCTATATTATGCATAATACTTACACGCGCGCAACGGCCGAGTATACGCCCACAAAGCCCCTTTTATATAAAAAAGTTGTTCCTCTCAGTCTTATAACCAGAATTCGAATCACAACAACAAAATACAATGATTTCAATATCTAATTACTTTCTCGATCTAGCCGAAATAATTGGCATCGACCTATCAATAATAATTAAGTTCTCTTCTCGAACCTATCAAGTTTTAATAAAAGTTCGTCTAGCCTGAACAATTTGCTAAGACATACCTCGACACGATTTAACAATAGACAGGAATTAACTGTACTATTTGCAATCAATAATAACTTCCACGGATGTGAATAACCAACAACAGTTATTCCCCAAGTATATTGTCAGAATCAATAATTCAATTTAAATTAATAAACATGCACTAACTGTGAATAATAAACAATAATTCTCAGACGTGGTATAATCAACAATAATTAACCACCATAATATTTTAAAACTATTAATGTGACACCCCCAAAATAGGTATACATCACCCATTCTGAGTTGCCAGATACAACACTATAAAAATCAAATACAACTTCTTTAAACAACCGTCGTGCAAAATACAACATAACATAATCTGAGAGTTTAAACAAGAATATTTTCATCTAGACAATATCCACACTCAATGGAGTCCTCATTACATTTACTGTCACACTATTTCACAGAATAGTTAGGACTACTAAAACAACCATCTGAACCATCAATCCGTTCCCTGACTCGTCGCAACTATATTCTCATTTCCTGAAGAAAATAGTGAAAGAAAGGGTGAGCTCAACTAGCCCAGTAAGAAATATTATGACTAAGATAATGCAGAATAAAATATCCTTAGCCTTCAACAGTATAACAACTGATGGAAAATAATAGACAACAAGTTTTAGATCAACAACTGCAGCGGAATAAGAAATCCATTAGAAGAGTCAAGTAGAACTTAATGTTTACTATCTCTTCTAGATTAAAAGTCCATCGTTAATATTTCATTCCTGTAATACTCAACAAAAGTTCTTTGTTATACCCAATATAAAAAGAACTATCAGCACATGTATTCACCTAAACCACCAAAGATTATAGTTAAATCCACAATTCATATTTATAATATATAACTCAATAGTTCTCCTTGCCACAAAGGCTTAATAGAACGTTTACTCAATATCCTTCCCCCAAAGGCTAAAGATATTCAAATGTAATAACAATGATCATACCAATCGGCTTGTCTCTCTGGTTACACTACGGGCCAAAGATATTCAACTATAAAACCAATGGTCATGATTATACCAATCAATTGTCTGTCAGTGCACTACGGCCAAAGACATTCAACTGTTAACTAATGGTCATGATCCTACCAATCACATCATCGAATTATCCATGCACTACGGGCCAAGGTTATTCGTTATTACCACCAGTGGTTATAATCATGTCATACACTTGTCCATCTTTCCACGTAAGCCAAAGATATACAACTATAAAACCATTGATCAATAGTCCATCTTTGCACATAAGCCAAAAAAATATATAACTGTAAAACGAATAATCAACAGTCCATCTATGCATGTAAGCCACAGATGACTTTCATCAAAATATAAGCATGAGGATGATGATAATGACATAATAATTCAATAAAGCAAGTTCAAGGATAAATTTTAAAGATTTATAATTTAATTTATTCAGAAATAAATAACGTCCAAATTGTCAACATGATACTTCTTAATATAGTAAAATTCAAGAATAATATTCATGTACCAAAAATAATCTGGACAGAAAAGAAATATATTTTTCGGGTGAATAGTATCCCGTGAATAGTACCCCGACACGAAAAGTGTCCTGAATACCCAAGTGAATGATACTAGAATGAATAGTAATCAGATGAATAGTAACTCATGAATAGTACCCCAGCACGAAAAGTGCCCCGAATACCTGAGTGAATAATACTAGAGTGAATAGTAACTGGGTGATTAGTAACCCGTGAATAGTAACTCGTAAAAAAATATCAAAGAAAATGATATTCCATGACGAGTACAAAAGAAATTATATATCATACGAGTATAATAGAATATACGAAACTACAAATGGATTTTTACCCGCCATGCGGTAATCCACGTAGATAGATCATTTCCACAATTTAATTAGGAATGAATACAAAGGATCATTCACCATGCATGCGGTAATCCATATAGACATGTTATTCCAACAGAATAATAAAGAATGGAATAACAGAAGAATTCACCATGCATGCGATAGACCGCACAGACAGGTTATTCTCAACAGATTAATAAAGAATGGAACCAGGTCATGCGTAATACACACAGACAAGATATTCCAACATAATAATTTAGAATGGAACCAGGTCATGCGTAATCCGCAAAAACAAGATATTCCAACAAAATAACAAAGAATGGAATAACAACAGAATTTCCCAAGCATGCGATAGATCGTACAGACAGGTTATTCCAACAGAATAATAAAGAATGGAATAACAGAAGAATTTCACCATGTATGCGGTACTTCGCATAGACAGGTTATTCCAACATAATAATAAAGAATGTAATAAAAACCCTTACGAGTATTGAAAGAATATAACTCTCTTTATGAATACGAAAGAATAATACCCCTTACTATAATAATAATATCCCTTACCTTAGAAGAACACTGGATACTGGAATAGTAAGGTAGCAGACTTCTCTTCTTCTTTCTCTCTATAATTTCTCTCTATAATAATTGCACTATAGCTTTAGTGAATTGGTGAAAAATGAAGGAATGAGCTTCTATTTATATGAAAATATAGTTTCAATAATTGCACGTTTTGGGGCTCGAAATATTACAGTATAATACCTTCCTCTTTTTCTTCATTTTTAATTTAGTCCTGCAAGTATTATCAAACTTGCACCACCTCCCCTAATAGTAAATCATGTGAATCAATAGTAAATCATGTGACTTAATAGTTCTAGACAGGTGAAAATATAAATTACAGTATAGTACCTCCATCTATACCTCCATTTTTAACTTAGTCATGCAAGTATTATCAATCTTGCACTAACTCCCCTCATAGTACAAGAATGTGATTCAATAGTACACACATGTGAAAAAATAGTTATACAAGTATGTGAATTAGTAGCAATTAATTGCTCATTTATCTGATTAATTACCTGATTTATCAATATAACCCCAGACATCAATTATCATTGGAATAGATGTCGATTACCACTAACACTAATAATCCCAACACAATAGAACTATCAATTTCATCTTTAATCAAACACGAACTTATTCGTCATTAATATTATAACTCACAATATTTAACAACCAGGTCGTTCCCAGGAAAGAGGGGGCTTTCCGAAAAGGATTTCCCCTTATTTGCGCGCAATTAGATGACCAAACCTCTCCTTGACAGAACTTCTAGACATTGTAAATATTGTAATTTAATAATATGAATAACTTTGTTGTCTAAAGTATTGATTTAGTAATATATCATATTATGCCGATGATACTGTGACAATAATCGAATCAATAATATGAGAGATATGATGCAACAAATACTGTAGCAATAATTGAGTATAACTGAGTGACTTCTTACGTAAGCATCAATAATCAATACTGTGTGCTACTATGAAACCACACGTATTACTATACTTATACTACCGGTTATTTTATGACAACTTGCTTACTTTGAAAAAATTTCACACATCACCCTTAACTTTAAACTTTTATCAATTTAACTATTTACCAAAACATAAAATTTGAATACTTTTATTTCATAAAATTCGGGATCTCACAATCTCCCCTTCTTATAAAATTTTGCCCTCAAAATTTACGTACTTGGTAGTTCGAAGAGATGAGAATACCTTGCTTTCTTTTCGGATTGTACCTTCCCGGTTATTTCCTCTCTATCATGATTTTACCATTTCTTATTTCCTGTATTTCAAATATCATTCTAGAATATAGTTTCAAAATAAGGGTTAATTAAAATGCCACATATTATCCCTATACTTTGACCGACCAATTAAATACCAAATAAACTTAGTTAGGTCATACTAGCGAAGGAATTACCTGTCTCTCCCCTCCTAGTTCTAGTCTCAAATCTCAGCCACGGATCATATCCCTAAGATTTGATACCAACTGTGACGCCCTCAAAACAGGTATACATCACCCATTCTGAATCGCCAAATACAACACTACAGAAATCAAATACAACTTCTTTAAACAACCGTCATGCAAAATACGACATAACATAATCTGAGAGTTTAAACAAGAATATTGTCGTCTAGACAATATCCACACTCAATGGAGTCCTCATTACATTTGTTGTTACACTATTTCACAAAATAGTGAGGACTACTAAAACAACCATCTGGACCGTCAATCCGTTCCCTTACTCATCTCGGCTATATTCTCATTTCCCGAAGAGAATATTGAAAGAAAGGGTGAGCTCAACTAGCCCAATAAGAAATATTATGACTAAGATAATGCAGAATAAATTATCCTTAGCCTTCAACAGTATAACAACTGATGAAATATAATAGACAACAAGTTTTAGATCAATAACTGCACCGAAATAAGCAATCCATTAGAATAGTCAAGTAGAACTTAATGTCTACTATCTCTTCTAGATTAAAAGTCCATCGTTAATATTTCATTCCTGTAATACTCAACAACAGTTCTTTGTTATACCCAAGATAAAAAGAACTATTATCACCTGTTTTTACCTAAACCACCAAAAATTATAGTTAAATCCACAATTCATATTTATAATCATATAACTCAACAGTTTCTCTTTGCCACAAAGGCTTAATAGAACATTTACTCAATATCCTTACCCCAAAGGCTAAAGATATTCAAATATAATAATAATGATCATACCAATCAGTTGTCTACCGTTGCACTACGGGCCAAAGATATTCAACTATAAAACCAATGGTCATGATCATACCAATCAATTGTCTGTCAGTGTACTACGGCCAAAGACATTCAACTATTAACTAATGTTTATGATCCTGCCAATCACATCATCGAATTACCCATGCACTACAGGCCAAGGTTATTCGTTATTATCACCAGTGGTTATGATCATGTCATACACCTGTACATCTTTGCACGTAAACCAAAGATATACAACTAAAAAACAAATAATCAACAGTCTAACTTTGCACATAAGCCAAAAAATTATACAACTATAAAACCAACAATCAACAATCCATCTATGCATGTAAGCCACAGATGACTTTCATCACAATATAAGCATGAAGATGATGACAATGACATAATAATTCAATAAAGCATGTTTAAGGATAAATTTTAAATATTTATAATTTAATTTATTCAGAAATCAATAGCGTCCAAATTGTCAACATGATACTGCTTTGTAGAGTAAAATTCAAGAATAATATTCATGTACCAAAAATAATTTAGACAGAAAAGAAATATATTTTTTGGGTGAATAGTACCCCATGAATAGTACTTCGGGAATAGTACCCCGACATAAAAGTGTTCCGAATACCCGAGTGAATGATACTAGAGTGAATAGTAATTAGGTGAATAGTAACCCGTGAATAGTAACTCGTGAATAGTATTCTGGCACGAAAAGTAACCCGAATACACGAGTGAATAATACTAGAGTGAATAGTAACCGGGTGAATAGTAACCCGTGAATAGTAATTCGTAAAAAAATACCAAAGAAAATGATATTCCATGACGAGTACAAAAGAAATGATATCTCATACGAGTATAATAGAATATACGAAACTGCAAATGGATTTTCACCCGCCATGCAGTAATCCACGTAGATGCATCATTTCGTAATTTAATAAGGAATGAATACAAAGGAGCATTCGCCATGCATGCGGTAATCCACATAGACATGTTATTCTAATAGAATAATAATGAATGTAATAATAGAAGAATTCACAATGCATACGATAGACCGCACAGATATGTTATTTCTAATAGAATAATAAAGAATGGAACCAGGTCATGCGTAATTCGTACAGACAGGATATTCCAACAAAATAATAAAGAATGGAACCAGATCATGCGTAATCCGCACAGACAGGATATTCCAATAGAATAATAAAGAATGGAATAACAACAAAATTCACCAGGCATGCGATAGACCGCACAGACAAGTTATTCCAACAAAATAATAAAGAATGGAATAACAGAAGAATTTCACCATGTATGCGGTACTTCGCATAGACAGGTTATTCCAACATAATAATAAAGAATGGAATAAAAACCCTTACGAGTATTGAAAGAATATAACTCTCTTTATGAATACGAAAGAATAATACCCCTTACTATAATAATAATATCCGTTACCTTAGAAGAAAACTGGATACTAGAATAGTGAGGTAGCAGACTTCTCTTCTTCTTTCACTCTATAATTTCTCTCTATAATAGTTGCACTATAGCTTTAGTGAATTGGTGAGAAATAAAAGAATGAGCTTCAATTTATAGGAAAATATAGTTTCAATAATTGCACGTTTTGGGGCTCGAAATATTACAGTATAATACCTTCCTCTTTTTCTTCATTTTTAATTTAGTCCTGCAAGTATTATCAAACTTGCACCACCTCCCCTAATAGTAAATCATGTGAATCAATAGTAAATCATGTGACTCAATAGTTCTAGACATGTGAAAATATGAATTACAATATAGTACCTCTATCTATACCTCCATTTTTAACTTAATCATGTAAGTATTATCAATCTTGCACTAACTCCCCTAACAGTATAAGAATGTGATTCAATAGTACACACATGTGCACAAATAGTTATATAAACATGTGAATTAGTAGCAATTAATTGCTCATTTATCCGATTAATTACCCAATTTATCAATATAACCCCCAGACATCAATTATCATCGGAATAGATGTCAATTTCCACTAACACTAATAATCCCAACACAATGGAACTATCAATTTCATCTTTAATCAAACACGAACTTATTCATCATTAATATTATAACTCATAATATTTAACAACCAGGTCTTTTCTAGGAAAGAGGAGGCTTTTCGATAAGAATTTCTCCTTATTGGCGCGCAATTAGATAACCAAACCTCTCATTGACAGAACTTCTAGACATTTTAAATATTGTAATTTAATAATATGAATAACTTTGTCGTCTAAATTATTGATTTAATAATATATCATATTATGTCGATGATACTGTGACAATAATTGAATCAATAATATGAGAGATATGATGCATCAATTACTGTAACAATAATTGAGTATAACTGAGTGACTTCTTACATAAGCATCAATAATCAATACAGTGTGCTACTATGCAACCACGCGTATTACTATACTTTACTACCGGTTATTTTATGACAACTTGTTTACTTTAAAAAATTTTCACATATCACCCTTAACTTTAAAATTTTATCAATTTAACTATTTACCAAAATAGAAAATTTGAATACATTTATTTCATAAAATTCGGGATCTCACAATTAACCTGAGATATAGTTAAGGAAACTTGCCTTCTGTGTTCATTACTGCTACACAATATATTCTATCTGCGTTTGAAACACCTATAATCACAATATCGGTCACATAATTAGCACAACAAATCACAACACATAAAATTGTAATTTATACTGCATATATCTCCTAGAGTGTTTATAACTTATATAAACACTCCTCAAGTCTAACTAGTTCGATTTGGTTAGACTTTGGTCTTATCTCGGTGTCCTGGTCACCCCTATTCGACATTTAACACATTTATTGTCAATTAAATTCGGTCTCAAAGATTTAATATTATTTTAGATAAGTTAAATATCATTCATAATATTTTTCGGAAGCTTTTAATAATTTTTAAACAATTATTATAATTTATAATAATTTTTCAAACACTAGAATCATTTTTAAATAATTTAAATACTAAATAAATCCATCATCATTAATATTTAATAATATTAAAATATTAATAACATACTTGTCAAAATGTTAAAGTTATTAATAATAACTTAAAATAGTTCTAAATCTTCAATATACTCTTTAAATGATTTTTAAAACATTCAAAACCATTTTAAACTATCACCATTAATATTTAAATATTAATGAAGTTTTCATCAAAATATTAAAAGTCATATTTTATAACTTAAAATATTTTTAAATCACTTTTCTCATTTTTAAATTAATAAAACCATTTTTACTCATTTATTTAATATAATAATTAAATAAATCTAATATCATTAATATTAAATTATTAATAAAATTTCATCAAAAATATTAAAAGTTACATTTTATAACTTAAAATATTTTTAAACATTTTATTCTCATTTAAAATGATTTTATAATATTAAAATCATTTTTCTCTAATTTATTTAATATAATTATTAAATAAATTAAATATAATTAATATTCAAATAAATAAAATATTAATGAAAAATATTCCAAATTTTCAAAAGTTAATTTTCATTACTTCAATTATTTTTAAAACTGATTTTATAATTTTTACAAATTTATTTTTATTTTTAATCATTTTTAACAAATTAGAAAAACTAATTTAATTAAAACCGTCGCTAAAGGCTTTAGCGACGTTTTCTGTCGCTATTCGTGTTCTTGAGCTCAAGAACACTGACAAGAAGTTATCAAGGACCTCACTTTGACCACTTATAATTCTCAGTCTTTGTTATTTTTGGGCTAGCTAGGACATTGATCTTATAGTGTTTATGTAACACTACAAGTATTAACAACTATATGGGTCATACAACATCATACCATCAAGATATAATGCTCCAAAGTTGCTGTCAGAAGCTTTCTGGGCTTTCTGGGTTACCCAGAAACACAGACAACTTCGAGTTATCACTTTGTGACTCAAATTTCTCTAGGTTTTGGTCATTAATTTGTTGTTCTCATGGTTCAAACATGTAATACTCATGTCAAGGAACACATATATAACATGATCTCAGTCCAAGTACATCACAATCTCTAGATTTAAACTGGTCAAACCTTGTCAGAAAGCTAGTTCATACGGTTTCTGGAATTTCTAGAAACTCAAAGTCATAGTCGAATAGGTTACTTTGACCATCAACTACTTACAATCTGTTTATAGTTTACGGGATCTAGAGGCATGGATACATAGTCCATCTAACAAACTACAACCTAGATACAACAACATCATTAAATAACATAACACCTAACAGATCTTGGCTTAGCAAAATCTTGTCAGAACTTTCTAGGTAAGTTTTGGGTTACCTAGAATTGCTTTGTCATGGTCGGTTAACTGACTTTGACCATTAATAACTTGTAATCTAGACATGGTATGACTATAATTCTACTTCCAGATTATAGTCCTCATATCATACTACAAATCTAAAACATAAAACATAACAAATCATTAACATGGAAGGATCTATGGTCTCTATCATTAGCTTGTCAGTCAACTTTTTAGAGTTCTAGTTTTCAAAACTTTGATGTTAAAGCATTTTGATGCTATGGATCTATGATATAACATCATAAATCATCATATAACATCTTCTAACACTTAAATAAACATATAAACAATATTTTTATCTAAGCATACAAGATCAAAGATGAGTTAGGGTTTTATACCTTTCTTGATCAATCCTTGATTCTTGCTCTCCAATCTGTTCTTGGGGATGTTAGGGGCTCTACTAGTGACTGAATCACTTGAATATTTCGTGGGGTTAGTGAGAGAAAGAGTTGGTTGAGTGTTAGGTTCACAAATGGGCTAAATGATGAACTTTCTCTCTTTAATTCTTTTAAACATAGATGCAATGTATCTAAGTATGCAAGGTGGCATATATGGATCAGATTTTGTGAGATTTCCAGCACATGTTGATATCCCACAAGTGATGACTCGTAAATTTGGCCATATCTCTTTACTTCGATTTTAAGTAAAGGGGTATTTTGGTATTTTCTCCCCCAAAATGGTATTTTCTCCCCCAAAATAGTATTTTCATAATTTCTCTCATAAATTTAAGGGTATTCTAGTCATTTAACATCATTCTCTTTAATTATCACCCTTAGGGTTTGATAATCTTAATTAGGGTTTAGGGTTCTCAAATTTAAAATTAAGGTTTCCCGACATTCGATTAGGCTTCCTAACTGTACGTTATGGTTTATCAATCACAGATTAGGATTTCTAATCCCTTATTAGGGTTTACTAAGTTTGTACCCTATCCGATCAATCACTGAGCATAAGTTCTATACAGTACAAACACGTACTCTTCAATACACTTATTATAACCGTATTTTCTATTGAATCCCTATCCGTAACTAGGGTTAGGGTTTCTATTCTTTGTTAAGCACAACTACACTCATATTTCTCAGTCAATACACAATTTGACTACTTCTCTAAACTCGTATCACAAATACTCAACACAATATTGATATTGAATAACAATGTTAATATAAAAAAAATTTATTCGTAAAATTTAAATTATTCAAAATTATGGGCCCTCACAGCATGTGATTGACAAAGATGGGATTTTAATGGATCCATCAAAGGTCAAAGCTGTAATAAATTGGGAACAACCAAGGACACCATCAGAGGTGAGAAGTTTCTTGGGATTGGCAGGCTACTACAGACGGTTTATTCAGAACTTTTCCAATATTGCCACTCCGTTAACGAATTTGACAAGGAAATCTGTAAAATTTGTTTGGGCGAAAAAGTGTGAAGATAGTTTTTGGGACTTGAAAAAGAGGCTTAGCATGGCACCTGTGTTGTCCTTACCGGATAATACGGGAAACTTTGTGGTATATAGCGATGCATCACATAAAGTATTAGGTTGTGTGCTTATGAAAAATGGCAAAGTCGTCGTGTATGCATCAAGGCAACTAAAGGACTATGAGAAGGGATACCCGACTCATGATTTAGAGTTAGCTGTGAGATCCTGAATTTTATGAAATGAAAGTATTCAATTTTCTTATAATTAGTATTTTATTTAGTAAATGGTTAAATTGAGAAAGAGTTAAAGTTAAGGGTGATATGTGAAAATTTTGCAAAGTAAGCAAGTTGATATAAAATATTCGTTGTGTCGGGGAATATTCGATTGGTCGGGGAATATTCGTTTTAATAGGGAATATTAGTACGATGACACAATCATTGGTGGACCCCACAACAGAAGTATTGTCGGAGTTAGAAAATGACAAAAATATCTTTTATAAAAATAACGGTGAAAGTTTTATTGTTAAACTGTTGAACTACCCGGTAGTAAAAGTACAGTAATACGTGTGGTTGCATAGTAGCACACGATATTGATTATTGATTCTTATGTGAGAAGTCACTCAGTTATACTCAATTATTACTACGAAGAATTTAACGCATAATATCTCTCATATTATTGATTCAATTATTGTCACAGTATCATCTGCATAATATTTTATATTATTAAATCAATAATTGACACGACAAAGTTATTCATATTATTATTTGCAATATTGACCATGTCTAGAAAGTTCTGTCGAGGAGAGGTTTGGTCACCTAATTGCGCGCCAATAGGGAGATATCCTTATCGGAAAGCCCCCTCTTTCCTGGGAATGATCTGGTTGTTAAATATTGTGAATTATAATATTAATGATGAATAAAGATGACATTGATATTTCCATTGTGTTGGGATTATTCGTGTTAGTGGAAATCGACATCTATTTTGATAATAATTGATGTCTGGAGGATATATTGACCAATCTGGTAATTAATCGGATAAATGAGCAATTAATTGCTATTAATTCACATGTTTATTACTATTTGTTCACATGTGTGTATTATTAATTCACATGCATGTACTATTAGGGGAGGTGGTGCAAGATTGATAATACTTGCATGACTAAATTAAAATGGAGGTATAGATGAAGGTACTATATCTTTGTAATTATTTTTTCACATGTATAGAACTATTGAGTCACATGATTGTACTATTGATTCACATGATGTACTATTAGGGGAGGTGGTGCAATTTTGATAATACTTGCAAGACTAAATTAAAAATGAAGGAAAAGATGAAGGTATTATGTTGTAATATTTCAAGCCCCAAAACGTGCAATTATCGAAACTATATTTTCCTATAAATAGAAGCTCATTCTTTCTTCATTCTCATCAATTCACTAAGACTCACAAGAACAATTATAAAGAGAGAATCTATAGAGAGAGAAGCTATAGAGAGAAAAAAGAAGAGAAGTCTGCTACTTCACTATTCCAGTATTCAGTGTTCTTCTGAGGTAAGGGGTCTTATTTATTTCATATTCTGAAGAGATATTATTTTTCGTATTCGTATGAATATTATTTTCATTCAATATTTGTAAGGAATATCATCTTCGTTCAATATTCGTAGGAATATTATTTTCGTTCAACAGTCATAAAGGGTATTATTTATTTCATATTCTGAAGAGATATTATTTTTTGTATTCGTATGAATATTATTTTCGTTCAATCACTAGTACAAAGTACTAAATAGACAACGCTTAAAAGACAACGTTTTTTATGAAAACGTTGTGGTATTTTTTTCTACAACGTTTTTAAACAAAACGTTGTAGATATATATATATATATATATATATATATATATATATATATATATATGCAAAAACGTTATCTATTTAAAAGGGCATTTTTTAAGTTTTAAATAGATAACTTTTAAAAAAAATGTTGTGTAGGTCACCCTGAACGATGACTTCAGTATTTAAAGGATCACCACCAATATAGCCCCGACACACGACACAGAGATGAACCACATACACATTTTTTCGCAGCAGCTCCAAAAACCCGTACATAATTGTCATCGAATGTCACCACTTCACCCTAACATTATGCATCTCCCAAGCATAAGCGAATAATAAAATATTTAAAAAAATAATAATTTATAAACAGGGGAATTCTAACAACCAAAGATGAAACACCATTATAATAATACATATTGCAAACTACCAACTTCTTCAACATCATTAGAGTTAGCAAAGATCAGGGACCACTTGTTTGAAACATGAAAATCCTACTTGCTAATTTATCCAAGTAAATAACACTTAACCCGGAGGGCACGCGCCGATATATCAAACCAAGTTACAAATTGAAACCTATTAAGCATGGCTGCTAAAAACATTCTCGATTATAAGACTAAAGTAGACAATCATTTGAGGAACAAAGAAAAGACCTTTTGTACCAGCTAAATTTCCAATTTTGACTCATTGTTTATTCATAAATTTTCTAGCGAGACAAATGGATGACTACCCACCATCCTGTCTACTTCCACAGTATATAGAAACAAATTACATATATATAGCTACTAAGATGGTAGTAGACGGATGCTTGTAACGCGTTTCTTATCATTTGCACCTCTTCACCATCTTTTTCTAGACAAACAAAACCCTTTGGAACCTCTAAGGGGCCATATAGTACAACATCCCTCCAACATGTATCATTGGTTTCTCTACTTCCCTCTTTCCCCTTTCATTTCCTATTATGAATTCTTTTACTTGTTGAAACGGACACTGCTTTCTTGTTGACTAGTAGTAAGCCTTTGCATTCATATTCATAGACTTTTCATTGTAACATAGAGTGGAAAAGAAGACAACAGAGGTACTTTGCCAATTAAAGCAACAGAAGGGCAATGATTGTTTGAAAGAGTTAGTAGCTTTAAAATAGTCAATAGCTTGTTGAATAACTAGGCCTATATTTCAGGCTTATTTTGTTAAATAAGTCCTATTCTACAGGACTAGTAGTTATTTTGAAATATTCTTCTAGTAGTGCCATATTTATAGGATAGTTAGACGTGGCTGTTATCCTCTGTTTTTGGTTGTATGGCTATAAAAGCCAATGTTCTGCTTTGAATTTAATGTGATAGTAGTTTTCTTAAATCAACTAGTGTTTGTGTTTGCATTGATATCTTACAATTTGGTATCAGAGCCATCACTGAGTCTGATAAAAGAAAAGAGTGAAAAACTATGACTCTTGAGAGAAAGTGAGAGAAGGATGAGTGAAGAAAAGAATAGTTTGACGAAGATTCCACACATCAATGGTCGTCACTATGACCATTGGAGTGAATTGATGGAAAACTTACTCGAGGCAAAAGGATTATGGAGCATGGTGGAGAAGCGACTTGAGGAGCCAATAGAAGAAATCTGTATAACCGATGCACAACAAGTCTTGACTTCGATGATGCGAGGACTAAAGACCACAAAGTCAAGCACTACTATCTGTATTCAAGCCATTGATGAGGTCACTTTTGAGCAGATCCTAGATGACGCACTTCAAAAATTGTCGGGACTCTTTAAAGCGGAAGTTCGGTGGCAATGAGCAGTGAAGAAGTCCCTTCTCAACACCTTAAGAAGAGATTTTGAAATACTAGAAATGTAGAAAGAGGAGACAATCTTTGAATATTTCACAAAGGTTATGGCTGTGGCTAATCGATGATGAGAACCAATGGAGAGGACATGCTGGGACTCAAAGGTGGTCGCGAAGATTTTGAGGACGTTGACGGAGAGATTCACCTATGTGGTGGTATCTATTGAAGAGTCAAAAGATATCGGCACAATGACCATTGATGAGTTGCAGAGCTCGCTAGTAGTTCATGAGCAGAAGTTTAAGAGGTTAGATAGAGCAGAAGATCAAGCTTTGAGAGCTTCCATTGGTGATGAGAAACTCGGAAACAGGGGAAGGGGTCATAGCCCGTTCCGCAAACGAGGAAGAGGCAGAGGTAGGCAACCCTTCAAAAAGGAACTTGTGGAATGCTACAAGTGCCATGAGTTGGGGCACTTCCAATACGAGTGTCCTAGCTGGGATAATAAGGCCAACTATACGGAGTTAGACGAGAAAGAAGAGTTACCTCTGATGGCACATGTGGAGCTGCATGATTCAAAGAGAGAAGACGTGTGGTTCTTGGATTCGGGATGTTCAAATCATATGTGTGGGGAAAAAATGGTTCTCACATTTGGAAGAAAGTTTTCAACAGATGTCAAGCTGGGAATGACACAAGGATGGCTATTACCTGCAGTGGAAATATAAGATTAGAAGTTGGAGGACTGATATAAGTAATTACGGAGGTGTACTACATACCGAACTCAAGACTAACCTACTTAGTATGGGACAACTTCAAGAGAAAAGGGCTGGCCATTTTGATTCATGGAGGAGAATGAAAGTTGTATCATCCACGCCGAGGGTTGATCATGTAGACGAGGATGACCGCAAACCGAATGTTTGTGCTTCTAGCCTGCCTTACCTAAGAAAAATTCGGTTTCTTTTATTCCTACTTGTTTTCAAGTCGCCATGTAAGATGCGTCCCACTTATGGCATTGTAGGTTTGGCCACTTGAATTACAAAAGTCTGCGGACAATGCAATATAAGAAGATGGTAACTGGCTTACCTACACTCAAAACTTCTAGCAAGGTGTGTACTCATTGTTTGATAGGAAAGCAGCACCGAGGAAAAATGCCAAAGAAGAGTTCGTGGAGAGCAACTAGGAAGCTGCAGTTGATACATACAGACATATGCGGACCAATCACTCCGACGTCAATTAGTGGAAAAAGGTATTTACTTAGTTTCATTGATGATTTTAGCCGAAAAATTTGGGTTTATTATTTTTTTGAGAAATTAGAAGCATTTGGGGTGTTTAAAAAGTTTATGAAATATGTTGAGAAGGAGTGTGGTGAGTCTATAACATGTTTATGTATAGATAAGGGAGGAGAGTTCACTTCTCTTGAATTCAATGATTTTTGTATGGAGAATGGCATTAGAAGGTAGTTGACGGCTGCCTATACTCCCCAACAAAATGGGGTAGCTGAACGAAGGAATAGGACTATAATGAATTCTGTTCGTAGCATGGTGTCTGAGAAGAAAGTACCCAAGGTTTTTTGGCCTGAAGCAATTCAGTGGTGTGTGCATGTGATGAATAGAAGCCCAATAGTAGCAGTTAAAGAAAAAACTCCAGAAGAATCATGGAGCAATGTCAAGCCAATAGTGGATTACTTTCATGTATTTGGGTGTGTAGCCCATGTACATATTCCTGACCAAAGAAGAATTAAGTTGAGTGACAAGAGCTTAAGTTGTGTGTTGTTCGGGGTAAGCAGTGAGTCCAAGGCCTTTAGACTTTATGATCCTGCTTCTAAGCGCATTGTGGTAAGCAGGGATGTTGTATTTGAGGAAGACAAGTGTTGGGAATGGGAAACAAGCCTAGTAGAAATGAACAAGGTGCTAGAATGGGAAGATGGTGAAGAAGAATACAGTGAAAGTGAAGATGGTGAGCACGAAGAAGAGAAAGCAATAACAATAGAAGAAACAGTGCAATCAAATCAGAACACACGTGCTGAAGATCAAGGGAGGACTAGAAGAACCCCAAGAGCTTCGATCTGGTTAAGAGATTACAAGAGTGGAGCTGGTTTGGGTCTCTTAGATGAAGAAACAGAAGTTAGTAACCTTGTGTTTTTTACTGCTCTAGATCCCATTAATTTCGAAGAAGCTGCGAAGAGTAAGAAATGGCAAGAAGCTATGGATCTTGAGATCTAAGCAATTGAGAAAAACGAAACTTGGGAATTGATGGAGCTGTCGGCTAGTGGTAAGAGAATCGGTGTAAAATGGGTTTTCAAAACGAAACTTAACGAGTTTCGTGAAGTAGACAAGAACAAAGCACGTCTTGTGGCAAAAGGGTATGCTCAAAAATAGGGAATCGATTACAATGAGGTGTTTGCGCTGGTTGTGAGATGGGACACAATCAGATTGGTAATAACTCTTGCAGCACATAATGGTAGGAATCTTTACCAGCTAGATGTTAAGAGCGCTTTCCTCCACGGAGAGTTGCTTGAGGAGGTGTTTGTTGATCAACCACCGGGTTTTGTACAGAAAGGAGAAAAGCACAAAGTGTACCGGTTGAAGAAGGCTTTGTATGGTCTTAAACAGGCTCCAAGGGCGTGGTACAATCGCATTGAGTCCTACTTCGTGAAGGAAGGTTTTGTAAGGTGCCCTTCTGAACATACAGTCTTTATTAAGTCTGATTCAATGGGTAGAATTCTTGTGGTTAGCCTTTATGTAGATGATCTTATATTTACGGGGAATGATGTGGGAATGTTTGAGGAATTTAAGAGGTCCATAATGCATGAATTTGAAATGACTGATCTTGGAAGGATGAGATATTTCCTCGGGGTAGAGGTGTTGCGGAATGAAGAAGGCATATACATTAGTCAAACAAAATATGCTAATGAAGTGGTTGAGAGGTTTGGCATGTCGGAATGTAATTCTATCAAAAATCCCATTGTGCCAGGGTCAAAACTTGTGAAGGATGAGAAAGGAGTCAAGGTTAACTCTACTACTTACAAACAAATGGTTGGTAGTATTCGTTATTTAACAAAGAATAAGGCCCGACTTGATGTTTGCAGGTAGGTCTAGTTAGTAGATATATGGAGAATCCCTTTGGGATTCATTTTCCGTATTGTCAAGAGGGTGCTTGATATATAAAAGGGACTTTATGACTAGGAATATTTTATAAAAGAGGTGGAGCTAGAAATTTCATTGGCTACATGCTGACATGACCGACTGTGCAGGGGATCTTGATGACAGGAAGAGTACTTCCGGATACGCAGGGGATCATAATTCCATCTTGATGCTCTTAATCATTCTCAAAGGGAGAGCACAATGGTGTACTATGACAATGCCTCCACTATCAAACTCTCAAAAAATGTTGTGCTACATGGAAGGAGCAAACATATTCATGTAAGGTACCACTTTCTTCGTGAGCTAACTCAAGATGGAATTATTGAGCTTATTCATTGTGCAACTAAGAATCAGACAGCTGATATCATGACTAAGGCTCTGAAGCTCGAGGCATTTAAGAAGCTTAGAAAACAACTTGGAGTACGTGAAGTACCAAAGATAAACTGTCTGCAGACTACAGAACAGTTTAAGGGAGGAAATGTTTAAAAGAGTCAGTAGCTTTGAAATAGTCAGTAGCTTGTTGAATAACTAGGCCTATATTTCAGGCTTATTTTGTTTAATAAGTCTTATTCTATAGGACTAGTAGTTGTTTTGAAATATTCTTCTAGTAGTGCCATATTTATAGGATAGTCCCATACAGCCCCGTTTTCTTGAGATATTTTCAAATCCTTCACTAATTTGAGAAGTGATATTCAGCTGCGAAGCCTTTTGATTGAAATGGGTGAATCAATTATGGCGACGCTAGGGTTTTGGGAGGAGAATTCATTTAACTAAAAGAGGTCGGTACCTTGATTTTGGGTATGACTTACAAGAGATTGAGTTATGAAGCTATGGACTTTCTTCGGCTCGAGAGCGTAACCTATACGTAACCTTCTTACTTTCGACATTATTTTAGCTCTGCATATAACAGGTTTTGGCCACCTTGGGAGCCACTATCGACGCTTCTTCCCTTTGAACTGGTTGACGACCGACCCTCTAGTTTTGGCCATTTGAACAGGAGAGAGAAAGTTAATCGGGTTAATAAACCCTAGTTTTCGTGTAGCATGTTCAGGTGTAGAGACACAAAAAGTATATGTTTCTCTCTAACTGTTTACTCTTTTTAATTTAAGTTTTCATTCTGCGAGATTTTTTTTTACCTCCGTGTTTTTGACCTACACAACGTTTTTTTTAAAAAAACGTTATCTATTTAAAACTAAAAAATGCCCTTTTAAATAGATAACATTTTTGCATATATATCTACAACGTTTTGTTTAAAAACGTTGTGGAAAAAAATACCACAACATTTTTATAAAAAACGTTATCTTTTAAGCGTTGTCTATTTAGTACTTTATACTAGTGATTATTCTATTGGAATAACCTGTCTACGCAGACTACCGCATGCATTGTGAAATTCTTTTGTTATTCCATTCTTTATTATTCTGTTGGAATAACCTGTCTACGTGAACTACCGTATGCATGGTGAATGACCCTTCATATTCATTCTTTATTAAATTGTGAAAATGATTTGTCTACGAGGATTACCGTATTGCAAATGAAAATCCATTTACAGTTTCGTATATTGTATTATACTCGTATGAGATATCCTTTCTTTCGTACTCATCATGGAATATCATTTTCTTTTGTATTTTCCTTTTATGAGTACTATTCATGAAGTAATATTCATGGGAACTATTCATAAAGTACTATTCACGAAGTACTATTCACGAGTACTATTCATAAAGTACTATTCATGGGGTAGTATTCTCGAAGTACTATTCATAGGGTACTATTCATAAAGTACTATTCACGAAGTACTATTCATGGGGTACTATTCCTGAAGTACTATTCTCCCAGGTATTATTCACCCGGAGTACTATTCATGACAAAAAAATTAATTTCTTTTCACCTGGACCATTGATGGTGGTTGTAATAGTAAATCAATCTAGACCATTGATGGTGGTTTTAATAGTAAATCAATCTGGACCGTCGGTGGTGGTTTTAATAGTAAATCAATCTAGACCATCGGTGGTGATTTTAATAGTAAATCAATCTGGACCGTCGATTGTGGTATTAAAAGTAAATCAATCTAGACCGTCGGTTGTGGTTTTAATAGTAATCAATATGAACCGTTCGTTTTAATAGTAAATCAATCTGGACCGTTCATGTAACGCCCCAAAATCCGGTCTATCTTCACACCCGGATTCCGTACGTCACGATCCCATCTTCTTCCAAACATACATCATTATATAGCTAAACATAACAACATATACTCTCAAATCCCAGGTTCTAAAAACCTTATAACCTTTTTCATTACAAATAATGATAAATACATTATTCATTTCATCTTACAACAGTGAATTTTATCCACCACCAAGGATACATAATAGTTTCTTAAACTAGTCTATAGTTCAATTTCATATTTCTATATTACAAGTCTTCACTTGATCTTCTCGCTCATTCACATTCTGAATGGCACTTCATCTGGATACCGTTAGCTTGATCTTTACGAGATCCTTAAGTTCTTCTAACATCGTTCGCTGAAAAAAAAATTCATTTAAAGCAAGTGTGAGCATTAAATTGCCTAGCAAGTAATAGCAGTTGAACAAATAACTTTAAGATTTAAACATTTCTTTAAAACTTTGATAACCGAACAAAAGTTATGAAGTAGCTTGAACAATAGGAATAATCTTGATTCCTATCATTTTAAAACATAAGTTAATTTCACTTTGAATTACTTTCATTCTTCTACCTTTTTCATACACATCATATCTGGCTAGAATCATTAGTACAGACTTAATAATAACGATTCATGTATAAACAGATCATACTTGTATTGAACAGCTCAATCACAGAATAGTTCATATCATAGAAACACCAAAGTCTTCACATTGTGGCTCAAGGCCTCATACATTCTACCACCTTGTACAAATATCGCACATTCGCACATGGACAAAACTTCTCAAGTTCAACATATGAGAAGTTTAGGAAACTAGCATTCATTTGAAATATGAATGAAGTTAGGAAACTTGCTTTTACATACGATTCTGACTTTACGTTGAATCGCTCATTTCAATTCCTATATAACACATAAGAAAACACCACATACACCAATTAGTCATACATCTTTGACTTACGCATTAGTTTACTTAACTTTACTTCTTAGGGTTCGCTTTCTTGTAACCTAAGTTTACGCGACCACTTTTATTACCATTCTATGGCTTCATGACATACGGAGATGTCTTACTTATACGTTCATCATCTTTGATGTTTTATAAACGTATCTTCTTCTTATAACTCTTCTAGGACTCAGTACACATCGCTTCTCTGCTAGTAGTCCATATAGTAGTCTGAGTGGTTTCCCATAAACAACCAACAAACAAGTTCCCGTCTCATCTACACTGCCCATACAGTGAGTTAGATCAGTTGCCAGTTTTGTATATACCTTTGCTCTCTGAAGGAATTGTTTAGCCCAGCTCCCATATGTCAACCATCAAAATTTACGATTGTACCACAACCTAAACTTATCGTAACTTATCTGAACCATTAAATTTAATGTTCGTTAAATCAATTTCTTATTCCTTACGGTTCTCTGGCAACTAAATGCCATACCTTAGGATTCATTCTTATACGACTCACCTTCGACTTTCGTTACTCTTATTACCGTTCATTACGGCTTTCTCGATAATTCACGTCTTACTTACTACCTTTGTCAACGTCTAGGTCATACAACCAGGGTATACATAGAACATTCGTTCGACGCGAATACGATTCACGAGGATCATTTACGTATTCAACTTTCACATTGCTCGTCTCTTAATCTCTCATTCAACCTTTACTCAAGGTTTTAATCGCTTTCAATTGTTATCAATCCTATTAACCCCATGTTCATTATTCTTTCGTAATGTCAAAGCCATACTTTTCGTTGTATTCTACGACCGATCGTTCATCACAACAGCATTGCGTTCGCAGCGTCTATACACTTTACACTTATCTCTCACTACCATGTCATAACATCAAAATGTTATTCATTACCCTCGTTCCCCAACATCTAGGGAATCACAATCATAACAATCCCCCACGTTTGTTTATCGCGACTACGGTCCCCGGATATCGGTTACGTAACCCGCGTTCACATTCTTTGTCTTTAATCTCGATTAATCTTTTTGTTCAACCTTCATTAAAGGTTTAATTCACTTGTTTAAGTGTTACATTCAATTAACTATACGCTCAAAAGTTTTTGTTACACTTCCCCCAGGATTTGAGCAGTTAAAAGCTCTTATCTGGCTTTTTCCTTACACTAGCGCTGCGACGCCACTCTCTTCTTTATCTTTTGTGTCGTGGCGTGAATTTGCAGTACTCGGCTCCTTGGTCTAGCACTGCAGCGCCACCTTACAAGGCATGGCTGGCGCCGCGACGCTAAGCCCTAACCCTAGAAAATTTCTCTAAGTCTTTAATCATTTTGAGATGCTTACTTCCCGCTTCCATAACTTATTCGTTATAACTCGGAATGAGGTTATTCCAAAGCCATTCTCTTCCTTATCTTATGTACTTCAATACCCTTGGACAAAACGTCGTTCTGAATCTGTTAACGTGCCATTCGATTGGCTTAATCTTCATCTTTCGTTTATTTTATGTTTTTAACGCTCTTTGTTTGTTCGTCCGTAATTCGGTCATCTGAACTCAGAATTCATTTGTTCTTGAGTCCACGACTCACGTTTTCTATGTTCTCTTACATTCTTATGAACCCTACATGTTCGGGTTTATTTACTAACTTTCTAATTCTCGTTTGTCTTTTACAAAATTTTCGCCATAACTTCGTTATAGCTAAGTTTGAATCCATTCTTCATGAACGTTTCTACCATTCCTAACCAAGAAATAAGCATCTAACTTATACACGATGGTTTTAAACTTGTCCATCAACAACAATTATCCTACGATTGTTTTAAATTTGTCCATCAACAACGTTCTTCGCGTGTTCTTCGTTCGTTCTTCATTTTAATCGATATTTTGGATTATGATTTCACTATTTATTAGAATTTGATGTTAGAGAACATTATTCCTTACTTATTTCATCTACTCATTCATATAATCCACTCGGATCGTTCTAATTCATTACGAATCTTGTACTTCCTTAAGAAATTTATTTACTAAACATCAAATTCTTATTTTCTTATTTCTCATGATTTCAACCATATGAAATCATCCCTAATATCATCTACTTCTTATTCTCATTAAGTTATGTTTTGAACATATAAAACTTAAAGAAAATCTAACATAGAAGTTAGGTTTTAATATCTTTCCTCTTTATTTTTCTTCCGCTAGACAAAACCAGCGATTTACTAGCTTTTTTATTTCACGAACATTTTTGATCCGATCAATCATGCTCATGCTCTTCCTTCTCCCACTCCATCTGAATCCTCTCTCTCTCTCTCTAGTGTAGGATTTTCAAAATCCCATTTAAATGAAATAAGCTTCCTATTTATAGATTTTCCAAAGCTAGGGAATATTCATTTCATCCCTAACCACCTTACTATTCACACCTCCTTACTATTCATGACTTAAGTGTTAAGTTAACTTAGCCTTTAAGTTTTGTGGTTCCGTCTTTCAGGTTTTCGTCCGACATTTTAAAAAACTGCGATTCTCGGAATCAAAATATTTTTGGATAATTCGTCTTTCCTTTACTGATTAACTTTTACGTATTCTTCGGATTTCTAAAAAAACTAAAAAACACTTTTTGGCGTTAAGCGTTTTCCTTCACGTTTTACCCTAACGTAGCTAAATGAATGAAAAGTACATAACAGTACTTTTTGTCATTTTTATTTTGTCTAATTTTTGCACGTTTTTTGAGAAAAACTTTTTTCGGCTTACTTAACTGTTCATGATATATTATCGTCAAATCTTTCGATGGAATGTCATTTCGACATACCGAACTCTCGGAAAGGCTTATGTTATTCAAACCCTAACCCTTAGGTTTCATTGGGTGAATAGTGCCTATTTCTTCTTTTTTCCCAGAAATATTTTTATTCCCGAATTTTTTTTATTTTTTTCTTGAAAATTCTTAATCGCTTAGTCTAGCTCTTAGCCAGAATCCTCCCGGCTTATAATCATCCTAGGTTCTAGAACGATTAATAAACACATAACACATAATATTATTAATAAAAATTCATTTTATTAATAACTAATTCTTTAAACTTAAATTCTGGACGATCAAAATTTCCGGGTCGTTACAGTTCATGAATTAGTTACTATTTAGTCCATTCTCCTATAAATAGAAGCTTAATTCTTCTTTCATTCTCACCAATTGACTGAGATTCACAAGAGACACTATAGATAGAGAAACTATAGAGAGAAAGAAGAAGAGTATTCTATTACTTCACTATTGCAGTATCCAGCCTTCTACTAAGGTAAGGGGTATTATTTATTTCGTATTCATAAGGAATACTATTTTTCGTATTCATCCTTTAATATGTCGGAATAACCTGTCTACGCGGATTACGTACCGTATGATAGGTGAAAATCCATTTGCAGTTTCATATGTTATTTTTTTTCATATTCTTAAATCCAAACTTACTATGGTAAGTATTACTTCTATATTCCTTGAAATTAGTGGAATATTCTTAATTTTTGCGCTTCATCCAGTATCATTTTATTGGAATATTGATCTAAACTTTCTTATTAAATATCAATATTTTCACCCGAATTACTATTCACGGGTTACTATTCACCCGGTTACTATTCACTATAATATTATTCACTCGAGTATTCGGGACACTTTTCATGTCGGGGTACTATTCTCGAGTTACTATTCCCGGGTTACTATTCACTCAAATATTGTACACTCGGGTATTTGGGGCACTTTTCATGTTGGGGTACTATTCCCGAAGTACTATTCACAGGGTACTATTCACGGGGTTCTATTCACCGAAAGATTTATTTCTTTTATGTACAAATTATTTTTGATACATGGATATTATTCTTGGATTTTACTCCACAAAGTAGTATCATATTGACAATTTGGAAATTATTGAATTTTAGATAAATTAAGTTATAAATCTTTAAAAAATTATCATTTGCTTTCTTTTAATTGAATTCTTATATCATTGTCATCATCCTCATGCTAATATTATGATGAAAGTCATATTTGGCTTACGTGCATAGATGGACTATTAATTTGTATGATTATGACCAGGGATAATTCGGTATGATCATGACCATTGATGATTACACGAATATTCTTGGCCCGTAGTGTAAGAATAATTTGTGGACGTGATACTAATGAATATTCTTGGCCCGTAGTGCAGGGATGATTATATAATGTGATTTATTTATTAATCTGAGTCCCAACGATAAAGTTAATGATAAACTTTTTAAATCATATAAGATAGTAGATATCATGCTCTACTCGACTCTTCTAATGGATTTCTTGTTCCGCTATAGTTAAACTTGTTGTCTATTATATTATATCAATTTAACATTGTTGAAGGCTTATGATAACTTATTCTGCATTATCTTAGTCATAATATTTCTTATTGGTCTAGTTGAGCTCACCCTTTTACTTCCATTGTTCTCTTCAGGAAATGAGAACATATCCGGAGCTAGTCGGGGAACGGAGTGATGGTCCGCGATGGTGTTATAGTAGTCCTCACTATTCTATAAAATAGTGTGACAATAAATGTAATGAGGACTCCATTTGAGTTTGGATATTGTCTAGAAGATAATATTCGTGTAAAAACTCTCAGCTCATGTTGTATAATTAATTTTGTATTTGTATTCAGTACCATGTATTTGGCGACCCAAGATGGGTGATGTATACCTATTTTGGGGATGTCACAGGAACAGTTTGGACTTATGTGTCCCTCCTCTTCGCATCTGTAGTATATAACTGGCGATCGTTCTTCTCCCTTAGAAATTGTTACTGGTGCTGGTGTTGGTGTGGTTGTTGATGTCTTTCCATCAATGGTGAATCTTCTCTTTTTGAAATTTCCAATTGACTGATTTCTTCTATTATCTTGGCTAGGATTACCACCGAAGTGGTTACCATTTTTGGCACGTTGGTTATCACTGCTTCGATGACTATTGCCATTGGTATGACTATTATTTTGTTGTCAGTTGCTGTCTTTTGGTTAAGCTAACTCATATTCCTTCTCCAATAATTGAGCTATATTCACCACATTTGAATATAAAAAGAGTTTATGAGAGATGAGATGTTGACGAATTTCGGGTTTCAAACCTCTTAGAAACATTCACGTCATTCACTCCTCATTATCTACCAAATGGGATGCAAACTGGGATAACTCTTCAAACTTTTCCTTGTATTGCGATACAATCATATTGCTTTTCTTATGGGTTCGTAGTTCCTTTAAACTCCGGCGGACCTATGCTTTTAAACTATTTGAAGGTAGTCATTCTGACTACCCTAGGTTAATCGGGTGCTCTACCCTCGGTTTGATTAAATGCAGCCGTTAATAAATTAACGAACTCTTGCATAGGGTTGTTTTGACCCCCTTGACCCCCTTAATAAATGCGGCATTTTCTGATTAAATAAATAAAATTTCATTATTATCGATTTACTTACTTAGTTATTATTTGCCAAACAACAACTCATACCATAACAAAGCATATTAAATAAAAACTTCATTATATTCATATGCTTCTTCATAGTTTGAAACTATTTACAATTTGTTTCCATAGCCAAAAGCTATTACATTTCTATCCCACAATTGAACTTCATAAAAGTTGGGATTTACAAAAAGACTACCCCTTTTATACAAAACAGGGTTTTACGTCACTACACACATATTTATAACTCTAGACTTCTAATAATGCATAATAGCGTCCTCGTGTTTCTCATTTGCAAGAATCGACACAATATCCCGACTAATAGTATGTCGAGTTTGTCCCGACTCAATGGAATAACAAGTAATTTTTAGCTTGAAATCCTTATGAGCACTTTCATGGATGTAAGACATCTGTGCTATCTTCTGGTCTCTTTCAACCAGTTTCTTACGAAGCTCATCGGCCTCTTCCTTATAGACCCTAGCCTTATCTGTCATAAGAACCTTTTCATCATTCTCTGACTCAAAATCTGCTTCTTCAAACTCCTTTACTTCATAAAGAGCACTAATCTCTTCATTCTGATTCTGCACAACTGTACACAGTTGCACATTCTTGTCAAGCACTACCAGATATAATGTTCTCATTACATCTGGAGGTGCTGACTCTTATGCAGGTATTACCGTATTAACCGATGTTACCTCCATTTTTTCCTCCACATCAATCATCATATAAAGGTATGATACTATATCTATATCTCCCTCAGAGTAGTTCTCCTCAGAAAAGTACTCCTCTGGCTCCGACTCTTCTAGAATCACTAATGGTACCTCCGCCTCTGGCATAGGTACAGGCTCTACTATGTTCATTGTTTCTTCGCTCACCACATGTATATCTCTATACATCAAACTATCGATCGACATCTACAATAACACATAACATGTTGATTAGTACATAATACATAATAGTATAAGCACAAATCAAATTTAATTTATTTATGATTAATTTCTATCTTTTAAATCCTTCGGTACTGAGTTTGTCAATACCTTATTAACTCATTCAACTCGAGTTTACTTCCTTCGGACTTTTTCTTCCTTAACGAGGTTATTAGCCTAAGGTTCATTCAACTCGAGTTTACTTCCTTTGGACTTTTCCTCCACATAGTCTAATGCTTTGATATCAACCTGTGACGCCCCCAAATTCGGGTATCTTCCAACCCGACAGATGATGCTACATGGTACTCATAATTGTATATTAATTTTATTAAAACAACATCAAAATGAATGTATCAATGACATTCTTATTACATTGATAATAATAAATCTCGTTCCCGGGTTCTGAAACCATTACATTCTTTGTTCGTTATAGAATAATTCATACAAACATACTAGTCTATTACTGAATAAACTAGTCATATATCTTTGCCATGCCTTTATCTTTACTAGAACCCTCGGTTCGCTCGACCTTAGCTGCAATCATATAATTGAAGCAAGAAGTGAGCATAACTAGCTCAGCAAGTCTAACAATATATTATATAAATACCACTTCGAGAATCATATGATTATTCTTCAATAACTGAACAAGTAGTTACAAAGTACTATGAAACATTGAATAACACTTCTCATCTCATAAAACAATTCCAAAGCACATATAGTAGCTTAGAAATTCTGAGTAGGTCCATAGACCATGAACATTCTCTTTAGCTTTTATTCATGAAAAGGATAACCCGACACTAAGACCGTAAGTCCGATAGTTCTTACGAGCACTTCTAGGTGATCAACTTATAGTATTCTATATTGATCAACACTCATCCATTAAACGTATTTACGTTTAAGTTTTTTCAACCTCACGTGCCCATCGAATAATCAATGTAAAATACATTTGTTTATTCATACTCAGGCTTACCTTGAATTCTGACCAAACAATTAGCATAGGATAGAGTTATCAATTCAATATTGAAAGACTTGTAAATAAATCAATCAATCTTTAAGATCAGTCTAGCCGAGTTAAAACTAGCATCGACCCTTTCTTTAAAACCATTCATGCATCTCATAACATGAATCATTGAAAACCTGGCTAACACGAAGGTTAGACAAGTGTTAAGAAAACTTGCCTTCAGCGTCTGCTACAATATAATTACTTTCCCTTTGAGTCCTTAAGGCCTCTACAATACATAACCACATACATACCACATTAGGTCATGAACAAACATGTATGGTACCTAACTTATCTTACCCTTCTTCTCAATCTAATCATTTATTTGATTTGTTATTATTTGTTCCAGCTTTCCATTATGTTGTTCTTACGTTCACGTTCACATAATCATTAACAACTTTTAGTTGTAATTCTCAACGTTATAGTCATCATCAAAGATGCTACTTTAAGTTAATTAATTCATCATCAATCAACTATCTTTCGTTTCATATACTTAATCGTACTTAATTCATTAATAAAACTCGTTTCAAGTATTTATCTGCCCTAACGGCTAATTATTGTTCATTGTTTCAGTATTAATAACTTACGTTCAATTAATCTTTCTTGCAACCTATAACAACCTGATATTTTCTATATAATTAAAAGAGAAATTTTGCATATATATTTTTTTAAAGGTGGGAATATGTGCAAGGTAAAGTATATGTATATATGTGATAAATAAAATCTATTTATTACACCTAATAATTTTAAATAATTTTATTAGAATTATTGACAATTATAAATTATATTTTTATAATTAATTTTGTAGTAAAAAAATATTTTTATTATTTATTTTCCATGAAAATATTATTATTATATTATTAAATAATATATGGAATGATTATAATAATTATTTTATTATATGAATTTTAGTACTGATTATTAAGTTAACTATCTTAACTTAATTAATAATGTTATATATGCAAGATAAATCATATATAGAATCCAAATCCTATGTTTTGGATTTTGACCAAGGAATGAGAATAATAAAATAATATTAATTTTATTTCAGTGCTATAAATATGTGTTATATGTGTTGATTGATAATGGTTGGTCAATTATAGTATATCATGTTAAAACCTAATATTATTGTGCTAAACCCTAATTTGAAAAACCAAACACGAGTTCAAGACTATTTGGTAACTGTATTATGTGATTAATGATTAATATTATAGATTTTAATCTTAATTAGGAAAACCCTAATTATTAGAAATCCTAATTTCTAAATTAGGAACCCTAACTTCGAAATTATAATCCCTAATGACTAGAAAGCCTAATTATCAAATTAGGTACCCTAATTGCTAAATTGGAAAGCTAACTGTGATTAGCTAATTCCTAAACTTAATTTGTAAGTCTAGGTACTTAGGAAACCTAATTTAATTAAGGAACCCTAATTTGTGTTTTTAGAAACTTTAAAATTTCATTTTTAGTTCTAATTAAAAATCCTACAAATTAATGTGCCAAACCTTAGGGTTAAACCCTAAGGGTTTGCCATGGTACAACTTTGCCATTAAAATCAAAAGCCAAATGACAAGAATATCCTTTTGTGCATTATTGAAGCTAACTTGCTAGTTTGTCCAACACTTTAGTTGGTGAACTACTCTACCAACCCCATGTGCTCTAAATAATCAGCAAACAAGCCACATTCATCAGCCATTGCATTATATTCAAGTTATATATAAAATTAGAGAGAGAAAAGTCATAAATTTAGACCATTTGTGCTCCTAAACTTCACCAAAGCTCTCTCTCTTTAAACCTATGAAAACATTTGGTATTTCAGTCCCAAAATCAAGCCCCACTATCAACCATAACATATCAGAAGCATAGAATCAAAAGTTTGTTCATAAAGGTATAAAACCTAAACCTAAAATCTGATCTTTGATGTACTGTTAGAAGTTGTGTTTAAGTGTTTTAATATGTTGTATATAGTGTATATTGATAATCTGGGTTGATAAATGTTAGATCCATAACATCTATAGGTTCGGATTTGAAGATTTTCAAAATCTGGAAAAAGTTAAAAAAGTTGTCTGACAATGAATGTTAAACCTCATAGATCTCTTATTATTTCTTGTTTTGTATGTTTAAAGCTTTGTAGTTATAGTGTGTCAATGGACTTTACTCTGGAACTTGAATCAAGTACAAATCATGGACAAATTTCATTTTATTGATGGTCAAAGTTGGTTGATCGACCATGACCAAGTGAATCTGGGCAGCCATAAACTTGCCCAAAAAGCTCTAACAGCAAGTTAATGGGCCCAGATCTTTCTTGTTTATATTGATTTGTGTTTGTAGTTGTATCTAAGTTGAATTTAGGTATATAGACTACATGTTTATCCCTTAAAATCTCCTAAACATAAAATAGGTATATCATAGTGGACGGTCAAACCAAGTCGGATGATCATGAAAGCTATTTTCTGGGTAACCCAGAAATTCTGCACACATGTTACTGACATTGCAGGAGGGAAGATTCGTCTTTCAGAGATAACCTTGGAAGACAGCTCACATCCATTCCGGATACTACCGAAAGTCAATCCCAACCTCGGAACACACCCCAGAAACATCATTTCCAACCCAAGAACACACCAGAAGGATCATTTCCAACCTCAGAGATAACCCCAAGGAATGTTGTTGCAGTTCCGGCGATAACTCCGGAATTGCTTATTTCAAATGCATGCTATCAGCTTCAAGCTCAGACCTCCTGCCGAGGCACTCGTACCTCAGACCCGGAGCTAACACCAGGCAGACAGGCACTCTCACAAGATGACCTTGCGTTATTCAAACAATTGCAGCAGTCCAATCTCAGATGTAACCCTGAGAAACGTCTACTTTCAACTCAAACTGGCGATAACCCCGGTGAAGAGTCAAACGTCAACTTTCCCCTTCAACACCTGCACGTCGTCTCAACACTTCATACATACATACATCCAACGATGTCCCACGAGAACCGAGGAGTTACAATCCCGAGTGACTATTACGCGTGGCAGTACCTTGGATAGAATTTGAAGCTCGAAGACCATGGGCATTGACCCCTCTTCCTGACTTCGTACAACCTCTAATTCATGTCATTGCATAACTCTCAACACAAGAGGTCCAAAGAAGGTCACATGTACCTCGTTCGGATGCTCGGATTGAAGTTCTGCAAGTTCGAGCAGACATTATAGTGCACGAGTGTACGTACTTCGAGACGACAGAATTCGCGAGGCCCGGATGCACCACGACTAGCCGCAGGTTTACCTGCGGCCATCAGTCTATAAATATAGACCTTGGGGTCAGCCATTTGAAGAGAGAGAGCAGAGAAAAAAGGCGAGGAAGCCCTATCCAATTTACTCTGTATACACCCATATTGAGTGTTTCCTCAGTTTAAACACCTGTTAGCTGACATATAGCTATACTTTTATCCAATGGAGTCGAAAGTGTTTATCCACATAGAGTCATAGAAGTCTACTTTGGCAGCCCACTGTAAGCCTTCTTACATTCTATAAAGCCTTCTTTCCATATTAGTACACACTGTTATACACATTGAGAGTCGTGTTGTGTGCATTTGCCCGGACTTTGGTCCATGGTTTTCATTTCTATCTGTATATATATACTTATATATATGTATATATTTTATATATGGACTAACATTATCGAGTTATGCCTCAATTGAGCCTAAACTTATGTATGGAGCATTTATTTGCTTTTATATATATATACTTATATATATAATTGTTGTCAGACATATCTGATGAGCCTGGATTTTATATCCAGAGCATTTACCTACTTATATATATACTCATATATATAATTGGTGTCAGACATATCCGATGAGCCTGGATTTACATCCGGTGTGTTTACTGCTTTTATATATATATGTGTACATATATATATTTACATTCCGTCCTGCCTGGAGTTTACATCGTGGCAGTTGATCTGTTTTATAACTTTATTTACATTCATCGTCTCCTTTGGAGTTTACTTGCGTGGCGATTGATCGATTTTATGACTTTATTTACATTTCGTCCAACTTAGAGTTTACGTGGTGGTTGATCATGTCCATATATATATATATATATATATATATATATATATATATATATATACCGCTTTTATATATTTATATTTCGATCCCCATGGAGTTGCTTTCGTGGTGGTTGATCAAGTCAATATATATATATATATTTACGACTTTTATATATATAATCGCCATCGCTTTCCATACAAACTACTGATATCATGTGAGGCTAGGAATCATGTGATCACATATTCGGTTCTTGAATCTAGATTGATTCCATGATGGACCTTTTTTACATTGTGAAGCGACTTGTACATTATTTTCAAAGGTGTCTAAATTTCCTTGGATGGTTTGTCATGCCCATGAGGAGTTCAAGATTGTATATTATTTTCTCAAGATGCCTCGCATCTAGAAAATAAAAGCAAACAATAGAACATTTAATAATAAAAATGGAAGTATCAAAGGCCTCAATTACTATTGAGTACAGGGTTTGAAAAACCTCTTTTTACAAAACTTCATTGCTATATCCTATTTAAAACTGAATTTTTCATAAATTCAAACCCTATGTATATAGGTGCGAACGAGGTACAACACTACTTCCAAATAATTGCACATTGATCCACACACGCAAACACACATGCATATAACAGTTTCTTTAAGAAGTGGTGGTTACCGTGGCAACACGGATGTCGGGGGGTGCCTAACACCTTCCCTCCGTATAATCAAGCCCCCGGACCCAAATGAATCACAGTTTCACAGACCAGTTTAGTAGTGTCACATCACTGGGTCAATGTCCAAACCTTTTCGGTTGCATTGGTACAACCAGTTAAATACACCAACTGGTGACTCTTAAAGTCCAATCGTCGATATTATACATGTCAGACCTTTTTCACTTGTTTTTTCAAACAAATCTCACATTAACACGAGAACACCAAAGAATAAGTAACGAAAAGGGACACTGAAAAATCCCGATGTCGACAGATGGCGACTCTGCTGTGGATTCCAGTAAGAGGGCTTAAGCCGCTATTACAAGCTTTTCAAAACTGTTATATGCTTGTGTGTGAATGTTGCATTTACATTTATGATGAATGTGTATTAATGCATAATACTTACTACACTAATAAATATCTATCTGTGATATTAGTGCTTCGTACATGTCATCATTTTACATAAACGGTGAGACACGTTGTATGTGAATGTATGTTGTGTTGTTCCTCCACCAGGAGGCTATCCTGTCGTTGTTTGATTACTAGACTCGTAGGAAGAATAATTCCAACGGGGCTTAGGAAAGGCACCACCTAGATTCGCTCCTGTTGAAAGACCGGATTAACCTCCCGTCAAGTAGATTGTGATGATCTGGGAACCTTCATGCCAAAAACCCACGAGAGAAACCCTAAGATAGGTCAACCTCTGACAAACCAAACGCAGAGGAAAGTCTCTTCATGCTTTCCATTTTCAATTACTTGTAAAAATATTTGTAATTTTATTCCATGTTCATCTTTATGTAATGGAAAATATGAAGATTATTTGTGCATACATGTTATCAATTAACACTCAGTTTTGTAGGACAACATTCCTAAAACGGACATATTATGATAACATTTATATTACCCTAAGACTAAACTACGTAAGCCTTTTGTAGGGAAATCATTTGGACTATGACCCGCTCAAAATCCAAAAAGGCCACAAGCCTACATCCAATCATGTCTTCGTCTGACCAATCTAATCTTGTTTCTCGTGAAGAATTTGATGGATTAAGTTAGCAAATCACAAATTTGGCTGTTTTGCTTAAAGAATTGCATCAGTCCACTCAAGGTACAAAGATGCCTCCATATATAGAATCCTATACACAAGGAGGAACACAAGGTCTAGATAAAACAAATCTAGAACCTCCGTTGGATATGACCAATAAAGAACCTGAAAACACCCATCTCAAAGGAGATCCAGACACCGGTGATATCAGGAAGAAAATACTCCAAATGGAGGAAACTATTCGTGTTCTCAAAGGGATTGGAACACATGGAAGTGTTTCATATGCTGACCTTTGCATCTTCCCTGGTGTTCATTATCAAGAGAAATTCAAAACCCCTAATTTTGAAAAGTATGATGGATTAGGGGATCTTTATACACATTTGAAAGTGTTCATTGGAGAACTTGGGTCTTATGCAGAAAATGAAAAGCTCAGAATATAGCTGTTTCAGAAAAGTCTGACTAGAGAAGCCCGTTCGTGGTATACCGGATTAGACAACTCAAAGATCCATAGCTGGGAAGAGCTGGCTCACGTCTTCCTTACTCAATCTGAGCCTAATCTCGGATGGCTCTGACCAGGCACCAAATTACCAAGGTCAAGAAACAGTCTAATGAGTCTTTCAGAGAGTATGCACAAAGGTGAAGGCGCCTTGCTGCTAAACTTATTCCTTCCATGACGGAATCAGAAATGGTCATGAAGTTCATAGATGTACAGGAAGCTCCTTTCTATGAGAGAGTCTTAGCTGGTATTGGCAAACCATTCTCTGAAATGATCAAACATAGAGAGATGGCTGAAATGGGATTGTAGTCTGGTAAAATTCAAGACCTAGCCGCTCTTAAAGCTGTTGCTGAGCACATCCAGTCCGGATCTTATGGAAACAACCCTCGGAGGGTCCATAAAAAGAAAGAGGAGGATGTTTCCTTGATACTACAAGGTCAAAAAGGTAATCAAAGCGTGCCTATACAGAGGAGAAACTACTCCCCTCTTCAAGTATAATCTTCAAACCCTCCATTGCCTAAAGGTGTAGAAGTAAAGCGTCCTCGAACGTTCACACCCTTAGGGGACTCGCTCAAGAATATTCCTGCTCTTCTGACTACTCAGAAGAAAATTACACATCTTCTTTCGCCAGCCAACCCTAATGGGAAGGGTTTTAATGCTACTCAGAAATGTGTTTATCATGCCAGAGCACCTGGACATGATACTCAAGATTGTTGGGCCTTGAAACACAAGATCCAAGATTTAATAGACAACAGTGAGATCGTGGTCACCAAACCAGATCAACCTCACGTGCAAGACAACTCTCTTCCTCAACACAAAGAAGAAGATGTCAACATAATCAGTTGGAGCACTGGACAGAGTTCAAATTCTAATGGTGAATCATCCCAAACCCTAAAAGATGGTGTTGACAGATGGGATTATGCAAAGTTCCAGTTCACTATAGAATGAAAGGTGAAAGCTCTTTACAAACAAATTGAGCAATTGGCAGAACTAGTGACCCACCAGCATCAAGTCACACGCCAATTAATCAGGCAGGAGCATGCCTATATCCTTCCTTTTGTTATGAATGCTCCATCACCACCTTAAGAAAATGAAGCTATGGAGGATAAGGTTGCAAAGAGAGCCAATGATAAAACCCATCGGGATTTTGCCAATCAATGGGAATTTACCTATCTTATCCAATCTATGGAGGAGATACTGCAAATTTTGATCAATGAAGGAAGAATTACCTTCCTTCTGCCTCCAATCAATCCCCGCTCAGGATGGTTCAATTCTAATGAAGTGTGTCAATATCATTCACATTCTCGCGGTCACAGCACATAAGAATGTTGGGCACTCCGCCATCTCATTCAGAATCTTATTGATAGCGGTGTCCTGCAAATAGCAGATGATTACAATGTGCAACTCAAGGGTGGGAATGCATGTCCTACCAAATGGAAGGGATCAGTAGCAGTTATCCAAAGTGGATGATGAGACTGTCAAAGTATTCCCCATACAACCAATTCAACTCAAAGGAGCTGACAATCCTTTAAAAGTGGCCGCACCAGAGCCAATTTCTTTACCTTTCAGACCACAACATCCTGTTGTCAGTTTACACAAAGTTTCATGGAATTATGGAGAAGCTGAAGGATCCACGTCTCATATCTCTGCTACAGTGTCGAGGGAAAATCCATTGTATCTTCCTCAATAGGTTATGAAACCTGCTTGCGAAGCAAAGCATAAGGTTCCCATGGAGAAGATTGAAAAATTCCTCCACACTATGGGCCACAATGAAGCCAATTTGGTTTTAAGCTTGCGAGAAGCTCTACACCAGATATCTATACTAGACTTGGTTTTCTCTTCCGAGGATCATCGGAAGATTTTGATAGATGGAGGCTCATCTCTAAATATCTGTCCTTATGCCACCTTGGTGAAGATGAATGTCAATCTCAAGCGGATCCAAAGCAGCCATACGGTTATTAGAGCTTTTGATGGATCCCGAAGAAATTCCATTGGAAAGATTAAGTTGCCAAATGATATTGGTCCAAATACATTCAATGTATCCTTCCACATCTTCAAGATAGATTCAGGATATAACCTGCTATTGGGGAGACCATGGATACACATGGCTGGAGCCATTCCCTCCATGCTATATCAACAACTCAAATACATTGTCAATAACTGTCTAGTCACTATCAACGCTTAGCCGGAATGTCCTGAACAAGGAAATCTACCAATCATCAGCTTTAATTCAGAAGTTGAACCGACCAGTTTCCATACTCTGGAAGTGAGTACCACGCAATACCATTCTATTGGAGCGCCACTTCCCATACCCAAGATTTCTGCCAAGGTTATGTCGGCCACTCAAGAAATGATGTCATTGGGTTATCAACCTGGACAAGGGCTTGGTAAAGATAAGTAGGGTATTAAGTACCCTATCCAAGTATCCATCCAAATTGGAATAGCCGGACTAGGCTATTCTGCCAGGTCCAGTCATAGGAATCCTCATAAGCACAAGTAGATTCCTCAAGCTTCCGCCGCACGGCGATTTTCTATACCTTTACCCCATGAGCTAATACAGTCTCCGGTAAAGGTGTCAGCCCATGTTGTGGCCATGCTGTTTCCTAAACCAGTGCCAATCAAAGCTAAAGAGGTGCTGATTCCTGATCCCGAAGTGGAAGAAAAGGAACGGAAATGTAAACATGACATTGCCTTAATGATGGCAGGCATACGCGTCATTGTTCATGATGAACATACAAATAGATACACCCCAGACGATGTCATGGTTATCATTCGGGAGAAGGAGGACAATGACGATTCTTACATCACTGCAGTCCATCAGGACTTTGCCCTCAACAATTGGAACAGCACTCCATGCATTGGTCAACGAGGGTAAAATGGGCAGAAAAATCCCTCTGCATTGTAGATAACTTTAATTGCTTGCTTTTCTTTACAGTACTAGCAGTTATTTTATCAAGTACATGCTAACACTTTTGTAGGATCAAGCAGTTGGATATATTAAGCGAAAGCATATTCTATTTCAGGACTCTGAATTTAGATGTGCATGTACTTGCTGATGAGGTGACTTCTCTCCACAAGGGCTGTAACTTTGATGCAAAGTTGGACTCAGACTTAATGGACATCCAAGAGGACATTGAGACACCTCAGGAGATTAAGGAATGGGTTGCAGACAAACCCAAACCCAATCTTGATCAAACCACTTCTTTCAATCTTGGAACCTTAGACAATCCTAAGCTTATCCAAATTGGTTCAGACCTTACCACAAATCAACGGAATGACATGGTTACACTATTAACCCAATTCCAGGATGTGTTTGCATGGTCTCATGAAGACATGGTGGGTTTGTCCACTGACATTGTTCTTCATCGCCTTCCCATTAATGAAGGATTCGAGCCAGTTAGGCAGAAACTCAGGCGATTGAAACCTGAGTGGAGTTTAAAGGTTAAAGAAAAATTGTGAAACAATTTCAAGCTGGCATCATCATGGTGTCAATATATCCGAAGTGGATATCTAACATTGTTCCCGTGCCTAAACCAGTAGGAAAGGTGCGAGTCTGCGTGGATTATCGGGATTTGAACAAAGCTTGCCTTAAAGATAACTTTCTCGTGCCATTTATCCACATTCTTATTGACAATACTACTCAATATGACATGTACTCCTTTGCTGATTGCTTTGCGGAGTACCATCAAATTATGGTTGCTGAGGAGGACCGTGAGAAAACTGCTTTCATCACGCCTTAGGGAACCTTTTGCTATAGACGGTTGTCATTCAGCCTCATCAATGCCAGGGCAACCTATCAGCGAGCTAAGATGGCTCTTTTACATGATTTAATGCACAAAGAGATAGAGATCTACGTGGATGACATCATTGTCCAATCCCGAAAGGAGGATGACCACTTAGACCATTGATAGACACATAATTCATACATTTAATTATCCCTAATTTTGTCCTTTTAATTATATTAGTTTATTAAATTAATATATTTTATTTTATTGTGTAGGATTTAATATTTGTTGCAATAAAGTCAAAATCTTGGTGATCAAGCGATATTTAATGCTCTTATTCATATAAGGAATGTCCAAGAAGAATCCTACAAGGAGAAGGAAAGAGGTGGAACAATCTTAGTGTGCAATTCAAATCCAACAAGAGAAAGAAAAGTCTATCTAGAAGATCTTTTTGAGAAGTTGATTGCTACTAGGAAATTGAATCCTACATGGAAAGGGAACAAAAGTGTCCAAGTTCAATGAATCTAAATTAGGGTTCAAAGTTATTTTTCCTATATATAGGCCTCTTGTTTTAGAGAGAAAGGAACCACTTGTTATTTTCTTTTTCTCAGTTTTTCACTAGTGTAGGAAGGAGTAAGATATTTAGAGTTTGTCCTTTCTCTTATTCCAATCAGTTGTGGTACTTCTGTCAGGGAGTATTTGTCACTTTCTTTTATTTATATAATAGGAATTCTCTTTTTAATTATTGTTCTTATTTCATGCGAATAGTAGTTCTAATATTATTTGTTTTTGTTTTTAATTATATGGCTAGCTAAATTTCTAATACCTAGGATTATGATGAAACTAAATATTTCATAAAAATATTTTCCTTCCGTTCCTAAATTAATGCCTAATTATTTTCACCTTCATATTTTCCTCCATATAAATTGGACATGATTTTTATATTGATTGCGAGGTTTTGATAAGTTATAGTTAATCTGTGAATTTTTCATAACTTATGTTTGCCCATATTAATTATATGAATCATTATTTTTAAAGGGAAGGGAAAAAAAATTTGGGAATTGATTTAGGAAATAAGAAATTATTTATTATGTTAATATTTGGTAGATTTTAATTCCTAGGTATCTTTTCTCATTAATAGTGTTCGTCATTAATTAATAGTTTGCATAATTTAGTTAAAAAATCTTCTCCACCATTTTTGTTTCTAATTTGCCTAAAATATTAATTAAGGATATATTAAAGAATTAATCTAGTCTTTGTGGGTTCGACCTGTACTTGCCAGTTCTTCAATTCGACACTGTGCACTTGCAGTTACATATTTTATCACATCAAGTTTTTGGCGCCATTGCCGGGAACTAGAATTAATTTTTATTTATTCCTTAATTTTTATTTATTCGAATTAGTTTTAACTCATTTTTTTCAGGATTATTGAAGCGGATCGAAGAAGCAAAAAGATAAAGGTTTTGTTGTTGTGCTTTCTTCGGTACTTCGTATCTCCATATTTTTTTTTGAAATAAACAAATAAAAAAAATAGTAGTTTAGTTTTTTTTATATATTTTTTTTATTTGTCGCATTCATGCATTCACTCATGTAGAGCACATCCTGTTAGGTTTTATTTTTTTGTCAAATATAAACTGTGGTGATTGCTGGAGGATTGAGGTACGTCAAAATTTCTCCTTCTTTCGTAATTCACATAGTTTTAGGACATTTTATTTCTTTATAGTTTTTTTTATTTGTGCATTTTCATCTTCAATCTAACATTAAGGGTACAACCTGTAACAAGATAAGGTGGGGATTTCATCACCCTTCCTTGGCCCACAAACAACCCAATTTGCATTTTGCATAACCATTACCTAATAAAATCAAGTAGACGTTGGTCCCTAGGACTCTCGAGCTCAATTAGGACAAGAAACTCCAAGAGGAGTCTGAATTTTAAATTAATCAAACTACTGGTGTCTAGGCAAGTGGTTCAAAAGGTATACGCCTAAAGATTGTGTGGTTATTTAATTAGTCATCGTATATACGGAGAGACTCCCGCCTTTCTTACACTTACCTTGCTAGTGGTATGATTAATTTCGAATTTGGTGGACCTTGCGGTGTAACTTGGAATAGTTAGGAGCTGTCTAGATTTTATTTAGGTTAACCTTAGAAGTAATTTTTTTAATTTTTTTTTTGTGTGTATCTGATTATTTGTTAATTAGTGTATGCAAAAAGTGTGGATTGGGGACGAAACATCCCGATTAGTGAGAAAACTTGATTTTTCGGATTTCACTTTAAAAGATCTCACTTTAACAAAAATGGAGGCCGCCCAAACTGTTTCTTTAAGGGATCGATGTTACCCTTCCCGCTTTGCCCAACCTTCATGTATTAGTCTACCACCGGTAACTGGTAACAATTTTGAACTTAAGCCACATTTTATAAATATGTTACCTAGGTTTACGGGGATAGAAGATGCATATTTATTTATTCAGGAATTTGAGGAAGTTTGTGCCTTAATGAAAATTCAACAACTGTCTGACGACTCAATTAGGCTAAGATTTATAACATTTGCTTTAAATGATAATGCTAAAATATGGTTATATAGCCTACCAAATAATTCCATATCAACCTGGGAGGGATTTGTTGTTACATTTCTAAAAAAATATTTTCCAAATCATAAAACTGCTAAAATTCGGACTGCAATTCATCAATTTTGCCAACTTGAAAAAGAGTCCTTTTGGAAATATTTTGATAGATTTAAAATTTTGTTATCCTAGTGCCCACACCACGGAATTGAGAAATGGAGATTGTGTCAAATTTCTTACGAAGGTTTAGACTATCCCACTAAAACAATGTTAGAGTCAATGTGTCAAGGGGATTTTCTGAATAATGATGAGGAGAAGGCTTGGGAGTTTTTAGAAGACTTAGCAAAAAAAACCATGCAATGGGAAACCACCCAAGAGACAAATAAACCTAGTTCATCTAGGGGTGTTCATACAATTGACAATTCAATTGCTACAGAGGTTAAGTTGGCTGGTGTACTTAACAGACTTGAAGATTTAGAAACTAGGGGACAATCACACGTGAACTAAGTCTCAACACCTACAGAGGTTAAGTTGCCATGTGATTGAGGAATGTCCCAGAGTCGTGCCCCAATTTGAAGAATATGAACAAGTCAATGCAATGTTTCAACGACCTAGGAATGACCCATTTGCACCCACTTATAATCCTGGTTGGAGGAATCATCCTAATTTTGCATGGAACTAAGGACCCTACTCAAATAATTCTTCAAATCAGGTCAATCGGTCTCTAAATCAATCTTTTCAACCTTACCAAAAGTTAAATCCTGGTCCGTACCAAAATTCAAATCCAGCACCTCAATATCCACCAGGTTTTTCTAATGAAAATAAGAGGAGACTTAACACCTTAGAGAAGAGTGTGAGCACCTTAGAGAAGAGTGTGGAAACATTAATAAAATCCATTTCTCGCGTAGAGATCCAAATGAGTCAATTGGCAACTACAGTTAGTGAAAGAGAGAAGGGTAAACTTCCTAGTCAACCTGAGACCAATCAAAAATTTTTAGTCCCTACTCAAAAACCTTATCATGTTAATTCACTTGAAAATAACCAAGTCAATCATGTGAATTCTGTAATTTCTTTAGGGTCTGGAAATTATTTTAACAATCATGCTAGAATTAATAATGAAGAAGAGAAAAAATTAAATGTCGAATCTAACGATCCATCTTCAAAGTCAACCCAGCCTGAAAATCCCACAAACTCGGAGTCAGTAGGCCCATCCACTAATCATGTTTTAAAACCTGATTCAACCACACCTTATTAGTCAACTGAAAAAGTCTTCAAACCAAAAGCCCCATTCCCTCAAAGACTTATTTCAAACAAGCAGTCTGCCCAGTTGGACAAAATTCTAGAAGTGTTTAAACAAGTGAAATTAACATTCCTCTTCTAGATGCCATTCAACAAGTTCCCTCATATACTAAATGTCTAAAAGATTTGCGCACACATAAAAGAACCACTCATGTTCCTAAGAAAGCTTTTCTAACAGCCCATGTGAGTTCTATCTTGTCATGTCAAGTCCCTGTGAAATATAAGGACCCCGGTTGTCCTACTATTTCATGCATCATAGGTGAAACATTAATTGAAAAAGCTTTGCTTGATTTAGGAGCAAGTGTGAACCTGTTACCATTTTCTGTGTACGAAACCTTAGGCTTAGGAGAGTTGAAAAAGACAAGTGTCACACTCCAACTAGCTGACTGTTCCATTAAAGTGCCAAAAGGAATAGTTGAAGATGTACTTATTAAGGTTGGTGATTTTGTCTTCCCTGTTAACTTTGTTATCCTTGAAACCTAGCCTGTTGTCAATCCCAAGGGTAAAATTCCTCTAATTTTAGGTAGACCATTTCTAGCAACTTCTAATGCGTTAATCAACTGTAGAAATGGACTAATGAAATTGACATTTGGAAACATGCCAATTGATTTAAATGTGTTTAATGTGGGAAAGCAACCTTGTGATTTTTCTGACCAACCCGTTGAAGTGAACATGATTCAGGACATGTACGACAATGAACTTCCAGGAGAAGACAAAATTTTTAATTTTTGTCTAAATCATTTTGGTCAAAATTGGGATGAAACAGAATATATAAATGAGGTTAATGAAATGCTAAAGTCATCCACATCAATGTCTTACTCTAAATGGGAACCCGAGACTGAGCCATTGTTTCAATCTTCAAAACCTCTTGAAAAGAGTTCACCAGAGTTAGAACTCAAACCTCTGCCTGATAATCTTAAATATGCCTATTTAGGTCCCTCCAAAACTCTTCCTGTAATCATTGCTTCCGATTTAACAAACACATAGGAGGAGGAGTTATTGACCATCTTGAGAGAAAACAAGGAAGCCATAGGATGGAGTATAACTGATATTAAGGGGATCAGTCCAACCATTGTCCAACATAGGATCCACTTAATAGATGATGCTAAACCTGTGAGAGACCCACAAAGGCGGTTAAACCCGGTTCTAAAAGAGGTTGTTAAGAAAGAAATTCTTAAGTGTCTAGATAACGGGATCATTTATCCTATTTCTGATAGCTCGTGGGTAAGTCCTGTTCAGGTGGTACCTAAAGAGTATGTCTTAACGGTGGTTCAAATGAAGCTAATAAGTTAGTTCCCACTCGTGTCCAATCTGGTTGGAGGGTTTGCATAGACTATAGAAAAATCAATGCTGCCACAAGAAAAGATCATTTTCCTTTACCCTTCATAGACCAAATTCTAGAAAGATTAGTTGGTCATGCTTATTATTGTTTCCTTGATGGTTACTCAGGCTACTTTCAAATTCCCATAGCCCCAGAAGACCAAGAAAAGACCACATTCACTTGTCCTTATGGAACCATTGCATATCGTCGTCTACCCTTTGAGCTATGTAGTGCCCCTACCACCTTTCAAAGATGCATAATGAGCATTTTTTCTGACATGGTAGAGAAATTTCTAGAAATTTTCATAGATGATTTTTCCATATTTGGGTCTACATTTCATGAATGCCTTCACCACCTTGACTTAGTTCTAAGGAGATGTAAGGAAACAAACTTAATCCTAAATTGGGAAAAATGTCATTTCATGGTAAAAACAAAGGAATTGTTCTTGGTCACATCATATCTAAAAAAGGAATTGAAGTAGATAAAGCCAAAATCGACCTCATTTCCAATCTTCCACCACCTAGAATGATCGATAATGAAACATTTCTTTCCTAGGGCATGCAGGCTTTTATAGGTGATTTATTAAAGATTTTAGTAAGAAAGCAAGACCCTTGACCAATCTTCTAGGTAAAGATGCAAAATTTGAATTTAATGAAAAATGTCTTCAATCCTTTGAACAACTAAAAAAGGAGTTAACTTCAGCTCCTATCATCAAATCATTTGATTGGAGACAACCATTTGAGTTAATGTGTGATGCATCTGACTATGCAGTTGGTGTTGTTCTAAGGCAAAGAATCAACAAGATTCCCCATGTCATATACTATGCTAGTAGGACTTTGAATGATGCTCAATTAAACTATTCAACTACTGAAAAAGAACTTCTAGCTGTAGTTTTTGCCCTAGAAAAGTTTCGATCTTATATTATTGGGTCTAAAATAATTGTTTACAGTGACCATGTTGCTCTCAAGCATCTACTTTCAAAAAAAGATTCAAAAGCCCATTTAATTCGTTGGGTCTTATTGCTCCAAGAATTTGACCTCGAGATACGAGACAAAAACGGGTCTGAAAATGTGGTATCTGATCATTTGTCACGTTTAGTAGTGGAGTCCAACTCTGCCCTGCCCTTAAATGAATCTTTCCCAGATGAGCAGCTTTTCTCTATATCTGCTACACCTTGGTTTGCTGATATTGTGAATTACCTAGTGACTAGTGAGATTCCTTCCCATTGGTCCAAACAAGACCGATACAAGTTTCTTTCACAAGTCAAACAATTTTATTGGGATGACCCCTATTTGTTCAAATATTGTCCTGATCAAATCCTTAGGAGGTGTGTACCCGACCACGAGTTTAGAAGTGTTCTGTCATTTTGTCATGATCGAGCTTGTGGAGGACATTTTGGAGGCAAAAAGACGGCCGCCAAAGTCCTCCAATGTGGTTTCTATTGGCCTAGCCTATTCAAGGATGCCACATCATTTTGTGCCAATTGCAATATGTGTCAACAATTAGGGAGGATCACTAGGAGGAATATGATGCAAATGCAACCTATTCTGGTCATTGAATTGTTTGATGTATGGGGAATCGATTTCATGGGCCCATTTCCAAATTCTTTTGGAAATCTGTACATTTTACTTGCGGTGGATTACGTATCTAAGTGGGTACAAACTATACCAACCAAGACCAATGACAACAAGGTTGTTATCAAATTTTTGAAAGAGAATATTTTCTCTCGCTTTGGTACCCCTAGGGCTATAATCAGTGATCAAGGCAAACATTTTCGCAATCAGCCTTTTTCATCCTTGCTAAAAAAGTATTCCATGACCCACAAGCTTGCAACATCACATCACACTCAAACAAGTGGTCAGGTAGAAGTCTCAAATAGGCAAATAAAACAAATCTTGGAAAAAACAGTGAGTTCTAATAGAAAAGATTGGTCTCTAAAATTGTTAGATGCATTGTGGGCTTACCGTACTGCCTTTAAGACTAATTTAGGAATGTCACCATATAGGCTTGTGTTTGGGAAAGCTTGTCACTTACCTGTTGAACTTGAACATCGTGCTTTATGGGCCATAAAATAGTTGAATTTTGATATGTCCACTGGTGGGAGTCATAGACAATTGCAATTAGCTGAGTTAGATGAGATTAGGAATGATGCTTATAAAAATGCTAAAATTTACAAGGAAAGAACAAAAGTGTTTCATGATAAATCAATTTTGAGAAAATCATTTTCACCTAGTCAAAAAGTTCTCTTGTATAATTCTAGGCTACATTTATTTCCTGGAAAATTGCGTTCTAGATGGGATGGACCTTTTGTAGTGAAGGTAGTTTACTCTCATGGGGCAGTAGATATTGAAAATCCAAAGAGTGGAAAAACTCCTCCATGAAATGGAACGATGAGTGTCAGAAAGCCTTCCTCACAATCAAAGAGCAACTAATTAACGCTCCTATTTTGGTACCTCCCAGGGATGATGTTCCCCTATTCATGTACCTATCCATAAATGACAATGCCATGGGTTGTATACTGGGGCAAAAAGATGATAGAGACCAAGAATGAGCTATCTATTACCTCAGTAAAAGATTCAGCATTAGTGAACACAAGTACACTCTGATTGAGAAGACTTGTTGTGCTTTAGCATGGGCTTCCACGAGGTTACAACATTACCTCCATGGTCACACAACCCATCTCATATCCCGCATAGATCCTCTCAAATATGTGTTCAGTAAGCCCATACTGAATTTTTAACTTTCTAGATGGTAGTTGATCCTACAACAATTTGACATCGTCTACGTGACGCAAAAATCCGTCAAAGGTCAAGGAATTGCGGATCAACTGGCCGCCGCACCTATAGAGGACTACAAACCCTTGGAAACATACTTCCCCGATGAAGGGGTAATGACAATTCAGCAACAACATCAGTAAAATATATGTCATACATGGAAAATGTATTTTGATGGAGCTGTTAACACATAAGGCTCTGGAGCTGGAGCAGTTCTAGTATGCGGTACGGGGGAGCAGTATCCCGTCGTCGTCAAATTGCAGTTTGTTAGCACCAATAACACAGCTGAGTATGAAGGCTGTATCATGGGGCTAAAACTTGCCCATTCAATGGGCGTCAGGCGGTTAACTGTCTTTGGGGATTCCGAATTGGTAATCAGACAATCCACAAGAATCTATCAAACCAAAGAATTACATTTACTGCCTTACCATCGGCAAGTTCTACATATGGCTTTGGAGTTCGAAGAAATCTCCTTTCTACACATTCCTCATAATAGGAATGATTTTGCGGATGCATTAGCAACGTTGGCCTCCTTGGTTCACATACCTGATAAGGAAAACATACAAAGCATCACGTTTGCTATGTAAAAAGCCCCAGTCTATGGGAAATATGTTGGAGAAGTATCAGATGAACTACCTCCCATCCACAACCCTTGGTATCAGCACATCAAGGAGTATCTGTGAGATGGATCTACACCCGCTGAGGCGAGCCTAACTGAGAAAAGGCGGATACATCGACTTGCTATGAAATTATACCTGAGCGGAGATGCACTCTATAAAAGAGATACATGATTAGGTCTCCTTAGATGTTTGGATAAAGACCAACCTCAGAGACTCATGGATGAAATCCATGGTGGAGTCTGTGGCCCTCACATGAGCGGACCCCTACTTGTTAAAAAGATCCTTAGAACAGGGCATTAATGGCTTACACTCAAAGCTGACTATGATGATCACGTCAAGAGGTGCTATCAATGCCAGATTCATGGAAATTCTATCCACGCCCCTCCAAGGGAACTCCATAATATGAGTTCGCCATGGCCATTCTCAATGTGGGGAATGGACGTGATCGGGCCCATCGAACCCAAAGCCAGTAATGGACATCAATTCATATTCACCATGATCAACTACTTTACCAAATGGGTAGAAGCAACATCCTTCCCCAGGTTACTAAATAAGTCATCATTTCTTTCATCAAAAACAATGTCGTCTGTCGATATGGACAACTAGAGGTCATTGTGTCAGACAATGCTAAAAACCTCAACAACAAAAGGATGGAGGAGTTATGCAGAAAATTCCACATCAAACACCTTAACTCCGTCATCTACCATCCAAAGATGAATGGCGCTGTTGAAGGGGCTAATAAAAACATCAAAAAGATCATGCAAAAAATGTCCGCCAATCACAAAGGATGGCCTGACTTCTTGCCTCTGACTTTATTAGCCAACAAAACTTCTATGTGTACTTTAACTGGGGCAACCCCCTACTCATTAGCCTATGGGATGGAAACAATGCTCCCCATAGAGGTGGAAATGGAATCCCTCCGAGTGTTAATGGATGCTCAGTTGGACGAAGATCAATGGGTAGAAGACAGGTATCACCAATTATCTCTGATCGACTAAAGGCGAACCACGACTATCTTCTATTGTTAGTTATATCAGCAAAGGATCGTACGATCCTACAAAAAAAAAATCCGACTACGGCAGTTCAACCAACATGACTTGTTTTTAAAGAAGATCATTAATAACCAAGATCAATCTAAAGGAAAATTCGCTCCTAACTGGGAAGGCCCATTTGTTGTCAAGGAGGTATTGACAGGAGGTGCTCTCAGATTTCAGGAAATGGATGGTGATGAATTTCCACAGCTTATCAACTCGAACACCGTGAAACGGTACTATGTATGAGGTTACCATTAAACAAACATCCTGGTTTTAATCATCAAATCACCAGTCATTCCGATTTTGAACCCTTCCTTTCTACGTATTCTTCTGCCTTTCAGGGAAACATACACTTCAAACCAGCAGGCTGGTTTCACTTCATTTCAAACCTTTCATACAATTTCGATTATTCTTAAGACAGGATTAAACCTTTCACACCTACAGTTTATCCTGAAGACGAGATTAAACTTTTCTACGCTTGCAGTTTCTCCTGAAGATGGGATCAAACTTTTTACACACCTGCAGTTTGTCCCCATTATGGATCAAGCTTTCTTCTCTCCGCAGTATAGCCTATGATGAGTAGGTTTTTAACCTATGATTTATGTTCGTTTGGGTTGTTATATTGTTAGTTTTTGGTACTTTCATGTTTGTTTTGATGGGTTTTATGTCTAATGTAGGACAATTAGGTTGATCTATCAAGATGTGAGCATTGGAGGAGTTTTTGAGCAAAACTGTTGACATAGCGCGGACCGCGCCGAGATGAAGAGCAATATAAGACGAGCCTATTTGGAGCGATTCGAGATCCATCGATGGTCTAAGCGGAGGCGGCAACATGTCTTGATACATTGTATTGAGCAGTTTTGTTGAATAAGGAGTATGGTTGGTCTTATGGGTTATTAATGATATTTACAATAGATGTATAGTAGGATTGTGCCATAATGGTTATGGTATTTGTCTTAGGAGTCTTTGGTGTACTTGTTGGAGTTGGTAAGAACTTGGATTCCTTAGAGTTTCTCTTGGGCATGAGTTAGAGTGGGACTAGGGGAGATGGTATTTTTTAATTACGTGAGGAATAAATCAAAAAACACACACATTCTTGGGAGAACAAAAATTGAAGAACAAGCTTTTGGAGGACTAGAGAAGAGGGAGATTTTCACGAAGATTGCAGAGTTGAATTCAGAGAGGGGTGGTGTATTATTATTTTGGCCAATGATGAGATTAGAATACGGTAAACAAGTGCAATACCAATTAAGGGAACTTTGAAGTAATTTCTTGTTATAAGTTGAATCTTTCTTCTGTTTGAAACTATTATAATAAGGAATGCACAAGAAAACCAGCATATTGATTGATTGCACTTAAATTGATTCATAATAAGACTCTAAAGGATGTTACTAGTTTAAATGAAGGAAGGACACGAACAGATAATTATAACTAAGGTTAGATAAGAACATAAGTTTGGGGGAATATTTGGGGTGTATAAGCTATATAAAAAAAAGAGAAAAAAAATGAATAAACATCGTAGCGTGCTTGTCTAGTTTTGTGGCCTTTGTTACTTGAGTAAGTAAGCCCGAGGGGATTGTCTTTACACCTAGCGCCCTAAGGTCTTAATGATCTGGGAGTCGTTGGTCGAAAGCTCGTTAAGGTAGCATTGAAAAGCCTAAGGGAATAAGACATTGCATAGTTTTGTGTGTGTATATATTTATATATATATATATATATATATAAAACAAAAATTTGAATAAAATGGGAAATAAGAGCAAAATGCCCCCATAATTGATAATATAGCATAAATATCCCATATTGATCCTTAAAATTGGTTATTGTCTGGCGTTGGTTGGAATTAGCTTGTTGTGGATGTCTTAAATCTATATTGTATGATGCCTTGGAAGAGATTTGTTATGTATTAAATTTGATTGTGTGTCAATTTATTTGGTTGGAACGCACACACACACTATAATAGTGATAACAGTTTGAGATGCAATGGTTGGCAAGGAAGTGTGAATTGGTTTTTTTTTGAGGTGTTGACATGTTTACTTGATTTCTCTGAGGCTATATAAGTAATTATCGTTATTATCATAACAATGGATTCGTAGTTTTAGTGTTAGAGGCGTTTCATTACATTGCATTTTGCTTGAGGACAAGCAATGTTCATGTTTTGGGAAGTTTGATGAGTAGGTTTTTAACCTATGATTTATGTTCGTTTGGGTTGTTATATTGTTAGTTTTTGGTACTTTCACGTTAGTTTTGATGGGTTTTGTGTATAATGTAGGACAATTAGGTTGATCTATCAAGATGTGAGCATTGGAGGAGTTTTTGAGCAAAAGTGCAACTTACTGTTGATATAAGTTAATGCGCCGTAGAGATGAAGAGCAATAGCGCGAAGCCTTATTGGAAGCGAGCTCAGAGCCACCGATGGTCGGCCTTGAAGCGCTTCAGACGCCTTCTATCAAGCACGGGACGCGCCGGTGCGGTACATTGTATTGAGCAGTTTTGTTGGATAAGGAGTATAGTTGGTCTTATGGGTTATTAATGATATATTTAATAGATGTATAGTAGGATTGTGCCATAATGGTTCTAGTATTTGTCTTAGGAGTCTTTGGTGTACTTGTTGGAGTTAGTAAGAACTTGGATTCCTTAGAGTTTCTCTTGGGCATGAGTTAGAGTGGGACTAGGGGAGATGGTATTTTTTAATTACGTGAGGAATCAATCAAAAAACACACACATTCTTGGGAGAACAAAAATTGAAGAACAAGCTTTTGGAGGACTAGAGAAGAGGGAGATTTTCACGAAGATTGCAGAGTTGAATTCAGAGAAGGGTGGTGTATTATTATTTTTCTTAATTTCTATTTGTGTAATTGGGATGATGTCTTCTTTTATTTATTCAGTAGTTAATTCATTCATTATGAACTAATTTACTTTTTAGGCGAATGATGGATCCTTGAGCGGAACAATGATTATGTAGCTTTATTTCCAGTTTAATAAAATATTTTCCAGTTTATCTATATTAATTTGAGCTTGAATTTATGAATTTCCTGATCAACAATTCCTTGTGGATTTGTTTAGAATCGAGAGAGGATATCCAAATCTAGACTTAGTTGATATAGCATGTGTTCACGAGTTTTGTGAATAGAAGAATTGTGATGATTGTTAAGGTAAAGATATGCTTGACATCGCATGTAATCGAATAGAGAACTTAATCTTAAACCTTCTTTAATTATAATTCGCATAGAGATATACTGAATTAGTTGATTAAGGTGTTTAACTTGTTTCTATCTTAACTGTGGATTTAAGTTAATACAGTATTAGTGCATCGAGAGCTGGCTAGTACTACATTTGTGTTCTTGATTAATAAACTGGGATATTGAGTTGAACTGGAATTAAGGTGTATGAATCAAAGTGAAGTTTAGGGTGAAATCATGAACCTAATTCTCCAAAAATTGTTTGAAAATTCAGTTTCTATTAGTTGTGAGTATTTTGAGATAACTAGTTCAATAATAAATTAGGTTTTATAATCATTAAAGTGACTAGTTTAATAAAATTAGGATTAATAGAAAATTGATAATTGTAAGGTTGAGTTTCTTACAAATTTGTTTCTGTGGGAATGATACTTTACTTACTATTACATTACTTGTTGACCACGTATACTTGAGTGTTGTGCGTAATTAGATTTTACCTAACAGCCTGCACATGGGATTCACACTTCTCTTTGGCTGCGATTCGTCTTGAGGGGCAAACTACGTCGAACTGATCTCCCTGATACCCGGGGGTACGTAGGCAACCATATTCTATATGGCCCGGTCGCAGTAATAAAAAAAACAACAAAAACATTTCCGCCCTTTCTCTACAACAACAAAAACAAAAAAAATTTCTACACCTCTCTGCCTTTTCACATTCAGTGTTGAACATCTTACACCAGGTTCAAACTAAGTAGACTTGATCTCCTCTTCAATAGGAGTACGTAGGCAGCCATTCATGATTCAGTCTAACCCCTACCGAACAAAACTTAGCATTACTGATGCTTGGGATCAACCTTCAATTCACCACATTTCATCGGTTTCAGATCAAAGGGATGGAATTACCTAAACTCTTCTCACAAATAGAAAATTTTGTGACCATCTAAGCTGCGATCGTGCCTCAAAGAGAAATACCAACCCATAAGAGATGGAATTAACTAGGCTTCTCACAAATAGAAGTATTGACAACCATCTGTGGTGCGGTCAATCTTAGAGAGGAAAAAACCACCCTCCTCTCCACTTTTCCATACAGATACCAGTCCCAAGACACCAAAGATGGTAGGGATCCATACAAAAATCAATGATACGTTCTTAGAGATCTTGTGACATCTCAATGTCCACCTACCAAGGATAAGTTCAGAATGCATCAAGATCACAAAGCCCTGAAGAAATAGGCAAATATCAAACAAGTATCAAGGCATAACTAAAAGGGAAGTGAATCAAAATATATTTCCCTGCCATACATAATAATGTTTGATATATACATCTGTGATGTACATGATAAAATGGCTAAGCTAGTCTGTGCAAGAAAATACAAAGCTATCTACAGATCTGTGTGTATGCGGACTATCAGATCTAACATGGCATCCCTCTCTGAAGACGGAGGTAGAGCTGCAAGCTCCTGCTGAATGGTGTCTACACAAGCTAGCATATCAGAGGCTAACTACATGGTTGCGTAATGCTCATCAATGTAAGCACTCATATCAGCAAGACTGACAGTCATCTGGGATCTCACTAAAGTACTATCTGCAATGGCCACAACCCTAGCAGATAATGTGGTATCCCGCTACGTAATCAATGCATCCCTGGCTGATCTAGCCTCATCCCTCTCTAACAGAGCGGCGTCTCTCTCATCAAGAGCTGACAACATCGCGGCCCTATCCTGATCTCTAGCATAGGTCATTAGATGTAAGCTCTGCTCCAAATGCTGTGCCAAATACTAAGTAACAATGGCACTCGGGGTGGGAGAATCCATGACAAATACTGGCAACCCAGCAGTCAAGTCATCGATGGGAATGTCAGCCTCCTCTATAGTCTCCTCATCATCAGAATTAACATCCTGCACTGTGGATACTACCGCAGACAATGCAGTCTCTGTCTCCATCCATGCGGAATACTCTACAGAACAACCCGGATGACTGACAGAAAACCCAGCCATCTCTCGCTGATCCCAAAAGGCATACAACCTGGATCTGTCCTCCACTGATAAACGGTGTGAAGCGAAGCACTGACTCACTGTCCCCACAAAAGGATGAAAATCCTGGCTCGGTGGCCGACACATCACGACCCGGTGGGTGGTAAGTAATCATGCCCCTCAATCCAGCCGGAGGAGATAATCCATGCGGAGCATGAGTAATGAAGTCGTAGGGTGAGCTAAGCCACGAACACGGCAATATAGCAAGCGGATCTCTAATCCACGCCAGAATGTTGACCACGATCACGATGTCATACACTCGCAAAAGTTGAAAGGAGTATGACATGGCTATATCATGGGTGAATCAAAACCCCTGCCATCTAAGTGTGCCAATCGATCTCAAGTGTGACATAAACCACACATGCAGCATGACCGAGCTACCTATGAACACTCTTGCCGGATAAGTGCAGCAGTATGTAGCTGACCTCACAGTCTCTACAATAATCATCAGTACAATGGTTTGACCCTCCCTGAGAGCTCTCATTGCCATAATGACGTCGATATCAAACTCATCCATGTACCACGGAATAAAGACGTATGACAATACGCACAAAAGTAGTACATCCATCCTGGCTGAATGCCAATGGTCCTCCGGTGTGGTGAAATCCCTAGAATGCCATGCAAAACTATCCTCGGAGCCAAATCTGTCAAATAAAAAATGCTGGGATATCACGTGGTCGGATGTTATCTTGTCCTGTACCACTTTACGTCTCAATCCGATGAGGGTCATGAACTGTTTGCTCATGTCTCCGATAGCCATATGCACGCAAGGTCTATCCAGCAGCAGCATCGTCAACCGTGCATACTCCTCCAAAGTAGGAGTCAACTCCTCGGTCCCAAATCAAAAAACCTGCCTCTTCGATACCCAGTGCTCTAGCATACCCTCTAAAAATCCTATGGGAACCTGAAACATGAACAGGGTCATAGTATGCTGCAGTAAATCATCTACGATCACCATGTTTGATGGTGATATACTATCATACCATGAGCGCATACCAGATACCACCAAAAATGGTGGGGTATGATCAATACGGCTAACTGTCGAAGAAGACATTTGTATGGGCCGTGTCATAAGACCATCCAGGGGACAATGATGAATATCTCTAGACATACATACATATGCATAACAATAACATGCATGATACAATAAATGGCAATATGATATAGGGAATGGAAAACTGTGCATACATTCCTAAGTATATCATCATCTAATACATCTCTGTACAGCTAAAATACAGGGAATTGGGGCGAAGCTACCCAACATCTAACAGAGGCCTATCAAAAGTTATAGCGAGAATGGGACGAAGCTACCCAACAGCTAACAGAAGCCTATCAAAAGAGATAACAAGAAATACATCAGAAAAAGTCAATGGTGTCGATGTCTATATCATCGATACTGTCCATCTGATGTAACTCCTTATGAGTCACTGGATCTCTATCTACAGGGATGTTAGACTGATACAAGGGAGGATCTGCACCAGCAAAGCCATATGGGTCACCTAAGGGGCTAGTGCCAGAGCTGGAAGGATCAAAAGTATCTACCTCTAAAGGATCTCTGCCCAAATGTAGAATGAAAAGATGTGTCCGGTCCAGCTGCCGGGTCAATTTGTCAATTTGAGTCACATTAGTCGGATCTCTAACACAGGCTAGCCAATCCATCATCATCACGTATCCTGGAACCATATCCCCCATAAACTGTGTGGCACGGGTCTGAGCTCCAATAGTACGAGGGATCCACCAATGTTGGAACATCTCCTGAGTCCAGGGGCCCTCTGACAAAGTATAACCGTCAATCCCCATCAATGGGATGTCAATGACGGGTGACTACTGTAAACAAAGCAATAACGCTGGCGGGAGGCAAGATCGGATCACGAATCTCTCCTGTAGTGCTCCTAATAGCATGCTCTCCTAAATAGATCTCCCATCCTCCATCTATAAAGAGAGGAATCATGCTGGTGTAAATGATGTACTCTACTCTAGTCGGGTACCCATCCTCATATCCAACTCCCAAATGCTCCCCAGAGTAGAGAACCCATGTTATGACATCAGCTGCCAACAACTCCAGCTGTAGGTGACAATGAGTGAAAACCTCAGCAACAGGGACCTCTGCCAGTATGGAATGATGCCATCTCCATCCTCATGGATAGGTATCTAAACCTAGCATGCTCATAGGACGCAAACATGAAAGCCTCTCATAGGCCCAAAACTGCCAACACAAAGGCAACATCTGTTGTCAGTTAACTCTCTTAACCTATACATGGGAAAAGACAAGAGAAACACTCACCAACAAAAACGAGTAGAATCCTAACCATGCCTTGGTCAATCCCTGCGATCGCATGTGCATTCCCCTCAGGAACTAGTCGAAGGTGTAGGAAACCCAATCATACTCTCTTATACGGTCCACGTGTCGAGTGGCGCTGATCAAAGCGAAGGACACCGTAGAGGAATTATCTGCTATGAAGCAGCCCCTAATGATCATCAAGAATAATCGCCGAAGAATGCGATCCCTGACTCTCACATCATCAGGTAAGGGCTCAATCAACAGCCCGCTCATAGCATCTATGATCAAAGGACCCGTACGAATAGTCCTGCTCTTGAGGGCCTCCGCCGAAACTCCCAACAAGGATGTGACGGTAGTAGGGGTAATATCCGTTGTGCAAAGCACTGGATCCCCTCTAAACTCCATACCTGTGATAAACCGTCATTCCATCGGTGTCATCATCACCTCACAGTCCAGCAAATGGAGTGACTGAGTTTGGTGAAACCACCGCTCAGACAATGCCCTGAGGTAACCCCAGGGACAGCGACATGGAAGAATGGAGAAGAACATCTCAAATCCCCAGCCATGTACAATCGCTCTGTAGTCATCATGCAAAGCCTGATAAATAGAGTGGATGCTAAACCAGTTCCCTCGAGGCTGTGTGAAGCTAAGAACCTACATCAAATGCAGATCAACATCAGAATCCTTGACTCCTCACCAATAGGAAATAAGGAAGATTAAAGATCAAACTTCATACCTCGTTTGCATGCAGGTATACTGAAGGATGCCTACTCAATTCACCCAGAAGATCTGGGTTCGTCACTTGAACACCTGGCAATTCCCAACGGGGAACACGTACAGCAGGAGTAGGAACCTCGATCGGTACGTCCTCCTCCTCGTCCTCGACATTCGGTACTTCAACTCAGATAGGACGTATCACTGCCTCTACTAGACGATGAGGCTGTCTGACAGACCAGCGTTGAGGCTCTTCAAAAGCCCTCCTCCGTACACCTGAAGTGGTCCAACGGGAACTACTCGACTGATCCAGATCCATAATATCTGGACAACAAGTCTCCAAATCACCTCAGAAAGGGTGTGGTAAATTCATATCAAAATGCATCTTATGATTGCATGCATGCATTGTTTTAACATACATGGGTCCCACACCTCCGGTTCGCTCCAGTTAGAGTTGCAAATGAGGTCTCACAAGCTGAAAAGGCCAAATCAGGAATAAAAATACTACACGATTAAGCGGAATAGCCTGAAATCCTGATTTCGTATGGGTTAGAATTAAACTCCTGTCATCTCATTGGTATTCGCCTGAATGCAGGGTATACTATACCGATGAGCTCAGCTTTCACAGATCATGCTCGGCAATACCTCACAACCCTAAACCTCCCCGGCGGGGGTTACAATGCAAAACCACGAAATGATAAACCTCCTTGGCGGGGGTTACAACGCCAAAGTTATGTATCCCCGGTGTGGGTCACAATGTACATCTGTCAATCATCCATGTATCCCCGGCGGGGGTCACAACGCACATCTTTCAACATCTAAGTATCCCCGGCGGGGGTTACAACGCAATGCGACCATTGATATACACATCAATGAAGGTCAAGCAACCATGACGTCATGTCAGCCGATGGCAATTAAACCCATCGAAGCAACTTATACCAGTATCCCCAGCGAGGGTTACAACATAATGCGACCATTGACACTTATATCAATGAAGGTCAAGCAACCTTGACAATTCACCCAACAGGGATCTATCTGGTGATATACACATCAACGAAGGTCAGGCAACCCTGATGAAAACAGACGGTTGGCAGTAACTCCTACAGAATGAGGGAATATGTTATACACATCCTCAAACAGACAAAGCTTTATCCCCACATATCTCTTATACATAAGAGGTACCTCTATGGAGTATAAGCTAGTGTCTAGGATTCAAGACTTTAGTGATAGCCCCAACGTCAACATCCTTGAAGACTTGGATCACATGTCAAAGCCATCACTGATTGTCATCCCAACAGGATTACCTGATAATCATGCATCATACATTTGCATCATGTTGCTGCATATAGCATCATGTTTACCCTACTTGCATTTCAAGTGTCTAGGATTCTTTTTCCTATTTATGCCTTGCATTGCATGAATATGATAAAGAGGGGCATCTGTAGACACTCAAAATTTTCTGCACACCTGTTACTGACATTGCAGGAGGGCAGATTTGTCTTTCGGAGATAACCCTGGAAGACAACTCACATCCATTCCGAATACTACCGAAAGTCAATCCCAACCCCAGAACAAATCCCGGGAACATCGTTTCCAACCCCGGAACACACACCGGAAGGATCATTTCCAACCTCGGAGATAACCCCAAGTTTCATCCTTGGCGATAACCCCAAGGAATGTTGTTGCAGTTCCGGCGATAACTCTGAAAATTCTTTTTTTAAATGCATTCTATCAGCTTCAAGCTCAGATCTCCTATCGAGGCACTCATACCTCAGACCCAGAGCTAACACCGGGCAGACATGCACTCTCACAAGATGACCTTGCGGCATTCAAACAATTGCAGCAGTCCAATCTCAGATGTAAACCCGAGCAACGTCTGCTTTCAACTCAAACCGGCGATAACCCCGGCGAAGAGTCAAACGTCATCTTGCCCCTTCAACACCTACGCGTCGTCTCAACACTTCATACATACATACATCTAACGATGTCCCATAAGAACCGAGGAGTTACAATCCCGAGTGACTATTACGCCTGGCAGTACCTTGCATAGAATTTGAAGCTTGAAGACCATGGGCATGGACCCCTCTTCCTGACTTCGTACAACCTCTAATCCATGTCATTGCGTAACTCTCGACACAAACGGTCTGAAGAAGGTCACATATACCTCGTTCGGATGCTCGGATTGAAGTTCTGCAACTTCAAGTGGACATTATAGTTCACGAGTGCACGTACTTCGAAACGACGGGACCCGCGAGGACCGGATGCACCACGACCAGCCGCAGGTATAACCGCAGCTACCGCAGGTGTACCTGCGGCTATTAGTCTATACATACAGACCTTTGGGTCAGCCATTTGAAGAGAGAGAGAAGAGAAAAAAGGCGAGGAAGCCCTGTCCAATTTACTCTGTAAACACCCATATTGAGTGTTTCCTCAGTTTAAACACCTGTTAGCTCACATATAGCTATACTTTTATCCGGCGGGAGCTGAGTGTTTATCCACATAAAGTCATAAAAGTCTACTTTAGCATCCCACTATAAGCCTTCTTACATTCTATAAAGCGTTCTTTCCATATTAGCACACGCTATTATACACATTGAGAGTCGTGTTGTGTGTGTTTGCCCGGACTTCGGTCCGTGGTTTTCATTTCTGTCAGTATATATATATACTTATATATATGTATATATTTATATATGGACTAACATTATTGAGTTATGCCTCGATTGAGCCTAGACTTATGTGCAGGCGTTTATTTCATGTTTATGTATATATACTTATATATATAATTATTGTCATTACATATCGATGAGCACGGATTTTATATCCAGGAGCATTTACCGCTTTTATATATAATATATAATTGGTGCCGGACATATCCAATGAGCACTGGATTTACATCAGTGCGTTTCTTTGCTTTTATATATATATATATATATATATATATATATATATATATATATATATTTACATTCCGCCCTACACAGAGTTTATTTAAGTGGAGTTGATCTCTTTTATGACTTTATTTACATTCGTCACCGCTTTAGAGTTTACTTTGTGGCGCTTGATCGCTTACTGACTTTATTTACATTTCGTCCCACTGGAGTTTACTTCGTGGTGGTTGATCAAATCACATATATATATATATATATATCACTTTTATATATTTACATTTCCAATCCCCTATGGAGTTGCTTGTGGTGGTTGATCAAGTCTATATATATATATATATATATATATATATATATATATATATATATATATATATATATATTTACTTTTTATATATATAATCGCTATCGCTTTCCCATACAAACCGTAGTATCATGTGAGTTTAGGAATCATGTGATCATGATTCGGGCTTTGTTGAATCTAGATTCGATTCCCATGATGGACCTTTTCAGCTGTGATTAGCTTATACATTATTTTATAGTGTCTGAATTTCCTTGGATGGCTGTCATGCCCATTAGGAGTTCGGCACTGCTGTATATTATTTTCTCGAAGATGCCTCACATCTCAAAAATAAAAGCAAACAAGCCAAACATTTAATAATAAAAATGGATGTATCAAAGGCCTCAATTACTATTGAGCACAGGGCTTGAAAAACCTCTTTATACAAAACTTTATTGCTATATCCTGTTTAAAACTGAATTTATCATAAATTCAAACCCTATGTATATAGGTACGAACGAGGTACAACACTACTTCCAAATAATTGCACATTGATCCACACACACACACACATTCATATAACAGTTTCTTTGAAAAGTGGCGGTCACCGTGGCAACACGGATGTCTGGGTACCTAACACCTTCCTCCGCATAATTAAGCCCCTGATCCAAATGAATCTTGGTTTCATAGACCAGATTTAGCGAGTTGTCACATCATCGTCGGTCAATGTGCAAACCTTTTTCAGTTAACGTTGGTGCAACCGATTAAATACACTGTTGGCGACTCTTAAAGTCAAATCGTCGACATTATACATGTCGGACCTTTTTCACTTGTTTTTTCAAACAAATCTCACATTACCGTGAGAACACCAAAGAACAAGTAACGAAAAGGGACACTAAAAAATCCCGACGTCGACACGCTTGAACATGTCATCTGACATGGTTTGATCGACATAGATCTGCTTGATTTGTTGTTTTAGTGATTTAATGTTATAGATCTCTTTCTTGTCATGTTGTCTACACACTGGACCCTTTAGATCACAAAAATAATTCAAGGATTGCAAGTTGTGGAAGCCCAAAACTAGCCAGTCGAACTATTCTTCATTTCTGGGTAACCTAGAAAATGAATAATAGCTCTGACAGCTTGCTCTTGAGCTTAGATCTTGCATTTGGTGCATGTTATGACCCTGTTTGTTTTTGGATCGTGTAGTATTACATTAGTATTACAACCTCTAACCATTAACATGCCTAGAAACACATTGATCTAAGAATTATGCTTGGTCAAACTTACCCACTCGGATCTGGCATTTGAAGGTCTGGGTTTTCAAGAACACCTAACACTACACTTTCTGTCACTAAATGCTATAGCGGCAGACTTTGTAATTTTATTTAATTTATTTTCTAAAAATCATTTAAAAATTAAAATTAATTATTAAAAATTCCAAAATTAGTTTTAAAAATTATTTTAAATTATAAAAATTAACTTTTAATAATTTAGCATATTTTCCATAAATATTAGTATTTATTTAAATATTATTGATATTTAATTTATTTAATAAATGCATTAAATAAATTAATTTAAAATGATTTTATTATATTAAAAATCATTTTAAATGATAATAAGGTATTTAAAAATATTTTAAGTTATATAATTTAACTTTTAATATTTAAAAGTAAGTTTAATTAATTATTTAATATTAATGATATTTAGATTTATTTTATAATTATATTAAATAAATTAACTAAAATAATTTTAATATTATAAAAATCATTTTAAATGAAAATAAAGTGTTTAAAAAATATTTAAGTTATAAAATATAACTTTTAATATTTAAAAGATAATATCATTAATAATTTAATATTAATGATATTAATTTAATATTAATGATATTAAATTTATTTAATAATTATATTAAATAAATAGTTTAGAAATGGTTTTATTAATTTAAAAATCATTTAAAAGGAAAAAATAAATTAAAAATATTTAAGTTATAATTAATGACTTTTAATATTTGATAAATAATACATTAATATTTAAATATTAATGGTAATTATTTAAAATTATTTTAATTATTTTTAAAAATCATGTAAGTGTAATATTAATACTTTAAAAATATTTTAAGTTAATATATATAACTTTAATATTTTGGCAATAGTTTCATTAATAGTTTAATATTAATTAAATAATAATGATAATAGAAATATTTAATATTTAAATCATTTAATAATGATTCCGGTGTTTGAAAAATCATGATAAATTATAATAATTGTTTAAAAATTATTATAAGTCAATTAAAAATAATTTGACCAATGTTTAAGTTATTTAAATGGATATTGAACTACAGGATAGAGTCTTAGACTCGATAATTACCCGATAAAGCCATCAGTACACCGAAATATTTCAGAAATTGATATGAACTTATATAAATTGTATGTATACGTGTTTGTTTGTGATCCAATGATAAACATATATGGCAATGTGATTAGGTTATGTGTTGACTGCAAATAGCAGTACTATGCGTTATGATATGTTATTCTAATCGATAGAATGATCTTATTAATGATAGTTCTTGATATAAAAGATAATACTGAGTTGTGTAAGTAGCAGATCATGCAAGTATTCTATCTTTGCATTTACTTTATGCAATGGACCTGCATAAGCAAATATCAGAACTGTTCTTTTTCATTATTCAAATATTTTAACCTTTGTATATACTTATGCAATGATTCTGTTTAAGTAGGTTATTATATCATAATCTGTTGTACAAGCACATTAATTTTGTTATTATAGATCAAGATATATATTTTGTTCGTTAATTTCTAAGCATGGTTATACAAGTGTCCTCACTTGGATAATCATTATATTTTATCACATGTTGATACATACTTATTAGTTTCCAGTATGTATACATTTACTTAAAAGCCATCTAAGCTACTTGATTCAGCTAGACACATATTTAAAAATATTGTTGAACAAGATAGAACATTATTGTATCCAATCGAATTATTTTGGTTCAGATTCTAGACTAGTATGAACACCCTGAATCTGGGAAATTTTTATGCACCTAAGGCGGATATCCTAGACGAAAATATCGTTCTTGTATGTAGTATTGATCAATCTGGTAAGTGATCACCCGTGCTGTAAGTTATGATAATTCTGAGATGAAGTTTCATTTAACCTTTTCGAAAATAGAAAATAATGTTCATAGTTTGTCGACTGATCCTCATTTATAGTCAGTACATAGTTTCAAAAATTTGAAATCGAAATGATATGTTATTTATTATTGGTTCAACTTACTTCACAACTGTTGATTCGTTGTAGAAGTGTTGTTCAGAGAAAACATTTAATATGGGTAATAAAATGCTCATCCTTGCTTAATTTAAATGTTTTCAGCTAAGTGTGAACAACCAGAAGACTCAACCAATAATAAAGGGAAAGGAAAGGTTACAGATTAAGTTGGTGTTATATTATGTATTAGTTTAACTTTATTAAGATAAGATTGATATTTATTAATTATCATGTAATAAATGTTAAAAGGTTACGTACTTAGGATTAGACTTTGATATATATATATATATATATAATTTAGGTTTGGTATTTATATTATTGTTATTATTATTAGTATTATTCCGCTCATACAAATGGTATCGTGAAGCACCGACTTCGGGTTTCAAGTACCTGAATTTGGGGGCGTCACATTATGGCATCAGAGCTTTAAGGTTAGAAACCTTAGGTGGGGATAGACCTTAGGCTATAACCTTAGGACAGAGGGAAACGTTAAAAATACAAATAACTCATATAGAGTTTAAAAGGAGGTAAATTGAAAAAATGTATCGTCAAACAAAATAAAAGATAACCTATATAAAAATTATTATTTGTTATGTGTATATACTATATGCTAATCAGGATAATTTATGTGTGTAGATGTCTGGTGAAAAAGGATTAGGATACCCTCGGATCATAAAGAATTAGCCAATATCAAAGCCAATAGCTGAATTAGAGGCTCACAATGCAAGCAACCTCGATGAGGTGATTATTGTGGAAAATGTAGTACCAAATCTGAAAATGGTGGAACTAACAGATAGTGATTCGGGCACTGAAGTTGGAGCTGATCAAGCATTAACGGAGGTGCAGAATCTGAGGAGTAAGGTTTCTTCTTTAGAAAAGCTGTGGAAAATAGAAAAGCTGTTAAATAGTCAACTGCAGAAAGCATTAATAGAAACAATGGAAGAACAAGATAAGCTTAAAATCCAAATTGATAAAATGGGAGCTAAAAGAAACAAAGTGTGTGCAGCTCCGAACAAGAAGGGGAAAAGAAAGATGAAAGACTGTGATATAGGAAATTCCAATAACAACCAAGGGAACCTTAACCGAATAGAAAAGTGTATAATTTGTAACAAGAAACATGAAGGCTGGTGCCAGAAAGGGGAAAATGTTTGCTATAATTGTGGACATGAGGGACATTTCTCTACTCATTGTCCCAATCTGAAGCAAGGTGTCTTTTTTATTTGTGGGATAGAAGGTCATCAGGCGAAAGGTTATCCAAGATCAAGAAAAAGGCATAGTGAATAAGTGGTATAGGTTCTATTGATTAGGTGTGTTTGATGTAATATATATGATAAGTATATGTCTGTGTAATGTAATATTCTCAACTTTTGTATTAATCAAAGCCGTAAATCCTGACTTTTGTGGTCACAAAGGGATATCAGTATGTGTTATGTTATGTAAAGTACTTTGAATTAATGAATATGAATCTATGTTTAATTAATGAAATAAGTTTGATAAATTAAACTTATATGATAAGGTTTAGAATGTAAAGAATAATTTATGGTCTTCTTTAACCAGATAATGCCGCCAAGACATCAAACTCGAAATCAAAGGGCAGAAGAATATGTTAACAACGCTGAGGGACAACACCCAGACCCGATGCAACACTTTGCAAACATGGTAGTGCAAGCTATGCAGTAAGGAATGTCGGCCGTATGGAACCGACCAGATAATCGCTTGGCAAATTTCAAAGACTTGAAGGCTGTAGGATCTCCCGAATTTAGAGGTACAACTAATCCTGTAGAAGCCCAAACTTGGGTTATGGAAATTGAAAAAGCATTTGTGATAGCTAGGGTAACTGATGGGCAAAAGACATCTTTTACCACCTACATGATGAAAGGGGAGGCGAATTTTTGGTGGAAGGCAAATCAAGCTATGGCAGGAGAAGGTGTATTTACTTGGGTTAGGTTCAAAACTCTGTTCTTCGAAAACTATTTTTCATCTAGTATGCATGCTAGGATGGAGGTGAAGTTTCTGGAAATATAGCAGGAAAACATGACTGTTGCGGAGTATGCCGCAAAGTTTAATGAGTTGGCTAGGTTTGCTCCGCATCAAGTTGATACGTAGGCTAGGAAGGCGAGAAGGTTTAAGCTGGGATTAAAATCCTGGCTCTACAACAAGGTAACAGTGTTGCAGATAAAGACTTTTGTAGCACTCATGGAAAAATCTATTATAGCCGAAGAAGGGAGTGAGGCCATGAGCCTCTACAACAAGGAGAAGAAGAACAAAGGCAAAGTCGAGGGAGCTAGGAAGGTAGAAATTAATAGTGGAAGTAGGAGTGGTAATGGCAAGAGGAAGGGGAGAAATTTTGGGAATGTTCAGGTGAAATAGGAAGGTGTGAAGAAGCAGGTGGTACAGTGTGGGAACTGTGGAAAGAACCATTTGGGTGAGTGTCTTAAAGGTAAGTTTGTTTGTTACAAGTGCGGGAAGGAGGGCCATATCTCTCCCAACTTCCCCAATCCAAGAATGAATAGTGGGTGTTTTATGTGTGGGTCGACAAAACATAAGGTTAAGGACTGTCCAAAAAGGAGAATGGAGGCAAGAAGCGTGAACACTGGGAAAGGCAGCGGGACTCTGGAAATTACGGGACCAACATCATCAAGCAAGCAAACAAAATCAACTGCAAGAGTCTTCAACATGACGGTCCAGGATACGGTGGCAGCTGGTGATGGAACTCCAGGTATTATTGTTATAACTTTTATTTTCTTATACATGATTTTCCTATATATAGGAAGTTATTTTATAAAGAAAATTTGAAGGAGAAATTTGAGTTCTATTAGAAATCAAATTTCTATTTAATCAGATAGACAGGCTTTACGTTGAATAGTTAAAGATCAGTTCGATCAAATCTGATATAGATCTACTTGAAATGACAGTTTATGTTATGTACCCTTATATGTATAAGTTTTAAAACGGTGATTCCGGGGACGAAATCTTTATAAGGGAGGGTGAATGTAACAACCTGATATTTTCTATATAATTCAATTAGAAATTTTGCGTATACTTTTTTTTTATTTTAAAGGTGGGAATATGTGCAAGGTAAAGTATATGTATATACGTGATAAATACAATCTAACAATATATGGAATGATTATAATAATTATTTTATTATATGAATTTTAGTACAGATTATTAAGTTAACTATTTTAACTTAATTAATAATGCTATATATGCAAGATAAATCAGATATGGAATCCAAATCCTAATTTTGGATTTTAATCCGCTCATAGAAATGGTATCGTGAAGCACCGAGTTCGGGTTTCAAGTACCTGAATTTGGGGGCATCACACAACCTTTAGTTGTTAACTTAAGGTTTTCAACATCTTAATTGATGTTACTTTAGGTTTAGTACTCATATGATTCACCATTATAATTTTACTTTCCCTTTACATTCATAATCTTTCCTCTCTGTGCTTCACCTAATGTTGGCGCTGCGGAGCCAACTTTTCTTCATTAAGTCGCACTGCGGCGCCAACTTTTCTTCATTAAGCCGCACTTCGGCACCACTCATTACTGGCCAGGAACCGGACTCGGTGTTGCAATGCGAGTCTCTTTGTTATCTGCCGCGCTGCGGCGCAAAACCTTAGTAACTTCTAGGCATGGTTGGTGCTGCAGCGCCATCTTCTATGCCTTGGCTGGAGCCGCGACGTTGGCCCTCTGCAGTAGATAGTTTGATAGTTTTTTCTACATTGCGAACTTCTCGGACTCTAAATTTGATCATTTGAAGTCCGAATTGACTCGTTCAAAAGCCATTAGCTCACAAATCACATACTCTACATGTTCATGCACGAATTTCACATTTTTGAATTCGTTAACAAAATTAACCTATTAGTTCATTTTAATGAAAACGATAAACGGTCGTGAACGTTCAACGCTCGTTTCTTCGTTCTAAGTAAGAATTTGGTCATTTTTGAGTTCGTAACTCTAGAATGCCAAAGGAGACTATACTCCATTGAAAACCAACGTTTCTTAGCTCAATGTCAAAATTTGACTTTCATTCCGAGAATTTCACAATTTTGACAATTAACGTCTAATCTCGTGGATTTCGCCATAACTTCGTTACTTGAGATTTTTAACCTGTTTCAAATGGATTCGTTCCATCATACTAACATCTTAACATAAATATTTCATTAAATTATATACAAAATAAGTTCTTACTTGTTGTTCATAAGTTTATAACTTATAAAAGTATAAACTACTTATTCATAACTTATTTAATGCTTAAGTTCATTGATTAGCCATTCCTGCTTTTTCTTAGCATACCAATTCTACCACTACTCAAATCTCTAACAATTGAATAGAGGGAGAATCATGTTTTAGGATCTTACCCTTGAAGATTACTTGATTAATCTTTGTTCTTCCTTCTTGAATTACAAATTCTAACTTTTCTAGCTTTTTCTCTCTAACCAATAAGTTATAAGTTGTTGGTGGAAATCTAACAAGTAAGAAATGAACTAGGACATCTCTTATTTATAGGAAATCCTAGATGAGGGCTTAATGGTCATTAAACCATTCCACCTCCTTAGCTCCACATCCATACTATTCATTACTTGGAGTTCACAACACTCCATTTACTTGCCCTCCAAGATCACCCATGTGGTTGTCCCATGGGCCATACTTACCCATTGGATCGATCCACGGATCTGGTTCTTACTTTAGGCTTTTAGTTTAATTAACTTAACTTATATTTTGGGTTTGTATTTAACAAACATTTGGGCTTTAACATTAGTAAGCATTGGGATTTATCCTAATTTCCAATTGAACTTAACCATTCCTATATTTGGGCTTGTACAATTCCTAACAAATCCTACAAGTCTAATACATCTGGCTTAAAGCCTTATAACGTATAATCTACGTATTAATCTCGTATTCCAACTCTTATACTTATTCATATACAACATACCATCATTCATACATACTCGTATAATACCTCGTATCTTACTCATATTCATTACCTCGTACAATACCTACGTATTATACGATCATCGCTTTAACTCCTTAACGCTTTACTTTTCCTAACGTTCTCAAATTAAGTCCGCAGGCAAAAACTGTGTTTACCATACATGAATTATTATTACATTATCCATCTGACCTCGATATTCTATCGTTATGTATTTCTCGGAAGTTCAAAAATAGTTCCCGATCAGAAATCAGTGAATAGTGTTTTTATGAAAATTTCACAAAATTTTTTTATTTTCGTCTTAGAAATCTAAACACTTTAATTCTATCACATAGCCAAAATCCTAACCACATCCGCATATTCTAGGTCATAGAACGACCTTCAAACAGCTTACTTGCATAAATAATTAATTAAATTCATTTAATTCACATAATCAAATAAAAATTTAATTATAATAAAATCCAATTTTTCTCGGGCGTTACATTGGCGCCGTTGCCGGGGAACTATTATTCTAATATTGTCCAATATTGATTTCAATCAATATAGTCTTAATTTTAACATATATATATATATCTTATTTTTTTTATCTTCCTTTTTGTTTTTAAGTTTACAGGTTATGGACGATCATTGTTATCAATGGCCTTATGAGAGGACAACATAACCAAGCTCGGAAGAAGGACTCGAGTAATTGCAAGTTCAAATTGCAAATCTCTTGAGGTTTTCTGACAATCTTAAGTGTCAACCCACTCAAGCTGCCTACTGTTAGGAATGAGATGACATTGAACCGAGTTACTATCATCCAAACTGTCAGGGTTATCCAAACTCTTGGGACTACAGTCAAGAGCAATATCATGATCTGAAGTATTCCTATCCGAATCAATTTGAAAATCAGTCTCCGTCGTGCTACAAGGTGACATTTCAAACCAATGAGAGCTTTTATGTAGACTCAACACGAAAAGAAGATAACAGGCTTAAAGAGCTCCTTAGAAACTTTATAGATAGAAATGAGGCTCGATTGGCGAGCCAAGAAGCCGCATTGAAGAGCCTCAAGTGTCAATTGGGACAACTCGTCGATGCCATTAAAAATCCACCGCAAGATAATCTACCGGTCATAATTGATCTCAACGATGAAGAAGTAGAGCATTGCACAATGGATATGCGAGGAGAAGGCGATGAATCACACAAAGTTATTGAGGGAAATGTAAAGGTGCAAATTGACCAACCTGTGGAGTCTGAAGAAAGAAAGGAAAGGATCAAGAGTGGTAGTAGTGTCAAGAATAATCAACAATTGGAAACCATGCTCACAACTGTGCATACCCTGGAGGGCCCACTAGAGCATGAAGAACGCTTTTCAAATTGATGAAAAAGGCAAATTAGTGGATAATTCTAGTGGTGAAAGATTATTTGTGTGGATGGGTGAAGGAAAGGAGGATGGCCAATCATCCATGTTTACCTCAAATTTAAAGGAATTGACTAATAGGTGTAATGAAATAGTCATTTTCGCTTATGAGCCGGACTGAACGGCAACGAAATAGTAAAGTCAACGACTTTAAAACAAGCGCTTGGTGGGGTGGCACCCCCATCTCAGTATCATTTTTTCTTTGTTTTTCCTTACTAATGTCTAGTTTATACATTGTTGCCTATAATTATATTGTAATGTCTTATCTCATATGCATTGTTTTTGTGGCTGCATAATGCAGACTGTAACAATCCAAGATTTTATTATTTGTAATTTAAAATATTTATTAAATGATTTTTTTTAATTGATGCGGTTATTATTAATAAATATTTATAACTTTAATTTATTAGATAATATTCTAAATTAAATTAATTTAAAATTTAGAGAGTTGTAATATAACATGAGATGTTATATTGTTGTTTTAATTTAATAATTTAAAGTAGTATGTTAATTTAGTAAATAAAATTATAATAAGATTATAATTTTGTTATAATTGAATTAAGTGGAGAATTTATTAAGTGTGTTGGACTTAGTTCATGTAACTAAGATTTGTTATGAAAATTCAAATAAATAATACGTGATTATAAACTATAAACTGAATTGTTTATTAAAATAAATTAAAGAAGTTTTAAATTGATTACCAAGCAAGGCTTAAAATATTAAGTCTTTATTTTAAAGAGTTTTTGCCAAACAAAGCCTTATGGCTTTTGAATTTTGAATTTTATTATAATAAATAAAATAAATAAAACAAATCAAACAAATTAAATAATAAATAAAATATATTTATAACCTATACGTTTATTTTGTAACTCATACAATTAGTATGCGTATTATGACTTTGGCTATCAGTTTTATTTTACGCATACTGATAGTTGGTTGCTAAGCCTAAGAAGGAAGGAGGAAAATATAGAGAAAAGTTGAGAGAGAATAGAGAATGATTGAGAGATTTATATGTTTCTGAGAAATTATCAGTGGTTAGCAAGGATCACTCAAGCATAAGAAGGTATTTTTTTTACATAACCTTAATATTATATATATATATATATATATATATATATGAGTTTTACGACATGAAGTTTCAAGTTCTGTGTATTCCATTTTTTTGAATTATGGTTATACAACTGATTAAAGGTGATTGTATGTGTTTGTGATGATTAGAACTAGTGTTTAGATAGGAATTGTTATGTTCATTACGGTTAAAAAGGAAGAAAAGTATTTACATTACATGTTTTTATATGTGGCTTGTAAAAGTATCAAATATGGTGGTCAATTTGTATGTTAATCTTTAAATTGAGTCTTGATTATGCTAGTCCATTAAGAAACGAAGAGAACATAGTTTTAACGAAGTAATTTTGTGTAGAATTGTGATCACAGTGTGAATTTCTAGGAAGGATGTTAAAAATGGAGTTTTTGTATGAAAACATGAAATTTAAGTATTTTAATTAGTTAAAATTGTTGTTTAAGTGTTCTAAGTGGTTGAATATGTGACCAATCATGTTTGTGTTAGTTCTGTACCAATTACATATGTTAAATTTACTATTTTGTGGGTGAAATTCATGTTAGTTGGGCTACAAACGGAGTACTGTTAGCTGTGTATTGTTTCTTTCTATGCACCAAATATTTGGTGTCAAGGTTGTGAAGCACAAGTTGTTATATCTTCTTGGAGGCATTCTTTGTCTAAAGCTTAAGTATGGTAGCAATTGTGACATACCTCAATTTAGAGATGATGAAGTCTGCTACTTCTGCAGACTTTGGATACCATTATAATTTAGTTCAATGATGTCTTAATGTGTCAAACATGTAATGTGGAGTGTCGTGTCATGTGGTTAGTAATTCTAAAGTTATAAGAAGTTAGTAAGCTATGAAAATGACATTTTGTGATTATTGAACACGTGAATTAGTAAACAAGTGTTTTAAATCTAATATTGGGATTTCTGAAGTGTGTGTGGCTTGAATGGAAACTTGTGCTAAAGTAACAAGTTTAACTATGAGTGAGATTTAGTTTGGAAGTGGATGTTAGTATATCTAATAGATTTTGTGATTCTAATAAAATGTGTAGGTGAACGTGAGTTGTAATTTATAGCTTACGCATGAGGCAAGTTTCTAAACCTTAACTCTTTACATTGAGCAAGTTTCCTACCTTAAACTTTTATTGAGCAAGTCCTTTGTTCCTAAATTTTATTTGAGCAAGCTTTAATCTAAATTTTATTGGAATTCTCATCGTGGTTGATTCACTCTAACTTGTTTATAGCTAAGCAAGTTTCTTAAGTTCTATTCCTTTATAATGGATGTAACTTCTTGAATTCTCGTCTCTAATATTGAGCTATTTTATTTTAAATTACTTTGAACAAGTTATTATGACGTTGAGCAAGTTTTGTTTTTAGCTTGCTATCAGTTAATATACGTTTAGTAATTTCATTTCTAACTTTATAAGATCATAGCCTTAGCTTATTATTGTTCAAGCAAGGTTTATTGTTTCATTTAATACCTATGTTTTTAGTTTCCAAGTATGAGTTTAATAAATAGTTAGTTCATCTATTATTATTCATTGTTCCATACTATGTTGTTAGTGATCAACTGTAGTATTATCAAACTTTGTTGATTCAACTAATCCTTTAGTTGATGGCCGTTAAACTCTAAATTACCCTTGAAGCTTATCCAAACCAAACTTTATTTGGTGCGAACTTGTACTCAAAAACTGAGAAGAACAACCATATTATAGGGGATACGCAATACGTTTAGAAGTTTGTGCACAATACATGGTATGAAGGGCTGATCCCCCTAAGTATGTGAAGTCCCTACAATATAACTGTTTAGGTTAAAGTTAAAAGATTACTTGTAACCGTGGACATAGTTCGTGGTCTTATGACCCTCAGATATATTTCTTATTTTGATTCCCGTTGTTGGTTATTATTGATAGAGTACAATTAAGTTTTGTTTAGCCTATATATTGACAGTTATTATTCTTTAGTTGATTCATTGCTATATCTAGTGAGCAATTGTTTTTCTCACTCTTGCATATATATACACTCATTGCAACTAAAGTTGAGAAGGTCAATGAACCTACGACTAACAAAAGAAAGGGAAAAATGTACAAGTGATGAAGACTTGTAATTTCTTTTATTGTCATGATGATAGACTTTGTATTTAATGCTGTGATGTAATTATTTTATTTCCGCACTTGAGTGATGTTTAAGGTTAGACAACCAGGGAAGACTTTTTGATTATTTGATGTAACCCTTTTAAAGGGAGGATTTCTGATTTAATTTTATTATATTTGGATAGATAGATATGAATGAATGGAAAGTTAACACCAAGCCTTGTGGGAATGAAGTACCTGGATTTGGGGGTGTCACACAGACAACATATTTTTCTTTTATGTTGTTACTGTATATTTGGTATATAATTAAGCTAGTTAGCATGTGGATTAATATGGGTATATATAGTTGTTATTATGGTGGCTAATACATGGCTTAGTTTGTGCAAAAAAACTCAGATACAAGGTTAGCGCCGCAGCGCCAGCATACACACTAGACTTCGTGTCGCAGCTCCACCAACGAGTGTCGCCCACTATAAACCCGTAATAGCAATGCCAACATTATAACACATTATTTCATACAATAACGCCAAAAGAGAAGCCAACCTACTGTTAACTCGTGTCACAACGCCAAAAAAAGAAGGTCAGGCCGCATCGCAGCACTAGTAGCGAGAATTTTTTTTTTTATTTATGCTAGGGAGCCAACAATTGTGCCCATTATGTCTTTTATCTCTCGACTTCTCTCGGAAGTTATGACAAACTAACCATCCCCTCTTCTCCAAAAAATCTCCCCATTTTACTAAGAAAGACCCCCTACCATTTCTTTGCTGCATCCATCACCAACATACAAAAGGGGCACCAATCAATTACAGAACAAGGGCTGACTACCACACGATTTCTTAAACTAGGGTTTTTCTCCCTTCAAGGTATTTTATTTGGATTTCATTCATTCACTAAGATATTTTGATCGAATTATTGGGTTGGTGTTTGTCTTGTTGTGTGAATTGGGTGATTTCCATTGACAAAAATTGGGATAAAGCACTGTCAAGCAAGGGTTGTCCAAGTGGTTCCTCAGAGCGCACGCCAAATCCAGGTATCTTCCAACGCGACAGATGGTGCTACTGTTAGAGTTTATGCCCTAGAGGCCAATTATTTGATATAATTGCTTAACGTTTTGATATTATATTTGATTGAATAAATGAATGATTTTATTTACTGCGTAATATAATTCTTAACATAATAAAATTCCTTAGAATAGTGATACAAATTATATAGTTTCAAGTATGTGACTTGAACATGAGATTATATAATTACAATTAGTATAATTGTTCTTAAATGTCCCTAGTCAAGTATCATTGTTGATGGGATAACAATGATGCATTGATACTAGTATGTGAATTGACTAATGACCAAATCTCATTGGTCATAAATATATGATATATTAAGTCAATGCATAGGTACATGTTAGAGAATGATGTACTGGACAAACCCACCATGACAATTCTATGTGGAGCATTATGCGAAGTGTCATTAGCAATTCTCATTGTGACAATGATGTAATGGTCCTCCCACCTGAAATCACTATATTACTACACTGGAATTTATATACTTTGATATCATCAAATGTCACCTTTAATTGGGTGGACTATAGAGGTGATTATTGGGTACATCATGAATCGTGTGAGGAATATGAGTGATCTAGATGGAATTTAACCTTCCTATATATTAGGGATGATATCCATAGGCCTCTTGATTGAGTAGGACTATGAAATGCATGGCCATGCTCAAATAGTGATTTGTTTCATATAGTCTACTCATTGATCAAGAAAACTCAGATTAAATTATGAAGAGTATGACACATTCCATGACTCGAGTTTAATCTAGGATATTAAGGTTAAAAGGATTAAATTACATTGAAACATTGGTCACGAAAAGGTTGCATCGAATCATCGATCTTATTATTACTTGGGCAACAATGATGCAATAGTAGATGCCGCTCACTGTTTATAATTTTATAATATGATTTTAAAATTATTGCCAATGTAATAATAACCTATAGGGTCACACACATAGAACGTAATTTAAAAGGGAATAAATTTAAATTTTAAGGATTTAAATATATTAATATGATTAATAGTATTTAAATCACGAATTTAAATTAAAAGGAAAGTTTGTATATATGTATATTAATTAAGTAAGACTTAATGAAGTTATATATATATAAATTCAGATTTTAGGTTTTGATTAATTCTTTTTAACTACTATATATAGGATATATAGCAGCTACTTAGGGTAAGATCATAACTTCATAACCCTAACCGCTTTTAGAGAGAAAAAACAATAGCCGCTCTTAGAGAGAGACTAGAGAGAAAACCTTTTGAAAATCCTGCTCCTTTGATGGCTAGTACCGCAAGTCCTTTTTGCAGAATCGTGCGACGGTTCATGCTACGTTTGTGTGGATACCATAGAGACATATTTTCTTTACACTGAATTAATTGATTTTCGCATGGATCCTGTTTAAGGTTTCGGAAATTGCTTTGATTAATTTATTTTTTCGCTGCGTTTTTGTGCCGAAATCCCTTCAGTGGTATCAGAGCTACTTGCGAAACGATTAATTCAGATAACGTGTTTAATTGTTTTCGATATATATGATATGTGATGATACAATTTTACCGATCTGAAATTGATTATATTGTTTTCGATACATATGATATATGATGATACAATTTTACCGAACTGTTAATTGAGTATATTATATTCTGTAATCGACATATTCTGGTATTATGAATATATTAATAGATATGCATGTATATGATGTTCATTGATTGTATCTTATATGGGCGAATAACGATATACAACTTATGTTCTAATTGGATTAGAAATATGCAGATTGGTTTAATATGATTAATTGAAACTGGACATATATGATATGTACCAGGTGTATTGTTATTATGACTGTGTTTAGTGGATTAAATATATGATTCTGAAACTGTTTCAGAGATTCGTAAGGAAAAATTCTACAATCTGATCATTTGGACCACTTGCAGAAAGAGACCCCCTGGACCCCCTGGTCAGTAACCTACGATGGTCATTGACCCCAATATGTTATATATAGTTTTTCTTTAATTATATATAAATTGTTATGTGCTTATTATGATATGCATGGTGCACAGTTATGGCCTTTTGACCCATAGGTTAGTGGTTTTTGGTTTTGAAATACGGCTTGCATGTCGTGCCTTTCTATAAATTCTAATGTAATATTCTCTTCTCATCTAAATCCCGTTGAATGTAACTCGAGGTTTCTTTATGTCATGTAATAATCTGTAATTGATGAACATGTCAAGATGGAGAACACAATGGAAAGATGATGATGAAGAGGAGGCACATGCTTGAGGAAGATCGAAGGAAGCTATTTATTTTAAGATCTTTTACCACCTTAGATTGACCTTCAATCTTTCATTAGCTTGAAAAGATTGATAGTGGATTGGGCCATAATTGTGACACATTTAATTTTGCACTTTATTTATGCTTGTACGCAATATGATATGATAAATAATGTGCATGCTTAATAAGATTAAAATTGGTTAGATCTAATTTTTTTTTAATAAAATCCCTCTTTAAATTATTAAGTCTAAATCAGATGCCTTCCAATGAATAACACTCATCGAGACGTTGATCAATAGATGTAGGTTTGCCAAAGCAAAGTACTCTATTTATCTAGGTAAGATGTGATAGGATAATTGTGATATCCAAACTGTTAAAATCATTGGGCCCGACTTAACTAAGTTATCTCAATAGGATTGTGGACTTAGAGGCATAGAGTTTAGTTGGTACCATTAGATGGACTAGAAACAAATGTTATTTGCCAAACTATCCAAGAGTTATATATAATATAATTGATAAAAGGGTTGTCTACCTAAATAATTGTGTTTTAAGAGATTAGCCAAAGCTAACTTAAGTCATAATGAAATATGGATCTTGGCTCACTATAAAGATTTAATAGAAAATGCTTTCCGAATTAATGGTGAGGGCTATTAATTTGAATAAAATAGTGGGAGGTATATTTTGAATGTACTATTATCAATTACATAATATCAACTTTGCAATTTGACTTATTATTTTGGTACTTATAAATTGTAGATATCAATGGCAAATAACAACAACACAAGTAGTCTTTTCATCACGATCCTTGAGAAGGACAAGTCGAGTGGGATTAATTTCCTCGATCGGCACAGGAACTTGAGGATTGTCCTCAAACAAGAGCGTAATCTATATGTCCTTGATGGGCCCATTCCTGTAGCACCGGTTGTCACTGCACCACGTGCGGAGCATAATGCTTACAAGAAGCATCAAGATGATGCTCTGGACGTGAGTTGTCTCACGCTAGCAATCATGAACGCTGAGTTTTAGAAGCAACATGAGTTGATGGATGCTTATGAGATGATTGAGCATCTCAAGAAATTGTTCGAAGGGCATGCCCGACAGGAAAGGTATGATACAAGCAAGGCATTGTATCACTGTAAAATGGGTGAACGTGATCCAGTTGGTCCACATGTGCTAAAAATGATTGCGTATATTGAGTACCTTAATAGGTTGGGTTTTCCAATCACTTCGAAAGACCAAACTGATCTTGTTTTACAATCCTTGAATAGAAGCTACTCTCAATTTGTTATGAATTATCTTATGAATGAAATTGAGAAACCCTTTACTGAGTTGTTGAGCATGTTAAGAACTACCGAGAACAACATGAAAAAGGCAGGACCACCTCCCATAATGATGGTGTAAAAGGGGAATGCTAAAGGAAATTGAAAAGGCAAGAAGAAGATAGGATCTAAATCTGGTGCCAAGCCCAATTCCAAAACCAAACAGGCTTTAAAACCTAAAGGTAGGGTGGCTAAAGAAGGTGATTGTCACTTCTGTGGAAAACCTGGACACTGGAAAAAGGAATTGTCATGCTTATTTGGAAGAATTGAGGAAAAGGAAAGGAAGTATGACTTCTGATTCAGGTATACATGTTATAGAAGTCAACTTGTCTACTTCTACATCATGGGTATTAGATACTAGATGTGGTTCTCACATTTGTGTTAATGTGCAGGAACTCCGAAGGAGTAGAACTTTGGCAAAAGGAGAGGTTGACCTACGTGTTGGGAATGGAGCAAAAGTTGCTGCACTGGCCGTAGGAACTTATCATTTATCTTTGCCCTCTGGGCTAGTTTTAGAATTAGAAGATTGTTATTTTGTGCCTGTTATAAGCAAAAATATTATTTATGTTTCTTGTTTGGACAAGAAAGGTTTTTCATTTATAATAAAGAACAACCATTATTCATTTTACTTAAATGATATTTGTTATGGTGTTGCACAATTCTTTAACGGTCTTTATATTCTTGATTTGGAAATGCCTATCTATAACATAAATACAAAATGATTTAAATCAAATGATTCAAATCCGATATATCTTTGGCACTGTCGTTTGGGCCATATAAATGAGAAACACATATTAAAACTCCATAAAGATGGATTTTTGGATTCATTTGATTTTGAATCATATGAAAAATGTGAATCTTGTTTATTATGCAAGATGACTAAAGCCCCTTTCACTGGACACAGTGAATGGGCTAGCGATATATTGGGACTTATACATAGTGATGTATGTGGACCCAAGAGTTTGTTAGAAAGAGGTAGGTTTTATTACTTCATTACATTTACTGACGACTTCAGTAGATATGGATATGTGTATCTTATGAGACACAAATCTGAATCCTTTGAAAAGGTCAAGGAATTCAAGAATGAAGTTCAAAACCAATTTGACAAAAGCATAAAAGCCCTTCGATCCGATCGAGGAGGTGAATACTTAAGCCAAGACTTTGATGACCTTCTAAAGGAGTGTGGTATTATATCACAACTCACTCCACCTGGAACACCATAATGGAATGGTGTGTCTGAGAGGAAGAATCTAACCTTGTTGGACATGGTACGATCAATGATGAGTCATACAGATCTTCCAATAAGCTTCTAGGGTCATGCCCTAGAGACAGCTGCATTCACACTTAACCGTGTTCCTACAAAAACAGTTCAGAAGACACCATATGAGATGTGGACTACGAAACGTCCTAGTATGTCGTTCATGTAGATTTGGGGTTGCGAGGCATTTGTAAAACGTCTGGATTCTGACAAGCTCAGACCCAAATTTGACAAATGTAATTTTGTGGGATACCCAAAGGAAACAAAAGGGTATTATTTCTACAAACCTTTTGAGAACAAAGTGTTTGTTGCTCGAACTGGTATTTTTTTAGAAAGAGAATTTGTCTCTAAAGGAAACAGTGGGAGGAAAGTAGAACTCGAAGAAATTCGAGAACCACAGAATATCATTGAGCCTAAGTTGGAACGTGAGCAGGAACCACAAGATGTTGTGGAAAGTGAACCTGCTCAAATTACACAAGGAATTCATAGATCTAGTAGGACACGCCAAGAGCCCGAGAGATATTATGGATATCTTGTGACTCAAAACGGCGATGTGATGCTCATAGATCAGGATGAGCCTTCTTCCTACCAAGAAGCTATGAATGGACCAGATTCTGAGAGATGGCTTGAAGCCATGAGATTTGAAATGGACTCCATGTATACTAACGAAGTATGGACTTTGGTTGATCCACCCGAAGGGGTAAAACCAATTGGGTGCAAGTGGGTTATCAAGAAGAAAATCGACATGGATGGTAATGTACAAACCTACAAAGGTCGACTGGTAGCAAAAGGTAACAGACAAATTCAAGGTGTTGACTATAATGAAACCTTCTCTCTAGTGGCAATGGTTAAATCCATCAGGATCTTACTTGTTATTTCAGCCTTTTACGATTACGAAATCTGGCAGATGGATGTCAAAACTGCTTTCCTTAATGGAAATCTCCTTGAGGATGTGTACATGACACAACCTGAGGGTTTTGTCAATCCAAAGGTTGCTGGAAAGGTATGTAAGCTGCAACGATCCATTTGTGGATTGAAGCAAGTATCTCGGAGTTGGAATCTTTGATTTGATGAAGCCGTCAAAGAGTTTGGTTTTATTAAAAATGAAGATGAACCTTGTGTATATAAAAAGGTTAGTGGGTGTCACATTATATTCCTAGTATTATATGTTGACGACATATTAATTATTGGGAATGACATTCCTTCATTACAAGCTGTAAAAACATGGTTTGGAAAATGTTTCTCCATGAAAGATTTAGGCGATACAGCCTACATTTTAGGTATCAAGATCTATCGAGATAGATCGAGGAAAATGCTCGGCCTAAGTCAGAGTTCATATATTGATAAAGTGCTGAAACGGTTTAGCATGCAAGAGGCAAAAAGAGGACACTTACCCATGACTAATTTTGTAAAGATCTCTAAGGCCCAATGTCCTCAGTCACAAGATGATGAGGAGCGTATGAGAAAGATCCCTTATTCTTCGGCAATTGGATCTATCATGTATGCAATGATATGTACTCGTCCGGATGTCTCGTATGCTTTAAGCATGACTAGCAGATACCAGTCGAATCCAGGTGAAGGTCACTGGACAGAAGTCAAGAATATCCTCAAGTACCTAAAAAGGACTAAGGATTCATTCTTACCATGTGGAGGTGAAGACGAACTAGCAGTAAAGGGTTACACAAATGCTAGTTTCCAAACTAACAATGTTGACTATAAGTCTCAGTCAGGTTTTGTGTTTTGCCTCAATGGTGGTGCTGTTAGCTGGAAGAGTTCGAAGCAAGAGATAGTAGTTGATTCTACAACAGAGGTTGAGTATATTGCTGCTTCTAGTGCAGCCAAGGAGGCTATATGGATTAAAAAGTTCATCACTGAAGTTGGTGTTGTTCCAACCATTGTTGATCCGGTTGCTCTATACTGTGATAATAATGGAGCCATTGCATAGGCTACGAAACCCAGATCTCACCAATGATCCAAGCATATACTTAGGCGGTACCATCTCATCCGTTAAATCATTGATAGAGGAGATGTACATATAGGAAGAGTGTCAACAGATGATAATGTTGCAGATCCACTTACCAAGGCTTTGTCGCAGCAGAAGCACGACGGTCACACTAATTCCACGGGTATTATATATATGAGTGATTGGATCTAGTGCAAGTGGGAGACTGTTAGAGTTTAAGCCCTAGAGGCCAATTATTTGATATAATTGTTTAATGTTTTGATATTATATTTGATTGAATAAATGAATGATTTTATTATGGTTTTATTCCTGGCGTAATATAATTGTTAACATAATAAAATTCCTTAGAATAGTGATACAAATTTTATAGTTTCAAGTATGTGACTTCAACATGAGATTATATAATTACAATTAGTATCATTGTTCTTAAATGTCCCTAGTCAAGTATCATTATTGATGGGACAACAATGATGCATTGAGACTAGTATGTTGATTGACTGATGACCAAATCTCATTGGTCATAAATATATGATATTAAGTCAATGCATAGGTACATGTTAGAGAATGATGTACTGGACAGACCCACCATGAGAATTCTATGTGGAGCATTATGCGAAGTGTCATTAGCAATCCTCGAAGTGACAATGATGTAATGGTCCTCTGACCTGAAATCACTATATTACGACACAGGAATTTATATACTTTGATATCATCAAATGTCACCTTTAATAGGGTGGACTATAAAGCTGATTATTGGGTACATCATGAATCGTGTGAGGAATATGAGTGATCTAGATGAAATTTAACCTTCCTATATATTAGGGATGATAACCATTGGCCTCTTGATTGAGTAGGACTATGAAATTCATGGCCATGCTCAAAAAGTGATTTGTTTCATATAGTCTACTCATTGATCAAGAAAACTCAGATTAAATTATGAAGAGTATGACACATTCCATGACTCGAGTTTAATCTAGGATATTAAGGTTAAAAGGATTAAATTACATTGAAACATTGGTCACGAAAAGGGTGCATCGAATCATCAATCTTATTATTACTTGGGTAGTAGTGATGCATTACTATATGCCGCTCACTGTTTATAATTTTATAATATGATTTTAAAATTATTGCCAACGTAATAATAACTATATGTGGTCACACACATGTAACGTAATTTAAAGGGAATAAATTTAAATTTTAAGGATTTAAATATATTAATATGATTAATAGTATTTAAATCACGAATTTAAATTAAAAGGAAAGTTTGTATATATGTATATTAATTAAGTAAGACTTAATTAAGTTATATATATACAAATTCGGATTTTAGGTTTTGATTAATTCCTTTTAACTACTATATATAGGATATATAGCAGCTACTTAGGGTAAGATCATAACTTCATAACCCTAGCCGCTTTTAGAGAGAGACTAGAGAGAAAAAACCATAGCCGCTCTTAGAGAGAGACTAGAGAGAAAACCTTTTGAAAATCATGTTCCTTTGGTGGCTAGTACCGCAAGTCCTTTTTGCAGAATCGTGCGACGGTTCATGCTACGTTTGTGTGGATACCATAGAGACGTAGTTTCTTTTTAACCATTACATTGTTATTATCATAATATCAAATATATTACAATCATTCACCCTATACTATTACATAAGTATTCTACGGGTTCATCTTCGCCTTGCCTTTATCCTTGTCGGAGCCTTTGGTCCGTTCGATCTTAGCTGTGTTCATATGGTTCAAGCAAGAGTGAGCATGACTAGCTCAACAAGTACAACAATTCTAATAAACAACATGCTTGAAACATAGGAATCATATATCTTCAATAACTGAATAATAGTTACGAAGTACTATCGATAATTCAAAATAGCACTTCTTTTCCTTCAAAACATTTTACAACAACAATATTAAGTAAAACATCAATTTCGGTCCAATACCTTTAACATCTCATAGGTTCTTTTGAAAAGGACATCCCGGCGCTAAGTCCGTAAGTCCAACATTACTTAGAGCACGTCTAGGTGATCAGCCCATAGTACTCTATGTTGATCAACACTACATTCATTAAACGTATGTACGTTTAAGTTGTTGCAACCTCACGTGCCTGTCGTTTGACGACAAAACATTTTTAGCATACTCAGTCTTCGTTTGAAAACCACACCAATATAACTTGTTAAACATTGACCACATAACACATTAGGTCATGAATGAACATATAGGGTCCCTAATATATCTTACCCTTCTTCTCAATATAATTATGACTTAGATTTGTTCTTACTGGTTCCGGTTTTTAGTTAAGTCGTTCTTACATACACATTACGTTCATGTTTGATTACTTATCTTCAACCTTTAGACAACATAAATAAGGTTTAACAATACCTTACAATGCCTTATTAAGTCCCTTAGTTCATTACCAAAGAGTTACTATTCATTCCATACTTGTAAACCTTCATTATTGCCCAAATCCTAGGGTTGGTGGTGCGGCGCCACCCTTGCTTCTCTATGTCGCGTTCTTGGGGGCCACTCAAGAATGGCTAAAGGCCGAGGACTACATTTGCGACGCGAGTCTATGTACTACATGTCATTCACAAACGTGAAACTCCGATGAGGTTGAGACAACTTTGTCACAAGCAAGCAGACCACCATCAATTGGCCTTGGGTTAGCGCCGCGGTGCCAACTTTGTGCCTCTGATAGCTTTGACAGATTTTGAAGTTTGCGAAATTCCCGGACCCGTAACTTCTTCGTTATAAGTCCGAATTGGCTCATTCAAGAGCCTACCATTCACAAATTACATACTCTACGCGTTCATGCAAGAATTTTATCTATTTGACTTCATTTGCTAAAAATTCACATATTAGTTCATTTTTAACGAAAAAGGTAAACGTTCGTGAACGTTCAATGCTCGTTTCTTCGTTCGAAGTCGGAATTCGGTCATTTTTGAGTTCGCAACTCTATAATGCCAAATATGACTTGTCTCCATCAAAAACCAATGTTTTTGAGTTCAAACACAAAATACGACTTCTATTTCGAGAATTGCACGAATTCGACGATTATCGTCCAATCGTGTGAATTCGGGCGAAACTTTATTACTAACAATTTAATCATCGTTCTAAATGGATTCTAATCATCATATGAACATTTCAAATTACATATTACATCAACTTATTTTCAAGCTACGATTTGACTTATTTTTCATAAGTTCATAACTTAACAACTTATAAACTATAAGCTTTCATTCTTTATGAATTATTATTGAGTTAAGTCCTTTAATCAATGTTCTCACATCTTATTAAACATACTAACTTCATATGACAAGTTCATCATAAGTTCTTCATAAGTTGATAACTTATTTAGGTTCAAGTTACTTATTCATGACTTATTCGGCTTAAGTCCATTCATTAATCAATTCTTACATGTTCTTAGCATACATGCTTATTAAGTTACACTTCTCTTATCATCCTACAATGATAGAGATAGAAGATTATTAGATCATAAGATCATTACCTTTGATGACTAGCTTTCTCCTTCTTGGAAATCTAGCAAAGGATGTTTTGACTTAAAAGTGCTTATTCTCTCTAACCAATAAGTTTCTTTGTAAGGAAAGTTGTTGGATAATTTGAACAAGAAAATAATGAAATTGTAAGCTTGCTATTTATAGACTCCTCCAAGTTAGGGCATAATAGTCTTTAGGTTATCACACCTCCTTAAACTAACCTCCTTACTATTCATTCCTTACTTACAAAGTTTATTTGCTAACCACAACACTTATCTTATACTTGATCACCACATAAAGTACTTGGTCACCAAGTTTAACCAACATCACCCTTGGTTGCTCCATGGATCATGTCTAACCATTGGATCATTTCATTGGGCTTGCTTTAATTAACTTAGCTTATTCATTGTTGGGCCTGCATTAAGTTACTTTGGGCTTTTGATTAAACAAACACTTAGCTTAATCCCTAATACATCCTGGGCTTGTCCCTTAATGCATATTGGACTATTCAATTGTTACACAATCCTACAAGTCCATGTCTTTTAATTAAAAACCTTATCACATATACTATAAGTATAATCCTTGTATTCTAGCTTGTATATTAATTCGTAATATACGTTATTCAATTCTCCATACATACTCGTATAATACTTCGTATCATACTTGTATTCAATACCTCGTACAATACTTACGTATCATACGATCAATATAATCTCTTTCTAACGCTAAATATTCCTAACGTTCTAAATTAAGTTCGCATGCAAAATATTGCGTTTTCCATACCTAGATTATTATTATATAATCTATCTCACCTCGTTATTATAACGTTATGTATTTCTTGGAAGTTCAAAAATAATTCTAGAACGGAAATCAATGAATAGTGTTTTTCGGAAAGCTTTTATTTTTGTCTTGGAAATTTAAACACTTTAATTCTCTCATGTAGTTAAAATACTACAATGTTCCAACGTTTCTAGGTTATAGAACGACATTCATCTTACTAACACACAATAATAATAAATAATATTATTTTATTCATTATTAAAAGTTTTTACAAAAGTTCAATTTTCTGGGCATTACACTCTCTCCCCCTTATAAGGATTCTGTCCCCAGAATCTCGCTATATATAAAAAAAATTACACAAACAAATGAGGGTAATTCTTTTTCATCTTCTCTTCTAATTCCCACATTGCTTCTTCTATATCACCTTCACGGAAGGTATGACTTTGTTCCGCAGAACTTGTTCTTTTCTATCGACAATTTGAATTGGCATCTCTTCATACGTTAAGTCCTTTTCGATATGAATAGGCTCATATTCTATTATATGTTTATAACCAAACTTATAAGGATGTAACACGGATACGTGAAACATATTATGTATTCATTCTAGGTCTGAAGGTACTTCTATCATGTAAGCTACCTCACCCACCCGTTTTAATACTTCAAAAGGTCCTATAAACCTCGGACTTAACTTTCCTTTCTTTCTAAAGTATATCTTTCCTTTCCAAGGAGATACCTTTAGAAATACGTAAGAACCTACTTCAAATTCTCTATTTTCTCGAAGCAAATTTGTAAATTTCTTTTGTCTGTCTTGAGCTACTAAGAGACACATTTGTATCATCTTGACAATTTTCGTTGTTTGTTGCACCAATTCTGGTCCTAGCATTTGGCGTTCTCCCACTTCATCCCAATACAATTGTGTTCTGCATTTCCTTCCGTACAAAGCTTCGTAAGGCGGAATACCTATGCTTGTAAGATAACTATTGTTATACGCAAACTTTAATAATGGGAGAAGATCATCCCAACTACCCTTGAAATCCATGACGCAAGATCTCAACATATCTTCTAACGTCTGAATTGTTCTCTCGCTTTGTCCATCAGTTTGTGGATGATACGACGTACTCAGCTTCAAATGCGTTCCCAACTGCTCTTGTAGAATTCTCCAAAAGTTTAATGTAAATTGTAGCGTCCCCCGAATCCGGGCCCCAAATCGCCGCGGATTCGGTTTGCTAATCATTCTATAACTGTTTGTGGAAGATATAAACATAAATTGTTTATACATTACATTACACATTATTCCCCAAGGTCGAGTAACCTTAACTTAAACACAAATCATAAGCTATCTATCAGATAAGATATTATTCAACTATACTATTACAAAATAGCCGTACGATTTATCCCAAGTTGTACTTGGCATTAACCTTTTCACAGATCCGAACGCATTGCTTTTATCTCGCAATGTTTTATCATGATATAGCAAGGGTGAGCATGAAAGTTGCCCAGCAAGTTTAAATACAACAATATAAGGATATATCATGATTGAAGAGTATGAATAATAAGCTGGCTATAATTCATCAATATAATTGAGAACTAGCAGGAACAAACTTTTGACTGAACAAGTTTTAAACATGAACAAACATTTCTGAACCAACTGGTAATGAAGGTGATCGATCTTTCATACGACTTTATACATGCAAGATGTACAGAGTACAATTTTCATGGCAATCAAAGAATGATTAACCATAAGCTTGAATAAAACACTCTTATTAGAGTTAAGTAAGAACAAACTTGTTCGAGGCAGATTTGATTACTGCAACTTAATTTATAACGCTTTACCCAAAGACCTAATATTAATAATATAGATCTTCAATATTAGAATAATATCATCATAGTATAATATTGTTATATTTAAATACAAATAATTACCAAAACACATAACACATAACCCTATAAGTCTATACAGCACATAAAACTTAGCATCTAGTCAAACTATTTCAGTCTGACTTAAAACTAACATCATTCTGTCATCCCGACGGTTTAGTCGAACAATACTCGAGTTTAAGTTCAATTAAACTCTTCCTGAACACTTAACAATTATCACAGATAATTTTCTTATCAGTCAAAACATTTTTCCTAGGCTCGTAATAATTTTCGAATAATTATTACCATTTATCATGATTTTCCAATCATTAATATCGTATTTAAATGAATTAAATACCGCATAATTCCTTAATCCTTAATATTCATTTAATATAAAATATTAATGAAAATTATTACATAATATTATAATGTAATTATAATATCACAAGATATTCTCAATATCTTAAAATCATAATTACATGATTTTTAAACATTTAAATCCATTATCCGATAATTAATATTAATATTAAAATATTAATATTTTCATGCCAAAATATCAAAAGTTATATTTTATAACTTAAAATATTTCTATAGCACTTAAATCATTTTCATATAATTTTAAATCATTAATTTATTTTTCCTTAATTTATTTAATATATTTATTAAATAAACTAATTACCATTAATAATAAATTATTAATGAAATTTATCATAAAATATTAAAAGTCATCAAAAGTAACTTAAAATATTTTCTTTTTACCATAATATTATTTTTCATGATTTTTCATGAATTAAAACTATTTTTCATAATTTATTTAATATTATAATTAAATAAATAAATACCTTTTATATTCCCAAAAATATTAAATATTTATGAAATATACTCAAAATAGTTAAAACTATTTTTAATTTAAAATAATTTTTCATAATTTATTATGTATTTTTAATAATAAAAATCATTTTTTGTCTAATTTTAATTAATTTTCGTAAATAATATTAAAGCTGTCGCTAAAGTGGGCTCTATAGCGTACGTAACCGTCATATAGGTGTTCTTGGTGTTCTTGGGCAATTTCGTAAACGCATGTCGAGGTTGAGGGGCTCGGTTTTAATGATCAGTATTACTTTGATCCATACGTTTTCGAGTGTTTAATCGTTTCTAATGTTATAATCTTGATGTAGTACTACAATCTTAAGCAACGCTCATGTCCAAAACATATAATCATAGAGAGATCTAAGCCATCCAACTTAATGTCGGACTGTTCTTCGCTTTTTCTAGGTTTACTGTAATCGAAGGTACCCACTTTGGGTCCTTATAACTTTCATTCTAAGTCCGATTTATGTGATCTAGGGTTCACTATTGTAGAAGAAATGTTAGGCTATAATTCTATATCATCATATCATCAAATTAGCACCACAAACAAAAGATTTAGCTCGGTCAATCTAGGGGTCAAAACGTGTTCTTGAAAATCGGGTTTTTCCGTAAACATTCATCGGCCGTCTTTGGTCAACGATGTTTGATCGATAATTACTACGATCCTCATTACGGATCTGGGTGATCTAAAGCTTTATAGTGTATATCTCATGTCAGAATACAACTTTAAAGCAACAACATGACCAAACATCATAACAGAAGCAAGATTAAAGACCTCAAAAGTCATTGTCAGAATCTGGAAATTCTGGGTTTGCCCAGAAATCCAGAAAACGTGAACGGTCAACCATGTTTGACCATCTATAACTTTTAATCTACACCAGATATGGACTTGATTCTTTTTGCATCTTAAAGACCACATAACAAAATACATGTTACAAGCTTTAAACATTAAAAACACTTAACACACACGGATCTATAAGATCTGACATTTGACTGAAAAACACAATTTTCCAGATTTCCAGATTTTGAAAAACTTTAAATTCATGCACTTTGATGTTATGGGTCATGGATTTATCAACCCAGAACATCAATTGACACCTTATTACACATCTTTGAACAATCAATTACAACATTTAACCAAGAATCGAAGGATTTCTAAAAACTAGAATTTTATACCTTTTATGCTTTAATTCTCAATTCTGACTCTTGGATCAGTTTCTGATACACGTGGGGCTTGAATTGAGACTGAAATATCATTGGAATTTCGTGGATTTGGTGAGAGAGGGAGCTGGTGAGAGCAAAAAAAATGAAATTGGATATGTTTTTGTGCTTTTCTCTCTCCAAAACCTTATATATAATGCTTTGATTCATGCATGTTGCTTATGATCTGATCAATTTCGGCTGGTTGGCTGGATTTTGTCACATGCTAGAGCTAGATTAGGCTAGGGTTGGTGAACAACTTTTGACTTAGCAAGATTTGCAAGCTAGGTCACTAAAATAATAAAAAAGGGCATTTTAGTCTTTTCCTTTTATTTCTAGATTTCTCATTTGTTGCAAACCCTTAGGGTTTAGGGTTTGAGCATTCTAGGGTTTAGGGTTTGGACAAATTTAGGGTTTAGGTTTTAACCCTCAAATATTAAGCAACTTGGATTTGAAAAATTTTCTAATTAAATTTTAAAAATAGAAATTTTTTTTATTTCTAATTATAATTAGGGCTTCCTAATTATATCATAATTTTCTAATCATGAATCATTATTTGCTAATTAGGACTATTTTATCCTAATTAAAATTGCTAATTACGCAAGTAGGGTCAAACTGGTCATTAGGGTTTTCAACCCACAATTTAGGGTTTTTAAATAGAAAATAATTTTTTAATATAGAAATTAAATATTCGTAATTAGATTAGGGTTTTCTAATTACTTAACTTTAAAAATCAGGATTAATATATCCTAATTAACATTAAATTACTAAATTAACACTTAATTTTCCCTAATTATAAAATTAGGGTTTCTGACGGAAAAGTTTAAGTTCGATAATTTAAAATTAGGGTTTGCTAATTAATTAAGTGTTACCCTAATTAATATTATAATAATAGCAGTAGAGCATTATAATTCTCCATTAATTTCTCGGATTAGGGCTTCAATTTATCGTAATCAAACTAGGGTTTTCGAGATCAAGTATTAGGTTTTTGATTTGGAATTAGGGTTTTGTAATCAATTTGTTAAGATTAACCCTAATTAATCTTATAGTTATTTACAATTATGCCATTAAGTTCCCGATTTAGGGTTTCATGCACCAATTAGGATTTTCGTATTCTTAACCTGAAACTAGGGTTTCAGATCCGATTTCTAAGTTTCTTATCAGACGTTAGGGTTTTCTAACTGAACGTTGTTGTTCTTAATATATTCTTAGGGTTTGACACATATATAATTTATCTGGTCAACCCTTGACCCTTAACCACATTCTGAACACATCATTAACCATATACACAGAACTTAATCACATAAACACTTAATCCTAAATAATTCACCTATATCCTTCACCGAATTTTTGAAATTCTTAAAATTCAATCCCAATAACATCAAACGCATACACTTATTTTCTGTCTAGGTCTATTATTTGACCTTAAATCAATCATTTAAGATTTTACTAAATTATCCAAATTCTCGGGTTATCACATTCACCCCTCCTTCTATCTGACACATAAGACTTAGTATGTCGGTCAAACTATTTGATCGACTTAAAACTAACATCATTACATCATCCCGACGGTTTAGTTCGAACAATACACGAGTTTAAGTTCAATTAAACTCTTCACGAACACTTAACAATTATCACAGATAATTTTCTTATCGATCAAAATATTTTTCCTAGGCTCGTAATAATTTTGAATAATTATTACCATTTATCATGATTTTCCAATCATTAATATCGTATTTAAATGAATTAAATACCGTGCATAATTCCTTAATCCTTAATATTCATTTAATATAAAATATTAATGAAAATTATTACATAATATTATAATGTAATTATAATATCACAAGATATTCTCAATATCTTAAAATCATAATTACATGATTTTAAACATTTAAATCCATTATCCGATAATTAATATTAATATTAAAATATTAATATTTTCAAGCCAAAATATCAAAAGTTATATTTTATAACTTAAAATATTTCTATAGAACTTAAATCATTTTCATATAATTTTAAATCATTAATTCTATTTTTCCTTAATTTATTTAATATATTTATTAAATAAACTAATTACCATTAATAATAAATTATTAATGAAATTTATCATAAAATATTAAAAGTCATCAAAAGTAACTTAAAATATTTTTTCTTTTACCATAATATTATTTTTCATGATTTTTCATGAATTAAAACTATTTTTCATAATTTATTTAATATTATAATTAAATAAATAAATACCTTTATATTCCCAAAAATATTAAATATTTATGAAATATACTCAAAATAGTTAAAAACTATTTTTCATAATTTAAAATAATTTTTCATAATTTATTATGTATTTTTAATAATAAAAATCATTTTTGTCTAATTTTAATTAATTTTCGTAAATAATATTAATAAAGCTGTCATTAAAGGGGTTCTATAGTGCAGTAAATCGCTATAGGTGTTCTTGGTGTTCTTGGGCAATTTCCAGAAACGCATGCAGAGGTTGAGGGGCTCAGTTTGACCGATTGTATTACTTTGATCCATACGTTTCTGAGTGTTTAACTGTTCTAATGTTATAGTAATGATGTAGTACTACAATCTTAAGCAACGTTCATGTCCAAAACATATAATCATAGAGAGATCTAAGCCATCCAACTTAATGTCAGACATGTTCTTCGTTTTTCTGGGTTTACCAGAATCGAAGGTACCCACTTTGGGTCCTTATAACTTTCATTCTAAGTCCGATTTATGTGATCTAGGGGTTCACTATTGTAGAAGAGATGTTAGGCTATAATTCTATATCATCATATCATCAAATTAGCACCACAAACAAAAGATTTAGCTCGGTCAATCTAGGGGTCAAAATGTGTTCTTGAAAATCTGGGTTTTTCCAGAAACATTCATCAGCGTGCTGGTCAACGCATGTTTGACCGATAATTACTACGATCCTATTACAGATTTGGGTGATATAAAGCTTTTATAGTGTATATCTCATGTCGTAATACAACTTTAAAGCAACAACATGACCAAACATCATAATGAAGCAAGATTAAAGACCTCAAAAGTCATTGTCGAATCGAAATTCGGGTTTGCCAGAGAAATCCAGAACGTGAAACAGTCAACCATGTTTGACCATCTATAACTTTTAATCTACACGAGATATGGACTTGATTCTTTTGCATCTTAAAGACCACATAACAAAATACATGTTACAAGCTTTAAACATTAAAACACTTAACACACACGGATCTATAAGATCGACATTTGATTGAAAAACACAATTTTCCAGATTTCCAGATTTTGAAAAACTTTAAATTCATGCACTTTGATGTTATGGGTCATGGATTTATCAATCCAGAACATCAATTGACACCTTATTACACATCTTTGAACAATCAATTACAACATTTAACCAAGAATCGAAGGATTTCTAAAAACTAGAATTTTATACCTTTTATGCTTTAATTCTCAATTCTGACTCTTGGATCGGTTTACGATACACGTGGGGCTTGAATTGAGACTGAAATAACATTGGAATTTCGTGGATTTGGTGAGAGAGGGAGCTGGTGAGAGCAAAAAAAATGAAATTGGATATGTTTTTGTGCTTTTCTCTCCAATACCTTATATATAATGCTTTGATTCATGCATGTTGCTTATGATCGATCAATTTCTTTGGTCATTTGGATTTTGTCACATGCTAGAGCTAGATTAGGCTAGGGTTGGTGAACAACTTTTGACTTAGCAAGATTTGCAAGCTAGGTCACTAAAATAATAAAAGGGCATTTTAGTCTTTTCCTTTTATTTCTAGATTTCTCATTTGTTGCAAACCCTTAGGGTTTAGGGTTTGAGCATTCTAGGGTTTAGGGTTTGGACAAATTTAGGGGTTTAGGTTTTAACCTCAAATATTAAGCAACTTGGATTTCAAAAATTTTCTAATTAAATTTTAAAAATAGAAATTTTTTATTTCTAATTATAATTAGGGCTTCCTAATTATATCATAATTTTCTAATCATGAATCATTATTTGCTAATTAGGACTATTTTATCCTAATTAAAATTGCTAATTACGCAAGTAGGGTCAAACTGGTCATTAGGGTTTTCAACCCACTATTTAGGGTTTTTAAATAGAAAATAATTTTTTAATATAGAAATTAAATATTCGTATTTAGATTAGGGTTTTCTAATTACTTAACTTTAAAAATCAGGATTAATATATCCTAATTAACATTAAATTACTAAATTAACACTTAATTTTCCCTAATTATAAAATTAGGGTTTCTGACGGAAAAGTTTAGGGTTTGCTAATTAATTAAGCGTTATCCTAATTAATATTATAATAATAGCAGTAGAGCATTATAATTCTCCATTAATTTCCCATTAGGGCTTTGATTTATCAGAATCGAAACTAGGGTTTTCAGATCAAGTATTAGGGTTTCAGATTTGGAATTAGGGTTTTGTAATCAATTTGTTAAGATTAACCCTAATTAATCTTATAGTTATTTACAATTATGCCATTAAGTTCCCGATTTAGGGTTTCATGCACCGAATTAGGATTTCGTATTCCCGGAACTGAAACTAGGGTTTCCAGAACCGATTTCTAGGGTTTCTTATCAGACGTTAGGGTTTTCTAACTGAACGTTGTTGTTCTTAATATATTCTTAGGGTTTGACACAGATATAATTTATCCGTCAACCTCGACCATAACCACATTCTGAACACATCATTAACCATATACACAGAACTTAATCACATAAACACTTAATCCTGAATAATTCACCTATATCCTTCACCAAATTTTTGAAATCCTCAAAATTCAATCCCAATAACATCAAACGCATACACTTATTTTCTGTCTAGGTCTATTATTTGACCTTAAATCAATCATTTAAGATTTTACTAAATTATCCAAATTCTCGGGTTATCACATTCACCCCTCCTTCTATACAGCACAGAAGACTTAACATCTGGTCAAACTATTTCAGTCTGACTTAAAACTAACATCATTCTGTCATCCCGACGGTTTAGTCGAACAATACTCGAGTTTAAGTTCAAATAAACTCTTCCTGAACACTTAACAATTATCACAGATAATTTTCTTATCAGTCAAAACATTTTTCCTAGGCTCGTAATAATTTTCGAATAATTATTACCATTTATCATGATTTTCCAATCATTAATATCGTATTTAAATGAATTAAATACCGCATAATTCCTTAATCCTTAATATTCATTTAATATAAAATATTAATGAAAATTATTACATAATATTATAATGTAATTATAATATCACAAGATATTCTCAATATCTTAAAATCATAATTACATGATTTTTAAACATTTAAATCCATTATCCGATAATTAATATTAATATTAAAATATTAATATTTTCATGCCAAAATATCAAAAGTTATATTTTATAACTTAAAATATTTCTATATAAAGACTTAAATCATTTTCATATAATTTTAAATCATTAATTCTATTTTTCCTTAATTTATTAAATATATTTATTAAATAAACTAATTACCATTAATAATAAATTATTAATGAAATTTATCATAAAATATTAAAAGTCATCAAAATAACTTAAAATATTTTCTTTTACCATAATATTATTTTTTCATGATTTTCATGAATTAAAACTATTTTTCATAATTTATTTAATATTATAATTAAATAAATAAATACCTTTTATATTCCCAAAAATATTAAATATTTATGAAATATACTCAAAAGTTAAAAACTATTTTTTTAATTTAAAATAATTTTTATAATTTATTATGTATTTTAATAATAAAAAATCATTTTTTGTCTAATTTTAATTAATTTTCGGAAATAATATTAATAAACCTGTCGCTAAAGGCCCTATAGCGTGAGCGTAACCGTCGCTATAGGTGTTCTTGGTGTTCTTGGGCAATTTCCAAAAACGTATGTCGAGGTTGAGGGGCTCGGTTTGACCAATTGTATTACTTTGATCCATACGTTTCGAGTGTTTAAGCGTTTCTAATGTTATAAAGACTCGATGTAGTACTACAATCTTAAGCAACGTTCATGTCCAAAACATATAATCACAGAGAGATCTAAGCCATCCAACTTAATGTCAGACCTGTTCTTCGTTTTTCTAGGTTTACGAAATCGAAGGTACCCACTTTTGGGTCCTTATAACTTTCATTCTAAGTCCGATTTATGTGATCTAGGGGTTCACTATTGTAGAAGAAATGTTAGGCTATAATTCTATATCATCATATCATCAAATTAGCACCACAAAAAAAAGATTTAGCTCGGTCAATCTAGGGGTCAAAACGTGTTCTTGAAAATCTGGGTTTTTCCAGAAACATTCATCAGCGTGCTGGTCAACGCATGTTTGATCGATAATTACTACGATCCTGTTACAGATCTGGGTGATCTAAAGCTTTTATAGTGTATATCTCATGTCAGAATACAACTTTAAAGCAACAACATGACCAAACATCATAACAGAAGCAAGATTAAAGACCTCAAAAGTCATTGTCAGAATCTGGAAATTCTGGGTTTGCCCAGAAATCCAGAAAACGTGAACGGTCAACCATGTTTGACCATCTATAACTTTTAATCTACACCAGATATGGACTTGATTCTTTTTGCATCTTAAAGACCACATAACAAAAATACATGTTACAAGCTTTAAACATTAAAACACTTAACACACACGGATCTATAAGATCGACATTTGATCGAAAAACACAATTTTCAGATTTCAGATTTTGAAAAACTTTAAATTCATGCACTTTGATGTTATGGGTCATGGATTTATCAACCCGTAACATCAATTGACACCTTATTACACATCTTTGAACAATCAATTACAACATTTAACCAAGAATCGAAGGATTTCTAAAACTAGAATTTTATACCTTTTATGCTTTAATTCTCAATTCTGACTCTTGGATCAGTTTCTGATACACGTGGGGCTTGAATTGAGACTGAAATATCATTGGAATTTCGTGGATTTGGTGAGAGAGGGAGCTGGTGAGAGCAAAAAAAATGAAATTGGATATGTTTTTGTGCTTTTCTCTCCAAAACCTTATATATAATGCTTTGATTCATGCATTGCTTATGATCCGATCAATTTAATTTTGGTTCATTGGATTTTGTCACATGCTAGAGCTAGATTAGGCTAGGGTTGGTGAACAACTTTTGACTTAGCAAGATTTGCAAGCTAGGTCACTAAAATAATAAAAAGGGCATTTTAGTCTTTTCCTTTTATTTCTAGATTTCTCATTTGTTGCAAAACCCTTAGGGTTTAGGGTTTGAGCATTCTAGGGTTTAGGGTTTGGACAAATTTAGGGTTTAGGTTTTAAACCTCAAATATTAAGCAACTTGGATTTCAAAAATTTTCTAATTAAATTTTAAAAATAGAAATTTTTTTATTTCTAATTATAATTAGGGCTTCCTAATTATATCATAATTTTCTAATCATGAATCATTATTTGCTAATTAGGACTATTTTATCCTAATTAAAATTGCTAATTACGCAAGTAGGGTCAAACTGGTCATTAGGGTTTTCAACCCACAATTTAGGGTTTTTAAATAGAAAATAATTTTTTAATATAGAAATTAAATATTCGTAATTAGATTAGGGTTTTCTAATTACTTAACTTTAAAAATCAGGATTAATATATCCTAATTAACATTAAATTACTAAATTAACACTTAATTTTCCCTAATTATAAAATTAGGGTTTCTGACGGAAAAGTTTAGGGTTTGCTAATTAATTAAGCGTTATCCTAATTAATATTATAATAATAGCAGTAGAGCATTATAATTCTCCATTAATTTCCCAGATTAGGGCTTCAATTTATCGTAATCAAACTATGGTTTTTAGATCAAGTATTAGGGTTTGATTTGGAATTAGGGTTTTGTAATCAATTTGTTAAGATTAACCTAATTAATCTTATAGTTATTTACAATTATGCCATTAAGTTTCGATTTAGGGTTTCATGCAATGAATTAGGATTTCGTATTCTTAACCGAAACTAGGGTTTCGTAACCGATTTCTAGGGTTTCTTATCGACGTTAGGGTTTTCTAACCGAACGTTGTTGTTCTTAATATATTCTTGGGTTTGACACGAGATATAATTTATCCGGTCAACCTCGATTTTAACCACATTCTCAACACGTCATTAACCATATACGTAACTTAATCACATAAACACTTAATCTGAATAATTCACCTATATCCTTCACCAAATTTTGAAATCCTCAAAATTCAATCCCAATAACATCAAACGATACACTTATTTTTTCGTCTCAGTTCATTATTTGACCTTAAATCAATCATTTAAGATTTTACTAAATTATCCAAATTCTCAAGTTATCACATTCACCCTCCTTCTATACTGACACGAAGACTTAACATCGGTCAAACTATTTCAAATCGACTTAAAACTAACATCATTCTCGTCATCCCGGCGGTTTAGTAACAATACTCGAGTTTAAGTTCAAATAAACTCTTTCCGAACACTTAACAATTATCACAGATAATTTTCTTATCGATCAAAACATTTTCCTAGGCTCGTAATAATTTTGAATAATTATTACCATTTATCATGATTTTCCAATCATTAATATCGTATTTAAATGAATTAAATACCGCATAATTCCTTAATCCTTAATATTCATTTAATATAAAATATTAATGAAAATTATTACATAATATTATAATGTAATTATAATATCACAAGATATTCTCAATATCTTAAAATCATAATTACATGATTTTTAAACATTTAAATCCATTATCCGATAATTAATATTAATATTAAAATATTAATATTTTCATGCCAAAATATCAAAAGTTATATTTTATAACTTAAAATATTTCTATAGCACTTAAATCATTTTCATATAATTTTTAAATCATTAATTCTATTTTTCCTTAATTTATTAAATAAACTAATTACCATTAATAATAAATTATTAATGAAATTTATCATAAAATATTAAAAGTCATCAAAAATAACTTAAAATATTTTCTTTTACCATAATATTATTTTTCATGATTTTTCATGAATTAAAACTATTTTTCATAATTTATTTAATATTATAATTAAATAAATAAATACCTTTTATATTCCCAAAAATATTAAATATTTATGAAATATACTCAAAATAGTTAAAAACTATTTTTCAGAATTTAAAATAATTTTTTATAATTTATTATGTATTTTTAATAATAAAAAATCATTTTTTGTCTAATTTTAATTAATTTTCGGAAATAATATTAATAAACTGTCGCTAAAGGGGCCCTATAGCGACAGAACCGTCGCTATAGGTGTTCTTGGTGTTCTTGGGCAATTTCCAAAAACGCATGTCAGAGGTTGAGGGGCTCAGTTTGACCAATTGTATTACTTTGATCCATACGTTTCTGAGTGTTTAACTGTTCTAATGTTATAGTACTGATGTAGTACTACAATCTTAAGCAACGTTCATGTCCAAAACATATAATCACAGAGAGATCTAAGCCATCCAACTTAATGTCAGACCTGTTCTTCGTTTTTCTAGGTTTACCAGAATCGAAGGTACCCACTTTGGGTCCTTATAACTTTCATTCTAAGTCCGATTTATGTGATCTAGGGGTTCACTATTGTAGAAGAAATGTTAGGCTATAATTCTATATCATCATATCATCAAATTAGCACCACAAAAAAAGATTTAGCTCTTAATTCAATCTAGGGTCAAAACGTGTTCTTGAAAATGGGTTTTCCGAAACATTCATCGTCTTTGGTCAACGCATGTTTGATCGATAATTACTACGATCCCATGTATGAGATCCGGGTGATCTAAAGCTTTTATAGTGTATATCTCATGTCGAATACAACTTTAAAGCAACAACATGACCAAACATCATAATGAAGCAAGATTAAAGACCTCAAAAGTCATTTGTCGATCTGGAAATTCAGGTTTGCCCAGTAAATCCAGAACGTGAACGGCCAACCATGTTTGACCATCTATAACTTTTAATCTACACCAGATATGGACTTGATTCTTTTGCATCTTAAAGACCACATAACAAAATACATGTTACAAGCTTTAAACATTAAAAACACTTAACACACACGGATCTATAAGATCGACATTTGATTGAAAAACACAATTTTCCAGATTTCCATTTTTGAAAAACTTTAAATTCATGCACTTTGATGTTATGGGTCATGGATTTATCAACCTGAACATCAATTGACACCTTATTACACATCTTTGACCAATCAATTACAACATTTAACCAAGAATCGAAGGATTTCTAAAAACTAGAATTTTATACCTTTTATGCTTTAATTCTCAATTCTGACTCTTGGATCTGTTTCTGATACACGTGGGGCTTGAATTGAGACTGAAATATCATTGGAATTTCGTGGATTTGGTGAGAGAGGGAGCTGGTGAGAGCAAAAAATGAAATTGGATATGTTTTTGTGCTTTTCTCTCTCCAAAACCTTATATATAATGCTTTGATTCATGCATATGTTGCTTATGATCGATCGATTTAATTTTACCGTCATTCGGATTTTGTCACATGCTAGAGCTAGATTAGGCTAGGGTTGGTGAACAACTTTTGACTTAGCAAGATTTGCAAGCTAGGTCACTAAAATAATAAAAAGGGCATTTTAGTCTTTTCCTTTTATTTCTAGATTTCTCATTTGTTGCAAACCCTTAGGGTTTAGGGTTTGAGCATTCTAGGGTTTAGGGTTTGGACAAATTTAGGGTTTAGGTTTTAACCCTCAAATATTAAGCAACTTGGATTTCAAAAATTTTCTAATTAAATTTTAAAAATAGAAATTTTTTTTATTTCTAATTATAATTAGGGCTTCCTAATTATATCATAATTTTCTAATCATGAATCATTATTTGCTAATTAGGACTATTTTATCCTAATTAAAATTGCTAATTACGCAAGTAGGGTCAAACTGGTCATTAGGGTTTTCAACCCACAATTTAGGGTTTTTAAATAGAAAATAATTTTCTAATATAGAAATTAAATATTCGTAATTAGATTAGGATTTTCTAATTACTTAACTTTAAAAATTAGGATTAATATATCCTAATTAACATTAAATTACTAAATTAACACTTAGTTTTCCTAATTATAAAATTACGGTTTTACATTGGAAAAGTTTAAGTTCGATAATTTGAAATTAGGGTTTTGCTAATTAATTAAGCTGTTACCCTAATTAATATTATAATAATAGCGTAGAAAGCATTATAATTCTCCATTAATTTCCCAGATTAGGGCTTGATTTATCGTAATCAAACTAGGGTTTTCGGATCAAGTATTAGGGTTTGATTTGGAATTAGGGTTTTGTAATCAATTTGTTAAGATTAACCCTAATTAATCTTATAGTTATTTACAATTATGCCATTAAGTTCTCGATTTAGGGTTTCATGCAATCAATTAGATTTCGTATTCCTAATCAAAACTAGGTTTCGTAACCCATTTCTAGGTTTCTTATCGACGTTAGGGTTTTCTAACTGAACGTTGTTGTTCTTAATATATTCTTAGGGTTTGACACAGATATAATTTATCTGGTCAACCCTTGACCCTTAACCACATTCTGAACACATCATTAACCATATACACAGAACTTAATCACATAAACACTTAATCCTGAATAATTCACCTATATCCTTCACCAAATTTTTGAAATCCTCAAAATTCAATCCCAATAACATCAAACGCATACACTTATTTTCTGTCTAGGTCTATTATTTGACCTTAAATCAATCATTTAAGATTTTACTAAATTATCCAAATTCTCGGGTTATCACATTCAACCTCCTTCTATACAAAGATGTAGAAGACTTAACATCTGGTCAAACTATTTCGATTCGACTTAAAACTAACATCATTCATCATCCCGAGCGGTAATTTAACAATACTCGAAGTTTAAGTTCAAATAAACTCTTCACGAACACTTAACAATTATCATGAGATAATTTTCTTTATCGATCAAAACATTTTTCCTAGCTCGTAATAATTTTCGAATAATTATTACCATTTATCATGATTTTCCAATCATTAATATCGTATTTAAATGAATTAAATACCGCATAATTCCTTAATCCTTAATATTCATTTAATATAAAATATTAATGAAAATTATTACATAATATTATAATGTAATTATAATATCACAAGATATTCTCAATATCTTAAAATCATAATTACATGATTTTTAAACATTTAAATCCATTATCCGATAATTAATATTAATATTAAAATATTAATATTTTCATGCCAAAATATCAAAAGTTATATTTTATAACTTAAAATATTTCTATAAAGACTTAAATCATTTTCATATAATTTTTAAATCATTAATTCTATTTTTCCTTAATTTATTAAATATATTTATTAAATAAACTAATTACCATTAATAATAAATTATTAATGAAATTTATCATAAAATATTAAAAGTCATCAAAAATAACTTAAAATATTTTCTTTTACCATAATATTATTTTTCATGATTTTTCATGAATTAAAACTATTTTCATAATTTATTTAATATTATAATTAAATAAATAAATACCTTTTATATTCCAAAAATATTAAATATTTATGAAATATACTCAAAATAGTTAAAAACTATTTTTCAGAATTTAAAATAATTTTTATAATTTATTATGTATTTTTAATAATAAAAAATCATTTTTTGTCTAATTTTAATTAATTTTCAGAAATAATATTAATAAACTGTCGCTAAAGGGGCCTATATGAGTAACCGTCATTATAGGTGTTCTTGGTGTTCTTGGGCAATTTCCAAAACGCGTGTCGAGGTTGAGGGCTCGATTTGACTAATTGTATTACTTTGATCCATACGTTTCTGAGTGTTTAACTGTTCTAATGTTATAGTACTGATGTAGTACTACAATCTTAAGCAACGTTCATGTCCAAAACATATAATCACAGAGAGATCTAAGCCATCCAACTTAATGTCAGACCTGTTCTTCGTTTTTCTAGGTTTACCAGAATCGAAGGTACCCACTTTGGGTCCTTATAACTTTCATTCTAAGTCCGATTTATGTGATCTAGGGGTTCACTATTGTAGAAGAAATGTTAGGCTATAATTCTATATCATCATATCATCAAATTAGCACCACAAAAAAAAGATTTAGCTCGGTCAATCTAGGGGTCAAAACGTGTTCTTGAAAATCTGGGTTTTTCCAGAAACATTCATCAGCGTGCTGGTCAACGCATGTTTGATCGATAATTACTACGATCCTGTTACAGATCTGGGTGATCTAAAGCTTTTATAGTGTATATCTCATGTCAGAATACAACTTTAAAGCAACAACATGACCAAACATCATAATGAAGCAAGATTAAAGACCTCAAAAGTCATTGTCGATCCGAAATTGCAGGTTTGCCCGTAAATCCAGAACGTGAAACAGTCAACCATGTTTGACCATCTATAACTTTTAATCTACACCAGATATGGACTTGATTCTTTTTGCATCTTAAAGACCACATAACAAAATACATGTTACAAGCTTTAAACATTAAAACACTTAACACACACGGATCTATAAGATCTCGACATTTGATTGAAAAAACACAATTTTCCATTTCCGATTTGAAAAACTTTAAATTCATGCACTTTGATGTTATGGGTCATGGATTTATCAACCTGTAACATCAATTGACACCTTATTACACATCTTTGAACAATCAATTACAACATTTAACCAAGAATCGAAGGATTTCTAAAACTAGAATTTTATACCTTTTATGCTTTAATTCTCAATTTCGACTCTTGGATCGATTTACGATACACGTGGGGCTTGAATTGAGACCGAAATATCATTGGAATTTCGTGGATTTGGTGAGAGAGGGGAGTGGTGAGAGCAAAAAAATGAAATTGGATATGTTTTTGTGCTTTTCTCTCCAAAACCTTATATATAATGCTTTGATTCATGCATGTTGCTTATGATCCGAATCATTTTAATTTGGTTGGTTGGATTTTGTCACATGCTAGAGCTAGATTAGGCTAGGGTTGGTGAACAACTTTTGACTTAGCAAGATTTGCAAGCTAGGTCACTAAAATAATAAAAAGGGCATTTTAGTCTTTTCCTTTTATTTCTAGATTTCTCATTTGTTGCAAACCCTTAGGGTTTAGGGTTTGAGCATTCTAGGGTTTAGGGTTTGGACAAATTTAGGGTTTAGGTTTTAACCCTCAAATATTAAGCAACTTGGATTTCAAAAATTTTCTAATTAAATTTTAAAATAGAAATTTTTTTATTTCTAATTATAATTAGGGCTTCCTAATTATATCATAATTTTCTAATCATGAATCATTATTTGCTAATTAGGACTATTTTATCCTAATTAAAATTGCTAATTACGCAAGTAGGGTCAAACTGGTCATTAGGGTTTTCAACCCACAATTTAGGGTTTTTAAATAGAAAATAATTTTCTAATATAGAAATTAAATATTCGTAATTAGATTAGGATTTTCTAATTACTTAACTTTAAAAATTAGGATTAATATATCCTAATTAACATTAAATTACTAAATTAACACTTAGTTTTCCCTAATTATAAAATTACGGTTTCTGACGGAAAAGTTTAAGTTCGATAATTTGAAATTAGGGTTTGCTAATTAATTAAGCTGCTACCTAATTAATATTATAATAATAGCGATGAGAGCATTATAATTCTCCATTAATTTCCCAGATTAGGGCTTCAATTTATCGTAATCAAACTAGGTTTTCGGATCAAGTATTAGGGTTTGATTTGGAATTAGGGTTTTGTAATCAATTTGTTAAGATTAACCCTAATTAATCTTATAGTTATTTACAATTATGCCATTAAGTTCCGATTTAGGGTTTCATGCAATCAATTAGGATTTCAGTATTCTTAACTCGAAACTAGGGTTTCGTAACCCATTTCTAGGGTTTCTTATCAGACGTTAGGGTTTTCTAACTGAACGTTGTTGTTCTTAATATATTCTTAGGGTTTGACACAGATATAATTTATCTGGTCAACCCTTGACCCTTAACCACATTCTGAACACATCATTAACCATATACACAGAACTTAATCACATAAACACTTAATCCTGAATAATTCACCTATATCCTTCACCAAATTTTTGAAATCCTCAAAATTCAATCCCAATAACATCAAACGCATACACTTATTTTCTGCTCTAGGTCTATTATTTGACCTTAAATCAATCATTTAAGATTTTACTAAATTATCCAAATTCTCAAGTTATCACATTCACCCTCCTTCTATACAAAGATGTAAGACTTAACATCCGGTCAAACTATTTCAAATTCGACTTAAAACTAACATCATTCATCATCCCGACGGTGGCTATCGTAACAATACTCGAGTTTAAGTTCAAATAAACTCTTCCGAACACTTAACAATTATCACAGATAATTTTCTTATCACCAAAACATTTTTCCTAGGCTCGTAATAATTTTCGAATAATTATTACCATTTATCATGATTTTCCAATCATTAATATCGTATTTAAATGAATTAAATACCGTGATAATTCCTTAATCCTTAATATTCATTTAATATAAAATATTAATGAAAATTATTACATAATATTATAATGTAATTATAATATCACAAGATATTCTCAATATCTTAAAATCATAATTACATGATTTTTAAACATTTAAATCCATTATCCGATAATTAATATTAATATTAAAATATTAATATTTTCATGCCAAAAATATCAAAAGTTATATTTTATAACTTAAAATATTTCTATAAGACTTAAATCATTTTCATATAATTTTTAAATCATTAATTCTATTTTTCCTTAATTTATTAAATATATTTATTAAATAAACTAATTACCATTAATAATAAATTATTAATGAAATTTATCATAAAATATTAAAAGTCATCAAAAATAACTTAAAATATTTTCTTTTTACCATAATATTATTTTTCATGATTTTTCATGAATTAAAACTATTTTTCATAATTTATTTAATATTATAATTAAATAAATAAATACCTTTTTATATTCCCAAAAAATATTAAATATTTATGAAATATACTCAAAATAGTTAAAAACTATTTTTCGTAATTTAAAATAATTTTTATAATTTATTATGTATTTTAATAATAAAAAATCATTTTTTTGTCTAATTTTAATTAATTTTCTAAATAATATTAATAAACTGTCGCTAGTAAATCCTATACTATGACGTAACTGCGCTATATAGGTGTTCTTGGTGTTCTTGGGCAATTTCCAAAAACGCATGTCGAGGTCGAGGGGCTCATTTGACCAATTGTACATTTGATCCATACGTTTCGAGTGTTTAATCTGTTTCTAATGTTATAAGATCGATGTAGTACTACAATCTTAAGCAACGCTCATGTCCAAAACATATAATCACAGAGAGATCTAAGCCATCCAACTTAATGTCGGACTGTTCTTCGCTTTTTCTAGGTTTACGTAATCGAAGGTACCCACTTTGGGTCCTTATAACTTTCATTCTAAGTCCGATTTATGTGATCTAGGGGTTCACTATTGTAGAAGAAATGTTAGGCTATAATTCTATATCATCATATCATCAAATTAGCACCACAAAAAAAGATTTAGCTCGGTCAATCTAGGGGTCAAAACGTGTTCTTGAAAATCGGGTTTTTCCGAAACATTCATCGTCGTCTTTGGTCAACGCATGTTTGATCGATAATTACTACGATCCCATTATGATCTGGGTGATCTAAAGCTTTTATAGTGTATATCTCATGTCGTAATACAACTTTAAAGCAACAACATGACCAAACATCATAATGAAGTATAAGATTAAAGACCTCAAAAGTCATTGTCGAGATCTGGAAATTTCGGTTTGCCTGTAAATCCAGAACGTGAAACGGCCAACCATGTTTGACCATCTATAACTTTTAATCTACACCAGATATGGACTTGATTCTTTTTGCATCTTAAAGACCACATAACAAAATACATGTTACAAGCTTTAAACATTAAAACACTTAACACACACGGATCTATAAGATTCGACATTTGATCGAAAAACACAATTTTCCAGATTTCCAGATTTTGAAAACTTTAAATTCATGCACTTTGATGTTATGGGTCATGGATTTATCAACCCGTAACATCAATTGACACCTTATTACACATCTTTGAACAATCAATTACAACATTTAACCAAGAATCAAGGATTTCTAAAACTAGAATTTTATACCTTTTATGCTTTAATTCTCAATTCGACTCTTGGATCGATTTATACACGCGTGGGGCTTGAATTGAGACTGAAATATCATTGGAATTTCGTGGATTTGGTGAGAGAGGGAGCTGGTGAGAGAAAAAAAATGAAATTGGATATGTTTTTGTGCTTTTCTCTCTCCAAAACCTTATATATAATGCTTTGATTCATGCATGTTGCTTATGATCCGATCAATTTCTATTTGGTCATTGGATTTTGTCACATGCTAGAGCTAGATTAGGCTAGGGTTGGTGAACAACTTTTGACTTAGCAAGATTTGCAAGCTAGGTCACTAAAATAATAAAAAGGGCATTTTAGTCTTTTCCTTTTATTTCTAGATTTCTCATTTGTTGCAAAACCCTTAGGGTTTAGGGTTTGAGCATTCTAGGTTTAGGGTTTGGACAAATTTAGGGTTTAGGTTTTAACCCTCAAATATTAAGCAACTTGGATTTCAAAATTTTCTAATTAAATTTTAAAAATAGAAATTTTTTTATTTCTAATTATAATTAGGGCTTCCTAATTATATCATAATTTTCTAATCATGAATCATTATTGCTAATTAGGACTATTTTATCCTAATTAAAATTGCTAATTACGCAAGTAGGTCAAATCGGTCATTAGGGTTTTCAACCCACAATTTAGGGTTTTTAAATAGAAAATAATTTTTAATATAGAAATTAAATATTCGTAATTAGATTAGGGTTTTCTAATTACTTAACTTTAAAAATCGGGATTAATATATCCTAATTAACATTAAATTACTAAATTAACACTTAATTTTCCCTAATTATAAAATTAGGGTTTTACCGGAAAAGTTTAGGGTTTGCTAATTAATTAAGCTATCCTAATTAATATTATAATAATAGCAGTAGAGAGCATTATAATTCTCCATTAATTTCCCGCATTAGGGCTTCAATTTATCGTAATCAAACTATGGTTTTTAGATCAAGTATTAGGGTTTGATTTGGAATTAGGGTTTTGTAATCAATTTGTTAAGATTAACCCTAATTAATCTTATAGTTATTTACAATTATGCCATTAAGTTCCGATTTAGGTTTCATGCACCTTAATTAGGATTTCAGTATTCCTTAACTCAAACTAGGGTTTCGAACCCATTTCTAGGGTTTCTTATCGACGTTAGGGTTTTCTAACCTCAACGTTGTTGTTCTTAATATATTCTTAGGGTTTGATTACGGATATAATTTATCCGTCAACCTCGACCTTAACCACATTCTCGAACACATCATTAACCATATACACGTAACTTAATCACATAAACACTTAATCCTGAATAATTCACCTATATCCTTCACCAAATTTTTGAAATCCTCAAAATTCAATCCCAATAACATCAAACGATACACTTATTTTCCTGCTCAGGTCATTATTTGACCTTAAATCAATCATTTAAGATTTTACTAAATTATCCAAATTCTCAAGTTATCACATTCACCCTCCTTCTATACAAAGACGAGAAGACTTAACATCTGGTCAAACTATTTGATCGACTTAAAACTAACATCATTACATCATCCCAAGCGGTTTAGTATCGAACAATACTCGAGTTTAAGTTCAAATAAACTCTTCCACGAACACTTAACAATTATCACAGATAATTTTCTTTATCAGTCAAAACATTTTTTCCTAGGCTCGTAATAATTTTTGAATAATTATTACCATTTATCATGATTTTCCAATCATTAATATCGTATTTAAATGAATTAAATACCGCGATAATTCCTTAATCCTTAATATTCATTTAATATAAAATATTAATGAAAATTATTACATAATATTATAATGTAATTATAATATCACAAGATATTCTCAATATCTTAAAATCATAATTACATGATTTTTAAACATTTAAATCCATTATCCGATAATTAATATTAATATTAAAATATTAATATTTTCATGCCAAAATATCAAAAGTTATATTTTATAACTTAAAATATTTCTATAAAGACTTAAATCATTTTCATATAATTTTTAAATCATTAATTCTATTTTTCCTTAATTTATTAAATATATTTATTAAATAAACTAATTACCATTAATAATAAATTATTAATGAAATTTATCATAAAATATTAAAAGTCATCAAAAATAACTTAAAATATTTTCTTTTACCATAATATTATTTTTCATGATTTTTCATGAATTAAAACTATTTTTCATAATTTATTTAATATTATAATTAAATAAATAAATACCTTTTATATTCCCAAAAATATTAAATATTTATGAAATATACTCAAAAGTTAAAACTATTTTTCGTAATTTAAAATAATTTTTATAATTTATTATGTATTTTAATAATAAAAATCATTTTTGTCTAATTTTAATTAATTTTCTAAATAATATTAATAAACTGTCGCTAAAGAATTCTATATGCTTACGTAACCGTCGCTATAGGTGTTCTTGGTGTTCTTGGGCAATTTCCAAAACGCATGTCGGAGGTTGAGGGGCTCGGTTTGATTGATTGTATTACTTTGATCCATACGCTTTACGAGTGTTTAATCGTTTCTAATGTTATAAGATCGATGTAGTACTACAATCTTAAGCAACGTTCATGTCCAAAACATATAATCACAGAGAGATCTAAGCCATCCAACTTAATGTCGGACACGTTTCTTCGCTTTTTCTAGGTTTACGTAATCGAAGGTACCCACTTTGGGTCCTTATAACTTTCATTCTAAGTCCGATTTATGTGATCTAGGGTTCACTATTGTAGAAGAAATGTTAGGCTATAATTCTATATCATCATATCATCAAATTAGCACCACAAAAAAAGATTTAGCTCGGCCAATCTAGGGTCAAAACGTGTTCTTGAAAATCTGGGTTTTTCCAGAAACATTCATCAACGTGCTGGTCAACGCATGTTTGATCGATAATTACTACGATCCTATTACAGATCTGGGTGATCTAAAGCTTTTATAGTGTATATCTCATGTCAGAATACAACTTTAAAGCAACAACATGACCAAACATCATAACAGAAGCAAGATTAAAGACCTCAAAAGTCATTGTCGAGGACCGGAAATTTCGGTTTGCCTGTAAATCCAGAACGTGAACGGTCAACCATGTTTGACCATCTATAACTTTTAATCTACACCAGATATGGACTTGATTCTTTTTGCATCTTAAAGACCACATAACAAAATACATGTTACAAGCTTTAAACATTAAAAACACTTAACACACACGGATCTATAAGATCTGACATTTGACTGAAAAACACAATTTTCCAGATTTCCAGATTTTGAAAAACTTTAAATTCATGCACTTTGATGTTATGGGTCATGGATTTATCAACCCAGAACATCAATTGACACCTTATTACACATCTTTGAACAATCAATTACAACATTTAACCAAGAATCGAAGGATTTCTAAAAACTAGAATTTTATACCTTTTATGCTTTAATTCTCAATTCTGACTCTTGGATCAGTTTCTGATACACGTGGGGCTTGAATTGAGACTGAAATATCATTGGAATTTCGTGGATTTGGTGAGAGAGGGAGCTGGTGAGAGCAAAAAAAATGAAATTGGATATGTTTTTGTGCTTTTCTCTCTCCAAAACCTTATATATAATGCTTTGATTCATGCATGTTGCTTATGATCTGATCAATTTCGGCTGGTTGGCTGGATTTTGTCACATGCTAGAGCTAGATTAGGCTAGGGTTGGTGAACAACTTTTGACTTAGCAAGATTTGCAAGCTAGGTCACTAAAATAATAAAAAGGGCATTTTAGTCTTTTCCTTTTATTTCTAGATTTCTCATTTGTTGCAAACCCTTAGGGTTTAGGGTTTGAGCATTCTAGGGTTTAGGGTTTGGACAAATTTAGGGTTTAGGTTTTAACCCTCAAATATTAAGCAACTTGGATTTGAAAAATTTTCTAATTAAATTTTAAAAATAGAAATTTTTTTTATTTCTAATTATAATTAGGGCTTCCTAATTATATCATAATTTTCTAATCATGAATCATTATTTGCTAATTAGGACTATTTTATCCTAATTAAAATTGCTAATTACGCAAGTAGGGTCAAACTGGTCATTAGGGTTTTCAACCCACAATTTAGGGTTTTTAAATAGAAAATAATTTTTTAATATAGAAATTAAATATTCGTAATTAGATTAGGGTTTTCTAATTACTTAACTTTAAAAATCAGGATTAATATATCCTAATTAACATTAAATTACTAAATTAACACTTAATTTTCCCTAATTATAAAATTAGGGTTTCTGACGGAAAAGTTTAGGGTTTGCTAATTAATTAAGCGTTATCCTAATTAATATTATAATAATAGCAGTAGAGCATTATAATTCTCCATTAATTTCCCAGATTAGGGCTTCAATTTATCAGAATCTGAAACTATGGTTTTTAGATCAAGTATTAGGGTTTCAGATTTGGAATTAGGGTTTTGTAATCAATTTGTTAAGATTAACCCTAATTAATCTTATAGTTATTTACAATTATGCCATTAAGTTCTGATTTAGGGTTTCATGCAATCAATTAGGATTTCGTATTCGGAATCGAAACTAGGGTTTCGTAACCGATTTCTAGGGTTTCTTATCGACGTTAGGGTTTTCTAACCGAACGTTGTTGTTTTAATATATTCTTAGGGTTTGACACGTATATAATTTATCCGGTCAACCCTCGACCTTAACCACATTCCGAACACATCATTAACCATATATACGTAACTTAATCACATAAACACTTAATCACGAATAATTCACCTATATCCTTCACCAAATTTTTGAAATCCTCAAAATTCAATCCCAATAACATCAAACGCATACACTTATTTTCTGTCTAGGTCTATTATTTGACCTTAAATCAATCATTTAAGATTTTACTAAATTATCCAAATTCTCGGGTTATCACATTCACCCCTCCTTCTATACAGCACAGAAGACTTAACATCTGGTCAAACTATTTCAGTCTGACTTAAAACTAACATCATTCTGTCATCCCGACGGTTTAGTCGAACAATACTCGAGTTTAAGTTCAAATAAACTCTTCCTGAACACTTAACAATTATCACAGATAATTTTCTTATCAGTCAAAACATTTTTCCTAGGCTCGTAATAATTTTCGAATAATTATTACCATTTATCATGATTTTCCAATCATTAATATCGTATTTAAATGAATTAAATACCGCATAATTCCTTAATCCTTAATATTCATTTAATATAAAATATTAATGAAAATTATTACATAATATTATAATGTAATTATAATATCACAAGATATTCTCAATATCTTAAAATCATAATTACATGATTTTTAAACATTTAAATCCATTATCCGATAATTAATATTAATATTAAAATATTAATATTTTCATGCCAAAATATCAAAAGTTATATTTTATAACTTAAAATATTTCTATAAAGACTTAAATCATTTTCATATAATTTTTAAATCATTAATTCTATTTTTCCTTAATTTATTAAATATATTTATTAAATAAACTAATTACCATTAATAATAAATTATTAATGAAATTTATCATAAAATATTAAAAGTCATCAAAAATAACTTAAAATATTTTCTTTTACCATAATATTATTTTTCATGATTTTTCATGAATTAAAACTATTTTTCATAATATATTTAATATTATAATTAAATAAATAAATACCTTTTATATTCCCAAAAATATTAAATATTTATGAAATATACTCAAAATAGTTAAAAACTATTTTTCGTAATTTAAAATAATTTTTATAATTTATTATGTATTTTTAATAATAAAAATCATTTTTGTCTAATTTTAATTAATTTTCGTAAATAATATTAATAAACCTGTCATTAAAGGGCCCTATAGCGTAACCGCCGCTTATAGGTGTTCTTGGTGTTCTTGGGCAATTTCAAAAAACGCATGTCGAGGTTGAGGGCTCGGTTTGACCAATGTATTACTTTGATCCATACGTTTCGAGTGTTTAATCGTTCTAATGTTATAATCTCGATGTAGTACTACAATCTTAAGCAACGTTCATGTCCAAAACATATAATCACGAGAGAGATCTAAGCCATCCAACTTAATGTCGGACACATTTCTTCGTTTTTCTAGGTTTACCAGAATCGAAGGTACCCACTTTGGGTCCTTATAACTTTCATTCTAAGTCCGATTTATGTGATCTAGGGGTTCACTATTGTAGAAGAAATGTTAGGCTATAATTCTATATCATCATATCATCAAATTAGCACCACAAACAAAAGATTTAGCTCGGTCAATCTAGGGGTCAAAACGTGTTCTTGAAAATCTGGGTTTTTCCAGAAACATTCATCAGCGTGCTGGTCAACGCATGTTTGATCGATAATTACTACGATCCTGTTACAGATCTGGGTGATCTAAAGCTTTTATAGTGTATATCTCATGTCAGGATACAACTTTAAAGCAACAACATGACCAAACATCATAACAGAAGCAAGATTAAAGACCTCAAAAGTCATTGTCAGAATCTGGAAATTCTGGGTTTGCCTAAAAATCCAGAAAACGTGAACGGTCAACCATGTTTGACCATCTATAACTTTTAATCTACACCAGATATGGACTTGATTCTTTTTGCATCTTAAAGACCACATAACAAAATACATGTTACAAGCTTTAAACATTAAAAACACTTAACACACACGGATCTATAAGATCTGACATTTGACTGAAAAACACAATTTTCCAGATTTCCAGATTTTGAAAAACTTTAAATTCATGCACTTTGATGTTATGGGTCATGGATTTATCAACCCAGAACATCAATTGACACCTTATTACACATCTTTGAACAATCAATTACAACATTTAACCAAGAATCGAAGGATTTCTAAAAACTAGAATTTTATACCTTTTATGCTTTAATTCTCAATTCTGACTCTTGGATCAGTTTCTGATACACGTGGGGCTTGAATTGAGACTGAAATATCATTGGAATTTCGTGGATTTGGTGAGAGAGGAGCTGGTGAGAGCAAAAAATGAAATTGGATATGTTTTGTGCTTTTTCTCTCCAAAACCTTATATATAATGCTTTGATTCATGCATGTTGCTTATGATCCGATCAATTTAAATTTGGTTGGTGGATTTTGTCACATGCTAGAGCTAGATTAGGCTAGGGTTGGTGAACAACTTTTGACTTAGCAAGATTTGCAAGCTAGGTCACTAAAATAATAAAAGGGCATTTTAGTCTTTTCCTTTTATTTCTAGATTTCTCATTTGTTGCAAACCCTTAGGGTTTAGGGTTTGAGCATTCTAGGGTTTAGGGTTTGGACAAATTTAGGGTTTAGGTTTTAACCCTCAAATATTTAGCAACTTGGATTTCAAAAAATTTCTAATTAAATTTTAAAAATAGAAAATTTTTTTATTTCTAATTATAATTAGGGCTTCCTAATTATATCATAATTTTCTAATCATGAATCATTATTTGCTAATTAGGACTATTTTATCCTAATTAAAATTGCTAATTACGCAAGTAGGTCAAAGCCCGGTCATTAGGGTTTTCAACCCACAATTTAGGGTTTTTAAATAGAAAATAATTTTCTAATATAGAAATTAAATATTCGTAATTAGATTAGGATTTTCTAATTACTTAACTTTAAAAATTAGGATTAATATATCCTAATTAACATTAAATTACTAAATTAACACTTAGTTTTCCCTAATTATAAAATTACGGTTTCTGACGGAAAAGTTTAAGTTCGATAATTTGAAATTAGGGTTTGCTAATTAATTAAGCGTTACCCTAATTAATATTATAATAATAGCAGTAGAGCATTATAATTCTCCATTAATTTCCCAGATTAGGGCTTCAATTTATCAGAATCTGAAACTAGGGTTTTCAGATCAAGTATTAGGGTTTCAGATTTGGAATTAGGGTTTTGTAATCAATTTGTTAAGATTAACCCTAATTAATCTTATAGTTATTTACAATTATGCCATTAAGTTCCGATTTAGGGTTTCATGCACCGAATTAGGATTTGAATTCGGAATGAAACTAGGGTTTCGTAACCGATTTCTAGGGTTTCTTATTGAGCGTTAGGGTTTTCTAACCTGAACGTTGTTGTTCTTAATATATTCTTAGGGTTTGACACAGATATAATTTATCCGTCAACCTTGACCTTATAACCACATTTACAACACATCATTAACCATATACACGTAACTTAATCACATAAACACTTAATCTGAATAATTCACCTATATCCTTCACCGAATTTTTGAAATTCTCAAAATTCAATCCCAATAACATCAAACGCATACACTTATTTTCTGTATAGGTCTATTATTTGACCTTAAATCAATCATTTAAGATTTTACTAAATTATCCAAATTCTCGGGTTATCACATGAATCATGGATCACGATCTGACACAATCGATACTGGTGCTCCATGTCTGGAAATTATTTCCTTAATATAAAGTTTAGCTAACTGGTCTAAGTTATACTTGATCCTAATTAGCAAAAAGTGAGCCGATTTCGTCAATCGATCCACTATTACCCAAATCGCATCATACCCTTTTGTTGTAGTCGAAAGTCCCACCACAAAATCCATCGTGATATTCTCCCATTTCCAATCTAGAATCTTCAATGACTGTAACAAGCCACTTGGTCATTGATGTTCGGCCTTAACTTTCTGGCAAGTCAGGCACCTACTCACATACTCTGCTATCTCTCTCTTCATGTTCGACAACCAAAAACTCTATCGAAGGTCTTGATACATCTTAGTACTACCAGGATGAATCGAAAACCTCGAACTATGAGCCTATTGTAACACCTACTCCTTTAATTCTATCTAATTCGGAACCCAAATTCTTCCTTCAAATCTTAATAATCCCTCATTATCAAGACTATACTTAGTATCTTTTTCATTGGTTAGCCGCTCCTTTATCTGGTCACACTCATCAGTTTTGAGTTGCACCTCCTTAACTCTCTATACAATGGTAGATTGCATCTCCGTCGCAAATAGTATTTGTCCTTCTTCACTTGGCAACTTCACTTCTAATTCCATTCTAGCCATCTCGATTATTAACTCAGTTTGAGCCGTTAACAAAGACAACTTTTCCCTACCCTTCCTACTTAAGGCGTCGGCAACTACATTGGCTTTCCCAGGGTGATACAGGATTTCAGAGTCGTAATCCTTTATCAACTCCATCCATCTTTTCGGCCTCATATTCAACTCCTTATGTGTGAAAATATATTTTAGACTCTTGTGGTTCATGTATATCTCACATTTTTGTCCATAAAGATAATGTCTCCATATCATTAGAGCAAAAACTACTACGGCTAGTTCCAGATCTTGAGTAGGGTAAACTTTCTCATAACCCTTCAACTGCCTAGATGCATAAGAAATGACCTTGTCATGCTGCATGAGCACGCAACCAAGTCCTCTATGCGAAGCATCGCTATAAACTACGAAATTTCCTATGTCATCGGGCAATGAAAAAACAGGAGCCTCACTCAATCTCTTCTTCAGTTCTTGAAAACTGTCCTCGCACTTATCAGTCCACGCGTATTTCACTGTCTTCCTTGTCATGTTAGTCAATGGAATAGCTATCTTCGAAAAGTCCTGAATGAATCTCCGATAGTAACCCGCTAACCCTAGGAAACTCCGCACCTCAGTCGGCTTTTTCGATTGTTCCCAATTCATCACGACTTCCACCTTTGCTGGATCTACCAAAATCCCCTCATGGTCAATGACATGACCTAAAAATTGTACCTTCTCTAACCAAAATTCATACTTAGTGAACTTCGCATACAACTTCTACTTCCTTAGTGTCTCCAATAATAATCTTAGGGGTTCAGCATGATCTTTTGGCATCTTAGAATAGACTAAAATATCATCGATAAACACAATGACGAACTTGTCCAAATATTGTTTGAACACTTTGTTCATCATATCCATAAATGCAGCTGGTACATTAGTCAACCCAAATGACATCACTAGAAACTCGTAATGACCATAACGAGTCCTGAATGCTGTCTTTTGTACATCCTCCTACCAAACCTTTAACTGACGATACCCCGTTCTTAAATCTATTTTAGAAAAATACTTATCCCCTTTCAACTGATCAAAGAGATCATCGATCCTGGGCAATGGGTATTTATTCTTTATCGTTAACTTGTTCAACTCTCGGTAGTCGATACAAAGTCTTAACGACCAATCCTTCTTCTTGACAAACAGTACTGGCGCTCCCCACGGTGAAACACTCGGTTGAATGTACTTCCTATCCAAGTTCTTGTAACTACACCATCAACTCCTTCATCTCCATTAGCGCCATACGATACGATGCCCTGGAAACTGTTGACGCTCCTGACACGATGTCAATTACAAACTATGTCTCCCTATTCGACGGAAGACCCGCAATTCACTCGAAAATACATCGATGAATTCTCTAACTATAGGTATTTGTTCCATGGCTTCTACTACTCTCTAGGTATCAACAACATGACACAGGTAACCTACACATCCTTCCTCAATAATTTCTTAGTTTGTATCATGGTTAGACAACACGAACGCCCCGGCGATCTATTTCCGTAAAATACTACCTATGGTTGTTTTAACATTCTAAGGTTCACACATTTATTCTGAGAATCTATAATTGCCCCATGGTTAACTAACCAATCCATTCCAAGAATTACGTCGAATTCTCCTAATTTTATCGGTATCAAATCTACCGATAATTTACAACCCCGTGTATCTACGCAACAACTCCTATGAACATCTTCAAAAGAAATTATTTCTTCGTTTGCTACCTTAATATTTAAAGGTATAGGCAACTTTTTGGAAAGTAATCCTAATCGTCTAGCAAAATCACATGCTATAAATGAACAAGTAGCACACCAATCAAACAGCACGTAAGCATTATTGTCGTTTACCAGAATAATACTTGCGACGCCGTCCCCTGATGCAACTGCATCTTGGACTGTCATGTTAAAGGTACGGCCCATCGGCCTACCCGGTTGTGCTGGACCACTAATAGCTAACTTACCGCCATTAGTGCCCCGGTTCCCGTCCGTCCCCTTCTTCAAGCAGTTATTTGCCATGTGGTCAATTGATCCACACACAAAGCATCCATGGTTCTTCTTCAGACTTTGATAGTTAGGCGAAATATGCCCTTCCTGTCCATAATTGTAGCATACGGCCTTCCCCTTGAGATAGACTCCTAAGTGAGTCTTCCCACAGGTCTTACAGGCCTCCATCCTCCTCTTTGAATTTCCTTGCTTCACTCCGGTATTCCCACAGCTGAATGTCTTCCTCTTCTGTCCCTCGCCATTACCGCTGGCTCCTTCGACCTTCACTCCCCCATCCACTTTCCCCTTATTCTTCTTATCTTTGTGGTACTGGCTCAGCGCCTCGCTACCACCTTCGAAGATTATTGCCTTCTCTAAAATGGTTCCAAATGAAGTACTTTGGAACACTAAAATATGGTTATAGAGCTAGGGTTTCAAGCCCTACTCAAACCATCGCGCCTTCCTAACCTCGGTATCCACTTGGTGTGGAGCGAACCTTGCCAGTTCATTAAACTTGGCGGCGTATTGGGGAACCATCATGTCCCCTTATTTCAACTCGAGAAACCGCATCTCCATCCTTCCCTACATACTTTTGGGAAAGTAGTTCTCGAAGAATATATCCTTGAACCTCACCCACGTTAGATTCTCAATCCCGGCCCTAGCCTGATTGGCTTCCCACCAAAAGTTGGCCTCTCCCTTCATCATATAGGTCGCAAAGGCAACCTTCTAGGCCTCGTCGACATTTGCTATCACAAATGCCTTCTCTATTTCCTTCAGCCACGTTTGGTCTTTGATAGGGTCAGTAATTCCTTTGAACTCCTACGGACCCACGCTCTTAAAATCTATAAAGGTAGTAGCTCGAGCTACTCTTGAATTTACGGGGATATTAGCCCCTGTTCTATTAAATGCAGCTGTTAAAAGGTCAACAAACTCTTGCATAGGGTTAACCGGACCTCCCTCCGGTTGATTTACATTAGCTCCTTAATTACGTTGTACTCTTTTTAGCGGCATTTTGCTGATACAATAAGCAACACATTTTGTTATTATTCCTTTCTTTATTATTTAGTTATTATTCGATACTAAACAATAACTTCAATCATCCATTGCTCATTATGTTCCATAAAAAGGCTTATATTCATTCATTCATTGTAGTATAATACTACATCGGTTACATTATACAACCAAAGCTAATTACATTACTTTCTCGCTATTGCGTTCCAAAAATTGGGATTTACAAAAGACTACACTTTGTTATACAGAAGAGGGTTTTACGTCACTACTAGATACAAAAATATTTACATATCTAAACTACTATATCTACTACTAGATCACATCTGCCTCAAGGCATTATCAAAATCTGCCTTGGCAAGACCGGTAATAATATCACGGCTGATAGTATGTCGCGTCTTCCCCGTCTCTATATGATAACCATTTACCTGTTCCTGGAAATCTGTATGAGAACTCCTATAAATATAGGACATTCTCCCTATCCTCTTTTGTTTTGTCTTTAGCTCCTCCTTGAGCTAAAAAACCTTATGCTTCAACTCGTGGACTTTGTCCTTAGCCAAAATCCTCTCATCATGTTACTGCTCCCACATGGACTCCTCGTTTGTCTTGTCCTCTATGACAGCTTGGAGCTCTGCCTTCATCTCCTTAACCTCTTGACAGTAATGGATATTTCTATCCAACACTGACATGAACAGTGACATCATTGACTCCCCAAGAGCCATCTCCGCTGCTATAGCTACCATGTTGAAGGACACTACCTCCACCTCCTCTTCTATCATACCATAGAATACTGACATGAGGTCAGGATCCTCTAAGTCTCCAGACTCAATGACAACTATCTCTTGCTCTACTGCTATGGGGTTCAGTATAACTTCTATTTGGTTCACCGACTCTTCACTAACTACCTGAACATCTAACTGCACTCCATTTACTCCTGACATCTACACAAAATAATTAAGTTGATTAGTACACGTTAGTAGAATAATAAAAACACATAACATAATCATAATGCATTTTTATAAGGTTATTTTCTTCTTTTACTTCTTTGACTTCTCTTAAGGTTATGACTTAAGGTTTTTAATCCCCCCTTAAGTTTTATAACCTAATGCTTTGATACCAACCTGTGACATCCCCAAATCCGGGTATCTTCCAACCCGACAGATGGTGCTACATGGTACTACCAATCATACATACATTCAATTGAAAAGTCTCAAAGGAACGAATATGTCTTCTATATATTCAAAATAATACTAACATTCCCCAAGTTCTTTATAACCATTACATTGTTCTTATCATAATATCAAATATATTACAATCATTCACCTTATACTATTACATAAGTATTCTACGGTTCATCTTCGCCTTGCCGGAGCCATCGGTCCGTTCGATCTTAGCTTTGTTCATATGGTTCAAGCAAGAGTGAGCATGACTAGCTCAGCAAGTACAACAATTCTAAAAAACAACATGTTTGAAACATAGGAATCGTATATCTTCAATAATTGAACAATAGTTACGAAGTACTATCGATAATTCAAAATAGCACTTCTTTTCCTTTAAAACGTTTTACAACAACAATATTAAGTAAAACATCAATTCCGGTCCAAGACCTTGAGCATCTCATAAGTTCTTTTGAAAAGGTCATCCCGACGCTAAGTTCGTAAGTCCGACATTACTTATGAGCACGTCTAGGTGATCAGCCTATAGTACTCTATGTTGATCAACACTACATTCATTAAACGTATGTACGTTTAAGTTGTGGCAACCTCACGTGCCTGTCGTTTGACGACAAAACATTTTTAGCATACTCAGTCTTCGTTTGAAAACCATACAAATATAACTTGGTAAACATTGACCATGCTTGATAGAAACATACTATAAGTCTAGCTGAAAGAGTTAGCTTTGACTTCGTCATCATACCATACTTCATGCGTAAGAATACATGAAATACAAAGCTTGTCCAGATTGAATTGAAACAATGGTTAGAATAGTTGCCTTTAGCGTCTGCTACAGTTATAACATGTTCTTGTTTAAGTCTTTAAGTCTCTACAGTAATTAATAACATAACATAACACATTAGGTCATGAATGAACATATAGGGTCCCTAATGTATCTTACCCTTCTTCTCAATATAATTATGACTTAAATTTGTTCTTATTGGTTCCGACTTTTAGTTAAGTCGTTCTTATATACACATTACGTTTATGTTTGATTACTTATCTTCAACCTTTAGACAACATAAATAAGGTTTAACAATACCTTACAACTCTTTATTAAATTCCTTAGTTCATTACCAAAGAGTTACTATTCATTCTATACTTTTAAACCTTCATTATTGCCCAAACCCTAGGGTTGGTGTTGCGGTGCCACTTTGCAGTGGCTAAAGACCGGACTCGGCGCTGCAGCATGAGTTTATGTGCTACATGTCGTGCTGTGGCGCAAAACTCTAGTAGGTTGAGACACTGTGCCGGTGCTGCAGTGCCATCAATTGGCCTTGGGTTGGCGTCGTGGCGCTAACTCTGTGCCTCAGATAGCTTTGACAGATTTTCAAGTTTGCGAAATTCCCAGACTCGTAACTTCTTCGTTATAAGTCCAAATTGGCTCGTTCAAGAGCCTACGGTTCACAAATTACATACTCTATGCGTTCATGCCAGAATTTTATCTATTTAACTTCATTTGCTAAAAATTCACCTATTAGTTCATTTGTAACAAAAACGGTAAATGTTCGTGAACGTTCAATGCTCGTTTCTTCGTTCTAAGTCGGAATCCGGTCATTTTTGAGTTCGCAACTCTACAATGCCAAATATGACTTGTCTCCATTAAAAACCAACGTTTTCGAGTTCAAACAAAAAATATGACTTCCATTCCGAGAATTTCACGAATTCAACGATTATCGTCCAATAGTGTGAATTCCGGCGAAACTTTATTACTAACAATTTAATCATCGTTCTAAATGGATTCTAACCATATTATGAATATTTCAAATTATATATTACATCAACTTATTTTCAAGCTATGATTTGACTTATTTTTCATAAGTTCATAACTTGACAACTTATAAACTATAAGTTTTCATTCTTTATGACTTATTATTGAGTTAAGTCCTTTAATCAATGTTCTCGCATCATATTAAACATACTAACTTCATATGTCAATCATATGACAGGTTCATCATAAGTTATTCATAAGTTGATAACTTATTTAGGTTCAAGTTACTTATTCATAACTTATTCGGCTTAAGTCCATTCTTTAATCAATTCTTACATGTTCTTAGCATACATGCATATTAAGTTACACTTCTCTTATCATCCTACAATGATAGAGATAGAAGATTATTAGATCATAAGATCATTACCTTTGATGACTAGCTTTCCCTTCTTGGAAATCTAGCAAAGGATGTTTTGACTTAAAAGTGCTTATTCTCTCTAACCCATAAATTGCTTTGTAAGGAAAGTTTTTAGATAATTTGAACAAGCAAATAATGAAATTGTAAGCTTGCTATTTATAGACTCCTCCAAGTTAGGGCATAATAGTCTTTAGGTCATCACACCTCCTTAAACTAATCTCCTTACTATTCATTCCTTATTTACCAAGTTTACTTGCTAACCACAACACTTATCCTATACTTGATTAGAACATAAAGTACTTGGTCACCAAGTTTAACCAACATCACCCTTGGTTACTCCATAGATCATGTCTAACCCATTGGATCATTACATTGGGCTTGCTTTAATTAACTTAGCTTATTCATTGTTAGGCTTGTATTAAGTTACTTTGGGCTTTTGATTAAACAAACACTTAGCTTAATCCCTAATACATCTTGGGCTTGTCCCTTAATGCATATTGGACTATTCAATTGTTACACAATCCTACAAGTCCATGTCTTTTAATTAAAAACCTTATCACATATACTATAAGTATAATCCTTGTATTCTAGCTTGTATATTAATTCGTAATATACGTTATTCAATTCTCCATACATACTCGTATAATACTTCGTATCATACTTGTATTCAATACCTCGTACAATACTTACGTATCATACGATCAATATAATCTCTTTCTAACGCTCAATATTCCCAATGTTCTCAAATTAAGTCCACATGCGAAATATTGCATTTTCCATACCTAGATTATTATTACATAATCTATCTCGCCTCGTTATTATAACGTTATGTATTTCTCGAAAGTTCAAAAATAATTCCCGAGCGGAAATCGATGAATAGTGTTTTTCAGAAAATTTCTCGGAAAGCTTTTTCATCTTGGAAATTCAAACACTTTAATTCTCTCACGTAGTTAAAATACTACAATGTTCCAACGTTTCTGGGTTATAGAACGCCATTCATCTTACTAACACACAATAATAATAAATAATATTATTTTATTCATTATTAAAAGTATTTACAAAAGTTCGATCTTCTGGGGCGTTACATTTGAGGCCAGACAAAAAGTATGGCAAGTTGGTGGCCATGTTTGCGGAATGCCATTGGATCCACTTCATAAAACCACCCAAATCAGCCATTGTATCTGTGGTCAGAGAGTTCTATGCAAATACCAGTTCCAAAGGTCCTGCTGTTGTCCAAGTTAGGGGGAACTCAGTGGATTTTGGAAGCCAAGCTATCAACGCACTATTCGTGATGCCTGGTTTTGAGGGTAGGGATTTTATGGAGTACGGACTTCGCAGCTATGACCTCGAGGATATTATTATGAGGCTTTGCAAGCCTAGGATTACATGGAAGACAAATGACTACATGGGTGAGAGGACCAGTTTCCTGTATGCTGCGCTCAGTCTCTATGAGAAGGCATAGTTTAGCTTTAATTGTGCCAACATGATCCCGACTCGTAACCTGAGCGACGTGACCAAGGATAAAGAGATCCTTTTATTTGCCATTATCATGGGCCTCAGCATAGATATCACTGTTCTCATACATGAGTCCATCATGAAGGCGATCAAGAGCACCACTACTTCAGGACTTCCACATCCATCCTTGATCACCCAGTTATGCAAGAGGGCAGGTATCCAGTGGGGGCCAGAAAAGATAACTTCGCCACCCATGTCAGTCATTGACCATCTGACCATCTAACGCTACAATGTATAGGATGGGGTAGATTCTCATGTCAGAGGCGAAGGAAACAGGCCACCTACTGTGCCACCTCCTATAGCAGGGCCCGAGCCCTCGTAGCATCCAGATGCAGGCCTAGCTGCACTGGGACTACTGGCAGAGATCATGGCATCCCTCACCTTGCTGCATCAGAAGCACGACGCCAAGGCTTAGAGGCAGCAGAGGCACATTGCAGCAGTGGCCCAGAGGCAGGACATAGCGATGCAGTATCAAGCTGAGCTGGACAACACAATGCAGAGCATATACATCGATTATTGTGGTGAGAATGCTGAGTTCATGCCATACCAGTTCCCAGAGCCTCTTATTTTCCCACCATACCCTCCACCATCACCGCCAGTCGAGGCTGATGAGGACGATGCTGCTGCTGAGTGGGCGATCTTTAGGGAAGCCCTCTTATATAGATTGATATATATTTAGCAATGAGGGCATTCATCACCTTAAGTTTGGGGTGTTATGGTTTTATTATCTGTTTTATTTCTATCTACTTCCATGTTAGGTTGCTATTTTAGTACTTTACTTATGTTTTTATCAGAATTATAGTGCAGTCATTTTGAACTGCGGTATTATGTTTTGGGTTTATCATTATGGATGTCATGAACTATTTTTGGTTATTACTTATTAACGCTTTGATTATTATTAGCATGCTTGTGGTTTATAGTCATCTTTTTGGGGCTTTTATAGATTTAGATGCTTGTGCCATGTGAATGACCTTATTACCCTATTGTGAGCTGTTATTAGGCAAGGGTTTTATATAAATTATTAATTTTTGATTGTGGCTAAGGATAAGCGCCAAGTAATTATATCTATCTCTTAGAGTCGTGTCAAGCATGTGTAAGCTAGGGGTTTGTTCCATCGATAAGTTGAGACTGTTATTGATCCGTCCTTCTTAGAAAGCACCGACCAACTGTGTTAACTAGTTATTTTTTTGATTTTAGTTCGAGTGTTTATTGCTTTGAGAGTATTTTCACTCTAATAAACTTTTATTTATACAAGGTAATAAAAGACTTAGACGCTTATACAGTTTTAGATCTTAGATTCTGGCATGTTGTCATAAAATAAAATAAAATAAATATCAAAAATAAAAGAAAAAAATAAAATAAAATATTTATATCGAAAGTCTTGCGCTGGGTCGAGATGGAGCGTAAAACGCATTTGCCCATAAACGCATGCCCGATATTGAGATGGAGCATAAAATGTACTCACCGAATAATTTTCAAGTTTTATAAAGTATCATTTGGCTTATGTTGATTACGTGGCCTTTGCTGCTCTAGTTATTACATTTTGAGGGGTGTTCTACACCTAGTGCCCTAAAGTCATTTGGCTTGGGAGTTATAGATCAAAAGCTCATTAATGGGTAGTTCTGAATAGCCTAAGGTAATTAAGGACTGTCCGAGTCAGATTTTACCGTCTTCATGCTAGAACCTTTTTATCCTTTCCTGCATTTGTGTCTTATTCTTAATGCTTGTTAAATTTTTAAGTTACGGAGTATTCATATTGGTATTAATAATCGACTGTGCGAACTTAGTTGAACCATGATTAGTTATGATGGTTGGTCTCCACACACAAACATTGAATGGATCGAATACAGTCTTATGCTTGAAATATAATTAACCATTACTAATGTCTGTGTTTGCCTTGTTCTCTGGGAGTATCTATGATTGAGCTTAGTAGCCATGATGCTAGTATATAGGTTTATATTTCATTTGCGTGTTTATTTACTATTATCATTTGTTGTTTTAGATAGTTTTCTCGAGGACAAGCAAATATTTAAGTTTGGGGGTATTTGATGAGTGGGATTTATACTCGTGAATCTGATACTTTATGGCTTAAATAGTTGTCTGATCTTCATAGATTTTATTGATTTTTATATTATTATAATGTTATTATGCTTAACTGACGTATTACAGGGCTTTACATGATTTTTCTAGCTTTCAGGGGACAAATCGGATAATTTATATACACTAGCACCGCAGCGTCAATGCCTAGTCTTACTCTCGAGTCGCAGCGCCGCCTATGGTCCTTGCTGATATCATCCTGGTGCTGCAGCGCCACAGATCCTTCATGGACTAACGTGCAAAGACTGACCTCTAGTCTTTTATTGATGATGTGGAAAGTCAAGAATACCATCAGATGCCTTATTGTCATTGTCAGCATGCCGCCACCTCCGGTGCCTAGGCAAAGAAGACTTTCGCTTGACGTAGAAAAAGAATACAACAGATATATATATAAAGGGAGCCTCTACTTATTCAGGATGGGGGATAGAATGGGATATAATCAAATAGATTAGGATTAGTAGATAGTTTTCTCTCTTCTTTTATAATTTCTTCTTCATCTCTTAGATAATGTTTGTAAATATAGATTAGGTAGTTTAGGGAGAAGTTTTGGATTCCTTGGAGCAACAAGAGCAGTGAACAATATGCAGTGGAAAGCTTGAAAGGATTGGAAGGCTTAGAGACTAAAGACCCTCGACAGAGTTTATTCTTATCCATTCATTTCCTCTGATTTTGTAAACCATAAATGTTATTTTATTAGTACTTATATTATGATCGATTAATAGCTATGAACTAAGTATTGGCTCTAAGGTTATAATGGAACCCTTTGTTGAATTAAATTGAATGTTTTATCTCTTTGGTTGGCACCATATAGTTTGGTTTAATATATCATGCTTAATGATTCTCGCTAAGATATTAGTGATGATTTTGGTAATCTATATGATATCAACAGAAGGATTGTAGATTTACACCTAAATATATTAGCATGTGATTATGTGTTGTTGATTTGTTTCGACTACATAAGTTGTGGGTAGAATAGATATATCTTTGTGCGCCACGTGTGGCCTATTGAGAACTTAAGCTGTAAATCCTTGACATGGTTAATTCGCACAGACATGTGTAGGATTATCACATATCTTGGATGTTATTCTCTGTTCTATTCCTTAATGGGTGGATCTAGAGAGGATATGTTTATGCATACCTCGACAGAGGTGTATGAACACTTATGTGTTCTCGGTCGACAAACTATCGTGACCATTAAGACTAAAGAGAGAAGGGAAGTAAGTTTGATGAAGCATAGCATACTAGGTGTTCGACAGAATGCATGTGTGGGGTGAAGTTGTGACCTTAGCTTGTAGTGCCTTCGATACCATTCATTATCCATTCACTTGCTTTAATAGATAAATATAACTAGTTTAATCACACTCCCATTAGTTTGTTGTTCGAATAAGACTTAAGCGATACAAAATCGGTATTTGGTAAATATTAGTGTTCCTCGTGGGAACGACACTTTCCTTATCACTGTATTACTTGTTAGGCCGCGGATACTTGCCCGTGTTTAGTGATCGGTTTTTCGACCAACATGAAGTGTATTTTATGGATTTCCTTATAATCTATCAAAATATTATTAATGTTGTTATCTTTTGCCAAACTATTTTGGTATGGATTTCAAAGAAAGACTGAGTATGAATAAATAAATGTTTTGCCGTCAAACGACAGGCATGTGAGTTTGCCAAAACTTAAATGTAGATACGTTTAAAGAAGTAGTGTTGTACAACATAGAATACTATAGGTTGATGACCTAGAAGTTCTCGTAAGATATACCGTACTTACGGACTTGGTGTCGGGTTGTCCTTTTCAAAGATAGAATGAAATGCTCAAGGTCTTGGACCAAAGTTGATGTTTAACATATGTTGTTCATGGTTGAACGTTTTAAAGAAAAGAGAAGTACTATTTTGAATTATCAATAGTACTTCATAACTACTGATTTAGTTATTGAATATATACAATTCATATGATTCAAGCCTATTATTTAAATAAAATTGTCATACTTGCTGAGCTAGTTATGCTAACTCTTGCTTGAACCGTATGAATGCAGCTAAGACCGAACAAACTACATGATCCAATAAGGATAAAGGGAAGGCTAAGGCAGACTAAATAGCTGTCTTTGTAATAGTATAGTATGAATGTTGTAATTATTTGATATTATAACAAAGAACATATGTAATGTTTATAAAGAACCTGGGAAAGGGAATATTGTTTTGGAATATATAGAAGACATATTCACTCTTTTGAGTTATTTAAATTGAATGTATGTGTGAACTGTAGCACCATCTGTCGGGTTAGAAGATACCCTAATTTGGGGGCGTCACAATATGTATTTAGTAGCCTTATTATTATACGTCAATTTAATTTGACGTGAGCGTCTATTTTAGTTTTATGTTAAGTGTTGGCTTAAGCCTAAGAAAGAATAGAAGAAAACAGGGAGGAAAGAATAGAGAAAAGAGAGAGTTCTACAGAGAGTTTGAGAGAGAAATTTGTGAGAAGAAGTGTTTCAAGAACAAGGAGTAGTAATAAAAGTTTGTAATCATCTTCTATAAAAGTATAATCCTATTTTCTAAAGTTTTAGTTCCTATATATGAAAAGTTTTATGTGTTCTTGAGTTTCATAAAAAAATCTCTGTAATTGAGTTTTAGTTGATGATTTGTGAGAATAGAAATTTTTATTAGATGATTATTGTTATATATAGAATTAAATCAACAATATGGAATTTAATTGACGGAATAGTGTTCTTGAGTTTCAATACAAAACAAATTTGGTTTTCAAACTCTCTATAATGCAACTTTTGATGAATTTTGGTGTATAAGTGATTGACTATGTTTATATGTAATTGTAATGTTATAACTAACATCTAGACACAGATTTTGTATTTTAATTTAGAAATCACGTTCAAAAAGAAAAAAGAAATTAGTTATAGTGAGTATATGTATGAATATGGCTTGTTAGAGTCCAAAATTGATAGTTAATTCATGAATTAAATTCTAAATTGATTCTTGAATGTGTTAATTCAGTAAGAAACGAAAAATAATGAAATTTAAATGAATTGATTTGGTGGAGAAATGAAATCATAGTGATTGAATTCGTTAAACACATAAAAAATTTAAGTTTTAGGCATGAACATGGTTTTAATTTTATTGGATTGATTGTTTTAGTTGTTCTAAATTAGTGTATATATATTATGGGTAATGTTTATATGAAGCCTATATTATTTGGGTGTATGTAATTTGCTGCTTAATTAGTGAAGTTCGTGAGTTTTGGGTCTAAAAAGAGTAAGAAACCTGCTCTGCAGAAGTTTCGTCACAAGCACAAATAGCAATTTCGCACTAGTATCAAAGATAGAAACAAGACAACAAGACCGGGTCCTAGAGTCAGTAAATGGCGAATCGCACCTCTAGCCCTAATAAAGGACAATGATACCCTATTGATTATTTAGTTTTTAAAACATATAACCTAGTCTAATGAAAATAATAATGTGGTGAGCATGTAACAAAGACGCTATAACAGATTTGTAACATGTATGTGATAATTTAAAAGTTGTAAAATTAGTAAGTTGTGAAAACTTTATGTTGTGATTTGTTGAAATCTAGAGATGGTGATTAAGTATTATAATGCTAAGACTTATGATTTTAGAATTATGTATTGTGTTAGTGATTGGAACTTGTACTAAAATAACGAGTTCAACTAAAATGGAATTTAACTTGTAAGGTTAATGTTGGTATACCTAATAGATGTTGTAATTCTAATAATATGTGTAGGTGAACGTGAGTTGTAATTTAATAGCTTACGCACAAGGCAAGTTTCTAATCCTTACTTTTATATTGAGCAAGTTCCTAATCCTACTTATATAACTTAGTTATATTCATGCAAGCTCTTTAACCTAACTTACTTTCAGAAGGTTTCCCATCTTTAATTTGTTTCGTATTATAAAAATTTCTAAATTCCCTTATTCTTATGATGAGCAAGTTTTGTTTCTCAACTTGTTATCAATTATGCATGATTCAATAACTCAATTCTCTTATTAAGCAAGATTATAGCCTTAGCTTAATATTGTTCAAGCAAGGTTTATTATATTATTTAATGCTTATGCTTTTTAGTTTATTTCTAAGCATGACTTCGATATATAATGTTTATTCACCTATGATTCTTGACTATTCCATATCATGTTGTTAGTGAACACTTGAAATGATATCAAACTTTATTGATTCAACTAATCCTTAGTTGATGATCGTTAAACCCTAAATTACCCTTGAAGATTTTCCAAACCGAACTTACTTTGGTGTGGACTTTGTACTCTAAAACTGAGAAGAACAACCCTAATGTAGGGGATTATTTACGCGAAATGTTTAGATGTTTGTGCATAATACATAGTATGAAAAGCTAATCACTCTAAGTACAGGGAGTCCCTACAGTCTTATGACTGTTTAGGTTTAAGCTGAAAGAATACTTATAACCTTGGACATAGTTCGTGGTCTTGTGACCCTCAGATATATTGCAAATTCTGTTTTCAGTTCTTGATTATCATTGATATAGAATATTATTCAATTCTATTGAGCCTATTCTTTGGCAGTTATTATGTTGTTGTTGTTCATTGTCATTTCAAGTGAGCATTTGTTTTGCTCACTGTTGCATATATAACCATTACAGCTAAGGTTGAAAAGGTCGATGAACCTACCACTAGCAAAGAGAAAGGAAAAATGAACAAGTGTTGAAGACTTGTAAATTTATTAACTTTTATGATGACAGACTTTATTTTAACTACTATGATGTAATTATTTATTTTTTTCGCATTTGATGAATGTTTAAGTTCAGATAATCTGTGATTTCATTGGATTTAATGATGTAACCCTTTTATGGGAAGTTTTATTGTTTAAATTTTATTATGTTTAGATAGTTAGAAATTTATTATTACAAAGTGAACACCAAATCGTGTGGGAATGAAGTACCCAGATTTGGGGGTGTCACAACTTTTGTATTATATTAATTTATTTCATTTACAAAGAGAGTTGTCCTATATATATACATATATATATATAGGATAACTACCTAAGTTAGAATCAAGTGATTTACATAATCATCTATTCTAAAATCAAAGGGATTACATAATCAAAGATTTCCAAGAGATAATTATGCTAATTCAAAAAATATATCCTAACTAATTGATAAATATAAAACTATCCTAAGTAACAATATTATTTTATTTGTATAATATTTGCACACTTGAATATTCAAGCAAGCTGATCGCTACTGAGATCAGGTATTTTTGCAAGAGATTCTTGAATATTCAGGCTAGTAAGATTTGTGTCTTCTAGCTTTCTTGTACTCATGTACACACTTGCACATTTTTGCATTGTTTCATTTTTGGATTTGTAATTTTTATTTTTGGTATTAGCCTTATTACCTTATACTGTGGTTCATAAAATCCAGGTTCATCGAACAAAGTTCAACAACAGTTTTTATATATATATATATATATATATATATATATAAGCAAATAAACGCTCTGGATGTGAGTCCGTGCTCAATCGAGGCATAACTCGATAATGTTAGTCCATATATATAAATATAAATATATATATATATATATATAGATAGAAATGAAAACCACAGACCGAAGTTCGAGCATACACACACAACACGACTCTCAATGTGAAGAAGAGTGTGTGCCAAGATGAAGAGAAAGGCTTTATAATGTGTAAGAAGGCTTACAGTGGGCTTCCAAAGAAGACTTCTATGACTTTAACTGGATGAACACTCGGTTTCCACCAGTAAAAGTATAGCTATGTGTGAGCTAACAGGTGTTTAAAATGAGAAAGCACTCAATATAGGGTGTGTACAAAGAAAATAGGACAGGGCTTCCTCGCCTTTCTTCTGTTGAATATGGCCACCCTAAGCTCTATATTTATGAGCTGGGACCTGCAGGTGTACTTGCGGCAGCCGCAGGTGCCCCGGGCTCTGTGGGTCTTGCCATATCGAAGTATGTGCACCCATGCAACATGATATCCGCTCGAAATTGTAAAACTTCAATTCGAGCATCCGATTGAGGTGTATAAGACCTGTTTCAGACTGATGTTGTCGAGAGCTGCACAATGATATGGGATTAGAGGTTGTACAAAGTCAAGAAGATTGAACAATGTCCTATCTCTTCAAGCCTCAAATTCCATCTGGTGTGCTTCCTTGTGTAGTAGTTACTCGGGATTGCAACTCCTTATTTCTTATTGGACATTGTTGTGTAGAATGTATGTTGATTGTTTGTTGAGATGGCGCCATGTGGGGTTGAGGTGGGAATTTGCCGACTTTGCCCTTCATAGGGTTTATCTCTAGTTTTGGCAGATAAAGTAGACATTGCTCAGGGTTATCTTTGAGATTGGACTGCTGCTTAAATGCCCTCAGGGTTGTCTTTGAGATGTGTATGTCCTCCTGAGGTTATCTTCAGGTTTATGAATTGAGTGACTCGGTGTGAGTCCTGAGGTTGAAGCTTACTGCATGCATTTGACACAAGCATTTCCGAGGTTATCTCTGAAATTGCCATTGCACTCCTTGGGGTTATCTCTAAGGTTGACATTGTCTTTCCTGGTGTTGTTTCCGGGATTGAGACTAAATATCTCGGGATTATCTCCAAGATTAATCAGCCTTCTCTGGTGGAATTTCTGGTATTTGCACTGCTTTCCTCGGGGTTATCTCTAAGATGAGAAATGATACTCCCGGTGTGTTTTCTAGGGTTGAAACTAAACTTTCGGTGGTATTTCTGGGATTAAGCTGAGTTGTCTACCAGGGTTATCTCTAAAAGAAGATTCCGTACTTCCTGCAATTTTAGTAATAGGTAGGTAGAAAATTTTGAGTGTCTATAGATGCCCCTCTTTATCATATTCATGCAATGCAATGGCAGGGATAGGATAAAGAATACTAGACACTTGAAATGCAACAAGATGATTATGATGAAATACATGATAATATGATGAAAATGTATGTGGTTTGTTGTATTGTCCTCTAACATGATGGGATGATTCCCGGCTCCCTGTTTCTTCTACCAGGGACGACAATAACGAGCATAATGAACTGTCTTGGATGCGTGATCCACAGCTACCAGGAATATCTAGGATTGTTGACGTTGGGGCTATCACCAAAGTCTTGAAAATCCTTGATATAGAATTTATCCTAAAGATGTATCTCTCACTTACAAGAGACTCTGTGGGGATGGGTTTTGTCCGTTGAGGATGTGTATAACATATTCCATCAACGGTCCTCCCAGATAAATATGTTTTTCCCTGGTTTGTATCGCTAGGTCCTTCTGTTATTCTATTGGAGTTACTGCCAACAATCGGTGTTGTCAAGGTTGTTTGACCTTCATTAACATGTGTATCAACGGATGAGATCCCTGTTGAGGATAATGTCAAGGCCGCTTGACCTTCATTGACATGTGCATCAACGATTGAGAAATGCGTGACACCCCCACTAGGGACCATTTCAAGGCTGCTTGACCTTTATTGATGTGTGCATCAACGGTTGAAAAATGCATGATACCCCCACCGAGGACCATGTCAAGGATGCTTGACCTTCATTGACTTGTGCATCAACGGTTGAAAAATGCGTGATACCCCCGCCGGGGAACATGTCAAGGATTCTAGACTTTCATTGACGGCATCGGACCTTTGTGAGATATTGTTGAATGTAGTTTGCAACAACTGAGATCATCGGTATAGTGTACCCTGTGTTTGGGCTAGGACCAATAAATGTTATGTAAAGTCAGAGTTTGGCCCGTGAACACCAGGATTTCAGGCAATTCCTCTTAATCGCGTAGCGTTTTTATTCTTCATCTGGCCTTTTCAGCTTGTAAGAACTCCTTTGACACTCTAACTGGACCGAACTGGAGGGGTGGGAGCCATATAGGGGTGCCGCAGGTACCCTACAGCAGCCGTAGGTGGACCTGCGACCAACCGTGACTACCCTTAAATCAGCTAGTTGCTTTCCCGTGTCATTTTTAAGCTGCGTCGCGAAGGAAATCTGAGAGCTCTTCTTCATATCTTCTGAGTTCGGACGACCTTCTACAAATTCTATCACCATAAAAGTGGTCTACAATGTCCTGGTAACATATGCATGTATTCTTTTCCAGTTTTCATCCATTGGAACATGAAATATCACATGAAATGCATCTAAACACATATAGTGATTATGCACACTGAAATGACTTGTTAAAAAATATTCAACATAGTAAATATTAGTGTTAAACCATACTGAACATAATGATGTGAAAAAAATTGACTTTTGAAATAGTCAAATTGACACCTTTTTATGCTATTTCTTATCCTATTTGAGGACAAATAAGCAAAGGTGAAAAAAGAAAAATAATCCTAGTAATTAGGCTACCCTTAGGAATATTTTTACTATGATGTATTAATGCATATAGGATGTATATGACTGTGGGTAGGTGTGATACTGAATGGCCACCTAGTCATGCCTATGTGCATGTTGATAGTCCTATTTACAAAGGGGACTACGGCAAAAACTTTCCAAAATGTAGGCATTGGGTCGTCATGCATTTTGAAATCTATTGTAGATGTATGTTAAAATAATGCATGCATGCATGTAGTCATAAAACTGCATTTTGAAAAAGCTCCAGTTAAGAATTTACCACACCCTTTCTGAGGTGATTTGGAGACTTGTTGTCCAGATATATGGATCCGGATCAGCCGAGTAGTTCCCACAGGACCACTTCTAGTGTGCGGAGGAGGGCTTCTAAAGTGCCTCGACCCCGTTCCATTAGACAACCTCATCGTTTGGCGGAGGCGGTGAACTCAGAGTTGTTGGGAAATTTAAGTAGACATCCCTTAGTTTACTTGCGTGCAAATGAGGTACAAAGCTAGACTTTGATCTTCCTTCTTTCCTATTGATGAGGAGTAAAGGATTCTGATGTTGATCTACTTTGTGATGTAGGTTCTTGGCTTTACCCAGCCTAGAGGGAACTGGTTCAACATTTACTCCATGTACTAGGCTCTTCATCCTGACTATAGAGCGATCGTGAATGACTGGGGATTTGGAGAATTCTTTTCCATCCTTCCCCATCGTTGTCCATGGGGTTACCTCAGGGCATTGTCTGAGAACTGGTTTCACCAGACTCAGTCACTCCAGTTGTTGGACTGTGAGGTGATGATTACGTTAATGGATTAACGGTTTATCACATGTATGGAGTTTGGAGGGGTACTAGTGCCTTGTACGGCGGATATTACCCCGACTGCCGTCAGATCCTCGCTAGGAGTTTCGGCGGAGGCACTCAAGGGTAGGACTATTTGTACATATCCTTTGACCATAGATGCTATGAGTGGGCTTTTGAGTGAGCCTATACCCAATGATGTGAGAGTTATGGATCACATTCTTTGGCGATTGTTCCTGATGATCATTAGGGGCTGCTTCATAGCTGATAACTCTTCTACGATGTCCTTTGCTTTGATCAGTGCCACTCAACACAGGGACCGTATTGGAGAGTATGATTGGGGTTCCTACACCTTTTCCTACTTCCTTAAGGGAATGCGCATGCATTCGCAAGGCTTAACAGAGGATTGTCTAGGATTTTACCCATTTCTACTAATAAGTATTTCTCTTGTAATTTCCCATGTACAGGTTAAGAGTGTTGACTGATAGCAGATGTTTGCCTTTGTGTTGGCAATTTTGGGCCTATGAGAGGCTCCAATGCTTACGTCCGGTGAGTGTATTAGGATTAGATACCTATCCACGAGGACGACGATGGCATCATTTCATACTGGGGAAGGTCCCTGTAGCTGAGGGTTTCACTCATTGCCGCCTACAGCTAGAGTTGTTGACATCTGACATCATCACATGGATTCCCTATTCAGGGGAGCACTTGAGCATTGGATTTGAGGATGGGTACCCGACTGATGTCGAGCACGTGATCTCCACCCGTAGGATTCCTCTCTTCATAGATGGAGGGTGGGAGCTCTATTTAGGAAAGTGTGTTATTAGGAGCACCACAGGAGATATTCATACACCAATCTTGCCTCCTACAAGGCGTTATTGGCTTGTTTCGAAGTCACCCGTCATTGATATCCCATTGTTGGGTGTTAACAGTTTTACATTATCAGAGGATCCCTGCACTCAGGAGATATTCTAGCATTGGTGGTTCCCTCGTACCATTAGAACCCAGACTCGCCCCACCCAGTTCACGGGGGATATGGTTCCTGGATCCATGATGATGATGGATTGGCTAGCTTGTGTTAGAGATCCGACTCATTTGACACAGATTGACAGTTTGCCCCGGCAGTTGGACTGGGAAAATTTTTTTATCCAGCACTTTGGCAGAGATCCTTAAGAGGCAGATACTTTTGATCCTTCCAGCTCTAGCGTTGGCCCCCTCAGGTGACCCATATGGCTTTGCCGGTGTAGATCTTCCCTTGTATAGGCCTAACATCCCTATGGATAGAGATCCAGTGACTCAGGAGGAGTTACATCAGGTCGACAGTATTGATGATGTAGACATTGACACCATTGTCTTCTTCTGATTTATATTCTCGTTATCTCTTTTGATAGGCCTCTGTTAGACATTGGGAGGCTTCGCCCCATTCTCGCTATATCTTTTGATAGGCCTCTGTTAGATGTAGGGCGTATGTGCCCCATTTCCCTGTATTTTTAGCTTGTACAGAGATGTATTAGATGATGATATACTTAAGAATGTATGTACGATTTTCCATTCTATATATCATATTACCATCTATTGTTGATCATGCATGTATTATGTTATGCATATGTATGTTTGTCCAGAGATATTCAGCATTAACCCCTGGATGGTCTTATGACACGGCCCATATAGATGTCTTCTTCGACAGTTAGCCGTATTGATCATACCCCACCATTTTTTGTGGCATCCTGCCTGAGATCGTGGTATGATAGTATGTCACCTTCAGATAGGGTGACTGTCGACCAGTTGTTACAGCATACTATAACACTCCTAATGTTTCAGGTTCCCGTAGGCTTTATAGAGGGTATGCAGGAGCATTGGATACAAGAGAGACAGGTCTTCCAGTTTGGCATCCATGAATTGACTCCTACTCTAGAGGAGTATGCACGTTTGACGGCGCCGCCTTTGGATAGACCTTGCATGCATATGGCCATCGGTGATATGAGCTGGCAGTTTATAACTCTCACCGGGTTGTGGCAAAGAGTTGTGCAGGATGAGATCACATCCAGCTATATTGTATCCCAGCATTTTCTGATGGACAAATTTGGCTTTGAGGATAGCTACACACGACACTCTAGGAATTTCACCATGCTAAAGGATAACTGGTACTCAGCCAAAGTAGATGTACTGCTACTATGCATATTGTCGTATGTATACATGCCATGGTAAATAGATGAGCTAGATATTGGGGTTATCACTGCAGTGAGAGCTCTTAGGGAGGGTCACACCATTGTACCGATGATCATCGCAGAGACGCTGAGGTCAACCACATATTGTAGCACTTACCTTGCAGTGGTATTTACAGGCAGCTCGGTCATGTTGTACGTGTGGTTTATGTCACATTTGGGACCAATTGGCACTTTTAGATGGCATGGGTATTGTTTCACCCATGATATAGCCATGTCATACTCCTTTCAGCCTGCAGAGCGTACAGATGCTGCATCTTGGTCCATTTTTCTGGCAGGGATCGGAGACCCGTTTGATAAATTATCATGTATAGGGATTAGCTCACCCTACAACTTCATCACTCATGCTCCGGGCATGGATTATCTCCCTCTAGTTGGTTTGAGGGTTATGATTACTTACCACCCACTGATCGTGATGTGTCAGTTTGACCAGTTCTAGGACTTTCATCCTTTTGAGGGGGCATTGAGTCAGTGCTTAGCTTCTCACCACTTATCACCAAAGGATAGATCAAGGTTGTATGCTTGTTGGGATCAGCGTGAGCTAGCTGAGTTTTCCACCAGCCATCTGGGTTGTTCTGCAGAGTATTCCGCATGGATGGAGACAGAGATGACATTAACTATGGAAGTATCCACAGTATAGGGGATTGATTTCGATGATGGGGAGCCTATGGAGGAGACTTATATTCCCATCGAGGAGGATTTGTTTACTAGGTTGCCAGCAGTTGTGATGGATTCTCCCACTACGAGTGCTACTATGATTCAACATTCAACACAGTATCTAGAGCAGAGTCTATATCTGATAACCTTTGAGAGAGATCAGGCTAGGGCCTTGATGTTGACAAGTACTTGATAGCAGAGACACAACTCTATTAGAGAGAGATGAGGCCAGATTAGCCATAGATGCCTTGATTATAGGGTGAGATGCTTCCCTCTCTGCCCATGATGTGACCATCACAGACAGCACTTCAGTGAGATCCCTTACGCCTGACATCCTTGTCGATATAAGTGCATACATTAATGAGCATTATGCCACCATGCAGTTAGCCTCAGATCTGCTAGCTCGTGTAGATACCATTGGGCAAGAGCTTGCAGCGTTACCTCCTTCTTCGGAGAGGGATGCTATGTTAGATCTGATAGTTTGTATACATACAGATTCGTAGATAAACTTGTATTTTCTTGCACAGACTAGCTTAGCCATTTTGTCATGTACAACACGTATTGTATATATTAAACAGTATTATATACGGTAGGAAAATATATTTTGATTCACTTCCCTTTAAGTTGTGCCTTGATACTTGCTTGATATTTGCATGTTTCTTCAGGGCTTGTGATCTTGATGCATTCTAAACTCATCCTTGATGTGTGGACATTAAGACGTCGCATGATCTTTCAGAATGGATCATTGATCTGTGTGTATCCCTACCATCTTTGTTATCTTGGGACTGGTTTCTGTACGTAAATGTGGAGAGGAATGTGGGTTTTCCTCTCTGAGATTGACCACACCACAGATGGTCGCTAGTACTCCTATTTAAGATGATCCTAGTTAATTCCATCTCTTATGGATTGTTGTTGCTCTTTGAGGCACAACCACAACTTAGATGGTCTCTGGATCTCCTGTTTGTGAGGAGAGGTCAGGTAGTTCCATCCCTTTGGTCTGAATCTGATGATATATGGAGGATTGGAGTTTGATCCCAATACCATGTGACAAGTATTTGTGTTTTGGTAGGGGGATAGACCGAACCATAAATGGCTGCCTATGTACTCCTATTGAAGAGGAGATCACGTCTGCGTAGTTCGAACTTGGTGTAAGAGGTTCAACGCTGAACGGTGTAGAAGGGTGTAGGAATGTTTTTGTTTATGTATAGAAAGGGTAAAAATGTTTTTGTTGTTTTTGTTTTTATAGAGAAAGGGCATAAATGTTTTTATTTTTTTTTATTACGACCAAGCCATATAGAATGTGGTTTCCTACGTACTCTGGGGTATCAGGGAGATCAGGTTAACGTATTTCGCCCCTCATGATGATATGCAGCAGAAGAAAAGTCTGAATCCCATGCGCAGGCTAAACTGTGGGGGAAAGAAAGTTTGATCCCATGTTTGGGACAAACTGCAGGTGTGAAAAAGTTTGATCCTAAGTTCAGGACAAACTGCAAGCGTGAAAAAGTTTGATCCTAAGTTTAGGACAAACTGCAGGTGTGAACGGTTCAATCCCTGGTGGGATAACCAAAATTGTATGAAAGATTTAAAATATGGTGAAACCAGGCTACTGGCTTAAAGAGTATGTTTCCCTGAGGGGCAGAAGAGTATGTAAAAAGAGTTAGAAAACCGGAATGACTGGTGATCTGATGATCTAAAACCAGGATGTTTGCTTGATGGTAACCTTAGACATAGTACCGTTTCACGGTGTCCAAGTTGATGAGTTGTGGAAATTCATCGCAATCCATTTCCTGTAGTTTGAGAGCGCCTCTTGTCAATACCTCCTTGATAACAAATGGGTCTTCCCAATTTGGAGGGAATTTTCCCTTAGATTGATCTTAGTTGTCAATGATCTTCTTCAAAACCAAGTCATGTTGTTTAAACTGTCGTAGCTGGACTTTTCTGTTGTAGGATCTGGCGATCCTTTGTTCGCCTTTCGTCTATTACAGACAATTGGTGATACCTATCTTGTACCCATTGGTCTTCATCCAGCTGAGCGTCTATCAATACTCTAAGGGATTCTATTTCCACCTCTATGGGTAGTACTGCTTCCAACCCACAGAGTAATGAGTAGGAGGTCGCCCTAGTGGAAGTACGCCTTGAATTTCTGTAGGCTAATAAAGTCAGATGCAAGAGGTCAGAACACCCTTTGTGATTGGCAGACATCTTTTGTATGATCTTCTTGATGTTTTTATTAGCCGCTTCAACAGCACCATTCATCTTTAGATGGTAGATGACGGAATTAAGGTGTTTAATGTGGAATTTACTTCATAACTCCTCCATCATTTTGTTGTTGAGGTTCTTAACATTGTCTGACACAATTACCTCTGGTTGTCCATATCGACAAATGACATTGTTTCTGATGAAAGCAATGATGACTTCTTTGGTAACCCTGGGGAAGGAGGCTAATTCTACCCACTTGGTGAATTAGTCAATCATGGTGAAGATAAACTGATGTCCATTACTGGCTTTGGGCTCGATGAGCCCGATCATGTCCATTCCCCACATTGAGAATGGCCATGGTGAACTCAAATTGTGGAGTTTCCTTAGAGGGGCGTGGATAACATTTCCATGCATTTGGCATTGATAACACCTCTTGACGTGATCATCACAGTCAGCTTTGAGCGTAAGCCAGTAATTCCCTATTCTAAGGATCTTCTTAACAAGTAAGGGTCCGCTCATGTGTGGGCCACATACTCCACCATGGATTTCATCCGTGAGCCTCTGAGCTTGATCTTTGTCCAGACATCTAAGGAGACCTAATCCTACATCTCTTTTGTAGAGTGCATCTCCGCTCGGGTAGAATTTCATAGCCATTCGATGGATCCGCTTTTTTCAGCTGGGCTCGCCTCAGCGGGTGTAGATCCATCTCACAGATACTCCTTGATATGCTCATACCAAGGGTGTTGGATGGGAGGTAGCTCATCCGATACTTATTAAATATAATTCCCATAAGTTGGAGCCTTTTCTTGGGCAAATGGAATGCTTGGCATGTTTTCCTTGTCATGTATGTTGATCAAGGAAGCTAAAGTTGCTAGTGCATCCACAATATCATTCCTATTCTGAGGAATGTGGAGGAAGTGTATTTCTTTCAACTCCGAAGCCATCTGTAAAACTTATTGATGGTAAGGCAGCAAATGTAGCTCTTTGGTTTTGATAGATTCTTGTGGTTTGTTTGATTACCAACTCTGAATCCCCAAAGATAGTTAACCGTCTGATACCCATTGATTGGGCAAGTTTGAGTCCCATGATACGCCTTTTTATACTTACCGTGTTGTTGGTGCCGATAAACTACAATTTGACCAAGAACGGATATCGCTCCCCTGTACCGGATACTAGAACTACTCCAGCTCCAGAACCTTCTATGTTAACAGCTCCATCAAAATACATTTTCCACGTATGGCATGCATCGTATTGATGGTGTTGCTGATTTGTCTCTACACCTTCATCAGGGAGGTATGTTTCTAAGGGTTTGTAATCCCCTGTGGGTGCGACGACCAGTTGATCCGCAATTCCTTGTCCTTTAATGGACTTTTGCATCACGTAGACGATGTCAAATTGTTGTAGAATCAACTACCATCTGGATAGCCAATAATTCAGTATGGGCTTACTTAACACATATTTGAGAAGATCCACACGGGATATGAGATGGGTTGTGTGACCATGGAGGTAATGTTGTAACCTCATGGAAGCCCATGCTAAAGCATAACAAGTCTTCTCAAACAAAGTGTACTTGTGTTCACTACTGCTGAATCTTTTGCTGAGGTAATAGATAGCTCGCTCTTGGCCTCTATCATCATTTTGTCCCAGCATGCAGCCCATGGCATTATCATTAATGGACCGGTACATGAACAGGGGAACATCATCCGTGGGAGGTATCAAAATAGGAGCGTTAACCAACTGCTCTTTGATTGTAAGGAAGGTTTTCTGACACTCATCATTCTATTTCATGGAGGAGTTCTTCCTTAACAACTGGAAGATAGGCTCACAGGTTGATGTGAGTTGAGAAATAAACCTTATAATGAAGTTGATTCTTCCCATAAATCCCCGTATTTCCTTCTCTGTCTGAGGAATAGGCATTTCCTTGATGGCTTGGATTTTGGTGGGATCTAGCTCAATCCCTTTGGGCTGACTAGGAAACCTAGCAACTTGCCTGATTTAACGCTAAAGGCGCACTTGGCTTGATTCAACTTCAAGTTGTACTTACGCAATTTGTTGAAAAGCTTTCTGAGATGGTCTAAGTGGTCTTCATCCCTTCGGGACATGAAAATGATGTCATCCACGTAGATCTCTATCTCTTTATGCATTAAGTCGTGAAAAAGAGCCATCATAGCTCGCTAATAGGTTGCTCCGGCATTGATGAGGCCGAATGACAACCATCCATAACAAAACGTTCCCCAAGGCGTGATCAAAGCAGTTTTCTCACGATCCTCCTCAACAACCATAATCTGATGATACCCCGCGAAGCAATCCGTAAAGGAGTACATGTCGTATTAAGAAGTATTGTCAATGAGAATGTGGATAAATGGCACAGGAAAGCTATCCTTAACGTAAGCTTTGTTCAGATCCTGATAATCCACGCAAACTCGCCCCTTTCCTCCTAGTTTAGGCACGGAGACTATGTTTGATATCCATTCAGGGTATACAGACACCGTTATAATGCCTGCTTGAAATTGTTTCACAATTTCTTCTTTAACCTTTAAACTTCACTCATGTTTCAATCGCCTGAGATTCTGCCTAACTAGCTTAAATCCCTCTTTAATGGGAAGGCGATGAAGGATAATGTCAGTGGATAAACCCACCATGTCTTCATGAGACCATGCAAACACATCCTAGAATTGGGTTAGTAGCGCAACCATGTCATTCCGTTGGTTTGGAGTGAGGTCTGAACCAATCTGGATTAGCTTAGGGTTTTCTAAGGTTACGAGATTTAAAGAAGTGGTTTGATCAAGATTAGGTTTAGGTTTGTCTTCAACTCATTCCTTAATCTCTTGAGGTATCTCAATGTCCTCTTGTATTTCCATCAAGTTTGAGTCCAACTTTTCATCAAAGTTACAGTCCTTGTGGAGAAAAGGCACCTCATCAGCAAGTACATGCACATCTAAATTTAGAGTCCTGAAACAAAATATGCTTTCACTTAATATATGAAACTAGTCAATTAATATAAGTGTTAGCATATACTGATACAACAAGTGCTAATACTGTAAAGAAAAGTAAGCAGTTAAAGTCATCTACAGGGCAAATGGAATTTCTGCATGTTTTATCCTCGTCGACCAATGCATGGAGTGCTGCTCAATTGTCGAGGGTAAAGTCCTGGTGGACTGCAGTGATGGAGGGGCTATCATCGTCCTCCTTTTCCCTAATGATGACCATGATATCTGGTCAATTATCGTCTTGGTGTATCTATTTGTATGTTCATCCTAGATAATGATGTGTATACCTGACATCATCTGGGCGATGTCTTGTTTACGTTTCCAATCCCTCTATTCCAATTCGGGATCAGGAATCAGGACCTCTTTTGCTTTAACCGGTACTGGTTTGGGAAATAGCATAGCCATAATATGGGCTCGCACCTTTACCACAGACTGTATCTGTAAGACCCCAACTTTTATGAATAAAGATTATTTGTCTCGAAATATATTTTTGAATATTATGGTGTGGATTTGATATAATGTTATAGTTGTGGGGTAATATTTACAAATTTTGCAAAGTAAGCAAGTGGTTATATAATATTCGATTGGTCGAGGAATATTCATTTTAACAGGGAATATAAGTACGATGACACAATCATTGGTGGACCCCACAACAGAAGTATTGTCATAGTTAGAAAATGCTAGAATTATCTTTTTATAAAAATAACGACAAAAGTTTTACCGTTAAATTGTTGAACTACCTGGTAGTAAAAGTACAGTAATACGCATGGTTGCATAGTAGTACACGGTATTGATTATTGATGCTTACGTGAAAAGTCACTCAGTTATACTCAATTATTGCTACAGTAATTGCTACATAATATCTTTCATATTATTGATTCAATTATTATCACAGTATCATCTACATAATATTTTTTATTATTAAATTAATAATTGAGACGACAAAGTTATTCATATTATTATTTGAAATATTGACGATGTTTAGAAAGTTCTGTCGAGGAGAGGTTTAGTCACCTAATTGTGCCCCAATAGGGAGAAATCCTTATCAGAAAGCCCCCTCTTTCTTGGGAATGATTTGGTTGTTAAATATTGTGAGTTATAATATTCATGATGAATAAGTTCGTGTTGATTAAAGATGAAATTGATATTTGTGTTGAGATTATTAGTGTTAGTGGAAATTGACATCTATTCCGCTAATAATTGATGTCTGGAGGTTATACTGACCAATCGGGTAATTAATCGGATAAATGAACAATTAATTGCTATTAATTCACATGCTTATAACTATTTGTTCACATGTGTGTACTATTGATTCACATGCATGTACTATTAGGGGAGATGATGCAAGATTAATAATACTTGCATGACTAAATTAAAACTAGAGGTATAGATGAAGGTACTATACTCTAATAATTATTTTTACATGTATAGAACTATTGATTCACATGATGTACTATTAGGGGAGGTGGTGCAAGTTTGATAATACTTGCAGGACTAAATTAAAAATGAAGGAAAAGATGAAGGTATTATACAGTAATATTTCGAGGCCCAAAACGTGTAATTATCAAAACTATAAATAGAATCTCATTCTTCTTTCATTCTCACCAATTCACTAAGACTCACAAGAGCAATTATAGAGAGAGAAGCTATAGAGAAAAAGAAGAAGAGAAGTCTACTACTTTAGTAGTCCAGTATCCAGACTTCTTCGGAGGTAAGGGATATTATTTTTGTTCAGTATTCATAAGGAATAATATTTTCTTCCATACTCTGTAGTATGTGAGTAATATTATTTCATACCATATTCTTGATTATACACTCATTTTGTTTAAGTATTGCTTCTATACTCCGTGAAATTAGTAGAATATCATTGATATTTGCGCTTCATCCAGTATCTTTTCATGGAAATATTATTCTGAGCTTTCTTGATAATTATTGATCTTTTCATGCCAAAATACTATTCATGAGTTACTATTTACGGGTTACTATTCACCCAATTACTATTCACTCATATATTATTCACTCGGGTATTCGGGGCACTATTCATTCTAGAGTAGAATTCATGGGTTACTATTCACGCAGTTACTATTCACTTGAATATTATTCACTCGGGTATTTGGGGCACTTTTCATGCCGGAGTACTATTCACGAGGTATTATTCCTGAAGTACTATTCACAGGGGTACTATTCACCTGAAAATTATATTTCTTTTCTTTCCAAATTTTTTTTATACATGAATATTATTCTTGAATTTTACTCCACAAAGTAGTATCATGTTGACAAATTGGATATTTTTAAACTCTGGATAAATTTAAAGTCTTTAAAATTTGTCCTTGATTTCGTTTGATTAATGCTTATATCATTGTCATCATCATCATGCCTATATTGTGATGAACGTCATCTTTGGCTTACATGCATAGATGGACTGTTGATTTGTATGTTTATGACTAGGGATCATTCGGTATAATCATGACCCGTAATGTTATAAATGATGTGGTAAAAGTCTTCATTGGCCAGTAGTGCATTGATGGACAGTTATTAGCATGATTATGACCAGGAATTATTCGGTATAATCATGACCATTGATGATTACATGAATATCCTTGGCCCGTAGTGCAGGGATGATTCGATGATGTGGTTTATTTATTAAGCTGAGTCTCAACGATAAAGTTGATGAAAAAATTTTTAAATCATAGAAGATAGTAGATATAATTCTCTACTTGACTCTTCTAATGGATTGCTTGTTTCGTTGCAGTTAAACTTGATGTTTATTGTATTTTATCAGTTTAACATTGTTGAAGGCTAATGATAATTTATTCTGCATTATCTTAGTGATAATATTTCTTACAGGGCTAGTTGAGCTCACCCTTTTGCTTTTATTGTTCTCTTCAGGAAATGAGAACGTAGCTGGGACTAGTTGTGAGGTCCCCGAATCCGGATACTTGAAACCCGAACTCGGTACATCACGATACCATTTCTATGAGCGGAATAATACTAATAATAATAACAATAATATAAAACTTAACTTAAGTTTACATATACATCAGAGTCATTCTCCCAAGTACGTAACCTTTAAACATTCATTACATGTCATAATATATATATATATATATATATATATATCATAGTCTTCATAATCTAAACTATTACAAAAAAGAATATAAAAAGTCATTCAAAGAACTTTCCTTTTCCCTTGTTCTTTTTGATCTTTTCGGTCCTTCATACTTAGTTAAAAACATTTAAATTAAGCAAGGATGAGCATTTGAGAGTGCCAAGAAGTATTATATATATATAGGTGAAAGAATTTAAATGTTTTCTTTATAATATCTTCTACAACTAGTCAAGAGTTGTGAAGTAATCTGTACTAATAATAATTCATAACAACCCTCTTTCAACTTTTGAAATTACATATTGACAAAGATATGGGGTTTCTGTGACATACCATGAACATTATTTTTCATTTTCGAAAAGGTTTAAACAGAAATTTATCTGTAAACCGTCATGACTTACGGGTACGGAGGGTGATCGGCCCTGTTGTACCCTGTATTGATCAATACTACATGTACATGAACGATGTTATCGTTCGCTCTGTCCGCCTTGGGCGCATAAAATTTTCCCATTTTTGGGATGTCCATATCTGTCGGGTGTTCATAACAAAGGTCTTATATAATTCAATATATATGTATATCAAATGTGTATCAACATGCGATGAAAAACAATGATTGTCCAAGTGGGGACACTTGTATAATCATTTATAGAATTAACAAAATGTAATAAATTTATCCAATTATCATATACTAGCATGTTGATAATCAATGGGCATATATTATATAGGCTTAACAATCTGTACAATAATAACAATAATTCTGAACTTCTCACTTCTGTCCATTGCATAAAGAAAATGCAAAGTTAGGATACTTGCCTGATGCGCTGCTTACACTTTGCAACTTAATTTTATCTTTTATGAAATCACCTATCATTAATCAGATCATTTTACTGATTAGTATAACATAACGTACATATAACACTGCCTATTGCAGTCAGCACATTCCCTATTCACATCATCACACATGTTTAACAATCGTTGACTCATAATCAAACATCGACACCTTCCTAATCACATTGTCATATAACCTTAACAAACCATGAATCACAAATAAACATTTAACTAACTAAATTTTTAAGTCCGGATCAATTTACGAAACATGCTTCGGTCTCCACCGACGCTTTTTCGAGGTAATTATCGAGTCTAAGACTCTAAATAGTAGTTCAATATCCATTTGGATAACTTAAACATTAGTCACACTATTTTCATGGCCTTATAATAATTATTAAATAATTATTATCATTTTATCATAATTTTTGGAATATCAAAATCATTATTAAATGATTTAAGTATTACATAATTCTATTATCATTAACATTTAATTAATATTAAATTATTAATGAAACCATTGCCAAAATATTAAAGTTATGTATAATAACTCAAAATATTTTTAAAGTATTTATAATACCTTTAAATGATTTTTAAAACATTTAAAATCATTATTAAATAATTACCATTAATATTTAAATATTAATGAACTATTTATCCAAATATTAAAAGTCAATAATTATAACTTAAAATATTTTTAAATCATTAATATCTTTTTTTTCAATGATTTTTAAATAAATAAAACCATTTTTAAACTATTTATTTAATATAATTATTAAATAAATTTAATATCATTAATCATTAAATAAATATCATTAATATTAAATTATTAATGAAATTATTCTTTAAATATTAAAAGTTATATTTTATAACTTAAAATATCTCTAAACACTTTATTTTTATTTAAAATGATTATTATAATAATAAAATCATTTTTAAACTAAATTATTTAATATAAGTGTTAAATAACTTTATTATCATTAATCATAATTAATTAATGAAATTTATCTTTAAATATTAAAAGTTATATTTTATAAATTAAAATATTTTTAAATACCTTTTTATTATTTAAAATGATTTTAATATAATAAAATCATTTTTAATTCATTTATTTATTTTATTTAATAAATAACTTAATTATCATTAATATAAATTTATTAATGAAAATTATCACATAATATTAAAAGTTATCAAAATAACTTAAATTATTTTCTTATATCATAATATAATTTTAAATGATTTTTCATGAATTAAAATCATTTTTAAATAATTTATTTAATATTATAATTAAATAAATTAATTACTTTTAATATTCCAAAAATATTAAATATTTAAAATAATTTAAAATTAAAACTAATTTTCAGAATTTAAAATAATTTTTAATAATTTATTTTGTATTTTTAATAATTTAAAACTAATTTTCTATAATTATTAATTAATTTCCGGAAAATATTAATCTGTCTGTCGCTAAAGGCCACCTATAGCGACAGAACCGTCGCTATAGGTGTTCTTCATGTTCATACTTAAACCCAGATCTTCATAGGCAGTTGCCGAGTGGCCATGTTTGACCCACTTTAATTCTCTGTATATTGTGTTTCTGAGAAATACAAAAGCTAGATTTTGTAGACAAAGTTCAAGACTACATGTTCTAATAGACCACATGATCTAACAACCTAACATAAGCTAGATCTAAGCGTTCCAAGATCTTCATCAGAGTCGTTCTTCATTTTCTCAGGTTGCCCGAAATGAAGAAACGATTCGAATGACCACTTTTGATCGACTATAACGTAAACACATGAACTATTCTTGTGATATAAAGGGTTCAGTTGTAGCTAGCATGCAAGTAGTAGATCTATTACATAAAATACAACTAACATGAAGCAGAATCCAAAAGTGATGACTCGGTCGAACCATGTCGGTCGACATGTTCATATATTTTCTCGGGTTACCCAAAAAAGAGAGAAAAGCTCGACCTTGCTAGTTGACCGTCCATAAAATCCAACCCATTTACTTAAATAAGTGATATTAAGGTATGATGATGTAGTCTAACAAACATACTACAACTTAGATACAAGAACCATAACGATACATCAAACCAACGTCGATTCAAGCCATTTAAAAACTTGTCGAGCTTTTCAGGCTCATTCAGGTTACCCGAAATGGCCCGATCAATGTTGGTCAGCGACCTTTGAATGGATTATAACTTATAATCTACAAGCGATCTAGGTCTAATTCTTGATCCGAGCAAAGATCTCATAACCGACTACCATATTCAACACTTATAACACAAAAATCAAACACCTACGAGAGATCTACACGACGACATTCGTTGTCAGACGCCTCCTTTAAAAATTTCCAGATTTTGAAAATCTTTAATTTCGAGCACTTTAATGTTATGGATTTGATAAATACCAACCCAGATCATCATAATATCTTATAAACAACATATTCTAACACCCAAACATAACATCTAACAACCGAAAATTGGATGATTTTGAATTAGGTTTCATACCTTTTATGCTCAATTCTTGATTTGTGTTCTATTGTTTTGGTATGGGATTTCGTGGGGCTTGAATAATGGGTCCGATATACTCAACAAATTTTGGAGGTTTTAGTAAGAGGAACTCTTTGTTGAGTTTTATGCAAAAATAGCTATCCAACCCACTTTTTTTCTCTTCTAATCCTTTATATAGACATGCTAGATTCATGAATGAAATTGGAAAAGTAAATCGATTCTTTGTCAATTCTTAGAGTCAATGGAGTTGTTAGTTTTGGTGAACAACTTCACCAATTTGTCAAAACCTATGGCTAGCTTCTTTAATGCTAAGAGGGGTATAATGGTCATTTGATAAATCAATTTTAAATGGCAAAATGAACTTACCAAACCCTTAGGGTTAGGGTTTGATTTAGGGTTTAGGGTTTGAGCCAATTTGGATTTTATAAGTAAACAAAAATCTAGGATTTCCAATTTAGGGTTTGCACAAAAAATTAAATAAATAAAATTAAATACTTTTAGTTTCTAAAATTTTGAAAAATAAATATTGTTAATTAATTAAGTTTGTAATTACATGAACATTAGGGTTTATTACCCTTAATCATAATGAACTTTGCTAATAAAGCAATTAGGGGTTTAAAATATCGATAATTACGGTTTCTAGAAATACAATTAGGGTTTCTAGAAATTAAATTAGGGATTCTAGGTTTTAGGGTTTTGATTTACTAATTACGTTTATTTTAATTAGAAATTAAAGTCTATCACACGTGTTATTAATCATTGTAACACAATTCTTGATGAGATCAAACCTCCGGTTTAGGTTTTTAGGATTAGGTTTCTAATATTGAAAATTAGGGTTTAACATTATTAGGGTTTCCAAAATTTTAATTAGGGTTTACCTAATTAATACATTTAAATACGACATAAATGGTATTACATGCTTATAAAACAATCTCACACTCTAATTTGGATCTCAAATTAGGGTTTTTAACATTATTACTAGGGTTTGGGTCAAAATACACCGTAATTGACCAACCATTATCAATCTGGACATACCGCATATATTCATAAAGCTACTTTGAAAAATCAAAATATCTATAATATTATATTATTATTCTCATACCTTGACAATAAATCCAAAATTAGGGTTTGGATTCCATATCTGATTATTCTTTCATATTTAACCTTAATAATTAAGGTAAAATAATTAACTTAATAATCTGTACAAATATTCATATAATAAAATAATGATTATATTTATTCTAAAAATCACTTCATATATTATTTAAATAATATATGATTATATATTCATGGAAAATAAATAAAAACATTTTTATCTTAAAATTAATTATTATAAAAATATACTTTATAATAATCAATAATTCTAAAATAAATTTACTTGAAAATATTCATGTAATAAATATATTTTTATTTACCACATAAATACATATACACATAATCTTGTACAAATCCTCATCCTTAAACAAAAAAAAATTATACGCAAAATTTAAGATTTATTTATATAGAAAATATCGGGTTGTCACATTCACCCTCCCTTATAAGGATTCCGTCCCCGGAATCACCACTTAAAAACCTACACATAACTGGGTTCATAGCATACACGATCTTCGCAAATAGATCTCGATTAACTTTAATCGAACCGATCTTTAATTAATCACATTAAGCTTGTCTTTTTCGATTAAGCGGAAATTTGATTTCTAAAAGAACTCAAATTTCTCCTCAAAATTTCTTTATAAAATAATTTACTATAAATAGAAAAATTCTAATTACGCAAATAAAAGTTATTGAATATTACGGCATCTGCATTGCGTACCGCCACCGTGTCTTGAACCGTCATGTTGAAGACCCTTGATGTTGACTTTGTTGGTTTGTTCGATGATGTTGGTCCGTGATTGCTAATGTTCCACTACCCTTACCAATATTCACACTACCCGGCCTCTACCCTCCTGTTTCGGACAATCCTTAACCCTATGCTCCAACGATCCACAAATAAAACAACCCTTCGTTCATTCTAGGATTTGGGCGGTTGGGAGAGATGTGACCCTCCCGCCTGCACTTATAACACACAAATTTTCCTTTTAAACATTCTCCGGAGTGGTTCTTTCCACATGTCTTGCCTTAGAAGCTCCGCTTTTTTCATTCCCTCTTGCTTCACCCGCACGTTTCCAAAGTAGTTTCCTTTCTTTTCCATCAAGACTCCTCGCTTCCACTATTAATTCTCACCTTCTCGGCTCCTCGACCTTGCCCTTGTTTTTCCTTCTCCTTGTTGTAGAGGCTCATAGCCTCACTTCCCCCTCCGCAATTATCGCCTTCTCCATGAGTGATGCAAATGTTGGGATTTGCAACATCGCCACCTTATTATAGAGTCGAGGTTTTAATCCCGGCTCAAATCTCCTCGCCTTCCTAGCCTCAGTATCGACTTGATGCGAGCAAACCTAGCTAATTCATTGAATTTGCGGCATATTCCGCCATGACATATCCCCTTGCTTCAACTCCGGAAATTTTACCTCCATTCTAGCTGCGTCTTACATTTGAAAAATAATTCTCGAAAATAAGGTCTTAAATCTATCCCATGTTACCACACTGCTCCCCGCCTCATCCGATTCGCTTCCCACCGTAAATTTGCCTCACCCTTCATCATGTAGGTGGCAAAAGAGGTCTTTGCCCCTCACTACCCTAGCTATTACAAACGCCTTCTCAATTTCTTTAACCCAAGTTTGGGCTTCTACGGTGGTCAGTTGTACCTTTGAATTTAGCGGTTCTCTGACCTTAAAGTCTTTGAAATTCGCCAAATAATTATCCTATTTGGTTTCCTTGTTGCATGGCACGAGCTACCATATTCATGACTTTGCATTGGGTCCGCTTGTTGTTGTCCTTCAACGTTGTTGATGACTCTTCCGCCCTCCGATTTGAGTTTGGCGTCTTGGCGGCATTATCCGGTTAAGTAAAACCATACATTAACTTACATTCTAAACCTTATCATATAAGTTTAAACTTATTAAACTTGTCTCATAACTCAAACTTTGATTCATATTCATTCATTGCTTTCAAAATATTTTACATATCACAAACACATAGTGCTTTAAACATCGGTCATCCCATTGTGACTACAAAAGTCTGGATTTACTTCACCGCTTGTACAAAAGTTTTATAATAATGCATTACAGAGATATACTAAACACATATTATATTAAACATGTTTACACAACCTAACCTATACTACCTATTCGCTTTCGCCTTCTTCCTTGGATGACTTTTCACTTTGATGATCTTCCTTTCCACAAACAAAACATGCTCCCGTTTATAGTCGGGGACAATACAGTAGTAGTATGTCCTTCATAACCGCAAAGATAACATATTCTTTTCCATTTCTTCTTCCCGGTTTTCCTAAATCATGGTCTTCTACCTTCCTTTTTCCCTTATCTCTCTGAGTCGCATTACACGAAGTGTTGCTTGAGGCTCCCATCGATTGATTTTGAGTTTAAGCTTATCCTGCTCTTCCATTGTTTCTAATAACGCTTGACGCAATTGGTATTAAGCGGTTTTTTACATCTTCCCTGACCTTCTAGAGAAGAAACCTTGTTCCTCAATTCTTGCATCTCAATGATGCTTGATCGACTTCAACTTTAGGGTGCGAATCATTATCATCAAATCCACTATTTTAGGATCTGGTACTATGTTTTCCACGATAACCACCTCGTCCGAGTTTGTTTCATTGTGAGCTTCTATTTTCGCTATTGGCCCGATAGTAGCTCCTTCTTTATGATCCGTGGATATCCTAATCCTTTTCACGACATCTACACACTGACAATTATCACGATTAGCATATATTATATACACATAGTCAAATAATAGTTTTGTATGAATTATCTTTTATTTTGTTTGACGATGAATTTATTTAATTCATCTCTTTTAAACTCTATATGAGTTATTTATATTTTCAACGTTTCCCTGCATTACTAAGGTTATAGCCCAAGGTCTAACCCACCTAAGGTTTCTAACCCTATAGCTCTGATACCATTCTGTGAGGTCCCCGAATCCGGATACTTGAAACCCGAACTCGGTACATCACGATACCATTTCTATGAGCGGAATAATACTAATAATAATAACAATAATATAAAACTTAACTTAAGTTTACATATACATCAGAGTCATTCTCCCAAGTACGTAACCTTTAAACATTCATTACATGTCATAATATATATATATATATATATATATATATATATATATATATCATTCTTAATAATAATCTAAACTATTACAAACAAAGAACATAAAAATTCTTATTCAAGAACTTTTCCTTTTCCTTTGTTCTTGCTTTGAACTTTACGGTCCTTCATACTTAGTGAAAACATTTAAATTAAGCAAGGATGAGCATTTGAGTGCCAGTAGTATTATATATATATAAAGTTGAAAAGAATTTAAATGTTTTCTTTATAATATCTTCTACAACTAGTCAAGAGTTGTGAAGTAATGTACCAATAATAATTCATAACAACCCTCTTTCAACTTTTGAAATTACGTATTATTTGTATATGGGGTTTACGTGACATACCATGAACATTATTTTTCATTTTCAAAAAAGGTTTAAGCAGAAATTTATCTCAGAACCGTCATGACTTACGGTGCACGGAGGGTGATCGACCTGTTGTACCTGTATTGATCAATACTACATGTACATGAACGATGTTATCGTTCATTTCTGTCGCTTTTAGCATAAAATTTTCCCATTTTGGGATGTTCATATCATCGGGTGTTCATAACAAAGGTCTTATATAATTCAACATATATGTATATCAAATGTGTATCAACATGCGATGAAAAATAATGATTGTCCAAGTGGGGACACTTGTATAATCATTTATAGCAATTAATTAAGCGAGAATAAATTTATTCGAATTATCATATACTAGCATGTTGATAATCAATGGGCATATATTATATAAGCTTAACAATCTGTACAATAATAACAATAATTCTGAACTTCTCACTTCTATCCATTGCATAAAGAAAATGCAAAGTTAGGATACTTTCCTGATGCGCTGCTTACACTTTGCAACTTAATTTTATCTTTTATGAAATCACCTATCATTAATCGGATCATTTCTTGATTAGTATAACATAACGTACATATAACAACGCCTATCGATTAAAGACATTCCCTATTCACATCATCACACATGTTTAACAATCGTTGACTCATAATCAAACATCGACACCTTCCTAATCACATTGTCATATAACCTTAACAACCATTGAATCACAAATAAACATTTAACTAACTAAATTTTTAAGTCCAGATCAATTTACGAAAACGCTTGCCCTACCAAACGCTTTTTTCGAGTAATTATCGAGTCTAAGACTCTAAACAGTAGTTCAATATCCATTTGGATAACTTAAACATTAGTCACACTATTTTTCATGGCCTTATAATAATTATTAAATAATTATTATCATTTTATCATAATTTTGAAATATCAAAATCATTATTAAATGATTTAAGTATTACATAATTCTATTATCATTAACATTTAATTAATATTAAATTATTAATGAAACCATTGCCAAAATATTAAAGTTATGTATAATAACTCAAAATATTTTTAAAGTATTTATAATACCTTTAAATGATTTTTAAAACATTTAAAATCATTATTAAATAATTACCATTAATATTTAAATATTAATGAACTATTTATCAAATATTAAAAGTCAATAATTATAACTTAAAATATTTTTAAATCATTAATATCTCTTTTTTTTTAAATGATTTTAAATAAATAAAACCATTTTAAACTATTTATTTAATATAATTATTAAATAAATTTAATATCATTAATCATTAAATAAATATCATTAATATTAAATTATTAATGAAATTATTCTTTAAATATTAAAAGTTATATTTTATAACTTAAAATATCTCTAAACACTTTATTTTTATTTAAAATGATTATTATAATAATAAAATCATTTTTAAACTAAATTATTTAATATAATTATTAAATAACTTTATTATCATTAATCATAATTAATTAATGAAATTTACCTTTAAATATTAAAAGTTATATTTTATAACTTAAAATATTTTTAAATACCTTATTATTATTTAAAATGATTTTTAATATAATAAAATCATTTTTAATTCATTTATTTATTTTATTTAATAAATAACTTAATTATCATTAATATAAATTTATTAATGAAAATTATCACATAATATTAAAAGTTATCAAAATAACTTAAATTATTTTCTTATATCATAATATAATTTTAAATGATTTTCATGAATTAAAATCATTTTTAAATAATTTATTTAATATTATAATTAAATAAATTAATTACTTTTTAATATCAAAAATATTAAATATTTTGAAAATATTTAAAATAATTAAAAACTAATTTTTAATTTAAAATAATTTTTAATAATTTATTTTGTATTTTAATAATTTAAAACTAATTTTCTATAATTATTAATTAATTTAGGAAAATATTATTAATGCATCTGTCTGTAAAGGCCACCTATAGCTGTGAGCAACCATCGCTATAAGGTGTTCTTCATGTTCATACTTAAACCCAGGATCTTCATAGGCGATTCTTTGAGTGGCCGTATTTGACCCACTTTAATTCTCTCTGTATTGTGTTTTACGAGAAATACAAAAGCTAGATTTTGTAGACAAAGTTCAAGACTACATGTTCTAATAGACCACATGATCTAACAACCTAACATAAGCTAGATCTAAGCGTTCCAAGATCTTTGTCGGAGTCGTTCTTCATTTTACGGGTTGCCCGAAATGAAGAAAACGATTCAATGACCACTTTGATCGATTATAACGTGCAACACATGAAGCTGTTCTTGTGATATAAAGGGTTGAGTTGTAGCTAGCATGCAAGAGAGTAGATCTATTACATAAAATACAACTAACATGAACAGAATCCAAAAGTTATGACTCGGTCGAACCATGTCGGTCGACATGTTTCATATATTTTACGGGTTACCCGTAAAAATGAGAACAAGCTCGACCTTGCTAGTTGATGGTCCATAAATCCAACCCATTTACGAAATAAGTGATATTAAGGCATGATGATGTAGTCTAACAAACATACTACAACTTAGATACAAGAACCATAACGATACATCAAACCTTTGTCGATTCAAGCCATTTAAAAACTTGTCGAGCTTTTCGGGCTCATTACAGGTTACCCGAAATGGCCCGATCGATGTTGGTCGGCGACCTTTGGCCCGATTATAACTTATAATCTACAAGCGATCTAGGTCGATTCTTGATCCGAGCAAAGATCTCATAACCGACTACCATATTCAACACTTATAACACAAAATCAAACACCTACAGAGATCTACTACGACACGACATTCGTTGTCGGACGCCTCCTTTAAAAATTTCCAGTTTTTGAAAATCTTTAATTTCGAGCACTTTAATGTTATGGATTTGATAAATACCAACCCAGGATCATCATAATATCTTATAAACAACATATTCTAACACCCAAACATAACATCTAACAATAGAAAATTGAATGATTTTGAATTAGGGTTTCATACCTTTTATGCTCAATTCTTGATTTTGTGTTCTTTGTTTTGGTATGGGATTTCGTGGGGCTTGAATAATGGGTGCGATATACTCAACAAATTTTAGGAGGTTTTAGTAAGAGGAACTCTTGGTTGAGTTTTATGCAAAATAGCTATCCAAAATGGATTTTTTCTTTCTAATCCTTTATATGTACACATGCTAGATTCATGAATGAAATTTTGGAAAAGTGGCGATTCTTTGTCATCTTAGAGTCGATGGAGTTGTTAGTTTTGGTGAACAACTTCACCAATTTGTCAAAACCTATGGCTAGCTTCTTTAATGCTAAGAGGGTATAATGGTCATTTGATAAATCAATTTTAAATGGCAAAAATGAACTTACCAAACCCTTAGGGTTAGGGTTTGATTTAGGGTTTAGGGTTTGAGCCAATTTGGATTTTATAAGTAAACAAAAATCTAGGATTTCCAATTTAGGGTTTTGCAAAAAAAATTAAATAAATAAAATTAAATACTTTTAGTTTCTAAAATTTTGAAAAATAAATATTGTTAATTAATTAAGTTTGTAATTACATGAACATTAGGGTTTATTACCCTTAATCATAATGAACTTTGCTAATAAAGCAATTAGGGTTTAAAATATCGATAATTACGGTTTCTAGAAATACAATTAGGGTTTCTAGAAATTAAATTAGGATTCTAGGTTTTAGGGTTTTGATTTACTAATTACGTTTATTTTAATTAGCAATTAAAGTCTATCACACGTGTTATTAATCACTGTAACACAATTCTTGACAGATCAAACCTCCGGTTTAGGTTTTTCGGATTAGGGTTTCTAATATTGGAAATTAGGGTTTAACATTATTAGGGTTTCCAGAATTTTAATTAGGGTTTACCTAATTAATACATTTAATACACGACATAAATGGTATTACATGCTTATAAAACAATCTCACACTCTAATTTGGATCTCAAATTAGGGTTTAACATTATTACTAGGTTTGGGTCAAAATACACAAGTAATTGACCAACCATTAACAATACGGACATACCGTACATATTCATAGCACTGAAAAATCAAAAATATCTGTAATATTATATTATTATTCTCATACCTTGACAATAAATCCAAAATTAGGGTTTGGATTCCATATCTGATTATTCTTTCATATTTAACCTTAATAATTAAGGTAAAATAATTAACTTAATAATCTGTACAAAAATTCATATAATAAAATAATGATTATATTTATTAAAAAAAAATCACTTCATATATTATTTAAATAATATATGATTATATATTCATGGAAAATAAATAAAAACATTTTTATCTTAAAATTAATTATTATAAAAATATACTTTATAATAATCAATAATTTAAAATAAATTTACTTGAAAATATTCATGTAATAAATATATTTTTATTTACCACATAAATACATATACACATAATCTTGTACAAATCCTCATCCTTAAACTAAAAAAAAAAAATTTTTATACATAAAATTTAAGATTTATTTATATAGAAAATATCGGGTTGTCACATTCACCCTCCCTTATAAGGATTAGTCCCGGAATCACCACTTAAAAACCTACACATAAGCGGGTTCATAGCATATACACGATCTTCGTAAATAGATCTCGATTAACTTTAATCGAGGCCGATCTTTAATTAATCACATTAAGCTTGTCTTTACGATTAAGCGGAAATTTGATTTCTAAAAGAACTCAAATTTCTCCTCAAAATTTCTTTATAAAATAATTTACTATAAATAGAAAAATTCTAATTACGCAAATAAAAGTTATTCGAATATTACACAGTCTTTGCATTGCGGTGCCCTTGCCGTGTCTTGAACCGTCGTGTTGAAGACCCTTGATGTTGACTTTGTTGGTTTGTTCGATGATGTCGGTCCGTGATTGCTAATGTTCCACTACCCTTACCAATATTCACACTACGGCCTCTACCCTCCTGTTGGACAATCCTTAACCCTATGCTCCAACGATCCACAAATAAAACAACCACTGTTCATTCTAGGATTTGGGCAGTTGGGAGAGATGTGACCCTCCTGCCCGCACTTATAACACACAAATTTTCCTTTTAAACATTCTCCGGAGTGGTTCTTTCCACATGTCTTGCACTGAACTGCCTGCTTTTTCACTCCCTCTTGCTTCACCTGCACGTTTCCAAAGTAGTTTCCCTTTCTTTTTCCATCAGCACTCCTGCTTCCACTATTAATTCTCACCTTCTCAGCTCCCTCGACCTTGCCCTTGTTTTTCTTCTCCTTATTGTAGAGGCTCATAGCCTCACTTCCCTCCTCTGCAATTATCGCCTTCTCCATGAGTGCTGCAAATGTTGGGATTGCAATTTGCCACCTTATTATAGAGTCGAGGTTTTAATCCCACTCAAATCTCCTCGCCTTCCTAGCCTCCGTATCGACTTGATCTTGAGCAAACCTAACTAATTCATTAAATTGGCGGCATATTCCGGCCAGACATATCCCTTGCTTCAACTCGGAAATTTTACCTCCATTCTAGCTGCGTACTTATTTGAAAAATAATTCTCGAAAAATAAGGTCTTAAATCTATCCCATGTTACCACACCGCCTCCCGCCTCATCTCGATTCGCTTCCCACCGAGAAATTTGCCTCACCCCTTCATCATGTAGGTGGCAAAAGAGGTCTTTGCCCCTCGGCTACCCTAGCTATTACAAACGCCTTCTCAATTTCTTTAACCCAAGTTTGAAGCTTCTACGTGGTCGATTGTACCTTTGAATTCGGTGATTCTGACAACCTTAAAGTCTTTGAAATTCGCCAAATAATTATCCATTTGGTTCCCTTGTTGCATGGCTTTGAGCTACCATATTCATGACTATGCTGCATTGGGTCCGCTTGTTGTTGTCCTTCAACGTTGTTGTTGAGACTCTTCCGCCCTCGATTTGAGTTTGGCGTCTTGGCGGCATTATACGGTTAAGTAAAACCATACATTAACTTACATTCTAAACCTTATCATATAAGTTTAAACTTATTAAACTTGTCTCATAACTCAAACTTTGATTCATATTCATTCATTGCTTTCAAAATATTTTTACATCACACGTACATAGTGCTTTAAACATCGATCGTCCCATTGTGACTACAAAAGTGGGATTTACTTCATAGCTTGTACAAAAGTTTTATAATAATGCATTACGGACATACTAAACACACATATTATATTAAACATGTTTACACAACCTAACCTATACTACCTATTCGCTACGCCTTCTTCCTTGGGATGACTTTTTACTTCGATGATCTTCCTTTCCACAAACAAAACATGCTCCCCCGTTTATAGTCGGGACAAGATCTGAGTGGTATGTCCTTCATAACCGCAAAGATAACATATTCTTTTCCATTTCTTCTTCCCCGGTTTTCCTAAATCATGGTCTTCTACCTTCCTTTTCCCTTATCTCTCTGAGTTTGCTTTACGAAGTGTTGCTTGAGGCTCCCCATCGATTGATTTTGAGTTTAAGCTTATCCTGCTCTTCCATTGTTTCTAATAACGCTTGACGCAATTGGTATTAGCGGTTTTTACATCTTCCTGACCCTTCAGAGAAGAAACCTTGTTCCTCAATTCTTGCATCTCAATGATGCTTGATCGACTTCAACTTTAGGTGCGAATCATTATCTCATCAAATCCACTATTTAGGATGCGGTACTATGTTTTCCACGATAACCACCTAAATCCGAGTTTGTTTCATTGTGAGCTTCTATTTTCGCTATTGGCCCGATAGTAGCTCCTTCTTTATAATCCGTGGATATCTAATCCTTTTTCACGACATCTACACACAACAATTATCTGATTAGCATATATTATATACACATAGTCGAATAATAGTTTTGTATGAATTATCTTTTATTTTGTTTGACGATGAATTTATTTAATTCATCTCTTTTTAAACTCTATATGAGTTATTTATATTTTCAACGTTTCCCTCATTACTAAGGTTATAGCCTGGTCTAACCCACACTAAGGTTTCTAACCCTATAGCTACGATACCATTACATGAGGTCCCCGAATCAGGATACTTGAAACCCGAACTTCGGTACATCACGATACCATTTCTATGGCGGAATAATACTAATAATAATAACAATAATATAAAACTTAACCAAAGTTTACATATACATCAGTCATTCTCCCAATCGTAACCTTTAAACATTCATTACATGTCATATATATATATATATATATATATATATATATATATATATATCTTCATAGTCTTCATAAATCTAAACTATTACAAACAAGAATATAAATTCTTATTTGGTTAGCTTTCCTTTTCCTTTGTCTCGCTTTGAACTTTACGGTCCTTCATACTTAGTGAAAACATTTAAATTAAGCGAGGATGAGCATTTGAGTGCCAGTGAGTATTATATATATATATATAGGCTGAAAGAATTTAAATGTTTTCTTTATAATATCTTCTACAACTAGTCAGTAGTTGTGAAGTAATCTGTACCAATAATAATTCATAACAACCCTCTTTCAACTTTTAAAATTACGTATTGACTGTATATGGGGTTTCTGTGACATACCATGAACATTATTTTTCATTTTCGAAAAGGTTTAAACAGAAATTTATCTGTAAACCGTCATGACTTACGGGTACGGAGGGTGATCGGCCCTGTTGTACCCTGTATTGATCAATACTACATGTACATGAACGATGTTATCGTTTATTTTCTGTCATGCCAGTAGCATAAAATTTTCCCATTTTTGGGATGTCCATATCTGTCGGGTGTTCATAACAAAGGTCTTATATAATTCAACATATATGTATATCAAATGTGTATCAACATGCGATGAAAAACAATGATTGTCCAAGTGGGGACACTTGTATAATCATTTATAGCAATGTGAAAGCAGAATATATTTATCAGAATTATCATATACTAGCATGTTGATAATCAATGGGCATATATTATATAGAAACAACAATGCATACAATAATAACAATAATTACGAACTTCTCATACATCCATTGCATAAAGAAAATGCAAAGTTAGGATACTTGCACGATCTTGCTTTGCTTACACTTTGCAACTTAATTTTATCTTTTATGAAATCACTATCATTAATCGGATCATTTCTTGATTAGTATAACATAACGATACATATAATATTTTGCTTTATTGCGATGGTGACATTCCTATTCACATCATCACACATGTTTAACAATCGTTGACTCATAATCAAACATCGACACCTTCTAATCACATTGTCATATAACCTTAACAACCATTGAATCACAAATAAACATTTAACTAACTAAATTTTAAGTCAGGATCAATTTACGAAACATGTCGATTCTACTAAATTTGCTTTTCAGTAATTATCGAGTCTAAGACTCTAAAATAGTAGTTCAATATCCATTTGGATAACTTAAACATTAGTCACTTTATTTTTCATGGCCTTATAATAATTATTAAATAATTATTATCATTTTATCATAATTTTTGAAATATCAAGAATCATTATTAAATGATTTAAGTATTACATAATTCTATTATCATTAACATTTAATTAATATTAAATTATTAATGAAACCATTGCCAAAATATTAAAGTTATGTATAATAACTCAAAATATTTTTAAAGTATTTATAATACCTTTAAATGATTTTTAAAACATTTAAAATCATTATTAAATAATTACCATTAATATTTAAATATTAATGAACTATTTATCAAATATTAAAAGTCAATAATTATAACTTAAAATATTTTTAAATCATTAATATCTTTTTTTTTAAATGATTTTTAAATAAATAAAACCATTTTTAAACTATTTATTTAATATAATTATTAAATAAATTTAATATCATTAATCATTAAATAAATATCATTAATATTAAATTATTAATGAAATTATTCTTTAAATATTAAAAGTTATATTTTATAACTTAAAATATCTTTAAACACTTTATTTTTATTTAAAATGATTATTATAATAATAAAATCATTTTTAAACTAAATTATTTAATATAATTATTAAATAACTTTATTATCATTAATCATAATTAATTAATGAAATTTACCTTTAAATATTAAAAGTTATATTTTATAACTTAAAATATTTTTAAATACCTTATTATTATTTAAAATGATTTTTAATATAATAAAATCATTTTTAATTCATTTATTTATTTTATTTAATAAATAACTTAATTATCATTAATATAAATTTATTAATGAAAATTATCACATAATATTAAAAGTTATCAAAAATAACTTAAATTATTTTCTTATATCATAATATAATTTTAAATGATTTTTCATGAATTAAAATCATTTTTAAATAATTTATTTAATATTATAATTAAATAAATTAATTACTTTTAATATTCAAAAATATTAAATATTTATGAAATATATTTAAAATAATTAAAAACTAATTTTGAGAATTTAAAATAATTTTTTTAATAATTTATTTTGTATTTTTAATAATTTAAAACTAATTTTCTATAATTATTAATTAATTTCAGGAAAATATTAATACATGCTGTCATAAAAGGCACCTACTATGACAGGCAACCATATATAGGTGTTCTTCATGTTCATACTTAAACCCAGAGATCTTCATGGCGAGTTCTTGAGAGTGGCCATGTTTGACCCACTTTAATTTCTACGTATATTGTGTTTACGAGAAATACAAAAGCTAGATTTTGTAGACAAAGTTCAAGACTACATGTTCTAATAGACCACATGATCTAACAACCTAACATAAGCTAGATCTAAGCGTTCCAAGATCTTTGTCGAGAGATTTGTTCTTCATTTTACAGGGTTGCCCAGAAATGAAGAAACGATTCAATAAACCACTTTTGATCGATTATAACGTGCAACACATGAAGGCTATTCTTGTGATATAAAGGGTTCGGTTGTAGCTAGCATGCGAGAGAGTAGATCTATTACATAAAATACAACTAACATGAGCAGAATCCAAAAGTTATGACTCGGTCGAACCATGTCGGTCGACATGTTCATATATTTTACGGGTTACCCGGAAAGCAGAGAAACAAGCTTCGACCTTGCTAGTTTGAATAGTCCATAAAATCAACCCATTTACGAAATAAGTGATATTAAGGCATGATGATGTAGTCTAACAAACATACTACAACTTAGATACAAGAACCATAACGATACATCAAACCTTTGTCGATTGAGCCATTTAAAAACTTGTCGAGCTTTACGGGCTCATTACGGGTTACCGAAATGGCCCGATCGATGTTGGTCGGCGACCTTTGTGGGATTATAACTTATAATCTACAAGCTGATCTAGGTGCGATTCTTGATCGAGCAAAGATCTCATAGACGACTACCATATTCAACACTTATAACACAAAAATCAAACACCTACGAGATCTACGACACGACATTCGTTGTCGGGACGCCTCCTTTAAAAATTTCAGATTTTGAAAATCTTTAATTTGAGCACTTTAATGTTATGGACTTGATAAATACCAACCCGGATCATCATAATATCTTATAAACAACATATTCTAACACCCAAACATAACATCTAACAATAGAAAATTGGAATGATTTTGAATTAGGGTTTCATACCTTTTATGCTCAATTCTTGATTTTGTGTTCTTTGTTTTGGTATGGGATTTCGTGGGGCTTGAATAATGGGTGCGATATACTCAACAAATTTCGGAGGTTTTAGTAAGAGGAACTCTTGGTTGAGTTTTATGCAAAAATAAACTATCCAAAATTCTTTTTCTCTTTACAATCCTTTATATAGACATCTTTAGATTCATGAATGAAATTTGGAAAAAATGGCGATTCTTTGTCATCTTAGAGTCGATGGAGTTGTTAGTTTTTGGTGAACAACTTCACCAATTTGTCAAAACCTATGGCTAGCTTCTTTAATGCTAAGAGGGGTATAATGGTCATTTGATAAATCAATTTTAAATGGAAAAATGAACTTACCAAACCCTTAGGGTTTAGGGTTTGATTTAGGGTTTAGGGTTTGAGACCAATTTGGATTTTATAAGTAAACAAAAATCTAGGATTTCCAATTTAGGGTTTGCACAAAAAAATTAAATAAATAAAATTAAATACTTTTAGTTTCTAAAATTTTGAAAAATAAATATTGTTAATTAATTAAGTTTGTAATTACATGAACATTAGGGTTTATTACCCTTAATCATAATGAACTTTGCTAATAAAGCAATTAGGGGTTTAAAATATCGATAATTACGGTTTCTAGAAATACAATTAGGGTTTCTAGAAATTAAATTAGGATTCTAGGTTTTAGGGTTTTGATTTACTAATTACGTTTATTTTAATTAGCAATTAAAGTCTATCACACGTGTTATTAATCTTTGTAACACAATTCTTGTGAGATCAAACCTCGGTTTAGGTTTTTTAGGATTAGGGTTTCTAATATTGGAAATTAGGGTTTAACATTATTAGGGTTTTCGAATTTTAATTAGGGTTTACCTAATTAATACATTAAATACTACGACATAATTAATATTACATACTTATAAAACAATCTCATACTCTAATTTGGATCTCAAATTAGGGTTTAACATTATTACTAGGGTTTGGGTCAAAATACAAAGTAATTGACCAACCATTATCAATCTGGACATCAAAGTACATATTCAAGTATTTGAAAAATCAAAATATAAGTAATATTATATTATTATTCTCATACCTTGACAATAAATCCAAAATTAGGGTTTGGATTCCATATCGATTATTCTTTCATATTTAACCTTAATAATTAAGGTAAAATAATTAACTTAATAATCGTACAAAAATTCATATAATAAAATAATGATTATATTTATTCAAAAAATCACTTCATATATTATTTAAATAATATATGATTATATATTCATGGAAAATAAATAAAAACATTTTTATCTTAAAATTAATTATTATAAAATATACTTTATAATAATCAATAATTCTAAAATAAATTTACTTGAAAATATTCATGTAATAAATATATTTTTATTTACCACATAAATACATATACACGTAATCTTGTACAAATCCTCATCCTTAAACAAAATAAAAAAAAAAAAAAATTTATACATAAAATTTAAGATTTATTTATATAGAAAATATCGGGTTGTCACATTCACCCTCCCTTATAAGGAGTTAGTCCCGGAATCACCACTTAAAAACTACTACACATAAGCGGGTTCATAGCATACACGATCTTGCAAATAGATCTCGATTAACTTTAATCGAGGCAGATCTTTAATTAATCACATTAAGCTTGTCTTTACGATTAAGCGGAAATTTGATTTCTAAAAGAACTCAAATTTCTCCCTCAAAATTTCTTTATAAAATAATTTACTATAAATAGAAAAATTCTAATTCTGCAAATAAAAGTTATTGAATATTACACAGGCTTTGCATTGCATTTTGCCACCGTGTCTTGAACCGTCGTGTTGAAGACCCTTGATGTTGACTTTGTTGGTTTGTTCGATGATGTCGGTCCGTGTGATTGCTAATGTTCCACTACCCTTACCAATATTCACACTACCTGACCTCTACCCTCCTGTTGGACAATCCTTAACCCTATGCTCCAACGATCCACAAATAAAACAACCCTTTGTTCATTCTAGGATTTGGGCGGTTGGGAGAGATGTGACCCTCTGCCGCGCACTTATAACACACAAATTTTCCTTTTAAACATTCTCCGGAGTGGTTCTTTCCACATGTCTTGCCTTGAACTTCTGCTTTTCCTCCCTCTTGCTTGCTTCCTTGCGTTTCCAAAGTAGTTTCCCTTTCTTTTCCATGGCCTCCTGCTTCCACTATTAATTCTCACCTTCTCGGCTCCCTCGACCTTGCCCTTGTTTTTTCTTCTCCTTGTTGTAGAGGCTCATAGCCTCACTTCCTTCTCTCTGCAATTATCGCCTTCTCCATGAGTCTTTGCAAATGTTGGGATCTGCAACCTTGCCACCTTATTATAGAGCGAGGTTTTAATCCCGGCTCAAATCTCCTCGCCTTCTAGCCTCGTGTCGACTTGATGCGGAGCAAACCTAACTAATTCATTAAATTTGGCGGCATATTCATACCAAACATATCCCTTGCTTCAACTCGGAAATTTTACCTCCATTCTAGCACTGCGTACTAGTGAAAAATAATTCTCGAAAAATAAGGTCTTAAATCTATCCCATGTTACCACACACACTCCTGCCTCTCATCGATTCGCTTCCCACGGAAATTTGCCTCACCCTTCATCATGTAGGTGGCAAAGAGGTCTTTGCCCCTCGGCTACCCTAGCATTATTACAAGCGCCTTCTCAATTTCTTTAACCCAAGTTTGGGCTTCTACTGAGGTCGAGTTGTACCTTTGAATTACGGTGGTTCTCTGACCTTAAAGTCTTTGAAATTAGCAAATAATTATCAAAATTTGGTTCCTTGTTGCATGGCACGAGCTACCATATTCATGACTGCTTTGCATTGGGTCCGCTTGTTGTTGTCCTTCAACGTTGTTGTGAGACTCTTCCGCCCTCGATTTGAGTTTGGCGTCTTGGCGGCATTATCAGTTAAGTAAAAACCATACATTAACTTACATTCTAAACCTTATCATATAAGTTTAAACTTATTAAACTTGTCTCATAACTCAAACTTTGATTCATATTCATTCATTGCTTTCAAAATATTTTACATATCACGTGACGTAGTGCTTTAAACATCGATCGTCCATTGTGACTACAAAGTGGGATTTACTTCATAGCTTGTACAAAAGTTTTATAATAATGCATTACAGACATACTAAACACACATATTATATTAAACATGTTTACACAACCTAACCTATACTACCTATTCACTCGCCTTCTTCCTTGGATAGACTTTTACTTTGATGATCTTTTTTCCACAAACAAAACATGCTCCCCGTTTATAGTCGGGACAATCTGAGTGGTATGCCCTTCATAACTTATAAAGATAACATATTCTTTTCCATTTCTTCTTCCCCGGTTTTCCTAAATCATGGTCTTCTACCTTCCTTTTCCCTTATCTCTCGGATTTGCGCACGAAGTGTTGCTTGAGGCTCCCATCGATTGATTTTGAGTTTAAGCTTATCTGCTCTTCCATTGTTTCTAATAGCAGCAGCCTTGATTGGTATTAGCGGTTTTTACATCTTCCTGACCCTTCTAGAGAAGAAACCTTGTTCCTCAATTCTTGCATCTCAATGATGCTTGATAAACTTCAACTTTAGGGTGCGAATCATTATCTCATCAAATCCATTTATTTAGGATCTGGTACTATGTTTTCCACGATAACCACCTAAATAAGTTTGTTTCATTGTGAGCTTCTATTTTATTTATTTGGCCGATAGTAGCTCCTTCTTTATGATCCGTGGATATCCTAATCCTTTTCACGACATCTACACACAACAATTATCACGATTAGCATATATTATATACACATAGTCGAATAATAGTTTTGTATGAATTATCTTTTATTTTGTTTGACGATGAATTTATTTAATTCATCTCTTTTTAAACTCTATATGAGTTATTTATATTTTCAACGTTTCCCTACATTTAAGGTTATAGCCTAAGGTCTAACCCACCTAAGGTTTCTAACCTATAGCTACGATACCATTACATGAGGTCCCCAATCCAGGATACTTGAAACCCGAACTTCGGTACATCACGATACCATTTCTATGGCGGAATAATACTAATAATAATAACAATAATATAAAACTTAACTTAAGTTTACATATACATCGAGTCATTCTCCCAAGTCGTAACCTTTAAACATTCATTACGTATGTAATATATATATATATATATATATATATATATATATATATCATATATCTTCATAATCTAATAAAACTATTACAAATCTTGAACATAATTCTTATTTGGTTAGCTTTCCTTTTCCTTTGTCTCGGCTTTGAACTTTACGGTCCTTCACACTTAGTGAAAACATTTAAATTAAGCGAGGATGAGCATTTGAGTGCCCAAGTATATATATATATATAAATTTGAAAGAATTTAAATGTTTTCTTTATAATATCTTCTACAACTAGTCGGTGGTTGTGAAGTAATCTGTACCAATAATAATTCATAACAACCCTCTTTCAACTTTTGAAATTACGTATTATTTGTATATGGGGTTTACGTGACATACCATGAACATTATTTTTCATTTTCGAAAAGGTTTAAATAGAAATTCATCTGTAAACCGTCATGACTTACTGGTACGGAGGTGATCGGCCTGTTGTACCTGTATTGATCAATACTACATGTACATGAGCGATGTTATCGTTATTTCTGTCACTTGAAGCATAAAATTTTCCCATTTTGGGATGTTCATATCTGTCGGTGTTCATAACAAAGGTCTTATATAATTCAACATATATGTATATCAAATGTGTATCAACATGCGATGAAAAACAATGATTGTCAAGTGGGGACACTTGTATAATCATTTATAATTAATGTGAGCAGAATATATTTATCAGAATTATCATATACTAGCATGTTGATAATCAATGGGCATATATATATATGAAGCAACAATGCATACAATAATAACAATAATTACGAACTTCTCATACATCCATTGCATAAAGAAAATGCAAAGTTAGGATACTTGCACGATCTGTTGCTTACACTTTGCAACTTAATTTTATCTTTTATGAAATCACTATCATTAATCGGATCATTTTTCTTGATTAGTATAACATAACGTCATATAATAACCACTTTATTGCGATTGACACATTCCTATTCACATCATCACACATGTTTAACAATCGTTGACTCATAATCAAACATCGACACCTTCTAATCACATTGTCATATAACCTTAACAACCATTGAATCACAAATAAACATTTAACTAACTAAATTTTTTTAAGTCCGGATCAATTTACGAAACATAGCCGGTCTCTGAAATTGCTTTTTCGAGTAATTATCGAGTCTAAGACTCTAAGCAAGTAGTTCAATATCCATTTGGATAACTTAAACATTAGTCACTTATTATTTTTCATGGCCTTATAATAATTATTAAATAATTATTATCATTTTATCATAATTTTTGAAATATCAAAATCATTATTAAATGATTTAAGTATTACATAATTCTATTATCATTAACATTTAATTAATATTAAATTATTAATGAAACCATTGCCAAAATATTAAAGTTATGTATAATAACTCAAAATATTTTTAAAGTATTTATAATACCTTTAAATGATTTTTAAAACATTTAAAATCATTATTAAATAATTACCATTAATATTTAAATATTAATGAACTATTTATCAAATATTAAAAGTCAATAATTATAACTTAAAATATTTTTAAATCATTAATATCTCTTTTTTTTTAAATGATTTTTAAATAAATAAAACCATTTTAAACTATTTATTTAATATAATTATTAAATAAATTTAATATCATTAATCATTAAATAAATATCATTAATATTAAATTATTAATGAAATTATTCTTTAAATATTAAAAGTTATATTTTATAACTTAAAATATCTTTAAACACTTTATTTTTATTTAAAATGATTATTATAATAATAAAATCATTTTTAAACTAAATTATTTAATATAATTATTAAATAACTTTATTATCATTAATCATAATTAATTAATGAAATTTACCTTTAAATATTAAAAGTTATATTTTATAACTTAAAATATTTTTAAATACCTTATTATTATTTAAAATGATTTTTAATATAATAAAATCATTTTAATTCATTTATTTATTTTATTTAATAAATAACTTAATTATCATTAATATAAATTTATTAATGAAAATTATCACATAATATTAAAAGTTATCAAAAATAACTTAAATTATTTTCTTATATCATAATATAATTTTAAATGATTTTCATGAATTAAAATCATTTTTAAATAATTTATTTAATATTATAATTAAATAAATTAATTACTTTTAATATTCAAAAATATTAAATATTTATGAAATATATTTAAAATAATTAAAAACTAATTTTAGAATTTAAAATAATTTTTAATAATTTATTTTGTATTTTAATAATTTAAAACTAATTTTCTATAATTATTAATTAATTTAGGAAAATATTAATGCATGCATCATTTAAAGGCCACTATAGCGGCGGCAAAAATCATATAAATTGTTCTTCATGTTCATACTTAAACCCGGATCTTCATGGCGATTCTTAGAAGTGGCGTATTTGACCCACTTTAATTCTACGTATATTGTGTTTCTGAGAAATACAAAAGCTAGATTTTGTAGACAAAGTTCAAGACTACATGTTCTAATAAACCACATGATCTAACAACCTAACATAAGCTAGATCTAAGCGTTCCAAGATCTTTGTCGAGTATTTCTTCATTTTACAGGTTGCCCGAAATGAAAAACGATTCAATGACCACTGATCGATTATAACGTCTGACACATGAGCTGTTCTTGTGATATAAAGGGTTGGGTTGTAGCTAGCATGCAGAGAGAGTAGATCTATTACATAAAATACAACTAACATGAGCGAATCCAAAAGTTATGACTCGGTCGAACCATGTCGGTCGACATGTTCATATATTTTACGGGTTACCCGAAAAAGCGGAGAAACAAGCTTCGACCTTGCTAGTTTGACCGTCCATAAAATCAACCCATTTTCTGAAATAAGTGATATTAAGGCATGATGATGTAGTCTAACAAACATACTACAACTTAGATACAAGAACCATAACGATACATCAAACCACCTTTGTCGATTCAAGCCATTTAAAAACTTGTCGAGCTTTACGGGCTCATTGCAGGTTACCGAAATGGCCCGATCGATGTTAATCGGCGACCTTTGGCCAGGTTATAACTTATAATCTACAATTTGATCTAGAGTGCGATTCTTGATCGAGCAAAGATCTCATAACAAACTACCATATTCAACACTTATAACACAAAAATCAAACACACTGAGAGATCTACGACACGACATTACGTTTATCGGGCGCCTCCTTTAAAAATTTCGATTTTGAAAATCTTTAATTTGAGCACTTTAATGTTATGGACTTGATAAATACCAACCCGGATCATCATAATATCTTATAAACAACATATTCTAACACCCAAACATAACATCTAACAATAGAAAATTGAATGATTTTGAATTGGGTTTCATACCTTTTATGCTCAATTCTTGATTTTGTGTTCTTTGTTTTGGTATGGGATTTCGTGGGGCTTGAATAATGGGTGCGATATACTCAACAAATTTCGGAGGTTTTAGTAAGAGGAACTCTTGGTTGAGTTTTATGCAAAATAGCTATCCAAAATGGAATTTTCTCTTCTATTCCTTTATATAGACATGTGTTAGATTCATGAATGAAAATTTGGAAAAGTGGCGATGATTTTTGTCATCTTAGAGTCGATGGAGTTGTTAGTTTTGGTGAACAACTTCACCAATTTGTCAAAACCTATGGCTAGCTTCTTTAATGCTAAGAGGGGTATAATGGTCATTTGATAAATCAATTTTAAATGGCAAAAATGAACTTACCAAACCCTTAGGGTTAGGGTTTGATTTAGGGTTTAGGGTTTGAGCCAATTTGGATTTTATAAGTAAACAAAAATCTAGGATTTCCAATTTAGGGTTTGCACACAAAAAAATTAAATAAATAAAATTAAATACTTTTAGTTTCTAAAATTTTGAAAAATAAATATTGTTAATTAATTAAGTTTGTAATTACATGAACATTAGGGTTTATTACCCTTAATCATAATGAACTTTGCTAATAAAGCAATTAGGGTTTAAAATATCGATAATTACGGTTTCTAGAAATACAATTAGGGTTTCTAGAAATTAAATTAGAGATTCTAGGTTTTAGGGTTTTGATTTACTAATTACGTTTATTTTAATTAGCAATTAAAGTCTATCACTGCGTGTTATTAATCTTTGTAACACAATTCTTTGATGATCGAACCTCTAGGTTTAGGTTTTTTAGGATTAGGGTTTCTAATATTGGAAATTAGGGTTTAACATTATTAGGGTTTCGAATTTTAATTAGGGTTTACCTAATTAATACATTTAATACGACATAAATGGTATTACATGCTTATAAAATAATCTCACACTCTAATTTGGATCTCAAATTAGGGTTTAACATATTCTTAGGGTTTGGGTCAAAATACCTAGTAATTGACCAACCATTATCAATCTGGACATCTAGTACATATTCATATGCTTTGAAAAATCAAAATATACGTAATATTATATTATTATTCTCATACCTTGACAATAAATCCAAAATTAGGGTTTGGATTCCATATCGATTATTCTTTCATATTTAACCTTAATAATTAAGGTAAAATAATTAACTTAATAATCGTACAAAAATTCATATAATAAAATAATGATTATATTTATTCTAAAAATCACTTCATATATTATTTAAATAATATATGATTATATATTCATGGAAAATAAATAAAAACATTTTTATCTTAAAATTAATTATTATAAAAATATACTTTATAATAATCAATAATTCTAAAATAAATTTACTTGAAAATATTCATGTAATAAATATATTTTTATTTACCTTAAACTAAAAACATAAATACATATTTAACATTAATCTATATAGAAAAATCCTCATCCTTAGGGAACAGTGAAAAAAAAATTTATGTGATAATAAATGTTTATTGATTTATTTATATAGAAAAATATCGGGTTTTGTCATATTTTTACACGAGTGTCATGTCCGGTGCCCCAACATGATAAGAACACTTCTGAGTAGCATTGAAACACTTCCCATTCGGGTTGGTTGGTGGAAGAAGATGTGTAATTTTCTTCTAAGTAGTCAGAAGAGTAAGGATATTATCGAGCGGGTCCCCTAAGGGTGTGAACACTCGGCGGTGTCTGACTTCTCCACCTTTAGGCAATGGAGGGTTTGAAGACTATGCTTGCAAAGGGGAGTAGTTTCTCCTCTGGATATGCATATTTTGACTGCCTTTTTGACCTTGTAGTATCAAGGAAACATCTTCCTCTTTCTTTTTATGGACCCTCCGGGGGTTGTTTCCATAAGTTCTAGACTGGATGTGCTCAGTAACTGCTTTAAGAGCGGCTAGGTCTTGAATCTTTCCTGACTTCAATCCCATCTCAACCATCTCTCCGTGCTTGATCACTTCAAAAAATGGCTTGCCAATGCCAGCAAAGACTCTTTCATACAAAGGAGCTTCTTGTATGTCTATGAAGGTCATGACCATTTCTAATTCCGTCATGGAAGGAATAACTTCAGCAGCAAAGCGCCTCCACCTTTGAGCATACTCTCAAAAAGACTTAATAGATTGTTTCTTGACCTTGGTAATCTGGTACCGGTCAGGAGCCATCTGAGATTGAAAACTGTATTGCGTGAGGAAGCATTGAGCTAGTTCTTCCCAACTATAGAACTTTGAGTTGTCTAATCTGGTATACCACGATCGGGCTTCTCTAGTCAGACTCTTCTAGAATAGCGTCATTCTAAGCTTCTCGTCCTCTGTATAAGATCCAAGTTCTCCTATAAATATCTTCAAATGTGTATAAGGATCCCCTAACCCATCATACTTTTCAAAGTTAGGAGTTTTAAACTTCTCTGGATAATGCACACCATGGAATATACAAAGGTCAGCATATGAAACACTCTCGTGTGTTCCAATCCCTTTGATAGAACGGATGGTTTCCTACATTTGAAGGACTTTCTTCCTGATATCACTGGTGTCTGGATCTTCTTTAAGATGGGTGTTTTCAGGAATTTTGTTGGTCGTATCCAACTGCAGTTCAGGATTTGTTTTATCTGAACCTTGTGCTCGTCCTTGTGCAGAGGATTCTGTATGTATGGGTATTCGCAAACCCTGAGTAGATTGGTGTGGTTCTTTAAGCAGAACAACCAAATATGTGATTTGCTTGCTTAATCCATCAAACGCTTCTCGTGAGACAGGAGCATGATTAGAATGGTCAGACGAAGACTTAGTTGGTTGTAGGCTCGTGGCCTTTTTGGATTTTGAGCGGGTAATAGGCCCAATTGTTTCCCTACAAAAAACTTATATAGTTAGTCGTAGGGAATGTATAAATGTTTACATGCTATCATAATGTGTCCATTTTAGGAATATTATCCTGCAAAACGGGTGTTATTTGATAGCATGTCATGTATTAATATGCATGTGCAAATATTCCTCATATTTTCCATTACATAGAGATGAACATGGAATAAAATTACAAGTAATTGTCTTTACAAGTAATCTGCAAATGGAAAGTATGAAGAGACTTTCCTCCGCGTTTCGTTTATCAGAGGTTGACCTATCTTAGGTTACTTTTGCGGCTTTTTGGCATGAAGGTTCCCAGATTATCGTAATTTATGTGACGAGAAGTTAATCTGGTATTTTAACTGGAGCGAATTTGGGGGGTGCCTTTGCTGAGTCTCGTTGAAATTAGTCTTCCTACGAGTCCGGTAATAAAAAACTGACAGGATAGCCTCCTGGTGGAGGAACCACACAACATACATTCACATACAACGTGTCTCACCGTTTATGAAAATGATGACATGTTCGAAGCACTAATATCACAGATAGATATTTTGCAGTGTAGTAAAAATGCATTCGTACACATTCATCAAAAATGTAAATGCAACATTCACACACAAGCATATAACAGTTTTAAAAAAGCTTGTAGTAGCAGCTTAAACCCTCTTACTGGAGTCCTAGCAGAGTCGCCACCTGTCGACGTCGGGATTTTTATTTGTCCCTTTTCGGTTCTTGTTCTTTGGTGTTCTCATGTTATGTGATATTTGTTTGAAAAAACAAGTGAAAAAGATTCGACATGTATATGTCGACGATTGGAGTGTAAGAGTCGTCAGTTGGTGTTTTTAACTGGTTGCACCAACGCAACCTAGAAAAGGTATGCACATTGACCCAGTGATGTGACACTGCTAAACGGGTCGGTGAAACTGAGGTTCATTTGGGTTCGAGGGCTTGATTATGCGGAGGGAAGGTGTTAGGCACCCCCCGACATCCGTGTTACCATGGTGACCGCCACTTTTCAAGAAACTGTTATATGAATGTGTGTGTGTGTGGGTGGGTGGGTGGGTGGGTGGGTAATGTCAAATGTCTTTGTTATTTGAAAGTAGTGCGAGGCCTCGTTTTCACCTATATACAAAGGGTTTGAATTTATATAAAAATTCAGTTTTAAACAAGATATAGCAATGATGTTTTATAAAAGAGGTTTTTTCAAACCCTGTGCTCTATAGTAATTGAGACCTTTGATACTTCTATTTTATTATTAAATGTTCGGCTTGATTTCTTTTATTTTCGAGATGCGAAGCATCTTCAAAAAAATAATATATAGCAGTGCCGAACTCCTCATGGGCATGAAAGTCATCTAAGGAAATTCAAACACCGTGAATAATTTACAAGCTGCTCACAGCTAAAATGTCAATCATGGGAAACGAATCTAGATTCAGTGGACTGAATCTGTGATCACATGATTCTTAGGCTCACATGATGCCGCAGTTTATATGAAAAGCAATAAAAGCTGAAAATATATATATATATACAGACATGATCAACAACCACGAAGCACCTCCATGGGGGATCAGAAATGTAAATATATAAAAGCGTTAAATATATATATATATAAACATGATCAACCACCACGAAGCACCTCCATGGGGGATCAGAAATGTAAATAAAGCAGTAAATGCGATCAACTGCCATGAAGTAAACTCCAAGTGGGACGAAATGTAAATAAAGCAGTAAAAACGATCAACCGCCACGAAGTAAACTCCAGGGGGGACGTACTGTAAATAAAGCAGTAAAAGGCCACAAAGTAAACTCCAGGCCTAACAAAAATGTAAATATATATATATAAGCGGTAAAGGCATAGGATATATATCGATCCTGGCTCAGTTTATCATTTAAGCGATTTGTCGCTATATATATATAAAAGCAGTAAACGCACCGGATATAAAATCTAGGCTCATCGAACAAAGTCCGATAATAGTTTATATATTTATATATATATATATATATATATAAGTATATATATACAAACAGAAATGAAAACCACGGACTGAAGTACGGGCATACACACACAACACGACTCTCAATGTGCAGAAGAGTGTGTGCAAAGATGAAGAAAAAGGCTTTACAATTTGTAAGAAGGCTTATAGTGGGCTGCCAAAGAAGACTTCTATGACTTTAAGTGGATGAACACTCGGCTCTGCCGGTAAAAAATATAGCTATATGTGAGCTAACAGGTGTTTAAAATGAGAAAGCACTCAGTATAGGGTGTGTACAGAGCAAATTGGACAGGGCTTCCTTGCCTTTCTTCTCTTAAATATGGCCACCCCAAGCTTTATATTTGTAGAGCTGGGAGTCGCATATGCACCTGCGGCTTCCTGGGGTGTCCCGGGCTCCGCAGGTGTTGTCGTCTCGAAGTACATGCACGCGTGCAAGGTGATGTCCGCTCGAACTTACAGAACTTCAATTCGAGCATCTGATTGAGGTGTATAGGACATTTTTTGGACTGCTGTTGTCGAGTGTTGCGCAATGACATGGGATTAGAGGTTGTACGAAGTCAGGAAGATGGAACCATGTCCTATCTCTTCAAGCTTCAAATTCTATCCTGTGTGCTACCTTGCGTAGTACTCACTTGGGATTGCAACTCCTTGGTTCTTGTGGGACATTGTTGTGTTGAATGTATGTTGATTATTTGTTGAGATGGCGCCATGTGGGGTTGAGGTGGCAATTTGATGACTTTGCCCTTCACCGGGGTTATCTCCAATTTTGGCAAATAAAGCAGACGTTGCTCAGGGTTATCTCTGAGATTGGACCGCTGCAAGTGTTAAATGCGCTAAGGGTTGTCTGTCCTCCCGGGGTTATCTTTGGGTTTGTGAATTTATTGCCTCAGTGTGAATCTCGAGGTTAAAGCTGATTGCATGCATTTGAAACAAGCATTTCGGGGGTTATCTCCGGAACTGCCACTACACTCCTTGGGGTTATCTCCAAGGTTGACATTGTCTTTCTCGGTGTTGTTTCCAGGACTAAGACTAAATATCTCGGGGTTATCTCCAAGATGATTCAGCCTTCTTCGGTGGAATTTCTGGTATTTGCACTACTTTCCTTGGGGTTATCTCCGAGATGGGGAAATGATACTCCCGGTGTGTTTTCCGGGGTTGAAACTAAAATTTCGGTGGTATTTCCAGGATTAAGCTGAGTTGTCTTCCAGGGTTATCTCTGAAAGAAGATTCCGCACTTCCTGCAATGTTAGTAACAAGTAGGCAGAAAATTTTGAGTGTCCACATCAAGTACATTATCAACAATAGCCTAGTCATTGTTAATGTTGAGCCGGAATGTCTGGAACAAAGTGGCATACCACTCATCAGCTTCAATTCAGAAGTTGAGCTGGTTAGTTTCCACGCCCTGGAGGTGAGCAACACTCATTACCATATATGCTATTGGGGCACCACCTCTCACACCTAAGATTTCTGCCGAGGTTATGTTGGCCACTCAAGAGATGATGTCATTGGGTCATCAACCTGGAAAAGGGTTGGGCAAAGAGAATCAAGGTATTAAGCACCCAATTCAAGTGCCTAGTCAGACAAGAATAGGTGGATTAGGCTATTCCTTCAAACAGGAATCCTCATAAGCACAAACAGATTCCTTCAACTTCAGCCACACGTCGATTTTCTCCACCTGCAACTCCTGAGCTGATATAGTCTCCGATAAAGGTGCCAACCTATATTATGGCTATGTTATTTCCCAAACCAGTACCGGTTAAAGAAAAAGAGGTCATGATTCCTAATCCCGAAGTGGAAGAGACGGAACATAAACGTAAACAAGACATCACCAGGATGATGTCAGGAATACGCATCATTGTCCATGATGAACATACAAACAAATACACCCTAGACGATGATTACCCAGATATCATGATCATCATTAGGGAAAAGGAGGACGATGATAGGTCATCCATCACCACAGTCCATTAGGACTTTACCCTCGACAATTGGAGCAACACTCCATGCATTGGTCGACGAGGGTAAAACGGGCAGAAATTCCATTTGCCCTTTGGATAACTTTAACTGCTTACTTTTCGGTACAGTATTAGTAGTTGTTTTATTAGTACATGCTAACACTTTGTATGATTGAACAGTTTCATATATTAAGTGAAAGCATATTTTATTTTAGGACTCTGAATTTAGATGTGCCTGTACTTGCTGATGAGGTGCCTTTTCTCCACAAGGACTATAACTTTAATGAAAAATTGGACTCAGACTTGATGGAAATACAAGAGGACATTGAGACACCTCAGGAGATCAAGGAATGGGTTGAAGACAAACCTAAACCTAATCTTGATCAAAACACTTTTTTTAATCTCGGAACCTTAGAAAACCCTAAGCTAATCTAGATTGGTTCAGACCTCACTCCAAACCAACGGAATGACATGGTTGCGCTACTAACCCAATTCAAGGATGTGTTTGCATGGTCTCATGAAGACATGGTGGGTTTGTCCACTGACATTATCCTTCATCGCCTTCCCATTAAAGAGTTATTCAAGCCAGTCAGGTAGAAGCTTAGGCGATTGAAACCTAGGTCGAGTTTAAAGGTTAAAGCAATTGTTAAACAATTTCAACCAGGCATCATCATGGTATCGACATACCCTGAGTGGTTATCAAACATAGTCCTCGTGCCTAAACCAGGAGGAAAGGTACGAGTTTTCGTGGATTATCGAGATCTAAAAAATGCGTGCCTTAAGGATAGCTTTCTCATGCCATTTATCCACAATCTTATTGACAATACTACTCAATACGGCATGTACTCCTTTGTGGATTGCTTCGCGGGGTATCATTAGATTATGGTTGCTGACGAGGATCGTGAGAAAACTGCTTTCATCACTCCTTGGGGAACCTTTTGTTATAGACGGTTGTCATTCGACCTCATCAATGCCGGAGCAACCTATCAGGAAGCTATGATGGCTCTTTTCAACGACTTAATGAATAAAGAGATATAGATCTACGTGGATGACATCATTGTCAAGTCCCAAAGGGAGGAAGACCACTTAGACCATCTCACAAAGCTTTTCAACAGGTTACGTAAGTACAACTTGAAGTTGAATCTAGCCAAGTGCGCCTTTGGCGTTAAATCATGCAAGTTGTAAGGTTTCCTAGTCAGCCACAAAGGGATTGAGCTGGATCCCACCAAAATCCAGGCCATCAAGGAAATACCCGTTCCTCAGACAGAGAAGGAAATACGGGGATTTTTGGGAAGAATCAACTTCATTAACAGGTTTATTTCTCAACTCACAATAACTTGTGACCCCATCTTCAAGCTGTTAAGGAAGAACTCCTCCATGAAATGAAATGATGAGTGTTAGAAAGCCTTCCTTACAATCAAAGAGCAGTTGGTTAATGCTCCTGTTTTGGTACCTCCCAGGGATGATGTTCCCTTATTCATGTACCTGTCCATTAATGATAATGCTATGGGCTGCATGTTGGGACATAAAGATGATAGAGGCCAAGAGCGAGCTATCTATTACCTCAGCAAAAGATTCAGCAGTAGTGAACACAAGTACACTCTGATTGAGAAGACTTGTTGTGCTTTAGCATGAGCTTCCATGAGGTTACAGCATTACCTCCATGGTCACACAACCCATCTCATATCCCGCGTGGATCCTCTCAAATACGTGTTCCGTAAGCCATACTGAATTGTAAGCTATCCAGATGGTAGTTGATTCTACAACAATTTGACATCGTCTACGTGACGCAAAAGTCTATTAAAGGATAAGGAATTGCGGATCAATTGGCCGCCACACCCGCAGGGGATTACAAAACCTTAGAAACATACTTCCCCGATGAAGGGGTAATAGCAATTCAACAACACCATCAACACGATGCATGCCATACGTGGAAAATATATTTTGACGGAGTTGTTAACATGGAAGGTTCTGGAGCTGGAGCAGTTCTAGTATTTGGTATGGGGAAGAAATATCCTGTCGCCATCAAATTACAATTTGTCAGCACCAACAACACAGCCGAGTATGAAGGCTGTATCATGGGGCTAAAACTTGCTCACTCAATAGGCATCAGACGTTTAACTCTCTTTGGGGATTTAGAGTTGGTAATCAAACAAACCACATGAATCTATTAAACCAAAGAGTTACATTTACTGCCTTACCATCGACAAGTTTTACAGATGGATTCGGAGTTCAAAGAAATAAACTTCCTCCATATTCCGTAGAGTAGGAATGATTTTACGGATGTGCTAGAAACTTTGGCCTCCTTGATTTACATACATGACAAGGAAAATATGCCAAACATCCAATTTTCCCTACAAAAGGCTCCAGGTTATGGAAATTATGTTGGCAAAGTATCGGATGTGCTACCTCCAATCCAACACCCTTGGTATCAGAATATCAAGGAGTATCTACGAGATGGATCTACACCTGCTGAGGCAAGCCTGACTGAAAAATGGTGGATCCATCAAATGGCTATGAAATTCTACTTGAGCGGATATGCACTCTACAAAAGAGATGTAGTATTAGGACTCCTTAGATGTCTGTACAAAGACCAAGCTCAGAGGCTCATGGATGAAATCCATGGTGGAGTATGTGGCCCAGAGCAGACCCTTACTTGTTAAGAAGATCCTCAGAACATAGCATTACTGGCTTACGTTTAAAGCTGATGGTGATGATCACGTCAAGAAGTGCTATCAATGCCAAATGTATGGAAATGATATCCACGCCCCTCCAAGGGAACTCCACAATATGAGTTCGTCATGACCCTTCTCAATATGGGGAATGGACATGATCGGGCCCATCGAGCCCAAATCCAGTAATGGGCATCGATTTATCTTCACCATGATCGACTACTTCACCAAGTGGGTAGAAGAAGCCTCCTTCCCTAGGGTTACTAAAGAAGTCATCATTGCTTTCATCAGAAACATTGTCATTTGTCGATATAGACAACCAGAGGTAATTGTGTCAGACAATACTAAGAACCTCAACAATAAAATGATGGAGGTTATAAAGTAAATTCCACATCAAACAGCTTAACTCCGTTATCAATCGTCCAAAGATGAATGGTGATGGTAATAAAAACATCAAGAAGATCATTCAAAATGTGAGATCCCAAATTTTATGAAATAAAAGTATTCAATTTTTCTATTTTGGTAAATAGTTAAATTGATAAAAGTTTAAAGTTAAGGGTGATATGTGAAAATTTTTGAAAGTAAGCAAGTTGACATAAAATATTCGTTGTGTCGGGGAATAATCGTTTTAACAGGGAATATTCGTACGACGGCATAATCATTGGTGGACCCCACAACGAAAGTATTGTCGTATTTAGAAAATGACAGAATTATGTTTTTATAAAAATAACTGCAAAAGTTTTACTGTTAAACTATTGAACTACCCTAGTAGTAAAAGTGATGTCTGCAGCGGTTGTATAAGTAGCACACGGTATTGATTATTGATGCTTTACGTGAAAAATCACTTTCGATTATACTCAATTATTGCTACGATAATTCTTTGCATCATATCTTTCATATTATTGATTCAATTATTGTCACAGTATCATATGCATAATATTTATTATTCTTAAATCAATAATTGAGACGACAAAGTTATTCTTATTATTATTTGCAATATTGACGATGTCTAGAAAGTTCTGTCGAGGAGAGGTTTGGTCACCTAATTGTGCGCCAATAGGGAGAAATCTTTACCGAAAATCCCCCCTCTTTCCTGGGAACGATCTTGTTGTTAATATTGTGACTTATAATATTAATTATGAATAAGTTCGTGTTGATTAAAGATGAAATTGATAGTTCCATTGTGTTGGGATTATTAGTGTTAGTGGAAATCGACATTTATTTCGATAATAATTGATGTCTGGAGGTTATATTTACCAATCGGGTAATTAATTGGATAAATGACCAATTACTTAATATTAATTCACATGCTTATAATTATTTGTTCATATGTGTGTACTATTGATTTACATGCATATACTATTAGGGGAGGTGGTGCAAGATTGATAATACTTGTATGACTAAATTAAAAATAGAGGTATATATGAAGGTACTATACTGTAATTAGTTTTTTCACATGTATAGAACTATTGAATCACATGATTGTACTATTGATTCACATGATATACTATTAGGGGAGGTGGTGCAAGTTTGATAATACTTGCAAGACTAAATTAAAAATGAAGAAAAAGATGAAGGTATTATACTGTAATATTTCGAGGCCCAAAACGTGCAATTATCGAAAGTATATTTTCTTATAAATAGAAGCTCATTATTCCTTCATTCTCACCAATTCACTACGACTCTCAAGAGCAATTATAGAGAGAGAAGCTATAGAGAGAGAAGTTATAGAGAGAAAGAAGAAGAGAAGTCTGCTACTTCACTATTCCAGTATTCAGTCTTCTTCTGAAATAAGGAGTATTATTTATTTCATATTCTAAAGAGATATTATTTTTCGTATTCGTATGAATATTATTTTTGTACAATATTCATAAAGAATATTATCTTCGTTCAATATTTGTAGGAATATTACCTTTGTTAAATATTCGTTAGAATATTATCTTCGTTTAAGGGATTTTATTTTTATTCAATATTCGCTTGTAATAATATTTTCTTCTATACTCTGTAGTATGTAAGTAATATTATTTCGTTTCAGATTTTGAATTCTATACTCATTTTGTTGAAGTTTTGGCTTCTATACTCCATGAAATTAGTAGAATATCCGTGATATTTGTGCTTTATCTAGTATCTTTTCATGGAAATATTTTTCTGAGCTTTCTTGATAATTATTGATCTTTTTATGACAGAATACTATTCATGAGTTACTATTTATGGGTTACTATTCACCCAGTTACTATTCACTAAAATATTATTCACTCGGGTATTCGGGGCACTTTTTATGCCGGAGTACTATTCACGAGTTATTATTCACCCAATTACTATTCACCTGAATATTATTCACTCGGGTATTTGGGGTAGTTTTCATGTCGGGGTACTATTCACGATGTACTATTCTCGAAGTACTATTCACAGGGTACTATTCACGGGGTATTATTCACCTGAAAAATATATTTCTTTTCGGTCCAAATCATTTTTGATACAATATCATTCTTGAATTTTACTCCACAAAGCATTATCATGTTGACAATTTAGATAATTTTAAACTCTGGATAAATTAAAAGTCTTTAATATTTATCATTGATTTCGTTTGATTAATGCTTATATCATTGTCTTCATCCTCATGCTTATTGTGACGCCACCAAAATCGGGTTACCTGACCCCCTAAGTTTGGTGTTCATGATCCACAATATAATAACATCTAATTACCCATTTATATAGAAATAGTAATACATATCACATTAACATATATTGTTAATACATAAGTCCCAAATTCTCTAACCTTAACATTACAAATATATCCCTTAGATATACAAAAAGAGTTTACAATACAACATAATAAATATGCTAATCATATCTAATTTATCACTATGTCTTTCCTTTGTGTTTCTTCACAGCACCTTCTGCAACTTCGTCCCTAGCTGAAAAGTTTTATATATAGCAAGGGTGAGCAACAAGTTTGCCCAGCAAGTTAAGTCATTCAATAAATGTATAAGAATCAATAAAAAGTCTTCTCACTTTCTATGCAACAATAATCTGATAATGAAAGAGTACAACGCCTTCAAGGTTTTCTACGATATTCAAATGAATAATCAAGAATTAATTCTACAAAATAGAAAAGTGGAATATTTTCCAGATTTATGCTGAGCGATCCATTGGATCTTGAACTTCTCTTATCGGGTATCTATCAAAGATTTACATTGATATATACTCAGGTGTATCAGATAACCATAAAGATTAAATCATACCCCTCTACAAGTACTTAGAGCCGGCCAACTCCTTGTACCCTATATTATGCATAACACTTAAGTCGCGCGTAAAGGTTGAATTTATGACCAATAAAATGTTCCCTTTATATAAAAGGTTGTTCTTCTCAGTCTCAAAATCAAGATTTGATTTAATAACGAAATTCAATGATTTCAATATCTAATCTCTTCTCAAACCTATCAAGTTTTTTTTTGATCTAGCCGATACAACTGACATTGATTTATCAATAATAATTAAATTCTCTTCACTTCTATCCTCGAACCTATCAAGTTCTAACAAATGTTAGTCTAGCCATAATAATTAGCTAAGACATTTCTCAACATAATTCGACAATAAACAAGAATTATTTGTACTATCAACATTAGCTTCTACAGATATGAATATCCAACAACAGTAATTCTATAAATATATATTTTCTGAATCAGTAATTCAATTTAAATTATTAAACATGCACTAACTACGAATAATCAACAATAAATTCTTGGACGTGGTCTAATTAACAATAATTAACCACCATAATAATTGAACAATATTAACTCAGGGATTGAGTTAGGAAACTAGCCTTCTCCACTGATTACAGCTACACACTATACTTATTTGCGTTTAAAAGACCTATAATCACAATATCGGTCTCATAATTAGCACAATATTTCATAAAACACAACACTGTAATTCATAGTCAATATTCTCCTAAACACATTACCACATAGTCACATCAGTGTTTATAACCTATATAAACACTTAACATGTGATGCCCCAAAAATAGGTATACATCACCCATTTTGGGTCGCCAGAAAATACACTACTGACAACTCCATTTATACAACTGTCGTAGAAAATATGACGACTCATATACTGTGAGTTTTAATACAAATATTGTTACGTATATAATATAAAAATATTCATATTTAAATTATTAAAAGACCATATAAAGTAAAGCAATAAATATATCAAGTCCTCGAAGGCACACGGGAAGATTTATGTTCTCCTCATTCTAATGGAGTACACCTTTGACGCTTCCAAATTCTTATTCGCTTCACCCTATTATTGTTCACCAAAATTAAATATTTAATGATGTATAAAATATGTGACACACATTTTAAGATCTCAGTACAATTATTATGCCACACCGTTTCATAATTTGATTAGGGTTATGACAAATTTGTATCACAACTTTATACCCATGTTCTCTCTACTAGTCCCAGCTACACTTTTATTTCCTGAAATGGATGGTGAAACAAAAGGGTGAGCACAAATAGCCCAGTAAAGAATATCATGACTTAAGATAATTACATTATCAATAGCCTTCATCAATAATAAATCAAAGATTTAGAACATATGGTAGAAAATATAACTTTTCAACCATAATTGAAGCGAATCAATAATCCATTAGAAGACTCAAGTAGAACATAATGTCTACTATCTCTTCTAGATAAAAAAAAATCCATCGTTAATATTTAATTCCTGTAATACTCATAAACAATTCTTTGTTATAACCAAGACAAAGAGAACTCTCATCACTTGTCTTCACCTGAACCACCACATATTATAATTAAATCAAAATTCATATTTATAATCAGGTAAATCAACAATCCATCTTTGAAATACAAGCCTAAGACATACAACTGTAAAATCAATAACCAACAGTCCATCTTTGCATTATAGGCCAAAGATATACAACTATAAAACCAATAACCAACAGTCCATCTTTGCACTATAGGCCAAAGATATACAACTGTAAAACAAATAACCAACAGTCCGTCTTTGCACTACATACCAAAGATATACAACTGTAAAATCAATAATGCTGAGACTCAGCTTAATAATATCACGACCATGAATTATTCATGCACTACGGGCCAAGGATATTCGTGTTTGTAATTACGGTCATGATTATACCGAATAATCCATGGTCATAATCATACCAAGTCCATCTATGCACTACGGGCCAAAGATGACTTTTACCACATCATTTGTAATATTACGGTCATGATTATACCGAATAATCTCTGGTCATAATCATACCAAGTCCATCTATGCACTACTGGCCATAGATGACTTTCAACACAATATAAGCATGAGAATGATGACAATGATATATATAATGAATAAACATAAATCATCAGAATAATAAGATAACATAGATCTTAGTGATTTTCAACTTAGTTATCCAGAGTCCAAATTGATAACATAATAATAGATGAATCACAAACTATTAAGGATATTCTAATCCTTTCAGGACTTTTCACCATTTAAGGATAAATTGAATAAACGAATAATAATATCTTACCATAATATGGAGTATGAAAGAAAATGATATTCCTTTTACCATAAAAATGACACCCTCTTACCACAATAATTATATCCCTTACTATAACGATCCGAAATTTCAAAGTGTAATTTAAATATTTATTGAGTTATATAAATATTATTTGAGGTGTTTATTGTTAAATAAATATTTTATTGATGTGATGGTTGATGAATCTAAATGATTAGATAATTTTCTAAATTAAATTAATTTATAATTTAGAGGTTTGTATTATAGCATGAGGTGTTATGTGGTTGTGTTGATTTAATAATTTAGTTGGTGTTAAATTATTAAATAAAGTTATAATGAAAATTATAAATTGGTGATATTTGCTAAATGGCTATATTTAATTAAAATATAGTATGTGATTAATTTAATGGGTTAATGTTGGATATGAAAATAATATGTGATTATAGTTTATAAACTAAAGGGTTTATTAAAATAAATTAAAAAGGGTTTAAATTAGTTTTTGTCAAACAAGGCTTAAGTATTTTAATTCTTTAATTTTAAATGATTTGCCAAACAAGCCTTAGGCTTTTGAATTTCTAGTTTTGAAATTTAATAAAATAAATAAAATAAATAGATTAATAAATATAATATATTTATAATTTGAGCGTTTGTTTTGTAACTGCCATTTTATTAAGTTGGCATATTAAGGTCTAGTAGTTTTATTTGTGCGCGTTGTTTATCAGTTGGTTTACGCATTCTATTTGCTAACATAGAGTTCAGAGAATTGAGAGTTGAGAAAATTAAGAACTTGAGAGAGAATTGGAGAGGAGTTTAGGAATTTTCACCTGATGAGGTGCAAATCTCACTAATTCGTTGAATTTAGCAGCGTATTCAGAAACAAACATATTCTCTTGCTTCAGCTCTAAACACTACAACAAAAAATCTTTCTAGTGACCGCATATCGGCGTGACGATGATCTGATCGAAGATAGGTGTCGTGACCGCATGCGATTCGCTAATAATATTCATGAGTAATCTAGTCGCTAGATGGACATTAGAAACCACTAATAGCGACTGACTTATTAGCGACCGCCATCAGTGACCGCAACCGTCGCTAATCTGACTCATGCTTAGTCATTTGTTAGGTGTGATGTGGCACATGTGGCAGCGACCGGTAATAGCGATCGATGCGATCGCTAGTTTACAGGAAGGCAACGCAATGATCATGTTATAGTGTTAAAAAATTTGTCGCGATCACGATATTTTTTTTAAAAAAAAATTTGTCTGTTTTATTGATTTCCCAAAAATAACCTGCTTTGCACCTGTTTTCAATCCCAATACAGCAGTATAAACAAGCATCCATATTAACATCCATCCATGATATAACTACTATACGATAAACATTGATCATCCCTGAATAAACATTCATCCAACACAACAAGTCTAGCTCTTCATCCAACATAATACAATTGTAAACATTCTTCCAACACAATAAAATCGTAAACATCCATATAAACCAATATAATTGTCCAAAGAATGAATCTAAAAGAGTACAAGGCTTTAAAAATCTAAAAAAACAAGTCTAGACGTGCGCTCTTCATGGATCATCCAAATTAGGATCCTGTAATTAATAAAAAACAAAACATTTATGTTACATGTGTTGATACTACTACGACTTAGGGAAAGCTAAACAATAGACAATGTAGTGAAACATATAAGTAAGATAGTGACTCATAGACTATAAACATATAAGACAATGTAGCTAAATAATAAACGATATATATATACCTGGCCGTCATTCTTCATTTGCCAGTCTTTGCCGCTTGATGTTACGCCGTGCCGCCACATCGCCTCGCCAACTCATCAGGACTTAGAGACTGCAGATGCCTGCCCAGTATACGAAGTAGATCACGATCCTGATAGATCGCTATCACACAGTCAGCAGGAGTATGATAAGTAGGAGAACCTGATGACTGTGTAGACTGGGTGGCAGAGCTGCCTGTGCCACTGATGGTTGGGCATCGTTTTTGTCCTTGGCCTTTGACATAATTTTTCTTCACGATGGACGCCCGCTCCCATAATTCTTGATCAATAGATGGACGCGGGGTGCCTTCAGGATAGTGCTCGTTCATTAAGCCCTTATAAGTGTCCTGTCAGAAGGTGAACAATTAAATAGTTAAAAATAAATAAAGAAATACTAAAAAAGGTCGTCACAATTTATAAACAACATATTAGGATAAAGTGGACTTATTACCGCTATATGAACAGCCTCAGGCAGACCATCACGGGTGGCCACATACACATCCAACCAATTGATAGGTTGACCTTGAGAATGAGACTCCTAAAGTTCATTTTCTTATATTATTATGTAAACATATGATATTTTAGCTACAAAAGATGATCAGAACATAACATACATACTTCTCGCGCAAAGAATGTATCATTTGTGATATCGCCACCACCCGATACGTGCCTTTTGCCTTCTCGCCGTCTGATACACCTGAGGATCTGTTCGAGGTGGCAGTCTTGCGCCTCTTGACCCAGCTCTCAGCTCTCCACTAGTCACACATCTGCACCCATATGGGTTGTGCACACCACCAGGGGCTATGCTCATGCATATACTGCTCACCCTGTCCTGAATGGTCAATCTCAGCATTGTGCATGGCTTTTTGTCGTTCTTTGTTCAGATTATCTTTAGTTCGGACGGGGCACTTCTGCCAGAATAGTGTCTGAATAACTGATGCATGTGCGTTGTCCCATCTATACCGCTTCTGTAAATAAAACAACAATAATAATATTAAAGCTATTATATTACCATAATCCATTATTACTAAACAATATTATTTGATTAACTATGTATTATCTATCAAAGTGATAAAAAAATATACTTGAAATTCAGCCCAAACTGCATCCTTATGGGCGAGAGGTGTGCTCGCCCATGTAATCACTAGCGTAGGCCAGTTTTGTAAGTATAATTGTGAAATGCACTTCACAATTTTACTATATTGAAAATCACTACAATATACAATAATTTACATTAAAATATATTTATAACAATGGAATATTAAACCCTTATATATATACGATGTTTAACTTACGTGCTCTCTCGGAGGAGGACGGATTCGTATAAGAATGCGATCATCCAGATAGCTTGGGCCTTGGCACATGATTAGGGGCTCTTCACCCAACCCCGCGCTTTCGTGTGCAGAGTTCGTAAGACATCTATAAATAAAAAATTTAGGACGTTAGTATGAGTTATAAATGAAAGGTACATAAACATGTCAATGATATAGAGGACATGTACATATGTAATTGTATGTAATACAATTAAAACTAAACATACATTTTATAGAAAAGGACAATAATGATAATTAATTTTATGAAATAGTTAACTATAATTACTATAAAATGAAAGGTACATAAACATGACTGGATAATAGTTAACTACGACAACTATAGATGAAAGGTACATGAACATGTTAAGGATATAGAGAACATTCCTATATGTAATTCATTGTAATACAATTAAAACTAAACATACATTTTAATGAAAATCGTTGCCTGAGTCGGAATCATTTTGTCCAAGTATCGGAGATTCATAACCATCTTCTTCTTCAGATTATGTGTCATTGTCAGTCAATAACTCTTCCTCAAGATCACCGCTATCCGCACAATAACTGCTCCGGGATCCAATTCATCAGGTTCATCTCCACCCTCTAATTGAATTACATCATTGTTGTCCTCTATATTTATTATAGGAGGTCTATGAAGCATCTCCTCTTGGTAGAAATCCCCGTCTATTACTTGGCCATAACTGCGCGCGGGAGTATGAATTACAACTTGCCAATCTGTAGGCGGTCAATCCCTTTTCCTAACAGGACTAGGAGTGTAGTATACTTGTACTGTTTGAGTTGGTAACACAAACGGTTCGTTGGAGTAAGCCGACCTATGGAGGTCAATATCGACGATTCCATGTCTGTCAACACGTATCCCTTTTTCTGAATTTAACCAACGACACTTGAACAAGTTAATATGACCCATGTACGTGCCCTTGTACGACAACTCTACGATTTCCTCTAACTCCCCATAAAAGGTACGACCAAGCCCATTGTAACAATCTCCTTGCACACACACTCCAGTATTAGTTGTTCTTTCACCGCGAGCATATGTCTTTGTATGAAATTCACATCCATTTATTTTGTAACCATTGCGAATGACTTGGTCCCTGTCTGAACCCATAGCTAGGACTTATATATTTGGAGGAATCGTTCCATCATTAAGAGCCTACAAAAATTCAATTGAATTAAATACATTCATAAATTAATACGATATATGTCATTCTTAATTAATTTAACTTACTTTGTCCTTTAGCCAAATAGCAAATTTTTGATCACGACTAACTTGAATATCTTTATCAGTGATGTCGGGCTGATTTGCTTTTAACTCGTCATCGTATATTCTAAACAATTTTATAAACATTAAAATATATTAATATGAGATTGCAGGTTAAGATATAGGTCTAATACATATGAATTTTACATGTATACCTCTCAAATTCATTAATGTCTTCGCATTTGAGAAGAATGTAAGTATGCGCAACATGTTATTCTTGCTCGGAAAGGAATATGTGCTTTCCTTTTCCATAAGCACGACCCGGTAAACCAAATACAGAAAGTCGACCATTTAGTTCAACATTACCCCCATCATCATGTATCGGGACTCGATTGGCCTTTGTCAAGACTTCGTCGGGAAAATAGTCTGAGACAAACGTAGATATCTCATTAAAACTGTATGCCTCACATATCGACCCCTCGACATAAACTCTATTCTTCACCCTCCTCTTAAGGTTTTCCATGACCCTCTCAAAAGGGTACATCCATCTATATTGAACTGGGCCACCAACACGAGCTTCATAAGGTAGATGGATTTGCAAATGCTCCATAGAGTCGAAAAAACCAGGAGGGAATATTTTTTCAAGCTTACACGTGATCTCTATGATGTTCTTCTCAAGTATAGACATGTCATTTTCATTTAACGTTTTTGAACATATGTCTGAAGAAACGACTAAGATCAGTCAAAGCATCCCATATTGGTTTATCAAGCAAGTCCCGAAATGCTATAGGCATGAGTCTCTCCATGAACACATGACAGTCATGACTTTTCATCCCTTGTAATTTTCCACCTGTAACACACCTTACAATGTTTGACGCATATCCATCTGGTAGTTTCAGAGACTTTATCCATGTGCACACATCTTCAACCTATTTTTTGGACAATGTGTACCTTGCATACAGTTTGACCATTATACCATTAGTAGATTCATAAAGTTCTAATTCAGGACACTTACAAATATCTTTCATGTCCAACCGTGCCTTATCATTATCTTTCGTCTAGCCCGCAACACCCATCACGGTGTTAAACACATTGTCGAACACATTCTTCTCAATATGCATCAGGTCTAGATTATGACAAATCAAATATGTAGACCAATAAGGCAGTTCCCAAAAGATGCTTCTGTGAACCCAATTATGAGACACGCCAAACCCATCGATGATGTCAGAGGCAACAATCTTACCGAATGGGATAACCTGGAATCTCATCACACGGTCATGCATCTTCGTCACCGATAGTCGCGGTGCTGGCATATCGTGATCTACTTTTCCTTTCCTAAAGTGTTCTCTATTTATTCGAAACGGGTGATCTACCTGTAAGAAACGACGATGATAATCAAACCAGCATGGCTTTCGACCATTTGATAAATTAAAAGACTTTGTATGACCCATACAATATGGACAAGCCAACTTCCCATGTGTACTCCATCCAGATAACATAGCATAAGTTGTAAAGTCATTTATGGTCCACATAACCGATGCCCTAAGGTTGAAATTTGTTTTCGTTGAAACATCCCAAGTCTGTACTCCATCCTCCCACAATACCTTTAACTCGTCTATAAGAGGTCTCAAGTAAACATCTAGGTTCTTTCCAGGACTCTTGGGACCAGGAATCACGAGTGAAAGAAACAAGTTTGGTTGTTTCATACACATCCAAGGAGGCAAGTTATACAGAGTAACAATCACAGGCCAGCAGAAGTACGGAACAACTGAGTGGCCGAACGGGTTGAAACCATCAGTGGACAATCCAAGCCTCACATTTCTAGGTTCCAATACAAACCCCGGATGTGCTAAGTTGAAATCTTTCCAAGCCTACCCATCTGCGGGATGGTTCAGTTCTCCATCTTTGGTTGGAGATTTCGCATGCCAAGTTATATGTTCAGCTGTTCTTGAAGACATGTACAATCTTTTTAGCCTTGTTGTAATTGGAAAATACCTTAAAATCTTAAAAGGTATATTCGTCTTTTTTCTAGTCAACCCTCTTTATTAGGCCTAAACCGACCATGACTGCAACACGTGCACTTTGTCATCTGTTCATTTTCCTTATAAAATAACATGCAATCGTTCGGACATGCATCGATCTTTTGATATCCAAGACCTAACTTCTTCACCATATTTTTACGATAGTAGTAGTTATCGGGAAATTTTTCACCGATAGGCAACATACTCTTAATGTCCCTTAAGAGTGACTCAAAACACTCATGGCTCATGTTGTGATCAGCCTTGATGTTAAGTAATGTCACCACTGCAGACAATGTAGTGTACTTCGTGCAACCATGCCACAACGGTTCGCTACCCTCGTCTAACAACTTAAAGAATGCTTTGGCATCAGAATTCATAGGTTGCTCTCTGCCTTGTTCCCAATCAAAATCCGGCCCTGCAATATCATGAACCATGTCATTCATACGATGGGTACTGCTGCTTGGATTGTGTACTTGTGCGATGCCACTATCTCTTCTCTACCCATGTGCCCACCAAGATTCTTCGTAATTGTTCATGAACCCAGAAACAAGTAAATGATAGTTTACTATGTCTCTGTCCATATAATTTAAATTCTTACACTTCAAACAAGGACATCTTATCTTGTTCGACCTTTAACACATTAAAGGTGACTATACGCATAATCTAGAAATACTTGGCAACCAAATTTCTAAATTTCAACAGAAGACCTATCCGGCACTTGACTTTCATCGTCTCATCCAACTACGGTCTGAATAGAGGTCCATGATACCACGGTACCTATGTTGACATGAATTATTGTATTCCCTTGTTAGAGATTTACAATTTGCTTATAAATACATATAGGTGTATATGTACATATATAACATGAGTGTGCATCATATATGATTATTCGGGAATTAAACAAGGATGCCAAAACACATTTACACAGCTTGAGATCGACTAACCAAAGGCATGGTTTAATGTTTTGGATCTTAAATTAGAATGAGGTATGTTCTTATGTTATTCTACATATTTTAACTGACACCAACCTAAAGAAAATAGATTCCCAGGGGTAGAATATGAATCATTGTATCATGCATGGTCTGCATATGCATTGGTACAAGTCTAAATTACCCGATCAATGAAATTTTTTTGGCAGAGTCTCCCTTATAATATGCACTATCTACATACACGCTGGCATGCATGCTTGACCATTTGTAGTCATATAAGAGCAAAAAGAATGTATAAGCAATTAACATAACATCACATATACTCATTGCCTTTATATATTCTAGGGTCCATATCTGAACATAATAAAAACTCTTCTACATAGGATAGGACATTAGTTTGAAGAACAGCAAATGGACTTTGCAATGTGTTCTAAAAACTATGCCTTAATTCTGGCTTGTTGAATATCTCTTTATGGTTTTTTAAGACTAACTTTCTCTAGTTTTGTTCCTGATACTTGTCATTGGCATCAGTTTAATTGTGCGTGTATTGATGAAGTTGTGTCTTTTAACAGCACTCAAGACTGTTTGAAGGCATCCTGGAATTCTCATAAATCTGTTCACTTGAAGGCGAAGTTGTCCTTACTTGGATCCAATACTACAGATTAACAAAATTCAGCCTCACCAAATGAGGATTGGCTATATTTCTTAAGAAAAGGGCGGTCTCGATTCAATTCAGGTGAGTGCCTAATGCAGTACTGATATTCAATTAAGGCCATGTTTGTTGCAATCTAGCTATTACTCAACGTGAGTGCTATTTTCATCAATTAATTCCTAAATGTGTCCTCAATAAAAGGAAAAATCTCTGAAATAAAATATAACTAAACAAGAAATCTAAGAAAGTTGCACCTAACTTCAACTAGAACAAATTCCATAATAAGCAAGTCAACACCTAATTCAATCTCAGCGGTATAAATTCAATCTCAATGCTAAGAGGTGGAAGGAGCTTTATACAAAGCATACAAAGAACTAGCAACATCTATAAAAAAAAGATGATGATTTATAGGTTTTTCAATCATCTCTTTTTAATGATTTATAAGTACCATAATGTATATTACAAAACCAAATTCCATGCCATTTTTATAACAGAGAAAAATTAAAAACCAAAACCAAAAAAATAAATAAAAAAGAAAAAATAAATAAAGAAGCCCAGATAAATACGTGCAGTTGGGTACCACTCTATTACTCCTGTCTAGAGGAGAGTGGGCATGTTATAATTTAGAAAACAGTATATAGTTAATATTTAGCCCAGGATACTTATAGTTTATAAAAGAAAGCTAGGAGTATTGCAAGTGCAGTATGAGAACGAAGACTTTCTCAGCCCTGGATACTTTGTGGCAATGTTTCCCAATTCAGTATTTTTAGTCTAAACCTGATCCGTTAGCTATCCACTATGTACATTTTTATTACAACAACTTGAATTAAACTAATGGAAGGAAATACGTATGGTTATTGTAATCTAGTTCTCAAACAGACAAGTTAAGAACATCAATAGATCCGAATTTTAGAAAAGTTACTATTTTAGAATGTTATTATGTACTAATCTTCAAATCTTCTCTTACAGGAACATAACAATTGTCAAACAGCTTCAACATTTTTTTAACTTATATGAAACCATGAGAATGAAAATTAGTAAAAATTCTAGTCACAAGGTAACTCACTAAATTACCTAAGTGAGTATCAATTAATTTTAATTGAAGTAGTATGTTAGGCCTACATAATTATTGCATTAGCTATGTTGAGTTTTCTAGAACAAAATACAAGTACAAAATTAGCTATATATTAACCCAGACATCATATTATTCAAAAAATTAGCGAAAACCCAAATCTCCATTCACAAAATCAAATCAGAATTAATAAACAATTATAAAATCAATAATTAAACAAAACCCTAAAGAAGAAACCCTAAATCGAACAACATATATAGAGGGGACATGAAAAATTAAAACTTAAGATTTAGAACTTTTTACCTTTCGTTTGAGGTTGTACCGGACTTGTAATGAAGCAGTAGCAATGAACGAGCGAATGAGCGAAGGCGTACCCCCTCTTCTCATCTCCTTCCCTCTTCTCTTCTCCCCTACTCCCTCTTCTCCTGGACTGTTTCTCCCTCTTTTTTTTCCTTCTGTACTAAACGATCGAACGCCTGAGTCTGATAAGGTTTATGAGAATCAACGACCGCCATCTGCAATCGCATGCAGTCCCTAATTTTTAATGATGTGGACATATGACCGCTCTTTCATTGGTCGCCGATATGGAGTCGTCATACCATAGTTTGAACTAATTTTGGAGGAAATACATGATAGCGAATCGGCAAAGCGAATTAACGCGTCACCGATACAAACTAGGGACTAAAAATCCTCAATGATTGCGATAATGGCGTTAAGCTAATACAATTATCCACGACCGAATATAGTGGTCGTTGATATCATTGGTCGTAGATAGAGCTTTTTTTGTAGTGTAAAAACTTGACTTCCATTCAGGCTTGCATACTTAATGAAAAGTAATTCTCAAAGAATAATTCCTTGAATCTGGTCCAAGTTACTATAGTTGTACTAGCTCACGCCTGATTCGTCTCCCACCAGTAATTGGTTTCTCCCTTCATCAGATATGTTGCACAAGCCGTCTTTTGCTCTTCTGCCACTCACGCAATGACGAATGCTTTCTCCATCTCCTTCACCCAAGTTTGGGCTTCAATCGGATCCGTGGTTCCCTTGAATTCCAGCGGTCCTACCGCTTTAAAGTCCTTAAAGTTAGCCAATCTGTCGGCTGGCTAATTTCTTGCCCTTCCTCTTGCAGCTGGAGCTCTATTTTTCATAGCTTAGGCTAGCATGTCTACGAAATTCTGCATTGGGTCTGCTTGACCTCCTTCGTTATTTATCGACCGCTCTTCTCTTTGATTTTGATTATGTCATCTAGGCGGCATGGTCTGATTTAAATAAAAATCTTATATTAATTCTCTTTCTCTATACAAATTCTTAACACAATAAGAATTCAACACATATTTCTCATATAATCGCATATTTATTCAAATAGCACATAATACATTTAGTACTTCACATGTTACGATCCCTTGTTAAATAAATTTCAGGATTTAACACATATCTTTTCACAAAAAGTTTTAATTCTCCAACTTTACACAAAAAGTTGCCATTCTCCATTTACACATATCTAATCCCAGTTCATCAAACTTACCACACTTATGAGTTTAGAAACTTTCCACAATTATATGAGTGTATGAACATATCCTAGTCAGACCTTTGGCGTCCATTCACTGAGGGGTTCAGAATATTTCATATAATTATGAGTCATGAACTTACCATAAGTATGAGTTTTAAGAACTTACAAATTAATCTTAATCTTATATTCCTATAGAAAATAAAGATTTTATTCATTCAAACATATATATTTACATATTCTTAAACATCGTTCTCGATATTACAACACTTAATATCATAACCTTCTATCAAAAGATACAAACGCTCAAACTTAAGCTATCTTCCGTTCACTCCTTTCAGCAGTCTTCTTCCTGTTGGGACACTTGTTGAATCCGTGACCCGTTCTCCCACATGAGAAACACTTCCTCATATTCGGCTTAGGACAATGTAGGGAAATATGCCCTTTGTGCTTACAGTTGAAGCACACGTTCTTCCACATCATGCATTCTCCCGCGTGAGTCTTTCCACAATTGCTGCAATCTTGCCTCTTTTTTTCCCTCTTTCTCTTATCCACCACCTTCAGTCTTCATTATCTCCACCTGCACTTTCAGCTTGTTCCGTTCTTCAGTCATTTCGCGTAATGCTCGCTCTGTCTTCCACAACTCCTCCAAGAGAAATACCTTACTCTGGAGTTCCTGGACTTCTGCAGATAGTTGATCTTGTTCTCTAACATTGATCTTATTCTTTAACTCCACCTTAGCTTCTTTAGACTCTGCCTCCTCATCACTACTCAGATACATCTCAGGATAATCATCATGATCACTCCCGAGATTAACCATGGGTTCATCTTTTCCCACTTCTTCAACTGACTCGCTCTGTGCTGGCACCTCGGCTACTGGCACTGGTGCGACAGCCGCTGGCATCGCCGTACTCATCTCATCTTATCCCAACATCCTACAATCAGTTTAAACAACTTGATTAGTACTTTAATAGTACGAACTTCTCACATTATGTGTCCAATATCTCACTAATGACGCACTCCGGCCATCCCTCACTTAGTACTCTAAATGAGTATTCTCTATCTCGCTTATGGTTATAATCCTAGGGTTTTCCCCACCCCACTTAAGGTTTATAACCTACAACTTTGATATCAACCTACGACGCCCACAAATTCGGGTTACCTGACCCCCCGAGTTTGGTGTTCACGATCCACAATATAATAACATCTAACTACCCATTTATATAGAAATAGTAATATATATCACATTAACATATATTGTTAATACATAAGTCCCAGGTTCTCTAACCTTAACATTACAAACATATCCCTTATATATACAAAAAGGGTTTACAATACAACATAATAAATATGTTAATCATATCTAATTTATCACTATGCCTTTTCCTTTGTTATTCTTCACAACAACTTCTTTAACTTCGTCCCTAGCTGAAAAGTTTTATATATAGCAAGGCTGAGCAACAAGTTTGCCCCACAAGTTAAGTCATACAATAAATGTATAAGAATCAATAACAAGTCTTCTCGCTTTTTATGCAACAATAATTTGATAATGAAAGAGTACAACACTTTCAGGGTTTTCAACGATATTCAAATGAATAATCAAGAATTAATTCTATGAAATAGCAAAGTGGAATGTTTTCCAGATTTATGCTGAGCGATCCATTAGATCTTGAACTTCTCTTCTCGGGTATATCAAAGATATACTTTGATATATACTCAGGTGTATCAGATAACCATAAAGATTAAATCATACCCCTCTGCAAGAACTCAGAGGCGGTCAACTCCTTATACCCCACATTATTCATAATACTTAAGTCGCGCGCAAAGGTCGAATTTACGACCAATAAAATGTTCCCTTTATATAAAAGGTTGTTATTCTCAGTCTCAGAATCAAGATTTGATTGAACAACGAAATTCAATGATTTTAATATCTAATCACTTCTCTTCTCTTCTCTTCTCAAACCTATCAAGTTTTCTTTTTCGATCTAGCCGATACAACTGGCATTGATCTATCAATAATAATTAAATTCTCTTCACTTCTCTCCTCGAACCTATCAAGTTCTAACAAATGATCGTCTAGCCAAAATAATTAGCTAAGACATTTCTCAACATAATTCGACAATAAACATGAATTATTTGTACTGTCAATTTTATCCTCTACAGATATGAATATCCAACAACAGTAATTCTACGAATATACATTTTCTGAATTAGTAATTTAATTTGAATTATTAAACATGCACTAACTGCGAATAATCAACAATAAATTCTTGGATGTGGTCTAATTAACAATAATTAACCACCATAATAATTGAACAATATTAACTCAGAGATTGAGTTTGGAAACTTACATTCTCCGCTGATTATAGCTACACACTATACTTATCTACGTTTGAAAGACCTATAATCATAATATCTGTCTCACAATTAGCACAATATTTCATAAAACGCAACACTGTAATTCACAGTCAATCTTCTCCTAGACACATTACCACAGTCACACAAGTGTTTATAACCTTTCTAAACACTTAACAAGTCTAACTATTTTGGTCTAGTTGGACTTCGATCCATTCTCGGTGTTCTGGTCACCCTATCCGACAATTAAAACAGTTATTGTCAATTAAATTCGGTTTCTAAGCTTCAATATTAATTTAGATAAGTCAATTATCGTTAATAATATTTTTTGGAAGCTTTTAAAAATTTATAAGAAATTATTATAATTTATAATAATTTTTCAAACACTTAAAATCATTTTAAATGATTTAATTATTAAATAATCTTATCATCATTAATATTTAATAATATAAAAATATTAATAACATACTTGTTTAAATATTAAAGTTATTATCAATAACTTAAAATATTTTTAAATCAACAATATTCCACTTAAATGATTTTAAAAATAATTAAAATAATTTTTAAATCATCACCATTAATATTTAAATATTAATAAAATTATCATCCAAATATTATAAGTCATTAATTATAACAAAATATTTTAATTCATTTTTCTTATTTTTAAATGATTTTTAAATCAATAAAATCATTTATAATTCATTTATTTAATATAATAATTAAATAAATCTAATATCATTAATATTAATTTATTAATGAGAATTCTCCAAAAATATTGAAAATTATATTTTATAATTCAAAATATTTTCTAACACTTTATTCTCATTTAAAAATGATTTTAAAATATTAAAATTATTTTAACTCATATATTTAATATAATAATTAAATAAATCTAAAATCATAAATATTAAATTATTAATGATAATTCTCTAAAAATATTAAAAGTTACATTTTATAACTCAAAATATTTTTAAATTCTTTATCCTTATTTAAAATGATTTTCATAATATTAAATCATTTTCCTCTAATTTATTTAATATACTAATTAAATAAATTAAATACCTTTTAATATTTAAATAATTATAAATTTTAAAGAAAAATATTCCAATAGGTCAAGAATTATTTTTCATAATTTAAAATAATTTTTAAAACCATTATTAATAATTTTTATAATTTTTTTTCTATTTTTTAGGTATTTTCCAGAAAATCATAAAATAAAATAAATAAAAACCGTCGCTAAAGCCTATAACGACACTTATCTGACGTGTTAGGTGTTCTTGAGCTTCAAGAACACTGTCAGACAGTCTCAAGGGTGCACGTTTGATCGTGTGTAATTTACAATATATACAAGTTCTCAGCAATTTTAAACGTTGATCATGTAGTGTTTATGTAATACTACATGAATCAATCACCATCTCGATCATACAACAAATCAATAAAAAGATCTGAGTTAGCAAACATGCTGTCAGGGTGTTTCTGGGTTTTCCCAGAAACCCAGTAGTTCGTGGTGCCATATTCAAGCTCGCTAATCTTAGTGTTTTGATCATCGATAGGTTGTTAATAAGGATCAAATCAGTAGTTCACATGTCAAGGAACAACACTACAACAACAGATCGAATAAACAACAACAAAATCACAATATACGACCCGGTCAAAACCTTGTCAGAAGGCTTGCTCATGCACTTTTCTGAAAATTCCATAATTACAAAATCAATGTGAGTGGTATACTTTAACCACTTGCTACAATCACTATGTTGATTGTTTAAGAGTTCTAAGGCCATGGATCTAGAGTCCACATAACAAGCTACAATCGGAATACAACACATCATCAAAACACTAACACGACTAACAGATCAAGGGGCTTAAAGAAGTTGTCAGACACTGGTAAACCATTTCTGGGTTACCCAGATTTGGCCCAGTCATGCCCGGTCAACGGGTTTTAACCGTTAATATCACGAAATATAGAAATCAACTGCCTGTGATTTCACTTCCATATCAAAGACAACATAACAAGCTACCAATAACAACTTTAAAACAACAAATATCATAAACACAGAAAGATCTAGAGCGACTAACATTTCTTGTCAGACCACTATAAATGCTCAAGAACAGTTTTTGAAAAACATAGTTTTTACCCACTTTGATGTTATGGATCCATGATGGATCAACATATAACATCTAAAAACATCATATAACACCTTCTTAAACAATTAAGAAATTTTTTTACAAAGCATGCAAGATCAAAATGAAACTTAGGGTTAATACCTTTATGTTCAAATCTTTGATTCTTCTTCTTCAATCTGATCTTATGGTTGCTAGGGGCTGTTTATGTGACTGGGGAACTTGATAATTTCGGAGGTTGAGAGAGAATTAGATTTGGTGAGAGCTAGGTTGAAAAATGACCAAGTTTAGTGAACTTTCTCTCTCTAATTCTCTTATATATGATAATATAATGCAATGGATAATATAATGGATGAATTTTAATGGAGATTTTTAGCCCCAAAGTCAAAGAATTAGGTTACCAACTCCAATATTTGCTGGATTTGCAAGCTAGCTTATTAAAGAATGAAAAAGGGCATTTTGGTCATTTTTATTTTAATTTTAATGGCATACTAGACAATTGAACAAATCCTTAGGGTTTAACCCTGGGTTTAACCCTTAGGGTTTACAACATTAATTTCTAAAATTTCTAATTAGGGTTTTAATTATAAAAATTAAAATTTCTAAATTATAATTAGGGTTTTCTAATTAAATTAGGGTTTCCTAATCACAGCAATGTTTAATAAACACATTAAGCTTATCAATTAGGATTAGGGTTTCCTAATTAGGGTTTTGGAATCACAGATATGAAATTAGGGTTTCTCAATTTTTGATTAGGGTTTCTAACTATGCGTTAGGGTTTCTAATCCTGAGATTAGGGTTTTTAATCCTGAGATTAGGGTTTCTAATCTCTTATTAGGGTTTACAAATTTTAAATCTTATCAATTCAATCGTTGGTCATTAACTTAACACAGTACAATCACGTACTCATCAACACAAATATTGAAATTATATTTTCTACCGAATCCCTTTCCAAAAATTAGGGTTTCTAAAGCTGTTAGGCACAACTCTATTCTATTTTTCTCAGTCAATACACAAATTGACTAATTCTAGAGACTCGTATCATAGATACACAATACAATATTAACCGTCAATGTTAATATTAAATAAATAAATTATTAAAAAAATTTGGATTATTCGAAATCCCGGGTTATCACACTTATATTGTGATGAAAGTCATATTTGGCTTACGTGCAAAGATGGACTGTTGATTATTGATTTTACAATTATATATCTCTGGCTTACGTGCAAAGACAAACTGTTGATTGAAAGCTTTGGCCCGTAGTGCAAAGATGGACAGGTGTATGACATGATCATGACCACTGGTGATACTAACGAATATCCTTTGCCCGTAGTGCATGGATAATTCGATGATGTGATTGGCAGCATCATTACCATTAGTTAACAGTTGAATGTCTTTGGCCGTAGTGCACTGACAGACAATTGATTGGTATGATCATGACCATTCGTTTTATAGTTGAATATCTTTGTCCCATAGTGCAAAGGTAGACAACTGATTGGTATGATCATTGTTATTACATTTGAATATCTTTAGCCTTTGGGGTAAGGATATTAAGTAAACGTTCTATTAAGCCTTTATGGCAAGGAGAAATTGTTGATTCACATTATTATGAATATGAATTATGAATTTAACTAACATCTTTGGTGGTTCAGGTGAAGACAGGTGATGAAAGTTCTCTTTATCTTGGGTATAATAAAGAATTGTTAATGGGTATTACAGGGATAAAGTTGATGAAAAACTTTTTAAATCATAGAAGATAGTAGATATCATGCTCTACTTGACTCTTCTAATGGATTGCTTGTTCCGATGCAGTTGTCGATCTAAAACTTGTTGTCTATTATATTCTATCAATTTTTATACTATTGAAGACTAAGGATAATTTATTCTGCATTATCTTAGACATAATATTTCTTACTAGGCTAGTTGAGCTTACCCTTTTCTTTCATTGTTCTCTTCAGGAAATGAGAATATAGCTGCGACGAGTCGGGGAATGGAGTGATGGTCCAGGATAAGTGGCTTTAGTAGTCCTCACTATTCTATGAAATAATGAGATAATAATTGTAATGAGGACTCCATTGAGTGTGGATATTGTCTAGAAGGCAATATTCATGTTTAAACTCTCAGCTATATTTTGCATGACAGTTGTATAATTAAGTTTATAGTTGAGTTTTGTACCATGTATCTGGCGACTCAAGATGGGTGATGTATACCTATTTTGGGGGCGTCACAGTTGGTATCAAAGCTTAGGGATATGATCCCTGGCTGAGATGTGAGACAAGAACTAGGAGGGGAGAGATGGGGAATTCCTTCGCTAGTATGACCTACATAAGTTTATTTGGTATTTAATTGGTCGGTCATAATATAGAGATAATATGTGACATGTCAATTAACCCTTATTTTGAAACTATATTCTAGAATGATATCTGAAATACAAGAGATGAGAAATGGAAAAATCATGATAGGGAGGAAATAACCGATAAGGTACAATCCAAAAAGAAAGCAAGATATTCTCATCTCTTCGAACTACCAGGTACGTAAATTTCGAGGGAGAAATTTCATAAGGAAGGGAGATTGTGTGTGACATCCCCAAATTCGGGTCCCAAATCACCACGGATTTGGTATACTAGTTCTATAACTATTGCGAAAGATATAATCATAAATTGTTTATACATTAAATTTTACACACTATTCCCCAAAATTGAGTAACCTTAACTTATACATAATTCATAAACTATCTAACATATAACATTATTATCAAACTATACTATTACAAATTAGTTGCACAGTTTATCCCAAGCTAAGCTTGGCATTATCCTTTTTTTGTATCCGAACGCATTTGCCTTATCTGCAATGTTTATCATGATATAGCAAGGGTGAGCATAAAGGTTACCCAGAAAGTTTAAATTTTATTTATGGATATATCATGATTGAAAGAGTCTGAATAATAAGATGGCTATAATTCATCAATATAGTTGAGAACCAGCATGAACAAACTTTTGACTAAACAAGTATTAAACATGAACAAATTTATCTGGATCGAATGGTAATGAAGGTGATCAGCCTTTCATACCTGACTTATACATGCAATATGTACATAGTACAATTCTACATGGCAATCAGCAATGATTAACCATAAGAATATCTGAATGAAACAACACTGAGCAGAGTTAAAAAAAACTTGCCTGTTTCGTTGATTATCGTTACGCATTTATTTCGCTTTATCCGAAGACCTAATATTAGTAATATAGATCTCCAATATTAGAATAATATCATCACAATATAATACTATTATATATATATAATAACCTAAACACATAACACATAACCCTATCAATCTATACAGCACATAAGACATAGCATCAAGTTAAACTATTTCAATTCGAGTTGAAACTGACATAATTCTATCATCTCGATGGTCTAGTCGTACAAAAATCAAGTTTAAGTTCAATTAAACTCTACCAAAACACTTAACAATTATCTTAGAAAATTTATTATCAGTCCAAATAATTTTCATAGGATTTTAATAATTTTCAAATAATTATTACCATTTATCATAACTTTTTAATCACTTATACCGTATTTATATAATATAAATACTACATTATTCTATTATCAATAATATTTATTTAATATTAAATTAATGAAAATTATAACATAATATTATAATATATTTATAATATATCAAAGTATTTTTAATACTTTAAAATCATATTTATATGATTTTTAAACATGATTAAATCCATTATTCGATAATTGATATTAATATTTTCATGAAAAAATATCAAAAGTTATATTTTATAACTCAAATTTTTTTTTATAACACTTAAATCACTTTTATATGATTTTTAAATCATTAATTCTATTTTTCATAATTTATTTAATATATTTATTAAATAAACTAAATACCATTAATATTAATTTATTAATGAATTTCATCACAAAATATCAAAAGTTATTAAAATAACTTAAAATATTTTCTAACACCATAAAATAATTTTTCATGATTTTTCAAGCATTAAAATCATTTCGAATAATTTATTTAATATTCTAATTAAATAAATTAAATGCTATTTATATTTCAAAAATACTAAATATTTATGAAATATACTCAAAATAATTAAAACTAATTTTCGGGCTTTAAAATAATTTTTCATAATTTATTATGTATTTTAATAATTTAAAATTATTTTTCTCTAATTATTTATTAAAATATTAATTTCTAGAAAATAAGTGTCACATTAAAATCTATATAGCAGCATGGAATAAATGCATTATAGGTGTTCTTGAAAGTGTTCTTGATGAAAACCCGAACATCATGTAAGTATGCAGGGTACCATGTTTTGACCGGTTCTAGATTTTAGGTTATCAAGCTTCTCAGTTTGTAATTTTGTTAGGATTATAGTATTCATATAGCACTACAACCTTGAGTCAATTCCATGCCCAAAACACAACATAAAACTAAACTACAAGCCTCACAAATTCATAGTCGAGTTGTTCTTCATTTCGGGTTTTCGTAAATGAAGAACGGTGCATTTTTTGAAGCTACATAAGTTGGATTACATGCTTTCTCAGTGTGATCTAAAGGATCTATTTTGTAGTCCTGATAACAGGGAACAATTCTATAACAACATATCATTATATCATCATCACACTAAGAAGATCAAGGCTGGTCAAAGTAGGGGTCAGGACACGGTCATTGAAGATCTGGGTTTCCCAGAAATCTTTATCTGGTCAGTTGGTCAACGGTGGTTTGACCACAAATAAGTTTGATTCTGAGCAAGATCTGAGTGATCTAAAGCATTTAACTTGTAGTTTTCATGTCAGGCTACAACAACAACACAATAACTTAGCCAAAACAATAACATACAGCAAGATCAATGGCCTTGAAAATCACTATCGACTTTTCAGCAATGTGGGTTACTTAAAGCAGATCATTTGTAATTCGTGGTCCTGGCCAACGTGGTTTGATTTGTATATAACTGACGATCTAGACATGTTATGACCCTGATTCAAGTTGCAGAACAAAAACCACATGGCATACTATATATTCATAACATAAAACACCATAAACATCTAACACAGAAGAATATAGAGGCTCTGACATTTGCTATCAAACCTTATTTTTTCAACTTTCCCAGATTTTTGAAATCTTTAAATTTGTGATATAAATATATGATCTAACCACCCAGATCACTATGTGACACCATCTAACACAACTTTAAACAACAACTAACATCAAACAACATGGATCACATGATTTTCAAAATTTAGGGTTTATACCTCCTTTAAAGCTTGATCTAGATTCTGATCTTTGAGTTCTGATCTTGCTAAGCTAAGAACTGATATTGGCTTGTCTTATCACTCTCTCTCACTCTAGATTTCGGATTTAGAAGAGAGAGAAAGGGTTGAAGAGAATGAGAATTAAAGTGTGCATTTTCTCTTTCTTAATCTATATAATTGATATGATTCAATATTTCTAGCAATCTAAATGGCTGATTTTGGACACATAGCTAGGGCTAGGACTAGGGTTAGCTCACCCACTCAAGATTATAGCAAGATGTGCAAGCTACCAATTAAAGAATGTGACATAAGGGTATAATAGTCATTTCCATACCATTTTAATTGTAAAATTATCATTTGATCAAACCCTTAGGGTTAAAACCTAAGGTTTCCATAAATACCAATTTCTAGGATTTTCAACTTAGATTTTCAAAATAGAAAATTATGATAATTAAATTATAATTAGAGTTTCCTAATTATATTATAATTTTCTAATCATATTAGGACTTAAACAAATTAGGATTAATATTTCCTAATTAAGAATTAAAATTACCTAATTATAAATTAGGGTTTCAAATTTACAAATTAGGGTTCCTAATAATTAGCGGTTTCTAATTATTAGAATTTCTAATTAATCAATTAGGGTTATCCCTAATTAAGTTTCTGATTAATACAGAAACCATAAACGTTGTACTTAAATCCCCAATTTAGGGTTTCCATATACCGAATTAGGGTTTTAAATTCCCGGAGCTGAACTTAGGGTTTTCAAAACCGATTTCTAGGGTTTCTTATCAATCATTAAGATTTTCTAATTGAATGTTGATATTTAACAATAATCTTAGGGTTTGACACAAATAAAATTTATCTAGTCAACCCTTGACCCTTAACCACATTGTAGACACTCGAAATTTTCTGCACAACTGTTACTAACATTGCAGGAGGGCAGAATCGTCTTTCAAAGATAACCCTGGAAGACAGTTCGCATCCATTCCGGATACTGCCGGAAGTTTAGTCTCAATCCCGGAACACACACCGGGAACATCATTTCCAACCTCGGAGATAACCCCAAGTTTCATCTTTGGCGATAACCCCAAGGAATGTTGTTGTAGTTCCAGCGATAACCCCGGAAATGCTTGTTTCACATGCGATCAGCTTCAATCAGACCTCCTATGGAGGCACTCATACCTCATACCCAGAGCTAACACCGGGCAGACAGGCATCCAGAAGATAACATTGCGGCATTCAACACTTGCAGCAGTCCAATCTCAGATGTAGCCCTGAGCAACGTCTACTTTCAACTCAAATCGGCGATAACCCCGATGAGGATTCATACGTCATCTTGCTATCTTAACACCTGCGCGTCACCCCAACGCTTCATACATACATACATACATACAACAATGTCCTTCAAGAACAAGGAGTTCCAATACAGAGTGACTATGCTGCTGGCAAAGACACCTGCCGGATAGAATTTGAAGCTTGAAGACCATGGTAATGGTCCCTTCTTCCTGACTTTGTACAACCTCTATTCCATGTCATTGTGTAACTCTCGACACAAGCAGTCCGAAGAAGGTCGTATATACCGCGTTCGGATGCTCGGATTGAAATTCTGCAAGTTTGAGCGGACATTACAGTGCACAAGTGCACGTACTTCGAGGCGACAGGACCCGTGGAACCTCGGTATTTCGGCAACGCAAGTAGTGCATGGCTGCCAAGAAGACTTACTCATGACTAGCAGCTCTATAAATATAGAGCTTGGGCTAGCCATTTTAAAAAAAGAAAAGGCGAGGAAGCCTTGTTTAATTTGCTTTATACACACCCTATATTGAGTGCTTGCTCTTTTTAAACACCTATTAGCCCACATACAGTTATAAATTTACCAGTGGGAGCTGAGTATTTGTCCATATAGAGTCATAGAAGTCTACATTGGCAGCCCACTATAAGCCTTCTTACACTCTATAAAGCCTTTCTCTTCATATTTGCACACACTATTCTACACATTGAGAGTCGTGTTGTGTGCATATACCCGGACTTCGGTCCGTAGTTTTCATTTCTGTCTATATATATATACTTATATATGTATATATTTTTATATGGACTAATTTTATCGAGTTATGCCTCGATTAAGCCTAGACTTATGTCTAGAGCGTTTACTCGCTTATATATATATATATATATATATATATATATATATAAACTGTTGTCAGAGCTTGGATTTTACATCTGGAGCATTTACTTGCTTATATATATATACTTATATATATAATTGTTGTCAGACATATCTGATGAGCCTGGATTTTTTACATCCGGAGCGTTTATTGCTTTTATATGTATATATATGTTTATATATATAATTGTCATTCAGACATATCCGATGAGTTAGAGATTTTATATCCGTTGCATTTATCTTTATATATATATATATATATATATATATATATATATATATATATATATATATATATATGGTAGGATATATCAGTACCCTTATCTTTACTCACTTTAGTACTTCACCTTCTTTAGGCGACAGTTTTGGTCATACAACCATCGTCTATACTTTTAGCGACGGACAAACATATAGCGTCGCTAAAAGTATAGATGACGGTTGTATGACCGAAATCGTCGCCTAAAGGGGGGTAAGCACGGGTGAGTAAGATAAGGGGTATGCACTTGATCCTTTATATATATATATATATATATATATATTTACATTTCTGTCTGGCCTGGAGTTTACTTCGTGGCAGTTGATAGCTTTTACAACTTTATTTACATTCAAGTACCGCCTGGAGTTTACTTCGTGGCGGTTGATAGCATTTACTGCTTTATTTACATTTCTGATCCCCCATGGAGTTGCTTCGTGGCGGCTGATCATGCACACATATATATATTTACCTCTTTTATATATATAACTGCTTACTTCTTTCCATACAAATTGCATTATCATGTGAGCCTAGGAATCATGTAATCACAGATTCAGTCCATTAAATCTAGATTCGGTTCTCGTGATGGACTTTTTCAGCTGTAAGCAACTTGTACATTATTTATAGTGTACGAATTTCCTTGGATGGATGTCATACCCATAAGGAGTTCAGCACTGCTGTATATTACTCGAAGATGCCTCGCATCTCGAAAATAAAAGCAAACAACCGAACATTTTAATAATAAAATAGAAGTATGAAAAGGTCTCAATTCCTATTGAGCACAATGTTTGAAAAACCTCTTTTGATAAAACTTCATTGCTATATCTTGGTTAAAACTGAATTTTTCTATAAATTCAAACCTTGTATATATAAGTACGAACGACGCCTCGTACTACTTTCAAATAATTGCACATTGATCCACACACACACACACACATTCATATAACAGTTTCTTTGAGAAGTAGCGGTCAATGTGGCAACACAGATGTCGGTGGGTGCCTAACACCTTCCCTCCGCATAATGAAGCCCCCGAACCCTAATGAATCTCGGTTTCACAGACCCGTTTAGCAGTGTCACATCAATAGGTCAATGTGCAAACCTTTTCGGTTGCGTTGGTGCAACCAGTTAAAAACACCAACTGATGACTCTTAAATTCAAATCGTCAACATTACACATGTCGGACCTTTTTCACTTGTTTTTTCAAACAAATCTCATATTAACATTAGAACACCAAAGAACAAGTAACGAAAAGGGACACTAAAAATCCCGACGTCGATAGGTGGCGACTCCGCTGGGGACTCTAGTAAGAGGGCTTAAGTCGCTATTACAAGCTTTTCAAAACTGTTATATGCTTGTGTATGAATGTTGCATTTACATTTATGATGAATGTGTACGAATGCATTTTACTTACTGCACTGCTAAATATCTATCTGTGATATTAGTGCTTCGCACATGTCATCATTTTGCATAAATGGTGAGACACGTTGTATGTGAATGTATGTTGTGTGGTTCCTCCACCAGGAGGCTATCCTGTCGGTATTTGATTACTGGACACATAGGAAGACTAATTCAAACGAGGCTTAGGAAAGGTACCACCCAGATTCGCTCCAGTTGAAAGACTGGATTAACTTCCCGTCAAGTAGATTGCGATGATCTGGGAACCTTCATGCCAAAAAGCCGCGAGAGTAACCTAAGATAGGTCAACCTCTGATAAACCAAACGTGGAGGAAAGTCTCTTCATGCTTTCCATTTTCAATTACTTGTAAAAGCATTTACTTGTAATTTTATTCCATGATAATTTATATGTAATGGAAAATATGAAGAATATATGTGCATACATGACATGTTATCATTTAACAACCGTTTTTGCAGGACCATATTCCTAAAACGGACACCTCATGATAACATTTACATTATCCCTAAGACTAAACTACATAAGTCTTTTGTAGGAAGCAATTGGGCCTGTTACCCGCTCAAAATTCAAAAAGGCCATGAGCCTACAGCCAATCACGTCTTCTTCTGACCAGTCTAATCCTGTTTCGAGAAGAATTTGACGGATTGAGTAAACAAATCACAGACTTGGCTGTTCTGTTGAAAGAACTGCATCAGTCTACTCAGGGTACAAAGATGCCTACACATATTGAAACCTCTACACAAGGAGGAGTTCAAGGTTTGGAAAAAACAATTCCAGAACCTCAGTTGGATACGACCAACAAAGACCCTGAAAACACCCATCTCAAAGGAGATCCAGACAACGGTGATATCAAGAAGAAGGTCCTCTAAATGGAGGAAACTATTTGTGTTCTCAAAGGGATTGGAACACATGGAAGTGTCTCATATACTGACTTTTGCATATTCCCTGGTGTTCATTATCCAGAGAAATTCAAAACCCCTGATTTTGAAAAATATGACGGATTAGGGGATCCTTATACATATTTGAAAATATTCATTGGAGAACTTGGGTCTTATGCCGAAAATGAAAAGCTCAGAATGCAGTTGTTCCAGAAGAGTCTAACTAGAGAAGCCCATTCATGGTATGCCAGATTAGACAACTCCAAGATCCATAGCTGGGAAGAGCTAGCTCATGCCTTCCTCACTCAATATAGTTTTCAATCTCAATTGGCTCCTGACCGGTTCCAAATTACCAAGGTCAAGAAACAGTCCAATGAGTCATTTAGAAAGTATGCTCAAAGGTGGAGGCGCCTTGCTGCTCAAGTTATTCATTCCTTGACAGAATTAGAAATGGTCATGACTTTCATAGATGTACAGGAAGCTCCTTTTTATGGGAGAGTTTTAGCTGGTATTGGCAAACCATTCTTTCAAATGATTAAACATAGAGAGATGGCTGAGATGGGATTGAAGTTTTGTAAGATTCAAGACCTCACTGCTCTTAAAGTTGTTGCTGAGCACATCCAATCCAGATCTTATGGAAACAACCCCTAGAGGGTCCATAAAAAGAAAGAGGAGGACGTTTCCTTGATACTACAAGGACAAAAGGCAAATAAAACATGCCTATCAGAGCAGAGAAACTACTCCCTTTCTAAGCACAGTCTTCAAACCCTCCATTGCCTAAAAGTGGAGAAGCAAAGCGACCTCGAACATTCACACCCTTAGGGGACTCACTCGAGAATATTCTTACACTTCTGACTACTCAGAAGAAAATCACACGTCTTCTTCCACCAGCCAACCCTAATGGAAGGGGTTTTAATGCTACTCGGAAGTGTGCTTATCATGCCGGAGCACCTGGACATGATACTCAAGATTGTTGGGCCTTGAAACACAAGATCCAAGACTTGATAGACAATGGTGAGATTATAGTCACCAAACCAAATCAACCTCATGTGCAAGACAACCCTCTTCCTCAACACAGAGAAGAAGAGGTCAACATGATCAGTTGGAGCACTGGGCAAAGTTCCAGTTTTAATGGCGAGCCATAAAACTGTGTAACCTTAACTAGTACGAAAGATATAATCATAAATTGTTTATACATTAAATTTTACACACTATTCCCCAAAATCGAGTAACCTTAACTTATACATAATTCATAAACTATCTAACATATAACATTATTATCAAACTATACTATTACAAATTAGTCAAGATATTTATCCCAAGTTGAGCTTGGCATTATCCTTTTCCTCAGATCCGAACGATTCGCCTTTATCTCGCAATGTTTATCATGATATAGCAAGGTGAGCATAAAGGTTACCGAGAAAGTTTAAATTTTATTTATGGATATATCATGATTGAAAGAGTTCTAATAATAAGTCGGCTATAATTCATCAATATAGTTGAGAACCAAAGATGAACAAACTTTTGATGAACAAGTATTAAACATGAACAAATTTATCCGGACCGAATGGTAATGAAGGTGATCAGCCTTTCATACCTGACTTATACATGCAATATGTACATAGTACAATTCTACATGGCAATCAGCAATGATTAACCATAAGAATATCTGAATGAAACAACACTGAGCAGAGTTAAAAAAAACTTGCCTGTTTCGTTGATTATCGTTACGCATTTATATCGCTTTATCCGAAGACCTAATATTAGTAATATAGATCTCCAATATTAGAATAATATCATCATAATATAATACTATTATATATATATATATATATATATATATAATAACCGAAACACATAACACATAACCCTATCAGTCTATACAGCACATAAGACATAGCATCAAGTTAAACTATTTTAGTTCGAGTTGAAACCGACATAATTCTATTATCTCGATGGTCTAGTCGGACAAAAATCAAGTTTAAGTTCAATTAAACTTTACCTAAACACTTAACAATTATCTTAGAAAATTTATTATCAGTCCAAATAATTTTCATAGGCTTGTAATAATTTTCAAATAATTATTACCATTTATCATAATTTTTTAATCACTTATACCGTATTTATATAATATAAATACCACATTATTCTATTATCAATAATATTTATTTAATATTAAATTAATGAAAATTATAACATAATATTATAATATATTTATAATATATCAAAGTATTTTTAATACTTTAAAATCATATTTATATGATTTTTTAAACAGATTAAATCCATTATTTGATAATTGATATTAATATTTTCATGACAAAATATCAAAAGTTATATTTTATAACTCAAAATTTTTTTTTATAACACTTAAATCACTTTTTATATGATTTTTAAATCATTAATTCTATTTTTCCATAACTTATTTAATATATTTATTAAATAAACTAAATACCATTAATATTAATTTATTAATGAATTTCATCACAAAATATCAAAAGTTATTAAAATAACTTAAAATATTTTCTAACACCATAAAATAATTTTTCATGATTTTTAAGCATTAAAATCATTTTTGAATAATTTATTTAATATTCTAATTAAATAAATTAAGTGCTATTTATATTTCAAAAATACTAAATATTTATGAAATATACTCAAAATAATTAAAAACTAATTTTCAGGCTTTAAAATAATTTTTCATAATTTATTATGTATTTTTAATAATTTAAAATTATTTTTCTCTAATTATTTATTTAAAATATTAATTTCTAGAAAATAAGTGTCACTAAAGGGCCCTATAGCGACAGAATCATCGCTATAGGTGTTCTTGAGTGTTCTTGATGAAAACCCGGAACATCATGTAAGTATGCAGGGTACCATGTTTTGACCGGTTCTAGATTCTAGGTTATCAAGCTTCTCAGTTTGTAATTTTGTTAGGATTATAGTATTCATATAGCACTACAACCTTGAGTCAATTCCATGCCCAAAACACAACATAAAACTAAACTACAAGCCTCACAAATTCATGTCAGAGTTGTTCTTCATTTCTGGGTTTTCCAGAAATGAAGAACAGTTCGTACTTCCTTTTTTGAAGCTACATAAGTTGGATTACATGCTTTCTCAGTGTGATCTAAAGGATCTATTTTGTAGTCCTGATAACAGGGAACAATTCTATAACAACATATCATTATATCATCATCACACTAAGAAGATCAAGGCTGGTCAAAGTAGGGGTCAGGACACGGTCATTGAAGATCTGGGTTTCCCAGAAATCTTTATCTGGTCAGTTGGTCAACGGTGGTTTGACCACAAATAAGTTTGATTCTGAGCAAGATCTGAGTGATCTAAAGCATTTAACTTGTAGTTTTCATGTCAGGCTACAACAACAACACAATAACTTAGCCAAAACAATAACATACAGCAAGATCAATGGCCTTGAAAATCACTGTCAGACTTTTCTAGGCAATGTGGGTTACTTAGAAACAGTCATTTGTGTCCGGTCAACGTAGTTTGACTGTATATAACTGACGATCTAGACATGTTATGACCCTGATTCAAGTTGCAGAACAAAAACCACATGGCATACTATATATTCATAACATAAAACACCATAAACATCTAACACAGAAGAATATAGAGGCTCTGACATTTGCTTGTCAAACCTTATTTTTTCAACTTACCCAGATTTTTGAAATCTTTAAATTTGTGATTTAAATATATGATCTAACCACCCAGATCACTATGTGACACCATCTAACACAACTTTAAACAACAACTAACATCAAACAACATGGATCACATGATTTTCAAAATTTAGGGTTTATACCTCCTTTAAAGCTTGATCTAGATTCTGATCTTTGAGTTCTGATCTTGCTAAGCTAAGAAATGATATTGGCTTGTCTTATCACTCTCTCTCACTCTAGATTTCGGATTTAGAAGAGAGAGAAAGGGTTGGGGAGAATGAGAATTAAAGTGTGCATTTTCTCTTTCTTAATCTATATAATTGATATGATTCAATATTTCTAGCAATCTAAATGGCTGATTTTGGACACATAGCTAGGGCTAGGACTAGGGTTAGCTCACCCACTCAAGATTATAGCAAGATGTGCAAGCTACCAATTAAAGAATGTGACATAAGGGTATAATAGTCATTTCCATACCATTTTAATTGTAAAATTATCATTTGATCAAACCCTTAGGGTTAAAACCTAAGGTTTCCATAAATACCAATTTCTAGGATTTTCAACTTAGATTTTCAAAATAGAAAATTATGATAATTAAATTATAATTAGAGTTTCCTAATTATATTATAATTTTCTAATCATATCGTGACTTAAACAAATTAGGATTAATATTTCGTAATTAAGAATTAAAATTACCTAATTATAAATTAGGGTTTCAAATTTACAATTAGGGTTCCTAATAATTAGGGTTTCTAATTATTAGAATTTCTAATTAATCAATTAGGGTTATCCTAATTAAGTTTTCGAATACTGTAAACCATAAACGTTGTACTTAAATCCCCAATTTAGGGTTTCCATATACCGAATTAGGGTTTTAAATTCCCGAAGCTGAACTTAGGGTTTTCAAAATCGATTTCTAGGGTTTCTTATCAATCATTAGGGTTTTCTAATTGAATGTTGATATTTAACAATAATCTTAGGGTTTGACACTAATAAAATTTATCTGGTCAACCCTTGACCCTTAACCACATTGTAGACACTCGAAATTTTCTCGCATAATCATTATTAACATTGCGGAGGGCGTAAATTGTCTTACTGAGATAACCTCGGAAGACAGTTCACATCCATTTAGGACATCACGGAAGTTCAGGCCTCAATCCCGGAACACACACCGGAACATCATTTCAACCCTGGAGATAACCCCAAGTTTCATCTTTGGCGATAACCCCAAGGAATGTTGTTGTAGTTCCAGCGATAACCCCGGAAATGCTTGTTTCGATTGCGATCAGCTTCAATCAGACCTCCTACGGAGGCACTCATACCTCATACCCAGAGCTAACACCTAGTGCATGGGCATCCGTAAGATAACATTGCAAGCATTCAACACTTGCAAAGCAGCCCAATCTCGAGATGTAGCCCCGAGCAACGTCTACTTTCAACTCAAATTCCATGATAACCCCGATGAGGATTCATACGTCATCTTGCTATCTTAACACCTGCGCGTCGCCCCAATGCTTCATACATACATACATACATACAACAATGTCCTTCAAGAACAAGGAGTTCCAATACAGAGTGACTATTACGCATGGCAGCACACCGGATAGAATTTGAAGCTTGAAGACCATGGTAATGGTCCCCTCTTCCTGACTTTGTACAACCTCTATTCCATGTCATTGTGTAACTCTCGGCACAAGCAGTCCGAAGAAGGTCGTATATACCTCGTTCGGATGCTCGGATTGAAGTTCGCAAGTTTGAGCGGACATTACAAAGGCACAAGTGCACGATTGAGAGACGACAGTGACGTGGAACCCGGCAGGCATTTCGGGCAAACCAAGTAGTGCAATCTGGCACGCCAAGAAGACTACTGCTGGCTAGCGACTCTATAAATATGGAGCTTGGGCTAGCCATTTGAAAAAAAAAAAAAAGAAGAAGCCTTTGTCTAATTTGCTTTATACACACCCTATATTGAGTGCTTGCTCTTTTTAAACACCTATTAGCCCACATAAAGGTTATAAATTTACCAAATGGAGTGAGTATTTATCCATATAGAGTCATAGAAGTCTATATTGGCAGCCCACTGTAAGCCTTCTTACACTCTATAAAGCCTTTCTCTTCATATTTGCACACACTATTCTACACATTGAGAGTCGTGTTGTGTGTATATTCCTGACTTCATCCGTAGTTTTCATTATTTCGCTATATATATAATTATATATGTATATATTTTTATATGGACTAATATTATCGAGTTATGCCTTGATTAAGCCTAGACTTATGTCTAGAGCGTTTACTCACTTATATATATATATATATATATATATATATATATATATATATATATAAACTGTTATCGGAGCTTGGATTTTACATCCTGAGCATTTACTTGCTTATATATATACTTATATATATAAATATTGTCATATATATCCGATGAGCCCGGATTTTTACATCCTGAGCGTTTATTGCTTTTATATATATATATATGTTTATATATATAATTGTCATCGGACATATCTCGATGGAGCCGGGATTTTATATCTCATTGATTTATCGCTTTTATATATATATATATATATATATATATATATATATATATATATATATATATATATATATATATATATATATATATATATATGGGATCAGTGCATATACCTTATCTTACTCATTCGTGCTTACATTTTTTTTGGTGCGGTTTTGGTATATACTGATCGCCTACATACTTTTAGCGATGGACAAACATATAGCGTCGCTTAAAAGTATAGATGACGGTTGTAATGACCGTAAATCGTCGCCTAAAGGGGGTAAGCACTATAGAGTAAGATAAGGGTATGACTGATCCTCATATATATATATATATATATATATTTACATTTCGTCTCTGAGTTTACTTCACGGCGGTTGATATCTTTACAACTTTATTTACATTCAAGTCCCTACTGGAGTTTACTTCGTGGCGGTTTGATAGCATTTATCGCTTTATTTACATTTTCGATCCCCCATGGAGTTGCTTCACATATACCGATCATGCACATATATATATTTACCTCTTTTTATATATATAACTGCTTACGGCTTTCCATACAAATTGCATTATCATGTGAGCCTAGGAATCATGTGATCACAGATTCAGTCCATTAAATCTAGATTCGGTTCTCGTGATGGACTTTTTCAGCTGTAAGCAGCTTGTACATTATTTATAGAGTACGAATTTCCTTGGATGGATGTCATGCCCATAAGGAGTTCAACACGGCTGTATATTATTTTCTCGAAGATGCCTCGCATCTCGAAAATAAAAGCAAACAACCGAACATTTTAATAATAAAATAGAAGTATGAAAAGGTCTCAATTCCTATTGAGCACAATGTTTGAAAAACCTCTTTTGATAAAACATCATTTCTATATCTTGGTTAAAACTGATTTTTTCTATAAATTCAAACCTTGTGTATATAAGTACGAACGACGCCTCGCACTACTTTCAAATAATTGCACATTGATCCACACACACACACACACATTCATATAACAGTTTCTTTGAGAAGTAGCGGTCAATGTGGCAACACGGATGCCGGTGGGTGCCTAACACCTTCCCTCCGCATAATGAAGCCCCTGAACCCTAATGAATCTCGGTTTCACAGACCCGTTTAGCAGTGTCACATCAATAGGTCGAATGTAAACCTTTTTTCATTGCGTTAGTGCAACGATTAAAAACACCAACCTGATGACTCTTAAATTCAAATCGCCAACATTACACATGTCGGACCTTTTTCACTTGTTTTTCAAACAAATCTCACATTAACATTAGAACACCAAAGAACAAGTAACGTAAAAGGACACCAAAAATCCCCGGACGTCGATAAAGGGTACACTCATACTGGGACTCTAGTAAGAGGGCTTAAGCCGCTATTACAAGCTTTTCAAAAGCTGTTATATGCTTTGTGTGTGAATGTTGCATTTACATTTATGATGAATGTGTACTTAATGCATTTTACTACTTATCAGATCGCTAAATATCTATCTGTGATATTAGTGCTTCAGATATGTCATCATTTGCATAAATGGTGAGACACGTTGTATGTGAATGTATGTTGTGTGGTTCCTCCACCAGAGGCTATCCATCTTGTATTTGATTCTTGGACACATAGGAAGACTAATTCAAACGAGGCTTAGGAAAGGTACCACCCAGTTCGCCGGTTGAAAAGACTGGATTAACTTCCCGTCAAGTAGATTGCGATGATCTGGGAACCTTCATGCAAAAAAGCCGCGAGAGTAACCTAAGATAGGTCAACCTCTGATAAACCAAACGTGGAGGAAAGTCTCTTCATGCTTTCCATTTTCAATTACTTGTAAAAGCATTTACTTGTAATTTTATTCCATGATAATTTATATGTAATGGAAAATATGAAGAATATATGTGCATACATGACATGTTATCATTTAACAACCATTTTTGCAGGACCATATTCCTAAAACGGACACCTCATGATAACATTTACATTATCCCTAAGACTAAACTACATAAGTCTTTTGTAGGGAAGCAATTGGGCTCATTACCCTCGCTCAAAATCCAAAAGGCCATGAGCTTCTGACAGCCCAATCACGCTTCTTCTTGACTCGGATCTAATCTCGTTTCAGAAGAAGAATTTGATTGAGTAAACAAATCACTGCACTTGGTCGTTTCATTAAAAGAATCGCATCAAGATACTGTGGTACAAAGATGCCTACACATATTGAAACCTCCACACAAGGAGGAGTTCAAGGTTTGGAAAAAACAATTCCAGAACCTCAGTTGGATACGACCAACAAAGACCCTGAAAACACCCATCTCAATGGAGATCCAGACAACGGTGATATCAGAAAGAAGGTCCTCTAAATGGAGGAAACTATTTGTGTTCTCAAAGGGATTGGAACACATGGAAGTGTCTCATATACTGACTTTTGCATATTCCCTGGTGTTCATTATCCAGAGAAATTCAAAACCCCTGATTTTGAAAAATATGACGAATTAGGTGATCCTTATACATATTTGAAAGTGTTCATTGGAGAACTTGGGTCTTATGCCGAAAATGAAAAGCTCAAAATGCAGTTGTTCCAGAAGAGTCTAACTAAGAGAAGCCCATTCATGGTATACCAGATTAGACAACTCCAAGATCCATAGCTGGGAAGAGCTAGCTCACAACTTCCTCACTCAATATAGTTTTCAATCTCAATTGGCTCCTGACCGGTACCAAATTACCAAGGTCAAGAAATAGTCCAATGAGTCATTTAGAGAGTATGCTCAAAGGTGGAGGCGCCTTGTTGCTCAAGTTATTCCTTCCTTGACAGAATTAGAAATGGTCATGACTTTCATAGATGTACACGAAGCTCCTTTTTATGAGAGAGTTTTAGCTGGTATTGGCAAACCATTCTTTGAAATGATTAAACATAGAGAGATGGCTGAGATGGGATTGAAGTTTGGTAAGATTCAAGACCTCACTGCTCTTAAAGTTGTTGCTGAGCACATCCAATCTAGATCTTATGGAAACAACCCCAGAGGGTCTATAAAAAGAAAGAGGAGGACGTTTCCTTGATACTACAAGGACAAAAAGGCAGTCAAAACATGCCTATACAGAGGAGAAACTACTCCCCTTTCTAAGCACAGTCTTTAAACCCTCCATTGCCTAAAAGTGCAGAAGCAAAGCGACCTCGAACATTCACACCCTTAGGGGACTCACTCGAGAATATTCTTACACTTCTGACTACTCAGAAGAAAATCACTCGTCTTCTTCCACCAGCCAACCCTAATGGAAGGGGTTTTAATGCTACTCGGAAGTGTGCTTATCATGCTGGAGCACCTGGACATGATACTCAAGATTGTTGGGCCTTGAAACACAAGATCCAAGACTTGATAGACAATGGTGAGATTATAGTCACCAAACCAAATCAACCTCATGTGCAAGACAACCCTCTTCCTCAACACAAAGAAGAAGAGGTCAACATGATCGGGTTGAGCACCTTTGGGCAAAGTTCCGGTTTAATGGCGAGCCATCTCGCACCATCAAAGACGGTGTTGATAGATGGGATTATGAAAAGTTCCAGTGTACTATGGAATGAAAGATGAAAGCTCTTTGCAAACAAATTGAGCAATTGGCAGAACTGGTGACCCATCAGCATCAAGTCACATGCCAATTAATCAAGCAGGAGCATGCCTATCTCCTTCTGTTTGTTATGAATGCTCCACCCCCACCTTCAGAAAGCGAATCTATGGAAGATAAGGTTGCAAAGCGAGCAAATGCTAAAGCCCAGCGGGATTTTTCCAATAAGAGGGAGTTCACCTATCTGGGCCAACTTATGGAGGAATTAATTCAAATGCTAATCAATGAAGGAAGAATTACATCCCTTCTACCTCCAATCAATCCCCGTGCAGGACAGTTTAATTCTAATGGAGTGTGTCAATATCATTCCTATTCTCGCGCTCACAGCACAGACGAATGATGGGCACTCCGTCACCTCATTCAAAATCTTATTGATAGCGGTGTCCTACAAATGGCAGATGATAACACTGTACAACTTGGAGGTGGGAGTGCATGTCCTACTAAGTGGAAGGGATCAGTAGCAGTTATATCCGATGAGGATGATAAGACTGTCAAAGCATTTCCCATTCAAGCAATTCAACTCAAAGGAGCTGACAATCCTTTGAAAGTGGCCGCAGCCGAGCCAATTTCTTTACTTTTCAGACAACAATATCCTGTTGTCAACTTACACAAAGTTCCATGGAATTATGGAGAAGCTGAAGGATCCACATCTCATACTACTGCTATAGTGTCGAAGGATAGTCCACTGTATCTTCCTCAAAGGGTTATCAAGCCTACCCTCAAAGCAAAGGGGAAGATTCCCATGGACAAAGTTGAAAATTTTCTTCGCACTATGGGCCATAATGAAGCCAAGGTGGTTCTAAGCTTAAGAGAAGCTCCACATCATATATCAATCCTAGACTTGGTTTTCTCTTCCGAAGATCACCATTGAAGGTTTTGGAAGAAGCCTACTTACTGAAATTAGTGGATGTGGAAAAATTTCAACATATGGTTGATCACATTTTCAACAATAATGTGATATCCTTCACTGATGACGATATACCTCCCAAAGGGACAGGTCATTGCAAGCCACTGCACATCGCAATGTTATCCTTCGGGTATATGTTAGCTAGAGTGTTGATAGATGGAGGTTCGTCTCTGAATATATGTCCTTATGCGACCTTGGTGAAGATGAATGTCAATCTCAAGCAGATCCAAAGCAGCCATACGGTGATCAAAGCTTTCAATGGATCCCGGCAAAATTACGTCGGAAAGATTGAGCTGCCAATTGAGATTGGTCCAAATACATTCAATGTATCCTTCCACATCCTCAAAATAGATTCAGGATACAACCTGTTATTGGGGAGACCATTGATACACATGGCTGGAGTTGTTCCCTCCACATTACATCAACAACTCAAATACATTGTCAACAATAGTCTAGTTACTGTCAATGCTGAGATGGAGTATCCTGAACAAGGAGATCTGCCAATCATCAGTTTCAACTCTGAAGTTGAGTTGGCCAGTTTTCATACCTTGGAAGTGAGTAACATTCAATATCGACCTATTGGAGCACCACTTCTCGTACCCAAGATTTCTGCTGAGGTTATGTCGGCCACACAAGAAATGATGTCATTGGGTCATCAGCTTGGTCAAGGGTGTGGAAACAATCAGTAGGGTATTAAGCACCCTATTCAAGTGTCCAGTCAAACTGGGACAGCCAGACTAGGCTATTCTGCCAGTTCCAGTCATAGGAATCCACATAAACACAGGCCGATTACTCAAACTTCCGCCACACAACGATGTTTTCCATCTGCACCTCATGGGCTGATACAGTCTCCAGTTAAGGTGTTAGCATATGTTATGACTATGCTGTTTCCCAAACTAGTACCATTCAAAGCAAAAGAGGTGCTGATTCCTTATCCCGAAGTGGAAGAAAGGGAACGGAAACGTAAACATGACATCACTTTGATGATGTCCGGCATACGCGTCATTGTTCATGATGAACATAAAACAGATATACCCCAGATGATGATTGCCTGGATGTCATGGTTATCATTTGGGAGAAGGAGGACATTGATAATCCCTCTATCACTACAGTCCATCAGGACTTTGCCCTCGACAATTAGAGCAGCACTCCATGCATTGGTCGACGAGGGTAAAACGGGCAAAAAATCTCTTTGCCCTGTAGATAACTTTAATTGCTTACTTTTTTATACAGTATTAGCAGTTATTTTATCAGTACATGCTAACACTTTGTATGATTAAACCGTTGCATATATTAAGTGAAAGCATCTTTTGATTTCAGGACTATGAATATAGGTGTGCTTGTACTTGCTTGTGATATGACTTCTCTACACAAGGGCTATAACTTTGATGCAAAGTTGGACTCAGACTTGATAGACATCCAAGAGGACATTGAGACTGTAGCGCCCCCAAATCCGAGTATCTTCCAACCCGACAGATGGTGCTATACTGTACAAACATTCATACATTCCAATTGAATAGCTTCAAAAGAATGAATATCCCTTATATATAATCAAAATAATATTTATATTTTCCCAAGTTCTAACCCATTACACAAGTTCTTTGTCATAATATCAATTACATTACAACATTAAACCTATACTATTACATAGATGACTTTAACGATCATCTTAGCTTTTCTTTATCCTTATTCGATCCTTCGGGACGTTCAGTCTTAGATGCATTCATATGGTTCAAGCAAGAGTGAGCATAACTAGCTCAGTAAGTATGACAATTTCAATAAACAACATAATTGACACATAAGAATCGTATATCTTCAATAATCGAACAATAGTTATGAAGTACTATTGATGATTCAAAATAAGACTTCATCTTTTTCTTTCAAAATGTTTTACAATATAACAATATTCCGTAAAACATTAACTATGGTCCAAGACCTTGAGCATTTCATTCTTCTTTGAAAAGGACAACGAAACTAAGTCCTGAAGTCTAGATACTTTATGAGCACTTCTAGGTGATCAAACTTATTTTACTCTATGTTGATCAACACTACATTCATTAAACGTATGTACGTTTAATTTGTGGCAACCTCACGTGCCTGTCGTATGACGACAAAAACATTTGTTTAACATACGCAGTCTTCTTTTGAAAACCATATAAAGTAGTTGACAAAAGATAAAAATATTTAATAACAGATGGATAGATTATCAATAATCCAACTAATATATCAAGTATAGCCGAAAGGATTGGCTTTAACTTCATCATACATCAATTCATGCGTAAAGATACATGAACTTCCAAACTTGTTCAGATTGAACTGAGACAAGAGTTAGAATACTTACCTTTAGCGTCTGCTACGGTATAATTACTTTATGTTCGAGTCTTTCAAGTCTCTACAACACATGATCACATAATGCCTCATATTAGGTCATACATAATCAAGTATGTGTATGACTATATCTTACCCTTCATCTCAATCTAATTATGTATTAGATTTATTTACTATCAATTCCGGTTTATCATTATACTTGCATTCATATCTGAATAGGTTATCTCAACCTTTATGCACTATCCTTAAGGTTTAACAAAGTTTTAACAATGTTACTTCAAGTTCCTTAAGGTGTGTTTACTTTTAAATCAATTACATTCCTTGCCTTGTGTTTGTAAACATTCATCACTATCTTTATTCTAGGGCTGGTGATGTAGCGCCAGTCATATACCTACATCTCGCACTATGGCGCGAGTTAACAATAGGATTGCATAGTGTTTTTCAGAAAATTTCACGGAAAACTTTTATTTTCGTCTTATAAATTCAAACACTTTAATTCCTTCACGTAGCTAAAATACTACGACATTCCAACATCATTAGGTTATAGAAAGACAACCATATTGATATCACATAAAATATAATGTTATTATTATTTAATTCAATAAAATTATTTTACAATAAAATCCAAATTTCTCGGTCGTTACATCCTTCCCCCCTTATAAGGATTCTGTCCCCAGAATCTCGTCTTACTTTAATCAAATAGATGAGGAAAATTTTTCTCCATCTTTTCTTCTAATTCCCACGTTACATCTTCGGCATCGTGGTTCTTCCATAATACCTTTACCGAAGGTATTACTTTGTTCCGCATAACTTGTTCCTTTCTATCGATAATTTGAATCAGCAATTCTTCATACGTTAAGTCCTTCTCAATATGAATCGGCTCATATTCGATTACGTGCTTATAATCTGGCTTATAAGGACGTAATACAGATACGTGGAACACGTTATGTATTCTTTCTAGATCTGGAGGTAATGCTATCACATAAGCTACCTCTCCCACCCTTTTTAATACCTCAAAAGGTCCTATAAACCTTGGACTTAACTTTCCTTTCTTTCCAAAGCGTATCTTTCCTTTCTAGGGAGATACCTTTAGAAACATATATGAGCCTACTTCAAACTCTTGATTTAATCTATGCGAGTCCGCATACTTCTTCTGTCTGTCATGAGCTGTAACAAGACGCATCCGAATTAACTTTATTACATCCGCTGTCTGCTGCACCAATTATGGTCCTAGCATCCGGCGTTCTCCCACTTCATCCCAATACAATGGTGTTCTGCACCTTCTTCCGTATAAAGCTTCATAAGGTGGCATGTCTATGCTTGCATGATAACTGTTGTTATACACAAACTCTACAAGTGGTAGGTGATCATCCCAACTACCCTTGAAATCCATAACGCAAGACCTCAACATATCTTCTAACGTCTGAATTGTCCTCTTGTTCTGCCCATCAGTTTGTGGATGATACGATGTACTTAACTTCAACTGTGTTCCCAACTATTCTTGCAAACTTCTCCAAAAGTTCGATGTGAATCGTGGATCACGATCTGACACAATCGATACTGGTATGCCATGTCTGGAAAAAATTTCCTTAACATAAAGTTTAAATAACTGGTCTAAGTTATACTTGACCCTAATTGGTAAAAAGTGAGCCAATTTCGTCAACCGGTCCACCATTACCCAAATCGAATCATACCATTTTGTCGTTGTCGGAAGTCCTACCACGAAGTCCATCATGATATGCTCCCATTTCCATTCTGGAATCTCCAATGACTGTAACAAGCCACTTGGTCGTTGATGTTCAGCTTTAACTTTTTGACAAGTTAAGCATCTACTTACGTATTCAGCTATTTCTCTCTTCATATTCGGCAACCAAAAACTCTGTCGAAAGTCTTGATACATCTTAGTGCTACGAGGATGTATGGAGTACCTTGAACTATGAGCTTCTTGTAGCACTTGATCCTTTAATTCCGTCTCATTCGGAACCCAAATTCTTCCTTCAAATCTTAATAATCCCTCATTATCAAGACTATACTTAGTATCTTCTTTATCGGTTAACCGCTTCTTCACTTGGTTACACTCATTAGTCTTGAGTTGTACCTCCTTGACTCTCTCTACGATGGTAGATTGCATCTCCATCGTAAAAAGTATCTGCCTCGAGTCACTTGGCATCTTCACTTCTATTTCCATCCTAGCCATCTCTGTTATTAACTCATCTTGAGTCGTTAACATAGATAACCTTTCCCGATCCTTCCTACTTAAGGCGTCGGCAACTACATTGGCTTTCCCAGGGTGATAAAGGATTTCACAATCGTAATCCTTTTTTAACTCCAACCATCTTCTCTGTCTCATATTCAACTCCTTCTAAGTGAAGATATATTTTAGACTTTTATGGTCGGTGTATATCTCACATTTTTCCCCATAAAGATAATGTCTCCATATCTTTAAGGCAAATACTACCGCGGCCAGTTCCAAATCATGAGTAGGATTATGAGAAAGTTTATCCTACTCATACCTTGCCATGCTGCATGAGCACGCAACCAAGTCCTCTATGCGAAGCATCGCTACAAACTACAAAATTTCATGTCTCATCGGGTAATGACAAAACAGGCGCTTCACTTAATCTTTTCTTCAGTTCTTGAAAACTGTCTTCACATTTATCCATCCACACGTATTTCACTGTTTTCCTTGTCAAGTTAGTCAACGGGGTAGCTATCTTCGAAAAATCTTGGATAAATCTTCGATAGTATCCCGCTAACCCTAGAAACTCCGCACCTCGATCGCTTTATTTTTCGGTTGTTCCTACTTCATCACTACTTCTACCTTCATTGGATCCACCGAATCCTTCTTGGTCAATGACATGACCTAAAAAAATCACATTTTCTCCACCCAAAATTCACACTTAGTGAATTTCGCATATAACTCCTCCTTTCTTAGTGTCTCCAACACTAATCTTAGGTGTTCAGCATGATCTTCTGGCATCTTAGAATTGACTAGAATATCATCGATAAATACAACGATGAACTTGTCCAAATATGGTTTGAACACTCTGTTCATCATATCCATAAATACAGCTGGTGCATTCGTCAACCCAAATGACATTACCAGAAACTCGTAATGACCATAACGAGTCCTGAATGCTATCTTTGGTATGTCCTCCTTCCTAACCTTCAATTGGTGATACCTCGTCCACAAATCTATCTTAGAAAAATACTTTTCCCCTTTCAATTGATCAAGAAGATCATCGATCCTGGGCAATGGGTATTTATTCTTTATCGTTAACTTGTTAAACTCTTGATAGTCGATACAAAGCCTTAACGATCCGTCTTTCTTCTTGACAAACAATACCGGTGCCCCCCACAGGGAAACAGTTGGTTGAATGTACTTCTTATCCAATCGTTCTTGTAACTGAACCATTAGCTCTTTCATTTCCACAGGCGCCATACGGTATGGTGCCCTTGAGACTGGTGCTGCTCCTGGAACAATGTCTATTACAAATTCGATCTCCCTATTCAGCGGTAAACCCGGTAATTCACTTGGAAACACATCCATTAATTCGTTCACTATGGGTATTTGTTCCATGGTTGCTCCCACTCACTGGGTGTCAACAACATGGCACAGATAACCTACACATCACTTCCTTAAGAGTTTTCTAGTTTATGTCATCGTAAGACAACATGAGCGTCCCGGTGATTTATTACCGTAGAATATTACATGAGGTTGTTTCAACGTCCTAATGCTCACACATTTCTTTTGGCAATCTATAATTGCACCATGGTTAATCAACCAATCCATTCCAAGAATTACATCGAATTCTCCCAACTTTATCGGTATTAAATCTACCGATAATTTACAACCCCGTATATCTACGCAACACCTATGAATATCTTCGACGGGAATTATCTCTTCGTTTGCTACCTTAATAATCAAAGGTATAAGCAACTTTTCAGAAAGTAATTATAATCGTCTAGAGAAATCACATGCTATAAACGAACAAGTAGCACCCGAATCAAATAGCACGTAAGCATTTATGTTATTGATAATACCTGCAACTACATCCCCTGATGCCACCGCATCTTGGACTGTCATATTAAAAGTGTGGGCCATTGGTCTACCCGACTGAGCTAGACCACTAATAGCTAACTTACCGCTATTAGTGCCCTTATTTCCTTCTGTCCCCTAATTTGGGCAGTTCTTTGCCATGTGGTCAGTTGATCCACATACAAAACATCCGTGATTTTTCTTCGGATTTGGACAGTTAGGCTAAATATGCCCTTCCTATCCACAATTTTAACATACTGCCTTTCCCTTGAGACAGACTCCTAAATGAGTCTTCCCACAGGTTTTACAAGCCTCCATCCTCCTCTTAGAATCCCCTTGCTTTACTCTGGTATTCCCAGAGTTAAAACTCTTCCTCTTTTGACAGTCGCCGCTACCACTGGCTCCCTCGGTCTTTATTCCCCCATCAACTTTACCCTTGTTTTTCTTATCCTTGTGGTACTAGCTGAGAGCCTCATTCCCACCTTCGGCAATTATTTCCTTCTCTAATATGGTTCCAAAGGAAGTAATTTAGAACACAAAAATTTGGCTATAGAGCCAGGGTTTCAAGCCCTGCTCGAATCGTCTAGCTTTTCTCACTTCAGAATCCACTTAATGTGGAGAAAAACTTGCCAGTTCATTAAACTTGGCAGCATACTGGGGAACCGTCATATCCCCTTGTTTCAAATCAAGAAACTGCATCTCCATTCTTCCTTGAATGCTCATGGGAAAATAGTTCTCGAAGAAAATCTCCTTGAACCTCACCCACGTTAGATTTTCTATAACGACCCTAGCCTGGTTTGCCTCCCACCAGAAATTAGCCTCTTCTTTCATCATATAGGTTGCAAAGGCAACCTTTTGACCTTCATCAACATTTGCTATTACAAATGCTTTCTCAATCTCTTTTACCCAAGTTTGGGCTTCTATAGGGTCCGTAATTCCTTTGAACTTCGGCGGACCGACACTTTTGAAATTCTTAAAAGTATTAGCTCGTACTACCCCAGGATTTATGGGTACATTAGCCCCAGTGCTATTAAACGTGGCCGTTAAAATATTAACGAACTCTTGCATTGGATTAACCGGACCTCCCTCCGGTTGATTAACATTAGAATCTTGATTTTGTTGTCTCCTTCTTGGCGGCATTTTGCTGTTAAGAAAACAACACGTCGTTATTACTTTCTTCTTGTTGGTTAGTTATTATTTGTGAAGAAACAATAACTCATACTCATTACTCAATATATTCCATAAAAAGACTTATATTGATTTATAACTTGTAGTATAACACTACATTGCTTACATTGTACAGCCTAAGCTGATTACATTACCATCCCGCAATTGCTTTCCAAAAATTGGGATTTACAAAAGACTACCCTTGATATACAAAAGAGGGTTTTACGTCACTACTAGATACATAATATTTACATATATAAACTATTCGAGCTATTACTACATTACATCTGCCGAATGGCATTCTCAAAGTCTTTCGTGGCCAGACCGACAATGACATCCCGATTGATAGTATGTCGAGTCTGCCCTTCTTCTATCGGATACCCAGCTACTTGCTGCTGGAAATCCACATGAGAACTCCAATATATATAGGACATCCTCTCTACCTTCTGTTTCTTAGTCTTTAGCTCATGTTTGAGCTCAAAGACTTTGTGTTTTAGCTCATGGACCTTGTCCTTGGCCAAAACTCGATCATCATGCTCCTTTTCCCACATCCCTTCCATACTAGTCTTGTCCTCATGGACAGCTTGGAGTTCCTCTTTTAACTCCTTAACCTCCAGACAATACTGGATGTTTCTATCCAATATTGTCATGAATAGTGCCTTCATTGACTCCCACGTAGTCAACTCTTCTGTAAGTGCAACCTGGTCAAAGGACATCACGACCACCTCTTCCTCTAGCATACCATCAAACACAGACATGTAGTCTAAATTGTTCGAGTCTCCAGACCACTTCTACTGCTATGGGATTTGGTATCTCTACTCGATTTACCGAATCCTTGCTTACTACATGTATGTCTCTATACATATCATTTTCTCCTAACATCTACGATAAAACAATATAGTTTGATTAGTACACGACAGTAGAATAATAAAAACACATAACATAATATAATGCATTTTTATAGGGTTATATTCCATCTTTTACTTCTTTATTCTTTCTTAAGGTTATGACTTAAGGTTCTAGTTTCCCCCTTGAGTTTTATAACCTAGGCTTTGATACCAACCTGCAGCGCCCCCAAATCCGGGTATCTTCTAACCCGACATATGGTGCTATACTGTACTAACATTCATTCATTCATCCAATTGAACAGCTTCAAAAGAATGAATATCTCTTCTATATAATCAAAATAATATTTACATTTTCCCAAGTTCTAACCCATTACACAAGTTCTTTGTCATAATATCAATTACATTACAACATTAAACCTATACTATTACATAGACAGCTTAACGATCTGTCTTAGCTTTTCCTTTATCCTTATTCGATCCCTCGGGACGTTCAGTCTTAGCTGCATTCATATGGTTCAAGCAAGAGTGAGCATAACTAGCTCAGTAAGTATGACAATTTCAATAAACAACATAATTGACACATAAGAATTGTATATCTTCAATAACTGAACAATAGTTATGAAGTACTATTGATGATTCAAAATAACACTTCATCTTTCTTTCAAAATGTTTTACAATATAACAATATTCCGTAAAACATTAACTATGGTCCAAGACCTTGAGCATTTCATTCTTCTTTGAAAAGGACAACCCGAAACAAAGTCTGTAAGCCCGGTATTACTTATGAGCACTTCTAGGTGATCAGCCTATTGTACTCTATGTTAATCAACACTACATTCATTAAACGTATGTACGTTTAATTTGTGGCAACCTCACGTGCCTGTCGTATGACGACAAAAACATTTGTTTAACATACGCAATCTTCTTTTGAAAACCATTTCAAGTAGTTGACAAAAGATAAAAATATTTAATAACAGATGGATAGATTATCAATAATCCAACTAATATATCAAGTATAGCCGAAAGGATTGGCTTTAACTTCATCATACATCAATTCATGCGTAAAGATACATGAACTTCCAAACTTGTTCAGATTGAACTGAGACAAGAGTTAGAATACTTACCTTTAAATGCCTTTCAGCGGTATAATTAATTTATGTTCGAGTCTTTCAAGTCTCTACAACACATGATCACATAATGCCTCATATTAGGTCATACATAATCAAGTATGTATATGACTATATCTTACCCTTCATCTCAATCTAATTATGTATTAGATTTATTTACTATCAATTCCGGTTTATCATTATACTTTCATTCATATCTGAATAGGTTATCTCAACCTTTATGCACTATCCTTAAGGTTTAACAAAGTTTTAACAATGTTACTTCAAGTTTCTTAAGGTGTGTTTACTTTTAAATCAATTACATTCCTTGCCTTGTGTTTGTAAACATTCATCACTATCTTTATTTTAGGGCTAGCGCCACATGACAGGATAATGGTATAAAAGGCAAGCCATGCATGGCGCCATCGACTCTGCGTGCATCGATAGTTTGGACAGTTTTTTCAACTTTGCGAATTTCCCGGGCTCATAACTTCTTCGTTATAAGTCCGAATTGGCTCGTTCAAAAGCCTACGATTCACAAAGGACATACTCTACGCGTTCATATAAGAATTTTATCTATTTGACTTTGTTTGCTAAAAATTCACCTATTGGTTTATTTTTAACGAAAACGATAAACGCTTGTGAACGTTCAATGCTCGTTTCTTCGTTCTAAGTCGGAATTCGATCATTTTCGAGTCCGCAACTCTAGAATGCCAAATATGACTTGTCTCCATCGAAAACCAACATTTTCAAATTCAAACACAAAATTTGACTTCTATTCCGAGAATTTCACGAATTCGACGATTATCGTCCAATCGTGAAATTTCCGGCAAATCTTCATTACTTATGATTTTTTCAATACCTCAAATGAATTCAATTCATCATATGAACATCTCAACATACCTACTACAACCACTTATTTTTATGTTGGATTTTGACTTATCCTTTTATAAGCTTATAACTTATTAAAGTATAAACTACTTATAGCTTCATTGTTCATAACTTATGAAAGTTAAGGTCTTTTTAATTCCCATACTTATATGTTCTCAACATATAATATCATTCATGTATACGTGATACATATTCATACAAGTTCTTCACTTTCATAATACTTCTTAAGATAAACTCATATTAAGTTCATATAACTTTTTTATAAATTCATAACTTATACAAGTGTAAATGACTTATTTCCTACTTATACGGCTTAAGTTCATTGATTACTCATTCTTCTTGCTTCTTAACATCCATGTTCCTTAATTTATACTTTTCTTATCAACCTATCATGGTAGAAATTGAAGATAATTGGAGAAGAAGTCTTACTCTTTGAAGTCTTTGTAAAGTAGCCTTCTTCTTCTTCTTACAAATGAAAGTAACTTATTGTGTCTTATTCTCTCTAACACTTAAGCACTAGGTAATATATTGGATTGTTTGAAAAAAGTAATAAATGGCTAGCAAGCTTCCTCTATTTATAGAACTTACAAAGTTAGGGTACTTTAGTCATTATACCAACCCACCTCCTTAAGCCACCTCCTTACTATTCATTACTTGCTAATCACAAATCTTATCCTTTGCTTGGTCATTACTCCTAACACTTGGTCATTACGCATTAAACTTGGCCACCACACATTAACCTTATTAATATGGTTTACCCCATGGGTCAATCAACTTATTGGATCCTATCTTGGGCTTAGATTTACTTAACCTTTGGGCTTTGCATTAACAAACACTAACTTGTTTGTTAACCAATAGTTGGGCCTCACCATTTAATTTACTTGGGCTTGTACAAATTCTAACCAATCTTCCAAGTCCATTTTCATTGCTCAATACATATACATATTGTCTATGTATCATTTTCGTATTCTAACTCGTATTGAAATTTATTACATACGATATTCCATCCTTCATACAAACTTGTATAATACTTCGTATTATACTCATTTTCATTACCTTGTACAATACCTAAGTATCATACAATTATTAATTACTTACTAATACTTCGCTTTCCTTAATATTCATAAATTAAGTTCGTTAGCGAAATATTACATTTTCCATAACTAGATTATTATTACATAATCCATCTTACCTTGATATTCTATCATTTCATATTTCTCGGAAATTCAAAAATAATTCCCAAGCAAATACCGATGAATAGTATTTTTTGGAAAATTTCACGAAAAACTTTTATTTTCGTCTTAGAAATTCAAACACTTTAATTCCTTCACGTAGCTAAAATACTACGACATTCCAACATCATTAGGTTATAGAAAGACAACCATATTGATATCACGTAAAATATAATGTTATTATTATTTAATTCAATAAAATTATTTTACAATAAAATCTGAATTTCTTGGTCGTTACAGAGACACCTCAAGAGATTAAGGAATGGTTCGCAGATAGCCTAAACCCAACCTTGACCAAACCACTTCTTTCAATCTTAGAACCTTAGAAAACCCTAAGTTAATCCAAATTGGTTCAGACCTCACCCCAAACCAACGGAATGACGTGGTTGCACTATTAACCCAATTCCAAGATGTATTTGCATGGTCTCATGAAGACATGGTGGGTTTGTCCACTGACATTGTTCTTCATCGCCTTCCCATTAAAGAAAGATTCAAGCCAGTTAGGTAGAAACTTAGGCGATTGAAACCTGAGTGGTGTTTAAAAGTCAGTGAGGAAATTGTGAAACAATTTCAAGCTGCCATTATCATGGTGTCTACATATCCGGAGTGGATATCCAACATTGTTCGAGTGCCTAAACGTGGAGGAAAGGTGTGAGTTTGCGTGGATTACCGGGATTTGAACAAAGCTTGCCTTAAAGATAGCTTTCCCGTTCCCTTTATCCACATTCTCACTGACAATACTGCGCAATACGACATGTACTCCTTTGCGGATTACTTTGCGGGGTATCATCAGATTATGGTCGCTAAGGAAGACCGTTAGAAAACTACTTTCATCATGCCTTGGGGAACCTTTTGCTACAGACAGTTGTCATTCGGCCTCATCAACACTGGGGCAACCTACCAGCGAGCTATGATGGCTCTTTGCCATGATTTAAGGTATAAAGAGATAGAGATCTACGTGGATGACATCATTGTCAAATCTCGAAAAGTGGAAGACCACTTAGACCATCTCAAAAAGCTATTCAGCAGGTTGTGTAAGTACAACTTGAAGTTGAATCTAGCCAAGTGCGCCTTTGGTGTCAAATCAGGCAAGTTGCTAGGTTTCCTAGTCAGCCACAAAGGGATTGAACTGGATCCTACCAAAATTCAGACCATCAAGGAAATGCCCGTTCCTCAGACAGAGAAGGAAATACGGGGATTTTTGGGAAGAATCAACTTCATTAGCAGGTTTATCTCTCAACTCACAGCAACCTGTGAGCCCATCCTCAAGTTGTTAAGGAAGAACTCCTCCATGAAATGGAATGATGTATGCCAGAAAGCCTTCTTTGCTATTAAAGAGCAGTTGGTTAATGCTCCTATTTTGGTACCTCCCAAGGATGATGTTACCCTATTTATGTACCTATCTGTTAATCACAATGCCATCGGATGCATGATGGGGAAAAAAGACGATAGAGGCCAATAACGAGCTATCTATTACCTCAGCAAAAGATTTAGCACCAGTGAACACAAGTACACTCTGATTGAGAAGACTTGTTGTGCTTTAGCATGGGTTTCCATGAGGTTACAACATTACCTCCATGGTTACACAACCCATCTCATATCCCGCGTGGATCCTCTCAAGTATATGTTCAGTAAGCCCATACTGAATTGTCGACTGTCCAGATGGAAGTTGATCCAACAGAAATTTGACATCGTCTACGTGACGTAAAAGTCTGTTAAAGGTCAAGGAATTGCGGATCAACTGGTCGCCGCACCTACAAGGGACTACAAACCCTTAGAATCATATTTCCCCGGTGAAGGGGTAATGACAGTTCAGCAACACCATCAGTACGATGCATGCCACACATGGGAAATGTACTTTGATGGAGCTGTTAAAGCAGAAGGCTCTAGAGCCGGAGCAGTTTTAATGTCCGTTACGGGGGTGCAGTATCCCGTCGCCGTCAAATTGTAGTTTGTCAGCACCAACAACACAGCTGAGTATGAAGGCTGTATCATGGGGCTAAAACTTGCCCATTCAACGGGCATCAGGCGGTTAACTGTCTTTGGGGATTCCGAATTGGTGATCAAACAATCCATGGGAATCTATCAAACTAAAGAATTACATTTGCTGCCTTACCATCGGCAAGTTTTACAGGTGGATTTGGAGTTCGAAGAAATCTCCTTTCTAAACATTCCTCGTAATAGGAATGATTTTGCAGATGTATTAGCAACGTTGGCCTCCTTGGTTTACATACCTGACAAGGAAAACATGCCAAGCATTATGTTTTCTCTGCAAAAAGCCCCAGTCTCTGGGAATTACATTGAAGAAGTATCGGATGAGCTACCTCCCATCCACAATCCTTGGTATCAGCATATCAAGGAATATCTGCGAGATGGATCTACACCAGCTGAGGCGAGCCTAATTGAGATGAGGCAGATCCATCGACTTGCTATGAAATTCTACCTGAGCGGAGATGCACTCTACAAGAGAGATGCAGGATTAGGTCTCCTCAGATGTCTAGACAAAGACCAAGCTCAGAGGCTCGTGGATGAGATCCATGGTGGAGTATGTGGCCCACACATGAGTGGACCCTTACTTGTCAAGAAAATTCTCAGAACAGGGCATTATTAGCTTACGCTCAAAGCTGACTGTGATGATCACGTCAAGAGATGGTATCAAGGCCAAATTCATGGGAATGCCATCCACACCCCTCCAAGGGATCTCCAAAATATGAGTTCGCCATGGCCCTTTTTAATGTGGGGAATGGACGTGATCGGGCCCATCGAGCCCAAAGCCAGTAATGGACATCGATTTATATTCACCATGATCGACTACTTTACCAAATTGGTAGAAGCAGCCTCCTTTCCTAGGGTTACTAAAGAAGTTATCATTGCTTTCATCAGAAACAATGTCATCTGTCGATATGAACAACCAGAGGTCATTGTGTCAAACAATGCTAAGAACCTCAACAACAAGATAATGGAGGAGTTATGCAGTAAATTCCACATCATACACCTTAACTCCGCCATCTACCGTCCAAAGATGAATGGTGCTGTTGAAGCGGCTAATAAAAATATCAAGATCATGCAGAAAATGTCCGCCAATCACAAAGGGTGGTCTGACCTCTTGCCTCTGACTTTATTACGCATGTGAACTTCTGTGCGCATTTCCTTTGGGATAACCCCCTACTCGTTAGCCTATGGGATGGAAGCAGTGCTCCCCATAGAAGTGGAAATGGAATCCCTCAGAGTATTGATGGATGCTCAGTTGGACAAAGACCAATGAGTACAAGACAGGTATCACCAATTGTCTCTGATAGACGAAAGGCGAACCACGACAATCTTCCATGGTCAATTATATCAGCAAAGGATCGCACGATCCTACAACAAAAAGTTTGACAACGGCAATTCAAACAACATGACTTGGGTTTGAAGAAGATCATTGACAACCAAGATTAATCAAAGGGAAAATTCGCTCCTAACTGGGAAGGCTCATTTATTGTCAAGGAGGTATTGACAGGAGATGCTCTCAGACTACAAGAAATGGATGGCGATGAATTTCCACAACTTATCAATTTAGACACCGTGAAACGGTACTATGTCTGAAGTTACCATTAAGAAAACATCCTGGTATTGATCATCCAATCACCAGTCATTCCGGTTTTGAGCCCTATCTTTTATAAATTCTTTTGACCCTCAGGGAAACCTACAATTCAAACCAGCATCTTGGTTTCACTTCATATCAAACTTTTCATACCTGTAGTTTATCCTGAAGACGGGGTTAAACTTTTCATACCTGCAGTTTATCCTAAAGACGAGATTAAACTTTTCACACCTGTAGTTTATCCTGAAGACGGGATTAAACTTTTCTACGCTTGCAGTTTGTCCTGAAAACAGGATCAAACTTTTTCCACACCTGCAGTTTGTCCCCATTATGGGATCAAACTTTCTTCTCCCCGCAGTATAGCCTGCAAATTGGATTCACACTTCTCTGTTGCTGTAATTCGTCCTAAGGGGCGAACTATGTCGACCTGATCTCCCTAACAACCGGGAGTATGTAGGAAACCATATTTTATATATGGCCCGATCGCAATAAAGAAAAAAAAACATTTATGCCCTTTCTCTACAAAAATAAAAAACAACAAAAACATTTCTACACCTCTTTGCCTTTTCACATTCAGCATTGAACCTCTTACACCAGGTTCAAACTACGCAGACTTGATCTCATATTCAATAGGAGTACGTAGGCATCAATTTATGGTTCAGTCTAACCCCTACCAGAAAAAAAAATACTTGTCACACGGTACTAGGATCAGCCTTCAATCCACCACATTTCATTGGCTTCAGACCAAAGGGATGGAATTACCCAACCTCTTCTCACAAATAGAAGATCCGGTGACCATCTAAGCTGCGGTTGTGCCTCAAAGAGCAATACAAATCCATAACACATGGAATTAACTAGGCTTCTCACAAATAGAAGTATTGGCGACCATCAGTGGTGCGGTCAATCTCAGAGAGGTAAAGTCACATTCCTCTCTATATTTCCATACAGAAACCAGTCCCAAGACACCAAAGATGGTAGGGATACATACAGATCAATGATTCGTTCTGAGAGATCCTGCGATGGCTTAATGTCCACATGTCAAGGATAAGTTCAGAATGCATCAAGATCACAAGGCCCTGAAGAAACAGGCAAATATCAAGCAAGTATCAAGGCATAACTAAAAGGGAAGTAAATCAAAATATATTTCACTGCCATATATATTACTGTTTGATATATACATCTGTGTTGTACATGACAAAATGGCTAAGCTAGTCTGTGCAGGAAAATACAAAGATATCTACGGATCTGTGTGTATATGGACTATCAGATCTAACATAGCATCCCTCTCTGAAGACGGAGGTAAAGCTACAAGCTCCTACCAAATGGTATCTACACGAGCTAGCAGATCTGAGGCTAACTGCATGATGGCATGATGCTCATCAATGTATGCACTCATATCAGAAAAAATGCCAGTCGTCTAGGATCTTACTGAAGTACTATTTGCAATGGCCACATCCCTAGCAGATAGGGCGGCATCCTGCTCCACGATCAACGCATCCCTGGCTGATCTAGCCTCATCCCTCTCTAATAGAGTAGCTTCTCTCCCATCAAGAGCTATCAACATCACGGCCCTAACCTAATCTCTCTCATAGGTCATCAGATGTAGGCTCTGCTCCAAATGTTGTGTTGAATACTGAGTAACAGTGGAACTTGGGGTGGGAGAATCAATCACAAATGCTGGCAGCCCAGCAGTCAAGTCTCCATCGATGGGAATGTCAGCCTCCTCTATAGGCTCCTCATCGTCAAAATCAATACCCTGCACTGTGGATACTATCGAAGCCGATGTAGTCTCTGTCTCCATCCATGCTGAATACTCGCAGAATAACCGGGATGATTGATGAAACTCACTAGCTCTTTGCGATCCCAACAGTATACAACCCCGGATATGTCCAATGATGATAAATGGCAAGAAGCAAAACGCTAAATCACTGGCCCCTCATATAGGTGGAAATCCTAAAATTGGTCAAACTGACACATCACTACCACGATGGGTGGTAGGTGATCATCCTCTCAAACTGCTAGAGGTAGATAATCCATGCCCGGAGCATGAGTAATGAAGTCAGTAGGGTGAGCTAAGCCTCAGACATGGCAATATAGTGAATGGATCTCCATCTCATCGGAAAGTTTGACCAAGATGGAGCATCCAGAGACTCATGAGCTAGAAGGAGTACGACATCACTATATCAAGGATAAAACAATATCCATATCGTCTGAATGTGCCGATCGGTCCCAAGTGTGTCATAAACCACACGTACAGCATGACCGAGCTGCCTATGAACACTTATACCGGATAAGTGGAGAAATATGTGGCCGACCTCAGAGTCTCTGCCATAATCATCGGTAGGATGGTGTGACCCTCCCTGAGAGCTCTCACTGCCATAATGATGCCAATGTCTAACTCATCCATGTACCGGGGCATGTAGACGTATGAAAATATGCACAGCAGCAGTACATCCACTCTAGCCAAACGCCACTGATCCTCCGATGTGGTGAAATCCCCAGAATGTCGTGCATAACTATCCTCAGTGCCAAATCTATCAAATAGAAAACGCTGGGATATCACGTGGCTGGATGTAATCTCGTCCTGTACCACTCTACGCCTCAAGCCGGTGAGGGTCATGAACTGCCTACTCATGTCTCCAATCGCCATATGCACGCAAGGTCTGTCCAGCGGTAACATCGCCAACCGTGTTTACTCCTCTAGAGTAGGAGTCAACTCTCGGGTCCCGAAGCAAAAAACCTGTCTATCTGGTACCCAATGCTCTAGCATACCATCTATGAACCCTATGGGAACCTAAAACATCAACAAGGTTATAGTGTACTGCAACAAATGATCTATAGTCACCCTGTCAGGTGGTGACATACTATCATACCATGACCGCATACCAGATGCCACAAAAATGGTGGGGTATGAGCAATACGGCTAACTGTCGAAGAAGACATCTGTACGGGCCGTGTCATAAGACCATCCAGGGGTCAATGCTGAGTATCTCTAGACATACATACATATGCATAACTTAATAACATGCATGATACAAAAGATGGCAATATGATATAGGGAATGGAAAACTATACATACATTCCTAAGTATATCATCATCTAATACATCTCTGTACAGCTAAAATACAGGGAAATGGGGCAAAGCTACCCAACATCTCAATAGAGGCCTATCAAAAGATATAGCGAGAATGGGGCTAAGCTACCCAACAGCTAACAGAGGCCTATAAAAAGAGATAACGAGAAATATACATCAGAAGAAGTCAATGGTGTCGATGTCCACATCGTCGATCCTGTCCACCTGATGTAACTCCTCCTGAGTCACTGGATCTCTATCTCTGTGGATTTAAGGCCCTAACAAGGGAGGATCTACACCGCAAATCCATATGGGTCACTGAGGGCCGGTATGCCTGAGTGGAAGGATCAAAAGTATCTACTTTAAAGGATCTCTACCAAGTCTTGGGATAAAGAAATGTGCCCTTGCCTAACCGCTTTGTCAAGCTTATCAATCTGTGTTACATGAGTTAGATCTCGGACATAGGCTTAGCCAAATCAAGTCATCATCACGGATCCCGGAACCATATCCCCATAAAACTGCGTGGTACAGTGCGAGCTCCAATGGTGCGAGAGAACCACCAATGCTGGAACATCTCCTGAGTGAAGGGACCCTCTGATAATGTATAACCATCAATCCCCAATAATGGGATGTCAATGATAGGTGACTGCAAAACAGGCCAATAACGCCTGGCAGGAGGTAAGATCGGCATGCGAATCTCTCCTGTAGTGCTCCTGATATCACGCTATCCTAAATAGAGCTCCCATCCTCCATCTGTGAAGAGAGGAATCCTATGGGTGGACATAACGTACTCAACTCCAATCGGGTATCCGTCCTCAAACACAACACTCAAATGCTCCCCAGAATAGGGAACCCATGTGATGACATTCGCTATCAATAACTCCAGCTGTAGGCGGCAATGGGTGAAACCCTCAGCAACAAGGACCTCCGCCAGTATGGAATGATGCCATCTCTGTCCTCGTGGATAGGTGTCTAAACCTAGCACGCCACGGAGATTTAAACATGGAAGCCTCATGGGCCTAAAGCGCCAACACAAAGGCAAACATCTGCTGTCAGTCAACGCTCTTAACATGTACATGGGAAAAGACAAGAGTAATACTCACCAGCAGAAATGGCTAGAATCCTAACCAAGCCTCGGTCAAGCCCTGCGATCGCATGCGCATTCCCCTGAGGAAGTAGGCAAAGGTGTAGGAACCCCAATCATAATATCCTATACGGTCCATGTGTCAAGTGGCACTGATCAAAGTGAAGGACACCGTAGAGGAGTTATCTACTATGAAGCAGCCCCTAATGATCATCAGGAACAATCGACAAAGAATGCGATCCCTAACTCTCACATCATCGGGTATAGGCTCACTCAACAGCCCGTTCATAGCATCTATGCTCAAAGGACCTGTACGTATAGTCCTGCCCTTGAGCGCCTCCACTGAAACTCCTAAAAAGGATCTAACGGCAGTAGGGGTAATATCCATCATGCAAGGCACTAGATCCCCTCCAAACTCCACACCTATGATAAATCGCCAATCCATCGGCGTCATCATCACCTCACAGCCCAATAAATGGAGTGATTGAGTCTGGTGAAACCACCGCCCAGACAATGCCCTGAGGTAACCCCAGGGACAACGACGGGGAAGAATGGAAAAGAACGTCCCGAACCCCCAACCATGGACAATCTCTCTATAGTCATCATGAAGGGCCAAATACATAGAGTGGATGTTGAATCAGTTCCCTTGAGGCTGTGTAAAGCCGGGAACCTACATCAAATGCAGATCAACATCAGAACCCTTTACTCCTCATCAATAGGAAACAAGAAAGATTAAGATCTAGCTTCATACCTCATTTGCATGCAGGTATACTGAAGGATGCCGACACAAGTCACCCAGAAGATCTGGGTTCGCCACTTGAATTCTTGGAAACTCCCTACGGGGAACACGTGTAGCAGGAGCAGGAACCTCAACAGGTACATCCTCGTCCTCATCCTCGACATCCGGTACTTCAACCTGGATAGGACGAATCACTACCTCCATAAAACGACGCGGCTGTCTAACAGAACGGGGTCGAGGTACTTCAGAAGCCCTCTTTCGTACACCAGAAGTGGTCCTACGGGAACTACTCGACTGATCCAGATCCATAATATCTGGACAACAAGTCTCCAAATCACCTCAGAAAGGGTGTGGTAAATTCTTACCTGGAGCTTTTCAAAATGCATTTTATAATTACATTCATGCATGCATTGTTTTAACATACATTTACAGTAGAGTTAAAAATACATGACTACCCAATGCCTACGTTTTGGAAAATTTTTGCCATAGCCCCTTTGTAAATGGGACTATACACATGCACATAGGCATGACTAGTTGGTCATTCAGTAGCACACCTATCCACAGTCATATACATCCTACATGCATTAATACATCACAGTAAAAAAATCTGTAAGTGTAATCTAATTACCAGGGTTGTTTTACTTTTCTACCTTTACTCATTTGTCCTCAAATAGGATAAGAAATGACAGTAAAAGGTACCAATTTGACTGTTTTAAAAGTCAAATTTTTCACATCATTATGTTCAGCATGGTTTAATACTAACATTTATCGTGTTGAATATTTTATATCAAATCATATCAGCATTCATATTCACTGATATGTGTCTAAATGCATTTCATGTGATAAGTCATTTTCCACTGGATAGAAACTGGAAAAGAATACATGCATATGTTACCAGGATAGTGAAGAACGCTTATACGGTGACAAAATATGCAGAAAGTTGCTCGAACTCAACAGGACTGAAGAAAAGCTCTCAGATATCCTTCGTCGCGTAGCTTGAAAATGACATATGAAAGAAACCCATGGGCTTTGTATAGCTTAGCGGTTGGTCATGCAGGTCTACACTTTCTCCGCTGCAGTGTACTGCGATACTCTTTTGTGGGTCCCACACCTCCGGCTCGCTCAAGTTAGAGTTGCAAAAGAGGTCCCGCAAGCTAAAAATTCCAAGTCAGGAATAAAAATGCTACGTGATTGAGCGGAATAGCCTGGAATCCTGGTTTTCATGAGCCAAATTCTGGCTCCACATTGGTATTCGCCTGCATACAAGGTATACGATACCAGTGACCTCAACTTTCACAAATCATGCTCAGAAATACCTCACAAAGGTCCGATGCCATCAATGAACGTTAGACATCCCTGACGTATCCCCGGCGGGGGTTACAACGCTGCAGTTACAAATCAAAGACGTATCCCCGACGTGAGTTACCACGCCGAAGTTACAAATTAAAGACGTATCCCTGGCGGGGGTTACAACGCCAAAGTCACGAACCAATGACATATCCCTGGTGGGGGTCACAATGCAAAACTTTCAAACATCCACGTATCCCCAGCGGGGGTTACAACGCAATTCAACCATTGATACACGCATCAATGAAGGTCAAGCAACCTTGATGTTATCTCAGCCGATGGCAAGTAAACCCATCGAAGAAACCTTCCCCAGCAAGGGTTACAACGCAATGCAACCATTGATACATACATCAATGAAGGTCAAGCAACCTTGACATACGTCTCGGCAAGGATTACAACTTAATGCAATCATTGATACACACATCAATGAATGTCAAGCAGCCTTGACAATGCACCCAACAGGGATCTATCTGGTGATACACACATCAGCAAAGGTCAGGCAACCCTGACAAGTTCATACTGTTGGCAGTAACTCCGATAGGATGGTGGGATATGTTATACACATCCCCAAATAGACAAAGCTTTATCCCCACAGATCTCTTATACACAAGAGGCACCTCTATGGAGAATGAAGTCTGTGTCTAGGAGTCATGACTTTGGTGATAGCCCCAATGTCAACATCCTTGAAGACTTGGATCGCATGTCCAAGGCATCAGTGATTGTCATGCAAACAGGATTAACTTACAATCATGCATCATACATTTGCATCATGTTGTTGCACATATCATCATGTTTTATCTTGTTGCATTTCAATTATCTAGGATTTTTTATCCTATCCATGCCTCGCGTTGCATGAATATGATAAAGAGAGGCATCTGTAGACACTCAAAAATTTCTGCACAACTGTTACTAACATTGCAGGAGGGCAGAATCGTCTTTCAGAGATAACCCTGGAAGATAGTTCACATCCATTCCGAATACTGCCGGAAGTTCAGTCTTAATCCCAGAACACACACCGAGAACATCATTTCCAACCTTGAAACACACACCAAGAGTATCATTTCCAACTCCGGAACACACATCGGGAACATCATTTCCAACCTCAGAGATAACCCCGAGATTCGTCCTTTGCGATAACCCCAAGGAATGCTGTTGCAGTTCCGGTGATAACCCCAGAAATGCTTGTTTCACATGCGATCAGCTTCAATCAGACCTCTTGTTGAGGCACTCATACCTCAAACCTAGAGCTAACACTGGGCAGACAGGCATCCACAAGATGACATTACGACATTCAACACTTGCAGTAGTCCAATCTTAGATGTAGCCCTGAGCAACGTCTGCTTTCAACTCAAATTGGCGATAACCCCGATGAGGAGTCATACGTCATCTTGCTACCTCAACACCTGATCGTCGTCTCAACGCTTCATACATACATACATACAACAATGTCCTTCAAGAACCAGGAGTTCCAATTTCGAGTGACTATTACGCGTGGCAGCACACCGGATAGAATTTGAAGCTTGAAGACCATGGGCATGGTCCCCTCTTCCTGACTTTATACAACCTTTATTCCATGTCATTGCGTAACTCTCGACACAAGCAGTCCGAAGAAGGTCGTTCGGATGCTCGAATTGAAGTTCTGCAAGTTCGAGCGGACATTATAGTGCATAAGTGCACGTACTTCGAGACAACAGGACCCGCAGAACCCCGGGCAACAAGTAGTAAACTTCGCTATCATGACTACATTGACATTAATGACTCTATAAATATGGAGCTTGTGCTAGCCATTTTAAAAAAAGAAAAGGCGAGGAAGCCCTATCCAATTTGCTTTATACACACCCTATATTGAGTGCTTGCTCTTTTTAAACACCTGTTAGCCCGCATACAATTATAAATTTACCGGCGGGAGCTGAGTGTTTATCCATATAGAGTCATAGAAGTCTGCATTGGTAGCCCACTGTAAGCCATCTTACACTCTATAAAGCCTTTCTCTTCATATTTACACACACTATTCTACACATTGAGAGTCGTGTTGTGTGCATATGCCCGGACTTCAGTCCGTTGTTTTCATTTCTGTCTATATATATATAATTATATATGTATATATTTTTATATGGACTAACATTATCGAGTTATGCCTCGATTGAGCCTAGACTTATGTCTGGGGCATTTACTTGTTTATATATAGATATATATATATATATATATATATATATTTACATTTCTGTTAGGCCTAGAGTTTACTTCATGGCCTTTTATAGCTTTCTTTACATTTCGTCCTGCCTAAAGTTTACTTTCTGGCAGTCGATAGCTTTTACAGCTTTATTTACATTCAAGTCCAGCCTGGAGTTTACTTCATGGCAGTTGATAGCATTTACTGCTTTATTTACATTTCTGATCCCCCATGGAGTTGCTTCGTAGCGGTTGATCATGCACATATATATATTTACCGCTTCTATATATATATATATATATATATATATATATATATATATATATATAATCGCCATCGCTTTCCATACAAATTGCATTATCATGTGAGCCTAGGAATCATGTGATCCTAGATTCAGTACACTGAATCTAGATTCGGTTCCCGTGATGGACTTTTTTAGCTATAAGCAGCTTGTACATTATTTAAAGTGTATGAATTTCCTTGGATGGCTGTCATGCCCATAAGGAGTTCTAAGATTATCAGATATTATTTTCTAATATGCCTCGCATCTAGAAAAATAAAAGCAAAGAAGTTTAACATTTTAATAATAAAATGGAAGTATGAAAAGGTCTCAATTCCTATTGAGCACAAGGTTTGAAAAACCTCTTTTGATAAAACTTCATTGTTATATCTTGATTAAAACTGAATTTTTCTATAAATTCAAACCTTGAGTATATATAGGTGTGAGCGAAGGCCGCGACTACTTTCAAATAATCGCACTTTGATCCACACACACACACACATTCATATAATGTTTCTTTGAGAAGTGGTGGTCACGCAGTGGCAACACGGATGTCGTAAGTGCCTAACACCTTTCCTCCGCATAATCAAGCCCCGAATCCTAATGAATCTCGGTTCACGTGATTCGTTTAGTAGTGTCACATCACTGGGTCAATGTGAAAACCTTTTCGGTTGCGTTGGTGCAACTAGTTAAAAACACCAACTGGCAACTCTTAAATTCAAATCGTCAACATTACACACGTCGGACCTTTTTCACTTATTTTTTCAAACAAATCTCACAATAACATGAGAACCTCAAAGAACAAGTAATGAAAAGGGACACTAAAAATCCCGACGTCGACACACATACTGTACACATATAATATCATAATCACAGAACATATACACATATACACTTAATCCTGAATAATTCACCAAAAGCCTTCACAACATTTTGAAATCCTCAATATTCCTTCCCAAAAATTCTAAACGCATACACCTTTTTTCTGTCTAGGTCTATTATTTGACCTTAAATCCATCATTTAAGATTTTTAAATTTTTTCTAAATTCTCGGGTTGTCACATTTACCCCTTCTTCTAAGAATTTCATCCCCGAAATTCACCTTACACCCTACACCATACAGCTTTCACCATTCATACACATCATCATATGCTACCCAATACACCACTCACAAGAGTAAAAATTTTCAAATTGTGCTGAGGAGTCATATAGACTATTTGTCTGTCATTTTCAAAAAGGTTTTATAGAAATTCATCCGCAAACCGTCATAACTTACGGACATAAAGGGTGATTAGCTCGGTATGCCCTGTACTGGCCAAGTACTGATTTTATTTGTTTCTCGTCACTACCATAGGCACTAAATTTTACCTCAGTCTTATTAGATTCCGCACCAAAACAATTTGGTTCAGGAAATTTCTTTCAATAAACACTTAGAGTTTTCATAGCATTAGTCTGGCTGAATCGAATAGCATAGACTCATATCAATAATTCAATTCAATCGAATTATTTAGGTGTAGCCAAACCCTATTGGCAAATTAAAATTTTTGAAAATATTTTTGAGAATGACGCCATGATCCGTCGCATCTTGCACTAACAAATCGGTTTGAGGATGTCGTCATCGTATGACTTTGTCATAACACATCATACAATAGTGGAATAATGATTTTTAGATCGAATTCACACTAAGTATTCTTGTATTTACTACTCTGTCAACTTTTTATCATCTCTAAACCAGGTTATATGGTACATAAGTGATAAATAAAATAAATTATGATATTTTAATTCATTTACGTCTAGCTGAAATAAGTAGCATAGAAAACCCTTTGAACCGTTTCAAAAATGATTACGAGTCTACATATATTTTTTTTAAAAGAACATAGTGCGTATTTATCTTGATGTCAAAATTTCAAAGTCTAGCATAGCTAGGAGTTTTGGAAAACTTATGTCTCCACTAATAATCATTTGCTTAACAATATATTTGTTTTTATAATCCTCAATTCTCCATTCATACACAACTATACCTAGTTCGTCAAACCACACTTATGAGTTCATAAACTTGCCGCAATAATATGAGTTTAGGAACTTACCCTAGTCAGACCTTTGGCGTCCATTCGCTGAGGGGTTCATAAACATTTCATATAACTATGAATCAAGAATGTCACATAAGTATGAGTTTTAAGAACTCGTACTTAACCTTATATCCTCTACCTATAATCTATCTATTTGTTATACACATGAAAAATGAATCACCCTCTTAACATGCATATAGCAAATAGCGCGACACAAACATTTCAATGATTATCAGTGCTAGAAACTAAGTGGTTTTTACATTAAGTACAATTCCCCGCCCATACAAGGAATCATACAACTCAGCTGCTGACATGAGTCCTCAATTGAAATCCTCACCTAATCTTAACTCCCTTCTCAATATGAATTTCATTTAATCTGTATTCATAATCCTTTCCTGAATCTGCACCAATTCACACAGCATTCTTGCTGTAAACTTTCTAATCATCAGATTGATTCTTTTCCATGCTATGTCCTTATCAGATCATGGGGTGATCTCATTGTATATATTACGATTCATTTTTATGTCTTGATCATTTTGTTTTACGATCTCTTATCCCGATACTTTTAGTCTTTTCTACTCTATCAATTTATCACTATTGTTCACCTTTATGATCAGAGTTAGGGAACCCTGTATCTTAATAACTCGCTGAGATTTGTCTTTGAATCTTACCAACCAACTAACTCTATATGAGTTAGATCTTATCCTAATCACTGCGATTATTGGTCTTAGGTATTCCTACCTAAGCTTCATAACCAACAACTTTGATACCAACTGTGACAGTCCCAAATCACCACGAATTTGGTATACTAATTCTATAACTATTGCAGAAGATATAAACATAAATTGTTTATACATTAAACTTTACACACTATTCCCCAAAATCGAGTAACCTTAACTTATACACAATTCATAAACTATCTAACATATAACATTATTATCAAACTATACTATTATAAATTAGCTGCACATTTTATCCCAAGCTGAGCTTGGCATTATCATTTTCCTGTATCCGAACGCATTCGCCTTATCTGCAATGTTTATCATGATATAGAAATGGTGAGCATGAAGGTTGCCCAGCAAGTTTAAATTTTATTTAAGGATATATCATGATTGAAAGAATCTGAATAAAAAGTTGGTTATAATTCATCAATATAGTTGAGGACTAGCATGAACAAACTTTTGACTAAACAAGTATTAAACATGAACAAATTTATCTGGACCGAATGGTAATGAAGGTGATCAGCCTTTCATACCTGACTTATACATGCAATATGTACAGAGTACAATTCTACATAGCAATCAGCAATGATTAACCATAAGCATATCTGAATAAAACAACTCTGAGTAGAGTTAAGAAAAACTTTCCTGTTTCGTTGATTATCGTTACGCATTTATATCTCTTTATCCGAAGACCTAGTATTAGTAATATAGATCTCCAATATTAGAATAATATCATCACAATATAATACTATTATATATATATATATATATAAACATAAAATACCCTAAACACATAACACATAACCCTATTAGTCTATACAGCACATAAGACATAGCATCAAGTAAAACTATTTCAGTCAGAGTTGAAACCGAAATAATTCTATCATCCCGATGGTCTAGTCGGACAAAAATCGAGTTTAAGTTCAATTAAACTCTACCTAAACACTTAACAATTATCTTAGAAAATTTATTATCAGTAAAAATAATTTTCATAGGCTTGTATTAATTTTCAGATAATTATTACCATTTATCATAATTTTTTTATCACTTATATTGTATTTATATAATATAAATATCACATTATTCTATTATCATTAATATTTATTTAATATTAAATATTAATAAAAATCATAACATAATATTATAATATATTTATAATATATCAAAGTATTTTTAATACTTAAAAATCATATTTATATGATTTTTAAACATTTAAATCCATTATCCGATAATTGATATTAATATTAAAATATTAATATTTTCATGATAAAATATCAAAAAAATATATTTTATAACTCAAAAATATTTTTATAACACTTAAATCACTTTTATATGATTTTTAAATCATTAATTTATTTTTCCATAATTTATTTAATATATTTATTAAATAAACTAATTACCATTAATATTAATTTATTAATGAATTTCATCAATAAAATATAAAAAGTTATTAAAAATAACTTAAAATATTTTCTAACACCATAAAATAATTTTTCATGATTTTTCAAGCATTAAAATCATTTTTGAATAATTTATTTAATATTCTAATTAAATAAATTAAATACTATTTTTTATTTCAAAAATATTAAATATTTATGAAATATACTCAAAATAATTAAAAATTAATTTTCGTGCTTTAAAATAATTTTTCATAATATATTATGTATTTTTAATAATTTAAAACTATTTTTCTCTAATTATTTATTAAAAATATTAATTTCTGAAAAATAAGTGTCACTAAAGGGCCCTATAGCGACAGAACCGTCTCTATAAGTGTTCTTGATGAAAACCCAGAACATCATGTAAGTATGTAGGGTACCATGTTTGACCGGTTATAGATTCTAGGTTATCAAGCTCCTGAGTTTGTAATTTTGTTAGGATTGTAGTATTCATGTAGCACTACAACCTTGAGTCAATTCCATGCCCAAAACACAACATAAAAGTAAACTATAAGCCTCACAAATTCATGTCAGAGCTGTTCTTCATTTCTGGGTTTTCCAGAAATGAAGAACAGTTCGTACTGCCTTCTTTGAAGCTACATAAGTTAGATTACATGCTTTCTCAATGTGATCTAAAGGATCTATTTTGTAGTCCTGATACCAGAGAACAATTCTATAACAACATATCATCATCCCACTAAGAAGATCAAGGCTGGTCAAAGTAGGGGTCGAGATACTATTATCAAGATCCGGGTTTTCTAAATATTCATCCTGGTCTACTAATTGGTCACCAATAAGTTTGATTCTGAGCAAGATCTGAGTGATCTAAAGCCTTAACATGTAGTTTTCATGTCAGACTACAACAACAACACAATAACTTAGCCAAAACATTAACATACATCAAGATCAATGGCCTTGAAAATCATCGTCGATTTTTTCAGCAACTGGGTTACCGTAAACATCTAATCGTGTCCGGTCAACGTAGTTTGACTGCATATAACTGACGATCTAGACATGCAATGACCCTAATTCAAGTTGCAGAACAAAGACCACATGGCATACTATAGATTTATAACATAAAACACCATAAACATTTAACACAGAAGAATATAGAGGCTATGACATTTGCTTTTCAACTTTCCCATATTTTTGAAATCTTTAAATTCGTGCATCTAGATGATATAGATATATGATCTAACCACCCAGATCACTATGTGAGACCATCTAACACAACTTTAAACAACAACTAACATCAAACAACATGGATCACATGATTTTCAAAATTTAGGGTTTATACCTCCTTTAAAGCTTGATCTAGATTCTGATCTTTGAGTTCTGATCTTGCTAAGCTAAGAACTGATATTGGCTTATCTTATCACTCTCTCTCACTCTAGATTTCGGATTTAGAAGAGAGAGAAAGGGTTAGAGAGAATGAGAATTAAAGTGTGCATTTTGTCTTTCTTAATCTATATAATTGATATGATTCGATGTTTCTAGCAATCTAAATGGCTGATTTTGGATACATAGCTAGGGCTAGGACTAGGGTTAGTTCACCCACTCAAGATTATAGCAAGATGTGCAAGCTGCCAATTAAAGAATGTGACATAAGGGTATAATAGTCATTTCCATACAATTTTAATTCTAAAATTGTCATTTGATCAAACCCTTGGGGTGTGACCCTTAGGGTTTAACCTTTAGGGTTAAAACCTAAGGTTTCAATAAATACCAATTTCAAGGATTTTCAACTTAGATTTTCAAAATAGAAAATTATGATTATTAAATTATAATTAGAGTTTCCTAATTATATTATAATTTCCTAATCATATTAGGACTTAAACAAATTAGGATTAATATTTCCTAATTAAGAATTAAAATTACCTAATTACAAATTAGGGTTTCAAATTTACAAATTAGGGTTTCTAATTATTAGAATTTATAATTAATCAATTAGGGTTATCCCTAATTAAGTTTGTGATTAATACAAAAACCATATACGTTGTACTTAAATCCCCAATTTAGGGTTTCCATATACTGAATTAGGATTTTAAATTCCCGGAACTGAACTTAGGGTTTCAAGAACCGGTTTCTAGGGTTTCTTATCAATCATTTGGGTTTTCTAATTGAACGTCGATATATATTTGGCAATAATCTTAGGGTTTGACACTGATAAAATTTATCTGGTCAACCCTTGACCCTTAACCATATACTGTACACATATAATATCATAATCGCAGGACATATACACATATACACTTAATACTGAATAATTCACCAAAAGTCTTCACAGCATATTGAAATCCTCAAAATTCCTTCCCAAAAATGATAAACGCATACACTTATTTTCTGTCTAGGTCTATTATTTGAGATTTTTAAGATTTTTAATTTTTTTCTAAATTCTCGGGTTGTCACATTGTGAGATCCCAAATTTTATGAAATAAAAGTATTCCATTTTTTTATTTTGGTAAATAGTTAAATTGATAAAAGTTTAAAGTTAAGGGTGATATGTGAAAATTTTGCAAAGTAAGCAAGTTGATATAAAATATTGTGCAGACGGAATATTCGTTTTAACAGGGAATATTCGTATTTATGCAAGCACAATCATTAGTGGACCCCTATTAACCAAGTATTGTCATATTTAGAAAATGACATTATTATCTTTTTATAAAAATAACAGCAAAAGTTTTACTGTTAAACTGTTGAACTACCCGGTAGTAAAAGTACAGTAATACGCGTGGTTGCATAGAAGCACATGGTATTGATTATTGATGTTTACATGAGAAATCACTCAGTTATACTCAATTATTGCTATAGTAATTGCTGCATCATATCTCTCATATTATTGAATCAATTATTATCATAGCATCATCTGCATAATATTTATTATTATTAAATCAATAATTGAGACGACAAAGTTATTCATATTATTATTTGCAATATTGACGATGCCTAAAAAGTTCTGTCGAGGAGAGGTTTTGTCACCTAATTGCGCGCCAATAGGGAGAAATTGTTGGGCTTGACGCGTAACGCACAAATGAAATTAAAATTTTAAAGCAATTTCAAACCCTAAAACAGATCCATGCGTAAAAATCAATTAATTCAGAGGTTTAGAGATTATACCTAGATATAAACAAAAACGAGAATCAAACCGACTCGCTTTCGAATCTCCAACATAATACAAACCGATTGGCGCTTCATACGACATCAACATTTAACGCCGCATCTAACCGTCAGTTAAACGATTCTCGCAATAAGAAGGACTTTGCAGATTAGCCACCAAAAGGAATGGATTTTCTCAAACTGTTTTCTCTCTAGTCTCTCTAAAAGGCGGCTAGTGGTTTTTCAATTATAATATGTTGCCTAAGTAATGCTATATATCATATATATAGTAGTTAAAAGGAATCGATTAAATCAAAACCTAATTCATAAAATCCAAATATATATATATATATATATATATATATATATATATATATATCTTAATTAAGTCTTACTTAATTAATATACATATATATAAATTATCCTTTTAATTTAAATTCATGATTTAAATACTATTAATCATATTAATATATTTAAATCCTTAAAATTTAAATTAATTCCCTTTAAATAACGTTTCTATGTGTGTGACCTTTATAGGTTATTATTACGTTGACAATAATTTTAAAATCATATTATAAAATTATAAAATGTGAGTGGCATCTAGTAATGCATCATCGCTACCCAAGTAATAATAAGATCGATGATTCGATGCAACCTTTTTCGTGACCAATGTTTCAATGTAATTTAATCCTTTTAACCTTAATATCCTAGATTAAACTCGAGTCATGGAATGTGTCATACTCTTCATAATTTAATCTGAAGTTTTCTTGATCAATGAGTTGACTATATGAAACAAATCACTATTTGAGCATGGCCATGCATTTCATAGTCCTACTCAATCAAGAGGCCTATGGATATCACCCATAATATATAGGATGGTTAAATTCCATCTAGATCACTCATATTTCTCACACGATTAATGATGAACCCAATAATCACCTTTATAGTCCACCCTATTAAAGGTGACATTTGATGATATCAAATTACATAAATTCTCGTGTAGTAATATAGCGATTTTAGGCTCTGGAGACCATTACATCATTGTCACTATGAGAATTGCTAATGACACTTCGTGATAATGCTCCATATAGAATTCTCATGGTGGGTCCATCCAAAGACATCGTTTTCTAACATGTACCCTATGCATTGACTTAATATCTCATATATTTATGACCAATGAGATTTGGTCATCAAATGATCCACATATTAGTCTCAATGCATCATTGTTGTCCCATCAACAATGATACTCGACTCAGGACATTTAATAACACCGATACTAATGGTATTATATAATCTCATGTTCAAGTCACATACTTGAAACTATATAATTTGTATCATTATTCTAAGGAATTTTATTATGTTAACAATTATATTACGCAAGTAAATAAAACCATAATAAAATCATATATTTATTCAATCAAATATAATATCAAAACGTTAGCAATTATATCAAATAATTGCCCTCTAGGCATAAACTCTATCAGCCTCCCACTTGCACTAGAGCCAATCACTCATGTATCTAATACCCATGGAACTAGTGTGACCGTCGTTGCTTTCACATGCGACAAAGCCTTGGTTAGTGGATCTGCAACATTATCATCTGTTGGCACTCTTCCTATATGTACATCTCCTCTATCAATGATTTCACGGATGAGATGGTACCATTTAAGTATATGCTTGGATCGCAGTGAGATCTCGGGTTCCTTAGCTGCGTGCAATGGCTCCATTATTATCACAATATAGAGCAACCGGATCAACAATGGTTGGAACAACACCAAGTTCAAATGATGAACTTTTTAATCCATACGCCCTTCCTCGCTGCACTAGAAGCAAATATATACTCAAATTTCCTGTCAGAATCGCCCATCGCTCTCGCTTTCAACTTTTCCACCAATTAACAAGACACCACCATTAAGGTAAAACACAAAACCAGACCGAGACTTATAGTCATCATTGTCATTCGAAACTAGCATCCGTAACCCTTTATCGCTAGTTCGTCTTCACTTATATACCAAGAATGAATCCTTAGTCCTTTTCGTGTACCGAGGATATTCTCGATCGGCCGTCCGATTGAACTTCACCGGATTCGATTTGTATCTCGCTTGTCATGCTCAAAGCATACGAGACATCCGGACGAGTACATATCATTGCATACATGATAGATCCAATTGTCAAGCATAAGGGATCTTCTCTCACGCCCTCATCATCTTGTGATTTAGGACATTGGGCCTTAGAGATCTTTACACCATGAGTCACGGGTAAGTTTCCTCTTTTCGCCTCTTGCATGCTGAATCGTTTCAACACTTTATCAATATATGTACTTTGACTTAGGCCGAGCATTTTCTTGATCTATCTCTATAGATCTTGATACCTAAAATGTAGGCAGCATCGCCCAAATCTTTCATGGAGAAACATTTTCCTAACCATGTTTTTACAAATTGTAAGGAAGGAATGTCATTCTAATAATTAATATGTCATCAACATATAATACTAGGAATACAATGTGACTCCCACTAACCTTCTTATATACACAAGGTTCATCTTCATTTCTAATAAAGTCAAATTCTTTCGACCGCTTCATCAAATCAAGATTCCAACTCGAGAGGCTTGCTTCAATCCATAAATGGATCGATGCGTACTTACATACCTTTCCAAAGATCCTTTGGAGGACAAAACCCTCAAAGTTGTGTCATATACACATCCTCAAGGAGATTTGCATTAAGGAAAGCGGTTTTGACATCCATCTCGCCGATTTCGTAATCATAAAAAGTCGTAATAAAGCAAGTAAGATTCTGATGGATTTAACCATTGCCACTGGAGAGAAGGTTTCATCATAGTCAACATCTAGAAAACCCACTTGCACCCGATTGGTTTTACCCCTTCGGGTGGATCAACCAGAGTCCATACTTGGTTAGTATACATGGAGTCCATCTCAGATTTCATGGCTTCAAGCCATTTCTCGAATCTGGTCCATTCATAGCTTCTTGGTAGAAGGTGTGCTCATCTTTATCTATGAGCATCACATCGCATGCTTTTGAGTCACAAGATATCCATAATATCTCTCGTGCTCTTGGCGTGTCCTACCAGATCTATTTAACGACTTGTGTAATTTGAGCAGTTCACTTTCCACAATTTCTTGTGGTTCTGCCATGTTCCAACTCAGTTCAATGATATTTTGTGGTTCTCGAATTTCTTCGAGTTCTACTTTCCTCCCATCGCTTCCTTTAAAGACAAATTCTCTTTCTAGAAAAATACCGCTCGAGCAACAACCACTTTGTTCTCGGAAGGTTTGTAGAAATAATACCCTTTTGTTTCCTTTGGGTATCCCACAAAATTACATTTGTCGATTTGGGTCCGAGCTTGTCGAATTCAGACGCTTTACTTAACGCCTCGCAACCCCCAAATCTTCATGAACGCACATACTAGGACGCTTCTTTCAAATTCACATTTCATATGGTGTCTTCTCGAACCGCCTTTGTAGGAACACTTGCTATGTGAATGTAGTCTCAGGGCATGACCCCGTAAGCTTATTGGAAGATCTCAGATGACTCATCATTGATCGCACTATGTCCAACAAGGTTCTGACATTCTCTCAGAGGATACACCATTCCATTGCGGTGTTCCCGTGTGGAGGAGTCAGTGATATAATACACACTCCTTTAGAAGGTCATCAAAGTCTTGGCTTAAGTATTCACCTCCTCGATCGGATCAAGGGCTTTTTTGCTTTTGCCAAATTGGTTTTGAACTTCATTCTTGAATTCCTTGAACTTTTCAAAGGATTCGAATTTGTGTCTCATAAGATACACATATCCATATCTACTAAAGTCATCAAGAAATGTAATGAAGTAATAAAACCTACCTCTTGCTAATCTTAACTCATGGGTCCACATACATCACTATGTATAAGTCCCTAATATATCGCTAGCCCGCTCAATCGTGTCCAATGAAAGGGCTTTATTCATCTTGCCTAATAAACAAGACTCGTGATTTCATATGATTCAAAATCAAATGAATCCAAGAACCCATCTTTATGGAGTTTGATATGCGTTTCTCATTTATATGGCCTAAACGACAAGTGCCGGAGATATGTCTTGATTTGAATCATTTGATTTAAATCGCTTTTGTATTTATGTTATAGATAGGCATTTCTAAATCAAGAATATAGAGACCATTAAACAATTGTGCAACACCATAACAAATATCATTTAAGTAAAACAAACAACGATTGTTCTTTATTATAAATGAAAACCTTTCTTGTCCAAACAAGAAACAGTAAATAATGTTTTTGCTTATAGCAGTGCACAAAATAACAATCTTCTAATTCTAAACTAGCCCAATGGGCAAAGATAAATGATAAGTTCTACTACGGCCAAAGATGTTAATTTTTGCTCTATTTCCAACTCGTAGGTCAACCTCTCCTTTCGCTTAAAGTTCTACTCCTTCTGAGTCCCCCGCACTTAACACAAATGTGAGAACCACATCCAAAGATCCAATACCCATGATGTAGAAGTAGACAAGTTGACTTCTATAACATATATACCGAATCAAGTCGACTTCCTTTTCTTTTCTTCACTTCTTCCAGATAAGCATGACGGTTCTTTTTCCAAAGGTCTGTGTTTTTCCATGTAATACATTCACCTTCTTTAGCCACCCCACCTTTAGGTTTTAAAGCCCTGTTTGGTTTTGGAATTGGGTTTGGCAAAAGATTTAGATCCCATCTTCTTCTTGCTTTCAAATTTCCCTTAGCATTCCCCTTTTGCACCATCATTATGGAATGGGTCCTCGCTTTTTCATGTTGTTCTCGGCAGTTCTTAACATGCTCAACAACTCAATGAGGGGTTTCAATTTCATTCATAAGATAGTTCATAACAAATTGAGAGTAGTCATTGCTCAAAGATTGCAAAACAAGGTCCGTTTAGGCTTTGAGTGATTGGAAAACCCAACCTATCAAGGTACTCAATATACCCAATCATTTTCAAAGACATGTGGACCAACCGGATCATGTTCACCCATTTTACGTTGATACAACGCCTTGCTTGTATCATACCTCCTCTATTGAGCATGCCCTTGAATAATTTCTTGAGTTGCTCGATCATCTCATAAGCATCCATTAACTCATGTCTGCTTCAAGCTCGGCGCTCATGGTTTGCTAAGCATGACACAACTCACATCCGTGAAAGCATCATCTTGATGCTTCTTGTAAGCATTGTTCTCCGTGACGGTGCGCAGTTGGGACAACCGGTCGCAGAATGGGCCCATCAGGACATATAGCTTACGCTTCTTGTTTGAGGACAATCCTCAAGTCCTATGCCAATCAAGGAAATTAATTCCACTTAGCTTGTCCTTTTCAAGGACCGATCGTAATGAAAGACTATTTGTGTTGTTGTTGTTTGCCATTTGATATCTACAATTTATAAGTGCAACAATAATAAGTCAAATTACTGAGTTGATATTATATAATTGATAATAGTACATTCAAAATATACCTCCCACTATTTTATTCAAATTAATAGCCTCACCATTAATCTTGGAAAGCATTTTCTATTAAATCTTTCTAGTGAGCCAAGATCCATATTTCATTATGCCTTAAGTTAGCTTTGGCTATTCTCTCAAAAACATAATTATTTAGGTAGACAACCCTTTGTCAATTATATCATATATAACTCCCGGATAGTTTGGTAAACAACATTTGTTTCTAGTCCATCTAATGGTACCAACCAAACTCTATGCCTCTAAGTCCACAATCCTATGAGATAACTTAGTTAAGTCAGCCCAATGATTTTAATAGTTTGGATATCACAATTATCCTATCGTGATCTTACCTAGATAAATAGGGTACTTTGCTTTGGCAAACCTACATCTATTGATCAAGGTCTTGATGAGTGTTATTCATTGGAAGGCATCCGATTTAGACTTAATAATTTAATGAGGGATTTTATTAATTTAGATCTCACCAATTTTAATCTTGTTAAGCATGCACATTATTAATCATATCATATCACATACAAGCATAAATAAAGTGCAAAATTAAATGTGTCACATGATTATGGCCCAATCCATCGCGCCCTTTTTCAAGTTAATAAAAGATTGAAGGTCAATCTAAGGTGGTAAAGATCTTAAAATAAATAACTTCCTTGGATCTTCCTCAGCATGAGCCTCCTCTCCATCATCATCTTTCCATTGTGTTCTCCATCTTGACATCTTCATCAATTATGATTATTACATGACATAAAGAAACCTCCAGTTACATTCGAGGGGATTTAGATGAGAAGAGAATATTACATTAGAATTTATAGAAAGGCACGACATGCAAGCCGTATTTCAAAACCAAAACCACTAACCTATGGGTCAAAAGGCCATAATCTGCGGCACCATGCATATCACAATAAGCACATAACAATTTATATATAATTAAACAAAACTATATATAAAATATAGGGGACACGACCATCGTATGGCGCTTTACCTGGGGGTCCATCGAGGGGTCCCCATTGTCCGATTTTGATTTAATCATATTAAAACGAATAACAAAGACAATCCGTAATTTATCATATATTTCATTTGATTAATCATATTCAAACAATTCTTCATGCTTCTAATCCGATTAGAATAGTTATATTGTTATTCCACCGATTAAAGATACGATTAACACTATCATCATATATATTACTGTAATACACATACAAAAATGAATATCATATATTCAATTTTATATCTAGAACATGCATCATCATATATCATATATATGGAATACAATTAAAACACGTAATCTAAATTAATCTTTTCAAAGTAGCTCGATACCACCGTTAGGCTTTACGTAAACGCATGAAATTAAAATTTTAATGCAATTTCCAAACCCTAAAACAGATCCATGCTAAAAATCAATTAATTCAGAGGTTTAGAGATTATACCGTATATAAACAAAAAACGAGAATTCAAACCGATCAAGGCTTTAATCTCCAGCATAATACAAACCGACAAGCCTCTACAGAGATCAACATTTAACGCCGCATTTAACCGTCGAACCATTCTCGCAATAAGAAGGACTTGCAGTACTAGCCACCAAAAAAAGGAATGGATTTTGAAACTGCTTTTCTCTAGTCTTCCTCAAGAGAATGGCTAGGGTTTTCAATTATAATATGTTGCCCTAAGTAGTCGCTTATATATCATATATATAGTAGTTAAAAGGAATTAATCAAATCAAAACCTAATTTTATAAAATCGAATTTATATATATATATCTCTTAATTAAGTCTTACTTAATTAATATACATATATACAATTATCCTTTTAATTTAAATTGTGATTTAAATACTATTAATCATATTAATATATTTAAATCCTTAAAATTTAAATTAATTCCCTTTTAAATAACGCTCTATGTGTGTGACCTATAGGTTATTATTACGTTGCAATAATTTTAAAATCATATTATAAAATTATAAACAAAGTGAGCGGCATCTAGTAATGCATCATCGCTACCCAAGTAATAATAAGATCGATGATTCGATGCAACCTTCTCGTGACCAATGTTTCAATGTAGTTTAACTTTTAACCTTAATATCCTAGATTAAACTCTCGACTCATGGAATGTGTCATACTCTTCATAATTTAATCTGAAGTTTTCTTGATCAATGAGTAGACTATATGAAACAAATCACTATTTGAGCATGGCCATGCATTTCATAGTCCTACTCAATCAAGAGGCCTATGGATATCACCCATAATATATAGGATGGTTAAATTCCATCTAGATCACTCATATTTCATACGATTAATGATGAACCCAATAATCACCTTTATAGTCCACCTTTATTAAAGGTGACATTTGATGATATCAAAGTACATAAATTCTCGTGTAGTAATATAATGATTTTAGGTCGGAGGACCATTACATCATTGTCACTATGAGAATTGCTAATGACACTTCGCATAATGCCCATATAGAATTCTCATGGTGGGTCTCGCCCAAGACATCGTTCTCTAATATGTACCTCTATGCATTGACTTAATATCTCATATATTTATGACCAATGAGATTTGGTCATCAATCGATCCACATACTAGTCTCAATGCATCATTGTTGTCCCATCAACAATGATACTCGACTAGGGACATTTAAGAACACTGATACTAATAGTAATATATAATCTCATGTTCAAGTCACATACTTGAAACTATATAATTTGTATCACTATTCTAAGAAATTTTATTATGTTAACAATTATATTACGCAGTAAATAAAACCATAATAAAATCATATGTTTATTCAATCAAATATAATATCAAAACGTTAAACAGTTATATCAAATAATTGGCCTCTAGGGCATAAACTCTAACAGGTATTGCACAGTATTATTGAATTATTAATTCGTACGTAAGAAGGCACTACTCAATAATTGTTATAGTAGTTACTGTTCAATATTTTATTTTATTGATTAAATAATTGCTGCGTTGATAGTTTATATTATTGTTGTTTCAATAATTGTCACTGAATAGTATTTCCCATTATCAGATCAATAATTCATATTATTTGAATAATATTATTAGAGAACATTATTGGCAATGTCTAGAAAGTTCTGTCTAAGGAGAGGTTTGGTCACCTAATCATGCCATGGCCAAGAAGGAGAAATCCTTGTTGAAAGCCCCCTTTCTTGGGAACGGCATTGGTTGTCATAAGTGTGATAATCGTAATATTATTTATGAATAATTAATTATTGATTTATATGATAAGGAAATATTTATTTGATGTGGATATAAATGATGAATTTATTTATGTGGTTATTAATGATTCTCGTAATCCGTCCATTCATAGCTTCTTGGTGGGAGGCAAGCTCATCTTGGATCTATGAGCATCACATGCCGCTTCACAAGATATCCATGATATCTCCTGTGCTCTCGTGTGTCCTACCAGATCTACGAATGACTTGTGTAATTTGAGCAGTTCACTTTCCATAATTTGGGTTCCGCCATGTTCCAACTCGAGTTCAATGATATTTTGTGGTTCTCAATTTCTCTTCAGTTCTACTTTCCCCCACTGCTTCTTTAGAGACAAAGTTTCCTTTCTAGAAAAAAATACCAGCCGAGCAACAACCACTTTGCTTCTCGTAAGGTTCAGAGAAATAATACCCTTTTTGTTTCCTTTATCCCACAAAATTACATTTGTCGGCTGAGCTTGTCGTAATTCTGACGCTTTACGAACGCCTCGCAACCCCAAATCTTCATGAACGACATACCAGACGCTTCCACGCACATTTCATACGGGTGTCTTCCCAACCGCCTTTTGTAGGAACACTTGCTAAGTGTGAATGCACGTAAAGCATGACCATCCGTGTTTATCGAAGATGGTGATGACTCATCATTGATCGCATTCATGTCCAACAAGGTTCGGATTCTCCTCCTCGTGACACACCATTCCATGCGTGTTCCAGGGAGTTGAGTCAGGATATAATACCACACCTTTGTGGTCAATAAAGTTCGCTTAAGTATTCACCTGGACGGATCAAAGGGCTTTTATGTTTTACTTAAATTGGTTTTGAACTTCATTCTGAATTCCTTGAACTTTTCAGTGATTCGGATTTCAGGTCTCATAAGATACACATCCATATCTACTAAAGTCATCAAGAATGTAATGAAGTAATAAAACCCACCTCTTCTAATCTAACTCATGGGTCCACATACATCACTATGTATAAGTCCCAATTATCGCTAGCCCGCTCAATTGTCAAAGTGAAAGGGGCTTTAGTCATCTTTGCCTAATAAACAAGATCAGATTTCTCATATGATTCAAAATCAAATGAATCCAAGAACCCATCTTTATGGAGTTTATATGCTTCTCATTTATATCCTAAACGCATGCTGCCGTAGATATGCTCGGATTTGAATCATTTGATTTAAATTGTTTTATTTATGTTATAGATAGCATTTCTAAATCAAGAATATAGATACCGTTAAACAATGGAGGCAACACCATACAACAAATATCATTTAAGTAAAACAAACAAACAACGATTGTTCTTTATTATAATGAAAACCTTTCTTGTCCAAACAAGAAGATGTAAATAATGAGTTTTTGCTTATAGCAGTCACAAAATAACAATCTTCTAATTCTAAAACTAGCCCAGCTAAGGCAAAGATAAATGATAAGTTCCTACCGCCAGCAAAAGAACTTTTGCTCCATTTCCAACTCGTAGTCAACTCTCCTTTCGCTTAAAGTTCTACTCCTTCGAGTCCTCGCACATTAACACAAAATGTGAGAACCACATCCAAAGATCCAATACCCATGATGTAGAAGTAGATAAGTCTTCTATAACATATATACCAATCAAGTCGATTTCCTTTTCTTTCTTCACTTCTTCAGATAAGCATGATAAATTCCTTTTCCAGTTGTCCGGTAAAGTTTCTGCTGTATGACATTCACCTTCTTTAGCCACCTTCGCCTTTAGGTTTTAAAGCCTGCTTGGTTTTGAACTGGGTTTCAAAAGATTTAGATCCCATCTTCTTCTTGCCTTTCCATTCCCCTTAGCATTCCCCTTTGCACCATCATTATGGGAGCGGTCCGCTTTTTCATGTTGTTCTAAGCGCTAGGAATGCTCAACAACTCAGTAAGGGGTTTCTCAATTTCATTCATAAGATAGTTCATAACAAATCGAGTACCGTTGCTCAAAGATTGAAGAACAAGGTCATTGGGCTTCCGAGGATTGGAAAACCCAACCTATCAAGGTACTCAATATACCCAATCATTTTCAAAGACATGACCAATCGGATCACGCTTCACCCATTTTATGCTGATACAACGTGTTGTATCATATTCCCGCCGAGCATGCCCTTCAAAAATTCTCGAGATGCTCGATCATCTCATAAGCATCCATCAACTCATGCTGCTTCAAGTCAAGGCTCATGGTTGCTAGCATGACTTAACTCACATCCAGAGCATCATCTGATGCTTTACATTATGCTCAGATGGTGCATGGATGTACCATACGCAGGAATGTCATAAGGATATATAGCTTACGCCTGGTTTGGAGGACAACTCAAGTTCCTATGCCAAGGAAATTAATTCCACTTAGCTTGTCCTTTTCAAGGACTGGACATGCAATGAAAGACTATTCTTGTTGTTGTTTGCCATTCGATATCTATAATTTATAAATAACAATAATAAGTCAAATTACGTAGTTGATATTATATAATTGATAATAGTACATTCAAAATATACCTCCCACTATTTTATTCAAATTAATAGCCCTCACCATTAATTGAAAGCATTTTCATTAAATCTTTCTAGTGAGCTAAGATCCATATTTCATACGCCTAAGTTAGCTTGCCATTCTCTCAAAACATAATTATTTAGGTAGACAACCCTTTGTCAATTATATCATATATAACCCTGGATAGTTTCGTAAACAACATTTGTTTCTAGTCCATCTAATGGTACCAACCAAACTCTATGCCTAAGTCCACAATCCTATCGAGATAACTTAGTTAAGTTTCAGCCCAATGATTTTAATAGTTCGATATCACAATTATCCTATCGCATCTTTACCTAGATAAATAGGGTAATTTTGTTTTTATAAACCTACATCTATCGATCAAGGTCTTAGATGAGTGTTATTCATTGGAAGGCATCCATTTAGACTTAATAATTTAATGAGGATTTTATTAATTTAGATTCACCAATTTTAGCTAAGCATGCACATTATTAATCATACCATATCATACAAGATAAATAAAGTGAAAATTAAATGTGTCATGCTTATGGCCCAATCTAATCGAGAATCTTATTTAAGCTTAATTTTCTCTCTAGTCTCTCTCTAAGAGCGGCTAGGATTTTTCAATTATAATATGTTGCCCTAAGTAGCCGCTATATATATATATATAGTAGTTAAAAGGAATCGATTAAATCAAAACCTAATTCATAAAATCCAAATTTATATATATATATATATATATATATATATATATATCTTAATTAAGTCTTACTTAATTAATATACATATATACAAATTATCCTTTTAATTTAAATTGGTGATTTAAATACTATTAATCATATTAATATATTTAAATCCTTAAAATTTAAATTAATTCCCTTTTAAATAACATTCTATGTGTGTGACCTATAGGTTATTATTACGTTGGCAATAATTTTAAAATCATATTATAAAATTATAAGCGGTTAAGCGGCATCTAGTAATGCATCTTTGCTACCCAAGTAATAATAAGATCGATGATTCGATGCAACCTTTTAAATGACCAATGTTTCAATGTAATTTAATCCTTTTAACCTTAATATCCTAGATTAAACTCGAGTCATGGAATGTGTCATACTCTTCATAATTTAATCTGAGTTTTCTTGATCAATGAGTAGACTATATGAAACAAATTACTATTTGAGCATGGCCATGCATTTCATAGTCCTACTCAATCAAAAGGCCTATGGATATCACCCATAATATATAGGATGGTTAAATTCCATCTAGATCATTCATATTTCTCACACGATTAATGATGAACCCAATAATCACCTTTATAGTCCACCTATTAAAGGTGACATTTGATGATATCAAAGTACATAAATTCTCGTGTAGTAATATAGCGATTTCGTGTCGGAGGACCATTACATCATTGTCACTATGAGAATTGCTAATGACACTTCGCATAATGCTCTATATAGAATTCTCATGGTGGGGTCCATCCGAAGACATCGTTCTCTAACATGTACCTATGCATTGACTTAATATCTCATATATTTATGACCAATGAGATTTGGTCATCGATCGATCCACATACTAGTCTCAATGCATCATTGTTGTCCCATCAACAATGATACTCGACTAGGGACATTTAATAACACTGATACTAATGGTATTATATAATCTCATGTTCAAGTCATATACTTGAAACTATATAATTTGTATCATTATTCTAAGGAATTTTATTATGTTAACAATTATATTACCTTGATAAATAAAACCATAATAAAATCATATATTTATTCAATCAAATATAATATCAAAACGTTAAGCAATTATATCAAATAATTGGCCTCTAGGGCATAAACTCTAACAGAAATCCTTATCGGAAAACCGCATCTTTCCTGGAAACGATCCGGTTGTTAATATTGTGAGTTATAATATTAATGATGAATAAGTTCATGTTGATTAAAGATGAAATTGATAGTTCCATTGTGTTGGGATTATTAGTGTTAGTGGAAATTGACATTTATTTTGATAATAATTGATGTCTGGAGGTTATATTGACCAATCGGGTAATTAATCGGATAAATGAGCAATTAATTTCTATTAATTCACATGCTTATAACTATTTGTTCACATGAGTACTATTGATTCACATGCATGTACTATTAGGGGAGGTGGTGCAAGATTGATAATACTTGCACGACTAAATTAAAAATGGAGGTATAGATGAAGGTACTATATTGTAAATAGTTTTTTCACATGTATAGAACTATTGAGTCACATGATTGTACTATTGATTCACATGATATACTATTAGGGGAGGTGGTGCAAGTTTGATAATACTTGCAGAACTAAATTAAAAATGAAGGAAAAGATGAATATATCATACTGTAATATTTCGAGCCCTAAAACGTGTAATTATCGAAACTATATTTTCCTATAAATAGAAGCTCATTCTTCCTTCATTCTCACCAATTCACTAAGACTCTCAAGAGCAATTATAGAGAGAGAAGCTATAGAGAGAAAGAAGAAGAGAAGTCTTCTACTTCACTATTCTAGTATCCAGTCTTCGTCTAAGGTAAGGGGTATTATTTATTTCATATTCTGAAGAGATGTTATTTTTCGTATTCGTATGAATATTATTTTCATTCAATATTCATAAAGAATATTATCTTCGTTCAATATTCATAGGAATATTATCTTCGTTAAATATTCGTTAGAATATTATTTTCGTTCAAGGAATGTTATTTTTGTTCAATATTCGCTTACAATAATATTTTCTTCTATACTCTGTAGTATGTAAGTAATATTATTTCGTTTCAGATTTTGAATTCTATACTCATTTTGTTGAAGTTTTGGTTTCTATACTCCATGAAATTAGTAGAATATCCTTGATATTTGCGCTTTATCCAGTATCTTTTCATGAAAATATTATTCTGAGCTTTCTTGATAATTATTGATCTTTTCATGACGGAATACTATTCGTGAGTTACTATATACGAGTTACTATTCACCCAGTTACTATTCACTCAAATATTATTTACCTCGTATTATTGGGGCACTTTTCATGCCTAGAGTACTATTATTCACGAGTTACTATTCAAGGGTTACTATTCACCCGAATATTATTCACTCAGGTATTTGGGGTACTTTTCATGTCGAGGTACTATTCACGAGGTACTATTTCCGAAGTATTATTCACATGGTACTATTCATGGGGTACTATTCACCCGAAAAAATATATTTCTTTTCGGTCCAAATCATTTTTGATACAATATCATTCTTGAATTTTACTCCATAAAGCATTATCATGTTGACAATTTAGATATTTTTAAACTCTAGATAAATTTAAAGTCTTTAATATTTATCCTTGATTGCGTTTGATTAATGCTTATATCATTGTCATCATCCTCGTGCTTATATTGTGATGAAAGTCATCTTTGGCTTACGTGCAAAGATGGACTGTTGATTATTGATTTTACAATTGTATATCTTTGGCTTACGTGCAAAGACGAACTGTTGATTGAAAGCTTTGGCGCGCAAAGGCAAAGATGGGCAGGTGTATGACATGATCATGACCACTTTGGTGATACTAACGAATATCCTTGGCCCGTAGTGCATGGATAATTCAATGATGTGATTGGCAGGATCATGACCATTAGTTAATAGTAGAATGTCTTTGGCCGTAGTGCACTGACAGACAATTGATTGGTATGATCATGACCATTGGTTTTATAGTTGAATATCTTTGGCCCGTAGTCCAAAGGTACACAACTGATTGGTTTGATCATTGTTATTACATTTGAATATCTTTAGCCTTTGGGGTAAGGATATTGAGTAAACGTTCTATTAAGCCTTTGTGGCAAGGAGAAATTGTTGATTCACATTATTATGAATATGAATTGTGAATTTAACTAACATCTTTGGTGGTTCAGGTGAAGACAGGTGATGAAATTTCTCTTTATCTTGGGTATAATAAAGAACTATTAATGGGTATTACAGGGATAAAGTTGATGAAAAACTTTTTAAATCATAGAAGATAGTAGATATCATGCTCTACTTGACTCTTCTAATGGATTGCTTGTTTCATTGCGATTGTTGATCTAAAAAAACTTTGGTCGCTCATTATATTCTATGAGTTACTATACTGTTAAAGGCTAAGGATAATTTATTCTGCATTATCTTAGTCATAATATTTCTTACCGGGCTCCCTTTTCTTTCATTATTTTCTTCAGGAAATGAGAATATAGCTGGGACGAGTCAAGGAATGGAGTGATGGTCCAGGATAAGTGGCTTTAGTAGTCCTCATTATTCTATGAAATTGTGTGATAATAATTGTAATGAAGACTCCATTGAGTGTGGATATAGTCTAGAAGGCAATATTCGTGTTTAAACTCTCAACTATGTTTTGTCGTATTTTGCACGACAGTTGTATAATTAAGTTTGTAGTTAAGTTCTGTATCATGTATCTGGCGACTCAAGATGGGTGATGTATACCTGTTTTGGGGGAATCACACAAAAGATGTCCGCCAACCACAAAGGATGGCCTGACCTCTTGCCTCTGACTTTATTAGCCTACAGAACTTCAATGCAAACTTTCACTAGGGCAGCCCCCTACTCATTAGCCTATGGGATGGAAGTAATAGTCCCCATAGAGGTGGAAATAGAATCCCTCAGAATGTTGATGGACTCTCAGTTGGATGAAGATCAATGGGTACAAGATAGATATCACCAATTGTCTCTAATAGACGAAAGGCAAATCGTGGCTATCTTCCATGGTCAGTTATATCAACAAAGGATCGCCAGATCCTACAACAGAAAAGTCCGACTACGGCAGTTTAAAAAACATGAATTGGTTTTGAGGAAGATCATTGACAACCAAGATCAATCTAAGGGAAAATTCGCTCCAAACTGGGAAGGCCAGTTTGTTGTCAAGGAGGTATTGATAGGAGGCGCTCTCAGAATACAGGAAATGGATGGAGATGAATTTCCACAACTCATCAACTCGGACACTGTGAAATGGTACTATGTCTGAGGTTACCATCAAGCAAACATCCTGGTTTTGGATCATCAGATCACCAGTCATTCTGGTTTTCTAACCCTTTATACATACTCTTCTGCCCCTCAGAGAAACATACTCTTCAACCCAGCAGCTTGGTTTCACCTCATTTCAAACCTTTCATATAATTTCAGTTATCCCACCAAGGATTGAACCTTTCACACCTGCAGTTTGTCCTGAACGTAGGATCAAACTTTTGCACGCTTGCAGTTTGTCCTGAACTTAGAATCAAAATTTTTCACACCTGCAGTTTGTCCCAAACATGGGATCAAACTTTCTTTCCCCCGAAGTTTAGCCTGCACATGGGATTTAGACTTCTCTTTGGCTGCAAATCGTCCTAAGGGGCGAACTACGTCGACCTGATCTCCGTGATACCCGGGAGTACGTAGGCAACCATATTCTATATGGCCCGGTCGCAAAAAAAAACAGACAAAAACATTTCTGCCCTTTCTCTACAAAAACAAAAACAACAAAAATACTTCTACCCTTTCTCTACATAAACAAAAAAAAACAAAAACATTCCTACACCCTTTTACATTCAGCATTGAACCTCTTACACCAGGTTTGAACTACGCAGACCTGATCTCCTCTTTAATAGGAGTATGTAGGTAGCCATTTATGGTTCGGTCTAACCCCCTACCAAAACATAAATACTTGTCAACGGTACTGGGATCAAACTTTAATCCACCGCATTTCATCGGCTTCAGACCAAAGGGATGGAACTACCTGACCTCTCCTCATAAATAGGAGATCCGGCGACCATCTAAGCTGCGGTTGTGCCTCAAAGAGCAACGCCAATCCATAAGAGATGGAATTAACTAGGCTCCTCTTAAATAAGAGTACTGACAACCATTTGTGGTACGGTCAATCTTAGAGAAGAAAAGCCACAATCCTCTCCACATCTACATACAGAGACCAGTCCCAAGACACCAAAGATGGTAAGGATACACACAGATCAATGATCCGTTCTGAAAGATCATGCGACGTCTCAATGTCCACACATCAAGGATGAGTTCAGAATGTATCAAGATCACAAGCCCTGAAGAAACAGGCAAATATCAAGCAAGTATCAATGCACAACTGAAAGGGAAGTGAATCAAAATATATTTCCCTGCCATATATAATATTGTTTTATATATACATATGTGTTGTACATGATAAAATGGCTAAGCTAGTCTGTACAGGAAAATACAAGTCTATCTACAGATCTGTATGTATATAGACTATCAAATATCATCTCTATCTCCATCCATGCGGAATACTCTGCAGAACAACCCGGATGGCTAACGAAAAACTCAGCTAACTCACGATGATCCCAACAGGCATACAACCTGGATCTATTCTCTGCTGATAAATGTTGAGAAGCTAAGCGCTGACTCAATGCCCCCTCAAAAAGATGAAAATCCTGGAACTGGTCAAACTGAGACATCACGGCCAGTGGGTGGTAAGTAGTCATGCCCCTCAAACTAGCTAGAGGGAGATAATCCATGCCCAGAGCATGAGTGATGAAGTTGTAGTGTGAGCTGAGCCTTGTACACAAAAATATATAAAACGGATCTCTAATCCCTACTAGGAAAATGGACCAAGATGCAGGATCTGTACACTCCACAGGCTGAAAGGAGTACGACATGGCCATATCATTGGTGAAACAATATTCATGTCGTCTAAAAGTGCCAATCAGTCTTAAGTGTGATATAAACCACACGTACAACATGACCAAGCTGCCTGTAAATACCCCTACTAGGTTAGTGCTGTAATATATGGCTGACCTCAGCGTCTCAGCGATGATCATCGGTACAATGTTGTGACCCTCCTTGAGAGCTCTCACTGCCATGATAACGCCAATATCTAGCTCATCCATGTGTCGTGGCATATATACATATGAAAACACGTATAGTAGCAGTACATCTACTCTGGATGAGTGCCAATGATCCTCCGGCATGGTTAAATCTCCTGAGTGCCGTGTATAGCTATCCTCAGAGCCAAATTTGTCTGTCAAAAAATGTTGGGATACAACATGACCGGATGTGATCTCATCCTACAAAACTCTCCACCTCAGCCCGGTGAGAGTCATAAAGCTGTCCATTACCATATTGCGATGGTCATATGTCTGCTGCGCAAGGTCTGCCTAAAGGGAAGGCCATCAGCCGTGCATACTCCTCCAGAGTAGGAGTTAACTCTTAGATTCCAAATCGGAAGACCTGTCTCTCTTGTATACAATGCTCCAGCATACCCTCTATAAAGCCTACGGGAACCAGAAACATCAGGAGAGTCATAGTATGTTGTAACAAATGATCTGCAGTCACCCTGTCTGAAGGTGACATATTATCATACCACGATCTCAGATGGGATTCCACCAACACTGGTAGGGCATGATCAATACGACTAACTGTCGAAGAAGACATCTGTATGGGTCGTTTCATAAGACCATCCAGGGGTCAATGTTGGATATCTCTTAACATACATACATATGTATAACATAATACATGAATGATGAACAATAGATGGCAATATGATATAGGGAATGGAAAACTGTACATACATTCCTAAGTATATCCTTATCTAATATATTCTTTATACAACTAGAAATACAGGGAAATGGGGCACAGACGCCCTACATCTAACAAAGGCCTATCAAAAGATATAGAGAATGGGTCCCACCCCTCCGGCTAGGTCTAGTTCGAGTTACAAAGGAGTTCTTATAAGTTGAAAAGGCCAAATCAGGAATTAAAATGTTACTCTATTGAGCAGAATAGCCTGAAATCCTGGTCTTCACGGGCCAAACTCTGGCTTTACATAACACTCATTGGTCTTCGTCCAAACACATGGTACATTATACCGATGATCTTAGTTGTTGCAAACTACATTCGGCAATATCTCACAATGGTCTAATGCCGTCAGTGCAGGGTCATAGCCCTAAAACATGTTCCCCGGCGGGGGTGTCATGCATTTTTCAACCGTTGATGCACACGTCAATAAAGGTCAAGTAGCCTTGACATGGTCCCCGGTAGGGGTGTCACGCATTTTTCAACCGTTGATACACACGTTAATGAAGGTCAAGCAGCCTTGACATGTTCCCCGGTGGGGCTGTCACGCAATTTTCAACTGTTGATGCACATGTCAATGAAGGTCAAGCAGCCTTGACATGTTCCTCGGCGAGGGCATCACGCATTTTTCAACCATTGATGCACACGTCAATGAAGGTCAAGTAGTCTTAACATGGTCCCCGGTGGGGGTGTCACACATTTTTCAACCGTTGATGCATAGGTCAATGAAGGTCAAGCAGCCTTGACATTATCCTCAGCAGGGATTTCATCCGTTAATACACATATCAATGAAGGTCAGGCAACCCTAACAACACCAACTATTGGCAGTGACTCAAACAGAGTAGCGGAAGGACCTGGCGATAGAAACCAGGGAAAAACATCTTCATCGAGGAGGATCGATGATGGAATAAGTTATACACATCCTCAACAGACAAAACCCATCCCCACAGAGTCTCTTGTAAGTGAGAGATACATCTTCAGGATAAAGTGTGAAGGATTCAAGACTTTGGTGATAGCCCCAACGTCAATAATCCTAGAGATTCTTGGTAGATTTGGATCACGCGTCCGAGACAGTTCATCATGCTGGTTATTTATTGTCGTCCCCGGTAGAAGCAATAAGGAGCCGGCAATCATCACATCATGTTGGAGGAAAATCCAATAAACCACATACATTTACATCATGTTGTCATGCATTCCATCATAATCATCTTGTTACATTTCAAGTGTCTAGTATTCTTTATCCTATCCATGCCATTACATCTGTAGACACTCAAAATTTTTTGCCTACATGTTACTAACATTGTAGGAAGTACAGAATCTTCTTTCAGAGATAACCTTGGAAGACAGCTCAGCTTAATCCCGGAAATACAACCGGAAGTTCAAATTTAACCCCGAAAAACACACCAGGAGTATCATTTCCCCACCTCGGAGATAACCCCGAGGATAGCAGTGCAAATACTAGAAATTTCACCGGAGAAGGCCGATTCATCTTAGAGATAACCCCAAGATGTTCAGTCTCAGTCCCGGAACAACACCAGGAAAAACAATGTCAACCTTGGAGATAACCCCAAGGCGTGAAGTTATAGTTCCGGAGATGCTCATTTTAACCTATGCAGTCAGCTTCAACTTCGAGACTCACACCGAGGCACTCAATTTATAAACCCAGAGATAACCCCGGGAGGATAGGCACACCTCAGAGACAACCGTGAGGGCATTCAACACTTGCAGCAGCCCAATCTCTGAGATAACCATGAGCAATGTCTATTTTATCAGCCAACACCGGAGATAACCACGGTGAAGGGAAAAATTGTCAAATTGCCACCTCAACCTCACATGGCACCATCTCATCAAACAACAATCAACATACATTCTACACAACAATGTCCCACAAGAACCAAGGAGTTGTAATCCTGAGTGACTACTACGCAAGGTAGAACACCGGATAGAATTTGAAGCTTGAAGAGATAGGACATGGTTCCATCTTCCTGACTTCGTACAACCTCTAATCCCATGTCATTGCACAGCTCTCGACAACAGCAGTCCGAAACAAATCTTATACACCTCAATCGGATGTTCAGATTGAAGTTCTGCAAGTTTGAGCAGACATCACATTGCACGCGTGCACGCATTTCAGCAGCCAGGACTTGAGGAGGTCGGGGCACCGGGCGGCCAAGCAGTGCATCTCATGGCTACTGCAGTACACTGCTGACTCTCACTCTATAAATATAGAGCTTGGGGTGGCCATATTCAAGAGAAGAAAGGCGAGGAAGCCCTGTCCAATTTGCTCTGTAAAGACCCTATATTGAGTGCTTTCTAATTTTAAACACTTGTTAGCTCACATATAGCTATATTTTTATCGGTGGGAGCCGAGTGTTCATTCACTTAAAGTCATAGAAGTCTTCTTTGGCAGCTCACTGTAAGCCTTCTTACACATTATAAAGCCTTTCTCTTCATCTTTGCACACACTCTTCTTCACATTGAGAGTCGTGTTGTGTGTGTATGCCCAGACTTCGGTCCGTATTTATCATTTTTGTTTGTATATATATACTTATATATATGAACTGTTGTCAAACTTTGTTCGATGAGCCTGGATTTTACATCTGGTGCTTTACTATATATATATATATATATATATATATATATATTCATTTCTGTCAGACCTAGAGTTTACTTCGTGGCCTTTTACTGCTTTATTTACATTATGTCTTGCCTGGAGTTTACTTCATGACGGTTGATCGCATTTACTGCTTTATTTACATTTTCTGATCTCCCATAGAGGTGCTTCGTGGTGGTTGATCATGTCTCTATATATATATATTTACTACTTTTATACATTTACATTTCTGATCCCCCATGGAGGTCCTACTTGGTGGTTGATCATGTTTGTATATATATATATATATATATATATATATATATATATATATATATATATATATATATATTTATATATATATATATACTCGCTTTTTACTTTTCATATAAAGCTATGACATCATGTGAGCCTAGGAATCATGTGATCATGATTGATCCCTTGAATCTAGATTGATTCTCGTGATGGACATTTCAAATTTATGGCGACTTGTACATTATTCACGGTGTTTGAATTTCCTTAGATGGCTTTCATGCCCATGAGGAGTTAAACCTTTGCTATATTTTATTTCATACAAATTCAAACCTTTTGTATATAGGTGCTGACGAGGCCTCTGACTACTTCCAAATAGCATGACACATTGACCCACACACACACATTCATATTGATTTTTTTGAAAAGTGGCGATCCTTTGTGGTAACACGGATGTCGGGGGGTGCCTAACACCTTCCCTCCGCATAATCAAGCCCCCGAACCCAAATGAATCTCAGTTTCACAGACCCATTTAGCAGTGTCACATCACTGGGTCAATGTGCAAGCCTTTTCTCCGTTGCATTGGTGCAACCAGTTAAAAACACCAACTGGCGACTCTTAAAGTCAAATCATCGACATATACATATCAGACCTTTTTCACTTGTTTTGTCAAATAAATCTCACATAACACAAAAAAGGGACAAATAAAAATCACGACGTCGACATACGGGTACGAGTTCGATATTGTCAACGCAAAGGCCCATTTGGTATGACTTACAAGGGATGGAGATAGAGATTAAGATTCCAGGGACCCACGTGATAATGTTAAATATATGAGTAGAACCGACTTTAATCGATAAAGTTAAAGTTGCTCAAGTCACGGACCTAGAGCTGATACGTATGAGGAAGAAAGTACAAGAAGGTGATATTCCGGAAGCAAGAATCGATGAAGAAAGAATACTTCGAGTCAACTCTAGACTTTTTATTCCTAACGACCCTAATTTAAAGTATAAAATCATGATGGAGGAGCACAACACACCGTTTGCAATCCATCCTATGAGTATTAAAATGTATTGTGATCTTCAACATATATTTTGGTGGAGCAATATGAAAAGAGAGATAGCGGAGTTTATCTCAAGGTGTTTAACTTGTCAGCTAGTCAAGGTGGAGCATCAAGTGCCAAAAGTTCCATTACAACCACTTGAAATTCCAGGATAGAAGTGGGAGCACATTACCATTGATTTTGTTACTAGCCTTCCCAAGGTATCTTAAGGCATAGATGCGATTTGGGTAATTATCGATAGATTGACCAAGTCAGCTCATTTCTTACCTATACGAAAACTTATTCACTAGAACGTCTTGTTCGTATATACATAAATGAGATTTTAAGACTACATGGTATGCCAGTATCCATAGTTTAAGATCGAGACTCAAGATTCACTTCACAATTTTGGGTTAACTTGTAAAATGATATGGGCACAGATTTATGATTTAGTTTGGCATATCATCCTCAAACGAACGAGCAGTCGGAGAGGTCTATTCAAACTCTTGATGATCTATTAAGACTCTATGTCCTTGACTTCAAAGGAAGTTGGGACAAGTTTTTACCATTGGTGGAATTTTCCTACAACAACAATTATCAAGCAAGTATTGGCATGGCTCCATTCGAGGCATTGTATGGATGCAAGTGTCATTCTCTAGTATGCTGGGACGAGATCGGTGGAGAAACATTGTTGGGACAAGAGTTGGTACGTATGACTATGGAAAAGATTCAAATGATCCGACAACGTATAAAAACCTCACAAGATCAACAAAAGAGTTATGATGATCTTCATCGAAAGGACATGGAATTCAATGTTAGTGATCATGTGTTGTTATGTGTTGCTCCATGGAAAGGAGTTACAAGATTTGGAAAGAGAGGAAAGCTCAATCCTCGATTCATTGGCCCATTTAAAATCCTTGACCAAGTAGGAACTGTGGCTTATAGACTCGCTTTACCTCCAAGTATGTCTCATGTTCATAACGTTTTTCACATATCCATGTTACGTAAATATGTGGAAGACTCGAACCATATTATTGAGTTAGAACCAGACGAAATAGCGGATGACTTAACGTATGAAGAGGTACCTGTTAAAATCTTGGATAAGAAGGAACATATTCTACGCTCCAAGGTTATACCTCAAGTCAAAGTTTTGTGGAGAAACCACGATGTTGAGAAAATGACCTGGGAGTTGGAATCTGAAATGAAATCAAGGTATCCTCACCTCTTCGACATACCAGGTATGTACACCAATTTCGAGGATGAAATTTCATAAGAAGGGGAGGTTGTAAGACCCCAACTTTCATGTATAAAGATGAATTTTTCTTAAAATATATTTTTGAATAATTATGGTGTGGATTTGTTATAATATTATAGTTGTGGGTAATATTTACAAATTTTTCAAAGTAAGCAAGTTGTTATAAAATAATCGATTGGTTGGGGAATATTCGTTTTAATAGGAAAGATTCGTACGACGGCACAATCATTGGTGGACCCCACAACAGAATTATTGTCCGAATTAGAAAACGACAGAAATATCTTTTTATAAAAATAACGGCAAAAGTTTTACCATTAATTGTTGAAATACCTTGTGATAAAGGGTACATTAATACGCGTGGTTACATAGTAGCACACGATATTGATTATTGATGCTTACGTGAGAAGTCACTTAGTTATACTCAATTATTACTACAGTAATTGCTGCATAGTATTTCACATTATTAATTCTATTATTATCACAATATCATCTGCACAATATGTTATATTATTAAATCAATAATTAAGATGACAAGTTATTCATATTATTATTTGCATAATTAGCAATGTCTAGAAAGTTCTGTCACGGAAAGGGGTTTGGTCACCTAATTGCGCGTCAATAAGGAGAAATCCTTATTGGAAAGCCCCCTCTTTCCTGGGAACGATCTAGTTATTAATATTGCGAGTTATAATAATGATGAATAAATATTGTTCAAAATATTGAGGGAATTTTTATGAAGTATTTATTGTAAATTTTGGCATATTATTTGGACCCCCACTTACCCATTTTTCAAAATAATTGGTAGAAAGTTATTCAGTATTATATATATATATATATATATATATATAATAAGAGGTGGGGCCCATATGTGATGATGACATGGGTGGGGACCCACGTGTGTTGAAAATAAATTGTCAAGGGGGAGTATTGGATTCACGGGGGAGTACTATTTGGTGATATATATATATATATATATAATAAGTTTTGTTTTTTAATGAAAAATAGAATAGTTTGTATTTTATTATGCATAGTGTTTGCATAGTGAATTTTAGAAAATCAGACGAATTCAATTTTAGCCCGTGAATTCCTTTACTGTTTTCCCGTGAATTTTTTTTTTAAATAGTATCTTTCAATTCTCCTATAAATAGGATGCTTAGTTTAAACTTGAAAATCACACCAGAATCAAAAAAATATTCTTCTACAATATTGAACGTATTTCGTTTGAGTTTTAGGAATTTTTTAGTGTAGAAAATAGTAAAAGTTTTTTTCAAGAATATCTCCGCTATACCAGTTGGAATACTCTTCTTTTTAAGGTAAGGGATATTATTTTTGTTCAATATTCTTAAGAAATAATATTTTCTTCCATACTCTGCAGTATGTAAGTAATATTATTTCGTTCCAGATTTCGAATTCTACACTCATTTTGTTAAGTTTTGGCTTCTATACTCCATGAAATTAGTAGAATATACTTCAAATTTGTGCTTCATCCAGTATCTTTTTATAGAAATATTATTCTGAACATTCTTGATTTGTTTTAACTTTTTCATGTCGGAGTACTATTCATGAGGTACTATTCCCGAAGTACTATTCACAAGGTACTATTCACCCAGGGTATTATTCATGATAAAAATTAATTTCTTTTCGATCCAAATGATTTTTGATACAATATTATTCTTGAATTTTACTCCACAAAATAGTATCATGTTGAAAATTTGGACATAATTAAATTTTGGATAAATTAATTTATAAATCTTTAAAAATTTATCCTTTACTTTCTTTTAATTTAATTCTCATATTATTGTCATCATCCTCATGCTTATATTGTGATAAAAGTCATATTTGGCCCGTAGTGCATAGATGGACTGTTGATTGGTATGATTATGAATAGGAATTATTCGGTATAATCATGACCGTAATGTTAAAAATGATGTGATAAAAGTCCTAATTGGCCCGTAGTGCATTGATGGACAATTGTTGTCATGATCATGACCGTTGGTGAAAACATGAATATTCTTGGCCCGTAGTGCATGGATAATTCGTGGTTGTGATACTAATGAATATCATTGGCCCATAGTGCATGGATAATTCAGTGATATGGATTATTTATTAAGTTGAGTCTCAACGATAAAATTAATGATAAACTTTCTAAATAATACAAGATAGTAGATATCATGCTCTACTTGACTCTTCTAATGGATTGCTTATTCTACTACAGTTAAACTTGATGTTTATTATATTTTATCAGTTTAACACTGTTGAAGGCTAAAAATAATTTATTCTGCATTATCTTAGTTATAATATTTCTTATTCGGCTAGTTGAGCTCACACTTTTTCTTTCATTGTTCTCTTCACGAAATGAGAACGTAGCCGGGACTAGTCGGGGAACGGAGTGATGGTTTGAGTTAGTGGTAGTAGTTGTCCTCACTATTCTATGAAATAGTGTGATAATAATTATAATGAGGACTCCATTTGAGTTTGGATATTGTCTAGAAGATAATATTCGTGTAAAAACTCTCAGCTCATGTTTTATAATTAAGTTTATATTTGCATTTTCTACCATATATATGGCAACTCAGAATGGGTGATGTATACCTATTTTGGGGGTGTCACATGTGTCACATCATACAGTTCAGTACCAGAGCTTCTTGGTAATTTTCGAAGAGGATAAAAATAGAGATCTAAGGAAGTGTGTTTAAAACTTAAAATATTTAATTCAACTCACTTGTTTAAAATGACTCGCATACAAGACTATTTATAGGGCTTCTAGGACACTTCTATAGCCACTTTAACAATTACAACATGACCAAATTTATGTATATAAATCTAGTTATACATATTCCAAGACTCTTCTAGATTTATTCATGTACATACATTCATCGTGTACTTAGACACTCACTTATTCATGTACTAATTAAGATAATTCATGAATAAATTAGAAGACTTTTATTAATTTTGTTTAGTTCGCTAACAAGGCCTCCCGTAAATCAAATTTATTCTTCATAATACTGTAAAAGCTTTTGATCTTCTGATTCCTTCAAACACAAGAAACTCTTTTTCCATCTCCATTGATGTATGTGGCACAAATAATTGTCTTGGCATACTCGAGTCTTTAACACATTGGCATACTTTCATCATTTCTGCAATTTCCTTGGACGTGAAAATTTTCTCTCTTTTGTTCACTTTTTTGCCTCCATATTTCTTCTTCACATATATATGCTTGAAGTTTTCATTTGTTCTTCTTGATCTTGCTTTTTAGTTTCTCATATTTTACATGTTTGTATTTCTTCTCCATTTCACCATTGACAATTTTGTCAATTAATTCAGTTTCTTTGATCACCCCCTTCTTTTCTTTTTCTTCTTCTTTTACCTCTTCAAATGCTTCTTCACTTGACGTCTTTTTAATTTCTTCAATTTCTCCTTTTTTTTCTTCTACTTTCGTAATTTCATCAACACAACCTTTTCATCTTTTTCTTCGATATATCTTCAAAATATTATTTTTCACATTCATTTTCTTCAACTAATTCATCAAATTCTTCGAGAGGTGTCTCATCTTCTTCCACGTATCGTACCAAAGACTCTTTAGGTAATGATGGACCTTTATAATTATTGTAAATAAATTTAAGTTCATTCTATAACTGAGGTAGAGAATAAAAACTCACAACATGCATCCAAACTTCTTCATGCATTACTCCTTTCAATATATCATTGTTCTTTTTTCTTTAATTTCTCAAACTTTTTCTGAAATACACTTTTTTGGATTTATAATGACATCTTACCATAAATTGCAAGCAACAAGAAATACTAGAATCCTTATACTCTAAACATTGTAATTTGTGAGCACTAATTTGTCACCAAACCTAGGAAACATCATGTTTTTATAATTTATCTCTCCAAAACACTATTAATATGACGACCTTTGTGACATGTTTCAACTCACAAACTTTTCTTCAAATTTTTTCTCAACTAACACCTTTGCTAGATTGCATTATGGAGATCTATTGCTCACACTTTGCATTTTCTCAACAAAACTATTTGATAGCCCTATCTCGCCTCAATTTGGGCATCTACTTTCTCACATCACCACCTTGGACAATTTGTCTAAAGCTTGGAAGTGCCTTGGAATTACCTTGGCTCTGATACCACTTTATTGGCAATTTTGGAAGAGGATAAAAATAGAGAAGTGAGTAAGAGTGTTTAAGATATTTCATGAACAATCTAGAAGACTTTTATTAATTTGGTTTATTTTGCTACCAAAGCTGCTTTACCTAATTATATGAGCTGAAAGCAACTTTTTTGAAATGTTTTACAACCATTTTAAGATAGGTTTAGCTCCTATGTGATGAAGGTGTTTGAAATTAGGAAGATCGGAGACCCGATCGAGAAGGAGAAAAGGGTATTGTAAGAAATGAATGCATTCGAGATTGTGATTATGTAAGTTTCTTGGTCATATATGATGAGGGTTGATTGTCGCACTCATGCGACCCAACATGAGTTATTTAACTTTAGTTGAGGATACTATAAATGTGAGAAGGTCATAACTAGTGTAAGTCTACTATAAGAAGGGTTCAAAATTATATTGATGTTGTCAAAATGAAATTTATATGAACATATTACTCTTTTGGCCAATACCCCTTAACTGAGTGTGTATTTTAGTTGAGCTCAATTTGTTCTTTTGCCAAGATGAACCACTCACCCTAATGGCTTTGTGGCCAGAAATTTATACTTCAATTCTTTTACAAACTGTGAATGTGAGCATTTACAGTATAGTAACTGACATTTATCCACTTGTACAACAGAGTTTCTATGTTTCAATTGAAGACATTTGTGGCTTTTCTTAAAAAAAGAAATTATCGCGGAGGGTGGAAGCGATGCCTTAACAAAATACAATCAGGAACAGAAAAAGAAGAAGAATGAGAATGAAGGCAAAACTGGTGGTAGCAATGGTGGAAATAATAACCCCAAGAGGAAGTGGAATGAGGGTGCATGTGCTCGAAGTCAGTACAGTAGCCAGCAGAAGAGACAGATTGAGGCGTGTGGTACCTATGGAAGAAATCACATTGGCGTGTGCTTGAGAGGTAAGCGAGTGTGCTATAACTATGGCCATAAGGGTCACATTGCTCCGAAATGCTTTTAAGCAAAGAAGGGTGCTTATTTTTTATGCAGGTCAAAGGATCATCTAGCTCGTAAGTGTCCTAAGAAGACAACTAGAAGTGTAACTGGAGGCAAGGGAGGTGGAAATAAAAGTACTTTGGCTATTACTGGACCACCGTCATAGAATAGACCCATGACCAGAACCTTCAACATGACTATGCAGAATGCAATGCAATAAAAGATTTGGTGTCAGGTATCATTCTAATCAATGATATAGATGCTTATGTATTATTTGATTCGGGTTCTACTTGCTCATTTATATATGAAGAATTTGCTAAGAGTTGGGGGTTGCCTAGTGAAGAGTTAAATTTCCCTTTGAATATAGAAATTGTGAATATGGAGGTGATTCCTATTAGATTTGTATATATGAATTGTAGGGTGAATATTAAGGGAAATGTTATGACAGTTGATTTAATTTTGATTAAGCTTGGGGAATTTAATGTTATATTGGGGATGGATTGACTATTCAATTATGGAGTGATAATTGATTGCCAAAAGAAATGTATAAACCTTATGAATTCGTCAAAGGTAGTTTTCTATGTTAGAAAATTGCCTAGACAAGTGAGTATTCTGACGATTATGCAAACCAAGAAGTTATTGAGGCAAGGTTATGTAGGTTATTTAGCTTACATAGTCGATAGTCAAAAGAAGGGTGCGAAACTGGAGTAGATACCAATTGTTATGGATTTTGTGCACGTATTTTTAGATGATTTACCAGGACTTCCGCCTGAAAGAGAGATTGAGTTTGTTATCGATTTAGCACCAGGGATTGCTTCGATATCGAAGGCCCCGTACCGGATGGTTCCGGTGGAGGTGAAAGAATTGATGGTACAACTGCAAGAGCTGTTAGACAAGAAATACATCCAGCCGAGTGTATCATCATGGGGAGCACCGGTGTTATTCATGAAGAAGAAGGATGGTCTTTGCATTAATTATAGGGAGTTAAACAAAGTCATTATTAAGAATAAGTATTCGTTGCCAAGAATAGATAAATTGTTTGATCAACTGAAAGGAGCTAAGTACTTCTTGAAGATAGATTTGGAATATTATGGAAATTCTAATTATAAGGCAAATATTAATTTAAATTGTAATTTAATTAAATTAACTAAATAATGGTATGACAAGGAACTATGTAATATAAGAAATATAAAAATAAACTAAAGTGGGATATTTGAGACTAGCCAAACATAGCCTTGTGTCTCTTGGTCTTTGTAACAGCTGAACCTATTGGTTTCTTTTACCTGATGAATTTAGAAGGCACACGATGTTATATCAATGTTAGTGGGTTACGTGTTATTTCCTAAGGCTGAAGAACAGAGAGTGTTGAGAGGAAGAAAAAACATAGTGATTAGAGAGAATTGAGGGTTTTGTTGTGAGTTGGTCAAGAGGAAGAGAAAGGATTGCTAATCATTTTGCTAAATCAAGGATTAAAGGTATAATCTATTCTTAATTTTAACTCTTAGTTTTGTAGTATCTATTCTAGATGATTTGGAAATTTCGTGGATTGTTGTATATATGCATGAATGGTCTTGCAAAATCTGATAATCATCGTATATAAGTAATTTTTAGTGATCAAATTCATGAAATTGGTTTGCAAGAAGAAAATTAAGAATTAACAGTGTTATTTATATGAGAAAATGGCTTAATTAAGTCCAAAAGTTATGTTTAATCCTTGCTATAATCTGAAAATGGGTTGTGAATTGTGTTAGCATATCAAGAAACGAAAACGATGAAATTGAAATGGCTTAACTTGGTTAAGAATTGAAGGTTTGGTGATTGAAATTACTAAATGTGTTGAAATTGAAGAAAATGGCAAAAACATAATTTTTAATCCTTTAGAATGTGGTTGTTTGTGAGTTTTAGGTGTTAATTGGATTAAGTGTATATGATATGTAACTTTGGTAGGATTTTCAGTGTGTGGGTTTATCCATGTTACTAAGAA